>JANVCC010000046.1:9850625-10458081 GCA_025345505.1 Todiramphus chloris collaris
ACTGTCGTTAAGCAGCATCTCAAGCTTTTTTTTTTTTTTTTTTTTTTCTCTCCAGTTATACAAATAGGCTTTTTTATTGGTACTCACCATTGTTTCTTTGCTGTCCTGGAGACAGAAGTGTCTTAAAATCCAGTCTCTCCAACAGATGCTGGAAGGTAATGTGTCTTGTTTGAAGTCATCATGTGAGAACTTCTGCTTTGCTCAGTGGATCGCCCACCACTTGGTGTGACTTATGAATCTAATAACCCTTTGCAATATCCGCAAGCTTAAACTCTCCACCACCTTGGTGCCTACAGAAGACAGAATGCAACTGGCAGGGAGTTTTAAAAACCTATAGATTTACGCAAACGCCTTAGCTCAGAGTCACGTTTCCCTTTGAGTTCTTACGTGATCTTAATGAATGAGAGGGGTTACCAACTAACACGGTATAAAACGTGATCGCAGCCGCCTCCCAGGAAACCGGAGCGGGACAGAAAGTTCCCGAGGAAAGTCCTTCCCGGCCGGGCGCGCTGTGTAATGAGCCCTGACTCCCGGCCGCTCTCCTTCCACCTCCCGGCTCGCACCTGGGGCCGTGCAAGACGAGCTGGCTCTGGAGATTTGCATTGGTGACAGGTAAGTAAACATTTGGCTTTTTTTTTTTAAATGTCACGTTCACTCTCGCTCACACGGGAAGTGCTCCAGGGACTTGTTGCATACTCGCTCCTGCCACAAGAGGAACATGGCACAGTTGCCAAGACGAGCTCCCTTTGGAAACCCCTGCCTTTCCCGAGCCCCAACTTCTCGGCACACTTTTCCTCGCTCTGCCCTCGCCGGGAGGGGCAGCCATGAGGGCGGGCTGCCCCGCCAGCCCCGCACCGAGCCCCCGCCGCCGGGGAGGAGGAGGGAAGGGGAAGGGGAAGGGGCGGCGGGGAGCGTGTCATTCCGGGGACTTGCCTTCCACATCCACATCCCCTTCCCCCAGCCCGCCTCGACCTCGCCGCCAGCCCGGCTCGCCCGCCGCCTCCCCCGCGTCCAGCGCCGCGTCCCGCACCGACGAGACCCCCCCCGGGAACCCGTGAAGCTGCCCCGGCCCCGGCCGCCTGCCTCCCGGCAGTTATTTCTGTCTCTGTTTCGCCCCGTTTGCGGTGTAAAAAGACCCGCGTGGGCACAACTGCGGTCTCTTTCCTCAAGAGAGGTGGTCGAGCCCCGGTGTTATTCCTGCCAAGTCTCACAAAGTCCTCGCCCCCATTTAGTCTCCGTATCTCGATTTTATTTATCGGTGGCTACCTCTCCCGGCTCTGAAAACACCAGCGCGGAGGGTGTATGTGGGGCGGGTGGTGGTGGGGTGGGTTTCTTTGCCTTTGGAGGCGAGCTGCAGCCAACTGAACCTGGACTCTCCAATGTTTGGGGTTGCTACTTCTCACAACAGGAAAAAAACAACACCAGGAGCTAGAAGCTCCTTGCCTGCTTCCATTCTCTCCCGAATGACTCTTAGAGTTGCATTTACGGGTCGTTTCTCTTCAGAGCACCCGTTTCCCCCGCCCCCCGGAGTCCCAGGTACCTCTGCCTGGGAACCAAAACAAGCAGCCTCTTCCATGACAACCATTTATGTTGATCCATGCAATAACCAGCAGATGCTGCCCTAAGACTGGTACAGCTGGTACTTTCCTGCCTCCGCTGTCCTGGGGGCAAGGTGTTACACGAAAAGTCAAGTGGTGTCCAGCAGAGCTGCCCTGAAGAGCGCTTCTGCATCCCTTCACCATCATTACATACCTGCTGTATGACATGTAACAGGCAGAGCCGTTCAGAAAGGCTGTTGCTAATGTAAGGCTGCACCCAACAAATCACCCTATCCGTTGTCACCTGAGTCCCACCCTTAAGTATTGATCTTCAGTCAGGAAGCTGAAGTTTTCTTCCAACAGGTGGAAGTACAGTTAGTGTTAATACTAGTGGGGAATACCACTTTTTCAATTACATCAATGGAAAAAAAAAACCTGAAAGCACAAGCATTTCAACAAGTGAGCTTGCAGTGAGTTCTTCTTTCTCTCAGTCTTCTAAGCAAATAACTCTTGCTTGTCCCCTGGGGGAATAAAATAACCATGGCAATATCGACTTTGAGTAGTAAGTTACACAATACATATTTTCACTACACAAATATGTACCTAAGTCTTAAAAGTTTCCGACTCCATGGGATCCTCAGTGATTTTGGATAGACAGGACTTTATAAAGATGTCAGATGTCAGTATCAGTTAAAAAATACATTTCAATACTTATTTCATAGCTCAAGAAACTTAATCTTTCATTGAAAAAGTTATTCCAGCTCTATCACTTGTAAGAAAGTATTTTATCTATAGCACTGTTACTTCCCTACTTCTTATCTCTTAAACTTATAGATATTTTCATTTTCTGATGAAGTCATTAGAGATGTACAGAAGAAACCTTTGCCATGTCACAGTACTATATGTGATTGATGTAGTAACATTAAACTTAACAAAAAAAAAAACCCAAACAAAAAACAAACTTCCACAAAAACCTTTTCAAGAGATTCACAGAAGGAACTGGACATGCTGTCATTTCAGTCCTGTCTGGCATTTGCCTGAGCAGACTGTTGGGGTTTGCCAGTAATGCTAAGCCAGGGTCATGATCACAGAACCACAAGCAAAGATACACCTTTAGAAGATCTGCGAGTCAAGAGTTCTGCTAAAGATAGCACAACCAAATTAAGCACGTTTGCTGAGGGGATAGTTTGGTTTACATGGCTTTCATCATGTCAGCCTGAAAAGATTAATGCAAAAAACCAGGCACAGTTATCAAGAGAATGGTACCAAAGCGTATAGAAGAAGAAAAGGTCATTGGTAGGGTAATATGGCATGCTAGAGAGCATGGGAATTATCTGGTTGGAGAGGAGGAGGTAGTATAAAGCAATCACAGTCCTTTCCTTGTGCTATTCACTGGTGACAGAACAGACCAAGTTTTTCTAACAGACCAGAACTGAAGGAGGGACATCAGTCAATGCACAGAAATGATGGAGGAGATTCATTGACAGACAGCTGAGAGAGATTCCTGCAAGAAGGATGGAGTAGAATTAAACTCAAATGTCTGTTGAGTTTCCAGCCATTTCCTTTCCCTGAATCTTGTTTCTATGTTTTTTATCTCTAGGAGGGTTGATCCCTAGTCCATGGGAGACCCAGACATGAAAAATCACGCTGTGTGAGTAGGTGCAGATTTTTTTTTTTTTCCTTATTATCATAGAGGAGCACAACTGGTTCAAAGTTACTGAAGTGTATGAATTGTCTAATGAGTAAAAGTCAGGGCTAGTGAGTAGAGTTTGGCCCACTGTTTAAAACTGATAATCAGGGGATCCATTTACAGGGTGTTGAAACAGGATAGCTGTTAGCTTTTGTCAGAACTACACGGCACAGCATATGCTATATTCAGGTAGTTCATACATATAAGGCAATGTACATCTCCTGTTCCAAGTCTGTTTATCTTGGATTTACATTGTTACCAGATGAAGTATACAGCTGTAGGACTTGACTTCAGTGGGACTACTCATATGTAAATAGTGACATAACTGTTTAGCAGATGAGGCCTAATTAAGCGGGAATCAGTCATACATTTTTTCCCTCTCTTAGAGAAAAGAATGCAAAGAATACTGCAGGAACATTGCTAGAAAGTCACAGAGCCTCGAGCCAACCTGCAAAACACCCCGAAATCCTAAGCCGGCCACAAACATTCATTCCCTGTCCTAAAACATCTTTGAAAACAATGAGCTATTAATGGTCGTCTTTTTCACATACTTGAAAGGCTACCAAAAATGTGCAGATGACTGCTAAGCACACACTAAAAGACACGTTACATCCATTATGCCCGGGCTGCTCCTTCAGAGATCACTGAAAACCCACCTCAAACACCAGCATTAGCAATCCGAGCAGAATCAGACGATAACAGTATCTGTCAACTTTATGGAGACGCTTCTGAAATAAGAGCTATATTACATCATCACTGGTGTGAAATGGGGCTGCCAACTACTCTCCATGCCAGCAATCGAATGGTGTGTTGGAAAGAAAGGTCCCCCGGGGTCATTGTGTGCTAGTTTGGCTGGTAACCTCCTGCTTCTTCAACAGGCGGATTTGGCACCTGCCCTGCTACTGCCTGGAGGGTAAATACCATCCTCTCAGTACATAGTGAGGGTAGTCTCCCATCAAGTGTTGATTTTCTGTGCCCGATCTCCTCCTCCTGGAGATTATCCTGCTCTGATAGCTCCATCTTCCCCCCCACCCCCCCTCGAGCGCTGCAAGCGTTAGCAGTCTTTCACTCTGCCTCCGCCCTTCCTGGAAGAGTTTTCCTTTCTTTCTGAGCCTACTCGTCTTTAAACTGCTCCCAATTTGCGTATATTCCATGCTGGTAACATGCAGATGAACATCGTAGTCATGATCCCACTCAGATACTAAACAAGCCTCCCACCAATGCCTAGTCCTCCTTTAAAGTGCTAGAACATTTCAGCTTGCTTTCAGTCTCCTGAAAGCGCCAGGAAATCCTCTGGAGTAGGCAGGCAGCAGCAAGTGCTCTTGCTGTGTTTGTACCTCAGAGAATGGCTCGGCGTGCATTCATTTCCAAGAGCATGTTTGGAGGGAAGAGAGGGTGAGGCCTCTGAAGTGGGGTGGTATGTCCATAGCCAGCACAGAACCTTGGCTCCTGCCCACCTTAGCTCAGCACCCCAGGAGAGGGGCTTCAGCATCAACATCAATGGCAGGTGTTTTGTACTTCGATTTCTTTTAAAATCACAGGTTGTGCCAAGCTCATGTTCACACTTGGTAAAACCAGGACAGAGACCCAAAGGTGGCTCAAGTTTGGTATGCTCAAGGAAACCCACACCTGTTATAAGTCAAGATAACATCAAGGTTTCCATCATCCAAGGTGTTTGGAGCAAACACGTTCAGATGGGTGCCTTGGCCAGTGTTCCTGGACTGTAGAGACAACAGTGCAGCTAGAGTGGGAGGAAATGTGGCAGAGGTAAGAGCAGATCTGCTCACTGTGTCAGCCCCTGATTTGCTCGTGCTGGGGAAACCCTCTGATGTGCACCTTCAGCTGTCTCTAGGTGTCCCCCTCACGGCTCTTGCAGCACACTAGGGCTTTAGACAGGGTTATAGAACAGGCCTGAGAGTTTTACATTAAGTAATTTGCCATCAACTATTATAAAAAGTTTTGCTTAAACTATTTTTGTTATTTATGCAGAAGACATGTTTCAGGAATTGCGATTTTGTTTTTCTCAAACTGCTATGGATGCACATGTCGTTCAGACTCTATTTTACCTACTTGCATGGCACTCATTTAGGTTAGCTGCAAAAGACAGGAGAGGAGATAAATGTAATGGAAACTATTGACCCATGTAAGTTCTCCTGAGTGACCTGAGCAAAATGAGCCACCAGGTATCTCTTACTAGAAGAAAACCAGAGATAGGGAGAGAAATCAGAACCTGGAGAAAAAAGAAACATGACAGCCGTAATCTGTTACTATTGCAACCTGATTACAGGATTCATTGACACGACAAGAGACCCTTTCTCTAAGCAATGAAGGCTATGTCTTGCTTCGTGTAACCACAGGGGAAGTGTTTCTGGACACATCAACCTTTAAAACTGATTTTTTTCTTTAGTTTCTTTTAAAAAGAGCAAATATGTAACATGACCGTGAACGAAATAAGCTACATCACCACCTCATCACATTTAAAAATGCTGTTCCGTACAGTCCTGAGTTAGTAAAGAACTCCAGCACTTCCAGTACAGAAAAACTCTTCTAAAACTGAAGGGGATTAGCCTTAATTGTACTTATGAGTGAAAAGTAAACACATACTTTAGTTCCTTTCTAAGTTAATGTTTAAAAGGAAACTCTCCCAAACCATATTAATCTACTTCTCAGAAGTCCAGTACCCTACCAGCTTCCATGGGAGATCTCAGTAACAGCTGAATATTTGAACCTCATTGAGGGTGATGGAAACATGTTATTGTTAAGAACAAAATATCTGTTGGAGAAATTATACACTGAGTTAGCAGAGAGCAAGAGGAACTGGCTGCATATTGTGTAAGGATTGTTAAGGGATGCTGGTGAGCTCTGAGTAAGAGAGACCCTTGACTTTGTCTCAGCATTTATATGATGAACTCTTTCAAATATAACTGTGTTCTCTCCAAGTCCCCTGTGTAAAAAAGGTGAGATGACAATGGAAGAAGAAGGGAACAGGGAAATAGTAATGTAGGATACAAACACTGAAGGAAAGTAGAAATATGGAGAAACTCTTAGGAGGCTACCACTGAACTGAGGGCATTTAGTAAAATAATAACCTCCATCCAGGGCCTTGCATCAAGCTAACTGGAAAAAAAAAAACCAAAACCCTCACCAGCTATGTTTGCAACTGTCCGGTATATTTTTATCCTGTCATTTTCTGAGTAAAATGACAAACAAATTCTCCCCTGAGACAGTATTCACAACAGCCAGGAAATAGTGCTAATGTTGACCTAAATAAATCTTCGCCTGCGTAAGAATTCCTGCAAGGATCCTTTAACACAAGGTACTTTGAAAACATTTACTGCAAAATGCATATGAAACCCTGGGGGACAAACAACCTGCTAGACAGTGTGGTCTCACTATCCCCGTTTGGCAAGCAAGGTCAAGAGCTTTATAAATACGCTGCTGAAGACAAGAGGGGTGCTCAGAATGGGATATCTGATGCCAGATGAGGTGGTCCCAGATCCTGCTGGTAGACCTTTCAGCTAGAGCACAGATGAATTTTCACAGGGAAAAAAAAAATTAGTGGAGTTGCATGGGTTTGAGCTAAGGGGTGTCGGCACATATACATCTTTAACTACTTGCATTGTCTTATGATGATTTGCATGGTGTCTGCTGCCTCAGGGGGTGATATTAGTCCTGCTTAACTTTTTGATAGGGCCATTCATTGATGTTAATGAGAGCAGTTACACACTTAACAAAACAGATCTCTTTAGATGCACTGTTTATTGAGGTGAATTAGATCTGTTGCTCTTAACCAATCTGAAGGGGTAGAGCTGAGGTCCCTTTCCAAAATCAAGCTGCCCAAAGATAGGGTCAAATCTAAAGGAAAATTTTGTGGAGGCTTATTTAGGATTTTATTGTAAACACATCAAACTCAGCAGTGTTAGAGGTTGTTGGTAAAAATATTATCACTACTCCTACTTTCTATTTGCATCATAGTTTTGAAACTGGTTTTGTTCCATTTGCAGCCCACATGTTGCTGCAGCATCTTTCCTTTTGCTCTACCTGCTAACCTGTCAAAAAGGTGGCCGTTAGCAAAACCTCTGCTGAGCGGCAATTAGCAAGTCTTCTGTTCCAGCAGAGATGACAAAAGTGGCTTTTGTTTTTCCAAGACTTGGAGCGAAGAAGGGTCATTATTTTAATTTAGCGTCCCCTGTAACACTACCTGCTTACCTTAAAGATGAAGTTCTGCATGGGCTCTATGAGTCAGAATCTTCCTTACATGCAATGTACATATGAAAATGTCATTGTGAATTAATCCATTTCAGCCACCTAAGTCCTTTCTGCCTTTCATCACCTCTACTAGAGTTGAACTAAATATAATCTACACATTCTCCCTTCCACTTTCTTTTCTGATGCACTACCCTGTGGTAATTGCTCCTTAGAGGAGCTGAAGTAACTTTTGTTTGTGACCCAAGGAACGTTATTGAATAAGTGTATCTAGAAGTGTTTCTAACACTGAACAGCACACAAACTGTATGATTACTTTTAGTGTCTCTTATTGAACAGAAAATATTTTAATAACCTGAAAGATTCCTCAGTGAACAGTGCTGGATCTGAGCAATTTATAGCGTATTTAAATATTTTTACATTGGTACCCAAGATTGAATGCCAATATTTCTCTTTTGTATCTCTAAGCATTTTAATACACTTCTGGGAACACTTACCTTTTATGATGAAAACAATATTTTCTAACATAAAATGGTGAATTCAGCTTAAGTGCAACCATATGTATCTTAGGGCAAGGGCTTTTGGTTCTAAATAACTGTTTAATGTTAAGGATCTTTCATGATGGAAATGTCACAAGCTACCATATACCAGCTTTCTTGAAGAAACAAAGATAAAATACAGAACACTACAGCTTCTATAGTTAAGAATGAATACTTGGAAGCACAACTTCAAATTGAGATTTTTTTTTTTTTTCAATGGAAATTGTATAACTACAGAGACACAGGAAAAACACAGAAGAAATCTGCTTGATTTAATGAGCCTGTCGCTCCGTGTAAGTTAGATCAGGTCCTATTTTAGTTTACCAGTCTGATTCCCGGTGAGTAATAACACTGCTAAACGTAATTCCACAAAACTATGCAAATAACTTATCCCTGGGTCTTTACATCGTATAGCCTTCATCAGTAGGAACATCACATTCAATTATTTTGTTTCGGGCAAAGATCTCAAATCTTTCTAAAACTTGATTTAATCTTTATGGCTTTGAGGGACATTTTTGTGTCCATTTTACAAAAAATAAAACTGAGGCAGAGAGCATTTAAACTGCCAGTAAATGACTCAGTGAGGGACTCGGCTTGGTCTCTAAGCAGTTTGCCCACAATAATAATGCCGGTCAAGGTTTGGCAGTCCCAACACTTTTTTCTAAGAAGTATATAATGACTCTTCTCCTGTGCCCACTGGGTATATTACTTTGACACTGGGAATAGATCCATGTAAAAATATTTGTATCATATCATCAAGGATATGCACTCATTCATATCACCTAATGGCAAAACACTGGTGAGGAGCAATTATTAATTTGGGGGTGAAACGACATTAGTTGTTCAATCTGTACGTAAACCAGAAGAAAAAGCAGAGGACTTGGGCAAACACCGAGAGAAGAGCAGTCAGATTTTCCAGCTTTTAAGCCTTCTCACAAGCTCACACCATCTGCCCTAAAGGTTAATGTTCAACAGTGGGTCACAACATGTTTCTTGTACCTTTACTCCATGGCCTGCACCCTGGGGTAGTGAATTTGGAAGTTTTGTGGAAGAGCTGTGAAATCATAGAGTAGAATCATGGAGTTATTTAAGTTAGAAAAAAAATTAACATTATCAAGTCTAACCATAAACCTAACGCTGCCAAGTCCACCACTAAACCATGTCCCCAAGTGCCACATCTACACGTCTTTTAAATACCTCCAGGGATGGTGATTCAACCACTTCCCTGGGCAGCCTGTTCCAGAGTCTGACAACCCTTTTGGGGAGGAAAGTTTTCATATAACAGAATCTAAACCTTGCCTGTTGCAACTTGAGGTCGTTTCATCTTGTCCTATCATTTATTACCTGGAAGAAGAGATCAACACCTATCTGGTTCCAACCTCCTTTCAGGAAGTTGTAGAGGGCAAGGTGATCTCTCTCCCTTGAGCCTCCTTTTCTCCAGGCTAAACAACCCCAGTTCCCTTAGCTGTTTCTCATAAGACTCGTTCTCTAGACCCTTCACCAGCTTTGCTGCCCTTCTTTGGACATGAACAGGCACTTCAATGTCCTTCTTGTAGCAAGGAGCCCAAAAGTGAACCCAGTATTCAAGGTGTGGCCTCACCGGTGCCTAGTGCAGGGGGATGATCCTTGCCCTAGCCCTGCTTGCCATACTATTGATGGTATAAGCCAGGATGCTGGTGGCCTTCTTGGCCACCTGAGCACACACCGGCTCATATTCAGCCAGCTGTTGACCAACATCCCCAGGTCCTTTTCCACTGGGCAGTTTCCAACCACTCTTCCCCAAGCCTGTAGCCTTACATGAGGCTGTTGTGACCCAGATTGAATCTCATACAGTTGGTGTCGGTGCATCAACACAGCCTGTCCAGATCCCTCTATAAAGCCTTTCTACACTCAAGCAGACCAACACTCCCACACAACTTGGTGTCATGTGCAAACTTACTAAGGATGCCCTTGATCCTCTTGTGCAGATTCCCAGTTCCAAGCCCTGACAAACACCTTTTGTAACCGCCCACCAACTGGATTTAACTCCATTTACCACCACTCTTTGGGCCTGGCCATCCAGCCAGTTTTTTACCCAGGAAAGAGTACGCCCATCCAAGTCATGAGCAGCCATTTTCTCCAGGAGAGTGCTTTGGGAAATGCTGTCAAAGGCTTTACTGAAGACCAAGTAAACAACATCCACAGCCTTTCCCTAATCTACTAAGTGGGTCATCTTGTCATAGGAGGAGCTCAGGTTAGTAAAATGCTCTAGGAGTGCCCAGCTGGGATATTGCTGCTTGTGAGCCTACAGTGGTTCTGCTCCTCACCTGGTGCCTACTCTCCATTTGTGGCTGGGTACCCTTCTGAGCCCTACCTTGCCTCAGAGCTACAGGAGCTGGGTAGCAAGATGCTCATCAAGTGTGCAGCTTGTCCCTGAGCCCCCACGGTGCTGGGGTGTGCCGTGCTGGGGTGGCTGGAAACGCACGTTCCCCAGGCGGGCGCTGGCAGTGAGCCTCACCTGCACGCCCCGCGATGCCGGGGGCCCTCCATGCTGCGGCAGCCATCCTGTGCCGAGCTGTGCTGCCAGCCTTCCTTCTTTAATCAGGCTTTTAATCACTCAGCACTTGGGACAAAGCACAGGCCTGAAGAGCACATGATGTATGCCAACATTTTCTGATCTTTTATGGGTGACTCATTTTTTTGTGCAGCCTGTTTTCCATGAGGAGGAGAAGGCAACCGAGATACTACCAGGGAAGGAAGGTGTGAAGATTCAGATAACTACAATAAAGATAATTCCAGATTATTTGTTGGGAAAACTCGAGATGACTATCATTATTAATAATTTCAGTCTCTGAGATGTGTGCAGTTACACGAGACTGAAATGAAACTTGGCCTAAGGTTTCCCTGCCTTTCAGTGGGTTTGATTGTTGTCTTAAAGATGCAGTTGCTGTGAAGACGCTGTCTCTCATAATCTCACATTTATCTTTTTCTCGGGTTTCCCACAAATCTTTCGACAGTCTTTGCTCAGGAGTAATCCCCACTAAATCTAAAGTATGTGGCAGTACACTGAAGGAAAATATCTGGGAGCAAAATCTAGAAGGAAATCTATAGGCTGAAAAACAAATGATTAATCACAATTAAGTAGTTAAGAAGAAATTCATAGAATATCATTACTTCTCAATTATTTAAACTTAATCAGCAGCATATAAATCACTGTATCTTAATGTGACATCTTCCTGTACCCCTAAACCTCTTTCAAACAATGTGGTATTTTGGGTATTGGCCTAAAGAGTGTTCTCAGAGAGTAGAGCAACACAAGCAAAAACAGTGGTAAAATGAAATTCTTCAAACAAAAGTTACATAGTTAATTAACAACATCAAGCTAACTAAACCACCTTCAATATGATTTGCAATGTCCATGCTGGATTCCTAGCTGCTTAAATTGACGTTGCTCCGTGGCTTTGTGGAACTGAACCACCTTGCAGCAGAGCAGGATCTGTCTTACATGCCTTGGGCCTCTTAGAGAAGCAGTAAAGAAGAAAACCAAACACACCCTGTTCAGATCACTCTAACGATTGCTTGTCTATATTGATAGCTAAATGAAGTGAATTAAAAACTCTTTTTCCCACCTAACTCTTTATTGTACTAAAGGCTTTTTGTTGTGCAAGCTCATTAGTCAAAGTTATTCTTTGTCATTTACGTTTACTAATAGAAATAACGAATAAGTGCTGATGAGTAACCCACTGGCTCTGAAATCCCGCAGTATGGAGAGGTCTATGCTTATAGCCACATGAAATAAATAAGTACGACATGTTATCCTCTGTTGCTAACATTCCCATTCCTTATATGTGCCATTTTATATGATTGATGTCTTAAATTATTCTTCCCATTGCAGCTACCACCAGCAAAAGCAAGAAACTACCTGAAATTACTGTGCTCTGATGTCAGGGTGCACACTAAGACCTGGAAGGTGGTCATGTGTTTTATGAAGGGAGGTAGGAAACAGGATTTTCCTTGGCCAGCCAGAGGAGCTGGTGGGAGCACATAGGCTCTTTCTAGAAGCTTCTCCAAAGGAAACAGGGCAGGGTTGGAGCACATGTTGCCAGGAGGGATTACATGCAGGTGGCACCCGCTCTGCGGGTTTATGGCTGGAAGGCAGGAATTGCTAATAGGTGAGGAGGTGTTTGTTGGGATTCAGTAGCAGAGAGGCCAATGCTGGAGCTCAGGAGAGATGATAGCAAGAAGGCCCAGGTGGGAAGTGCCATGCCAGCCCAGTACAGCAGCACCTGAGGAGACGTTGGTGCCACAAGAGCATGAAAGCTCAGGTATCTCAGGTGCATCTGGACTGTGGGCAAGAGGAGGCATCTCCAGGTGTTGCCTCCAGTGCAGACAGAAATTCTCAGGAAAAGATTAAAATCAGAGCCTCTTGCTTGGATCTCAGCCCTTGTAACCTGCTTCTCCTCCCAAAGCAGTCAAGGCTGGAGTTCAGACAAGACTTCCCAAGTTTCTGGAGACGCAGCTGGTGGTCACACACCATGCTCTGGCGAGTCCTATGCTCGCAGGAGAGGAGACAGGCAGGGCATGACTATCCTTCTCCACTGCATATCTTGGTCAGACCCAGTGATGCTGGGTAGAGGAGAGGATGGGCTAACATGTGCAGAGATAGCAGAAGAGTTCTGGTAAGTGAAAAGGGTTTCATCCATCTGAAGACTGTGGCTATGTAAAGCAGGAGTGTTGTGTCTCAGAGTAAAACGTTGGGCATCATATTGGCTTGTTGCTTCCCAACCTTTCTATACATCTATGCATATATAAGTAACACAGTTACACGCATACAAAGTCTGCTATAAATCAGGATGGAAATACGGCAATTTATAGAATGACTAAGAGCAATGGCACAAGAAATGGTCTTTCCCAGCTCCTGGTGCCCTGTAAGTTGGAATGAGCTATCTGAAGTCTTTTCCATGGAGGAGGGGTGCCAGCAGGGGTGCTACGGTGAGAACATGTCTGGGAAGATTAATTTTATGAGATAGGATGAAAAAAGTCAAGAGGACTTCATGTCTCTGCCATGCTCTCCTATGGATGCAACCCTTTCACGTGCATGGCTCTCGTGGTTTACAGGAGTGAGACTGGGAGAGCAGGATCTGAAATGTGTGGGCAGTATTTTTCCTCAGTCTTATCAAAAACAAAACATCATCAAAATACTGAAGTTGACGGAAATAATTTTAATGCATAATCATTATTTCCCACACATAATTTATGGCTAGATTGGCAAACGCATTCTTACTTAATCACTGTCATGGACAATACATGGTTCAATAGCTAGGTACTAAGAAGTTACAATGCTTCTCCCAATAAACTTAGAGCAGTGCAGGGTGTAAATGCCGTCGTAGCTGTGCAAATCTCAGACTCCCTCATCTTTGCCTTGTACACATGCATGGTCTACGTAGGACACAAGTATCAGTAGGCAGGAGCACGCAATGCAAGCCTGAACACCAGAGGAAAACTCTCAACCCAACCTACTTCACAGATCTTTATGCCCTCCTGGACAAGCCACCCACCACCTGATCCTACCTCCAAGAAGACACAGAGAGCCATGTGAGCTCCTTACCTCCTGGAGATGTTGGGAGGATGCACTCCTCCGTCTGCAGGGCACGAGAGTCCTGCTGTCGTGGGGATTCGCCAGGCTGAGGCACCGGAGCAGACACTCTCGTGAGTGAACAGACCCACAGATTTGTACAGAAGTAAGGTAGCGGTTGTGTAAGAGCCCTGGTGATTTACATTTGCTATCTGCAGATAGGGACGAAACGCGGGTTGCCTGCAGTGTGCGTGCACGCTCGTACACGCACACCCCGGAGGGAGAGTGAAGCGGAGCCCTTGGATCTCAGTCAAGGCTGTGATTCAGAGGCAGAGCAGCACGCGCGGGATGGGTAGCTGCTAGCCAGCTACTTGTTGGGTGGGCTTGGGCTAATTAAGCTGCCTGATTGGAGAAGGGAATAAGGATTCAGGAGCAAGGAGAGAACAAGAGTGCAAGTTGAACTTCAGCGTCCATTAGCTTGGTGTGTAATTTCATGACATGTTACAGACCTGTACAGGACAACAAAGTAGAAAGCATCTATTTTTATGTTGTAAAGCGATGCTGAGATGAAGGCAAGACCTGGTTCATGAAACACAAAGTTTGGCTTCTTTTTACTCTTAATCCATCTCCTGCTACACACTCCTCTGTTCAAAACAGCACACATCTTCATGACATCACTTGCATGCGGGGTAGCCTTGTTTTGTTACAGGACTGGGTTCAGGGAGGAAATTGGTTTCTGATGCTCTGAATGGCTTTGTAAATGAATGATGATGCAGGCAAACCAGGAGATACAGGGAAGAAATTGATAAATCAAAGAGAACGCTGTGGAAAAAAACCAAGGGGATCTAAATTACTTACACAAAATCCAGTAGTAATTTGCATGCTTAGTATTCAGTATTAATGGCATCTCTCTCCCTGCTGCACCAAAACATGTTTTATATGCACAAATAAAGGAAACTGCCAACCACCCCAGTGTTTGTGTTGGTTTTAGAGAACCCCCACATTTAATTTCCAAGCTTAAAAGGAAATAAGAAACCTGGAGCTCTGGAGATCATTGCTGTTTCCTTCCAGAGCAATTCTGCATGTTTGACATCTTATCTATTGTTTATGTCAGGCAAACAGTGCCTGGACAACACACAGAGTGGGCTGCAGCGGTAACACGGCGTGCAAATACCTATGAGTCTCAGTGATTCATCGCTCCAAGGAGCTCTTGCTTTAATCACGGAGGGCTGCAAAACGAGGAAGACCATGAGGATTTATGACTTTGGGGCAAAGCATCAGCTGTCCCAGGTATCCCAACCCAAATCTATAAATCAATGCTTTTATTAGAAAGTGACAGCATTAGTGGTGAAGGGTTGAGCAACCAACCACCCTCCAGAACAAAACTGCCATGTGAGAGAGCAACCCTGCTTCACCCACAGAAAAATCAATCTGAAATGAAAGCTTTTCAATGGCTGAGGAATTCATCTGTAAGCTCATCTCTAGCTAAGGTAATCTTTGTTTCTAAGTGTCAGGCTGCCCATTTTACCACATACATGAAAGAAGAGTAGAGTTTAGTGCCAGGACCTTGTAAGCTGCAATTGGCTGTGGAGCATTGCCCAGTCCTGCCAGCAGCACCCCTTGTGTGGCCCCAGAGTTTCTCTGCTCCACTTTCACAGAGGCCTTTTGACACCCACTCTGCTGTTTTAGACCAACAGTTTGGTGTCCGCACCATGTTTTACGGAACAGAATGATGCTCCCTCCACAGCTGCACTTCTCTACCATAAACAGCTGGGTTCTGTCTGAAAGCAGCAATCCCTACAGGTCATGGAAAAATGAAAGCTTCCCTTCAGAGTCGATGGCTGGAGTGTATAACTAGAAATTGAGAGACCCGGGCTCTAACCCCCTTTTACGACACTCACACGTGCAGGTGAATGGTTTCCTTATCTATGCAACTCTGTTTCTCCATCTCTGAAAATTGAAAATCTGTCTCTCTGAGGTGTTTATTCACAAAAATGGATTTGAGGCTTTCAGCCGAGTGGAGACATAAAAGTGCAAAGTGCTAGTATGGGCAGCAGCTGTGGCCTGCTTAACCCAGAAATAAAGAGAAGAAGGTAAAGGAGGAACATACTGAATGCTTTCATATTGCCTGCAACACAAGCCCCTGCACACACCAACAAATGCACTTATTTTAGAGGAGGGACCTGCCCCGCCACTGCTGCTGCCTGGTAGAACAGGGAGGTACAAGAGACCCTTATGCAGAGAGTGCTCCCCAGCTGAACTGCTCCAGCAAAGGTGATACCTGCCTTCTAGCCTCACAGAAAGTCCACAGGAATTGTGTCCCCTTTCCAGCCCTGTTTGAATCTCTTAAAGCCAGGGGCCTTTCCAGCCCACAAGGACCCAATTAATCCAGATGTGTCAGTCTGTACCTACTGTGAGGACTGAGACAAGCAACTGCTGAGGTGGCCATTACCATGTCCCATCAGGGTAGTTTAGGGCTGGGTGATTTGTCTGTTTGATTTCAGTTTTCGGTAGCTGTAAAAACAGCACAAATAATAAAAAAAACCCCAAAACCCAAAAAGCACTTAAATACTTGCCTTCCAGCTGCACATTTGCAGGTTTTTTTCAGAAAGTGAAGTCTAAACCAAGGTTGCATTCACAAGCTGAGACCATGTTGTCATTTGCAAACCATATAGACATTACATTTAATGTAGAGTTGCTGTGGAACTGAGCGCCTATAGAGGATAACAGCCGCCTAGTGCTACAATGCCAAGATGTTTTTCTTCAGAGTGGATGCCACATGAAGCCCATTACTCTACTGTGGTGTCTGCATTGCTTAGGAATGCTGGGGAAGAGGAGGGTCAAGCCTCTCAGAGCTGCTAGAGGCTGCCACTTCTCACTTGGCAATAATTGACTGGACTATCGCTAATTGTCAGGACATCACTCAACAAGTCCACCTCCTTCTGAGAAAGGGCAGCTCATTCAGAGCTTTAGGGTTGTTTGTAATAACACTTCTACTAGACTCCGTTTGCTTTTCAGAAGTGTATCATTTGGGGATTGGAAAAAGAGGGACTTTTGAGGGACTGATCCATCACTTCAGATTTTGTTGCGTGCCCATGGCATGCTTTTACCATTTTTTCAGGAAATATTACTATTTTTTCTTGAGCAATAATCTTTGGAGAGGCAGCATTAGTAGCCAGAACCACCACTGAAGTTCATGTAGGGAAACATCCTCACTTGAAACTTGAGGTATTGGCATAACTTTTGCCTTCTTCTACTTTTGCAATGGGTCACTTCTACACACCATGTAAGTAAGACCAAGTGTTACTTCTGCAGATGTTACATCAGGGATGCAATTTTTTTTCCATCATTGATGGGAAAGACAAGAACCATCTTCCAAGTCATTACTGTGTCTATAGTCAGTTACCATAGAAAAAAAAAGTAAAATATTTTAGCACTTATATAAAATAGAACAGTATCAAACAAATGCTTGGAAATGAGGTGAAAATAAAAATAACAAGCCAATAGTATCTTTAAGGCTCCTACAGTAACACAAATCATTATTCTGTCATTTTTCTTTGGAAAAGGATTTCCTGTGGTGCTGCCTCTATACATGCAAGATGACTGTTTACACAACTACTTCCTAAGCTGTACACATTTCCAGCTGAAAGATCAGAAAAAATGGACAAGTTAGAAAATGTCACCTCAGGGATTTTTGATCACAGAAGACTCTTAGTAATGACAATGGTTCGCAAAACAAGGTGATGGAGCATTTGAAAGACAGAAAAAAAGAGTGATATTGTCAAGATACCACCTCGTGATTTGGTGGCTTGAGGAGAGTTTTGCAAAGATACATGAAGCTGATGGTACTGTGCTCTGTGATGATCCAAACCATCTACCAGCTTAACACTTCTGTTCTGGAGAAACTCTGAATTTCACCCATTTTTCCCCACTCTCCAGAAGGGGATGAATAAGCAGCTTTGAAGAACAACAGGTTCCAAAATCTGCCATAAGAGCATCTCTCCAGAAGGGGACAAATAAGCAGCTTTGGAGAACAACAGGTTCCAAGATCTGCCATAAGAGCATTTCTAACATTTTAATGACCTGGGAGCCAGACATTTTTTTAGTTTGAGTTAGTATTTCAGTAACATGCCTCAGATGTTTAGCTTCTTAACCTCAAACGCAGTACAGCATAGCCAGACGCTTGCAATATGCTGCGTCACGGACAGGCACCAAAAGAGTGCTGCGTATACAATGGAAAAAATGCAGTAGTGACACATACAGAGCTATAGTTATATACACACACACATACCGCCATTCAGGTGAGCACAGGCAGCCTGGATTTTCCAGGCTGATGTGTTATTTACTTTTTTTCCTAGCCTTGGAAGTTTTCCCTGAAGCTCATGACCTGCCCCCTTCTGACAAAGCTTGGGCTGGGGAACAGACCCACCACAACTCTCTTCTGACAGCCTCCAGTTCACCTCCCTTCCAGCAGACGTTAAGTAAACATGGGCTTTTAACCCCTAGGGTATTACACTTGACCTTTGCACCCACTGCAAATATCTTCATAAATAAATTCTTGAGTAATGAAGAAGGAGGAGACAGAATGATTCAGGGGGAAAATAGCATATGCAAAACCTAATTGAGCTGTCTGATTACTACATCCTAATACAAAGGTGACTGAGGAGTTTCATGATGGATGACATGTCATTCGCAAGAGCTCCATCTGTAGTTGCCAGCACAGAAAGAGGTCCTTAAAATTCCAGCAGCTGAAGCCCTGCCATCCGTCATGGAGAGGAACACAGACATCCATCCACCCGCTTGGCCAAATGATGAGTATAAGTCACAATCATTTTGTTTGTGCAAAATTCTTGGCCGTGAAGTAGCAGACTGTGCCTGGTTTTATTATGTGTCACACTCCTATTTGTCCTGACAAGTTTGTCTGTATGCAGGGGCTCCCAAACTCCCGGTGTGCAGGGTTTTCCTACCTGGCAGCAAACCAGGCAGAGGGGGGAGATGCTGCTTCTTACGGTGGGATTACTCAGTCACAGGAGTACTGTGCATTCCTACCTGCGAGAATGATTGATTTCATAAAATAGCTTGGAATAGAGGTCAGTGTTGTTTAGGTTTCCATTTGTAGGCATTCAAATACTATTGTAACCCAATTCATCATTTTTTTTTTCCCTTTTGACTGTCACCCATCATGTAGGGTACAAAGTGGAAATGGGTTTTGTCTGCCTTTGTTTGGATCTCAGCAGTGTTAATTTTTAATTGAAAGACACACTCTTACAGCAAGAAGACAGATTTGATTCGAACTTCACTCAAGCACCCTTTGACTGAACTTCAAGCACTTTATATTAGTTTAGACTACAATAAAGAAAGTCATCTGTGCAATGCACTCCCCATTCAGAATGTTTGGGAAGCTTAGCAGATAAGACCCACCTTTCCCCCTGCAGTTCTTGGTTACTTTATCTGGTTCCCATACTGCTCATGCTGGCTAAGCACAGATCAATTTCTAGCAAAATAAATAGTGTTTCTTACTCAGTGCATAAGCATATGGCTTCTTTACCTGAATTACAAATTCTCCACAGGTTACACCCGCAGCCAATAGGGCTTGAGGGATAAAGCAACATGAAAGCAGGTCATTGTTTGAGTAAAGATGAGATGATGCCATGAGGAAGTATTTGGCTCACCAGGTGGCAGAGAGAAACAAGAGCGTTACTCTGCTTTTCTCTGTTTCTTCACCAAGATGGGCACTGCTGTCCACTCCTCACATCACACAACTGTACTCCCCCATGGGTGAAGCAGTGGTTTAGGGAATGATGTAGTAAAAGCAGGAATTTGGGCTCAGCAGCTTTTTCCCCACTGGTTTGAGTCACCAGCTGCAAAACATCTGCAATTAATGGGACCAGCATTTTGATAGAGAGAACACAAAGCAGTTGGCAGAGGAAGGAACATCTCATCATTCCAGATTTACACGGGGGAAACTGAGGTATCGATGTGCAAGTCAAGGCACACGTATTGCCACAGCTCAGTTACTGTCATTTAATCTTGACTTTTCTGGGCTGAAGAGGAGCTACCTGGAGGAGGGAGAGGGTGTGGGGTTGATCCCCAGTTCCCCTCCCGCAGCCAGCCCCTGGGCTTGCAGGATCCACTTGCCGACCTTTCCAGGAACTGGGCTGCACGTCTGAGTGAAGACTCACTTGGGATCAACCCCCAGGACTCTGGATAAATGAAACACTTTGCCGTCTGGCATATCACTCCATTTCCCACGAACGGCACAAATAGTCACCGCGGCACGTACAAACACAAGGAATCTATTATTGGCACCTCTCCTTGGCTCGCCATCATGACGTCCAACCTGGAGGCAAGTGTTAATGCCCTTATAAGGCTCCTCACACACATTTAAATGTGTTATCCTTTGGCCGATGATACAAACTGCTATCTCAGTAGCATACGGCATGGGGAGGTGGGAGATTTTCTTGGCTCTGTGGTGAGAGAGAGAAATTAAAAAGGAGCCTACAATGCTGAGTCACTGTGACAAATAACTTACTATGGAATACATTCAGGCTTTAGCAAGGAGGCAGCTGATAGTGAGTCAGTGACTGACTAGTGCCTCCTAGATTTTCCTCCTTGGGAAAGATTCAATTTAATGGGATGAAGTGCCAGCAGAAAGTTGTTCTTGGTGTTACTGAGTCAATATCACTAATTATACACATGGTTAAAACTGTCAAGTTACATTATATGTCACATAATATGTGCATTTTGTTTGGTGTATAGCATCCTCCTATTATAAGGCAGTTCAGTATGTCCCATTAAAAACACTGGTTTTCAGATGCTGGAAATTTTGCCAGACTTCAACTGTTTGGCCATGTTAGTTCAAGCATCTCCGCTCTTTTGGTTGCTCAGCTTTGCAGGCTTATGAATGTCCTATTTAGTGTTCTTGTTTAGCACTCCATAGTACAATTTAAACCAGAATAGATAGGTTTGTGTAAAAAAAAGTTCCAATTGCAAAATGGGTACAGTTTTGAGGCAGAAGGTAGAAGAATGTCACATTTCACCCAAACATTTAGTACTAGTGAAGTAAGATTTTCATCAGCTCAATCATGGTCAGTTTTTTGCGAGGGTATGTGGGGTGTGTGTATCTTTTTTTCCCCCTCTCCAGTCTGATAGATCCATGCTCAGAAAGGGAAACAAGATCTCACCCTGAGAAGTAGCTCACTCAGGGCGACGGGCCCAGAGGAGTGAAGCAGAAAGCAGGTCTGAGTAACTTTGCTCTGGTCCCCTTCCCCTGGACCCCAGGCCATGTAACTGCCAGTGAAACAGCAGAAACATCAAGAAACAGATCCTTGCAGTGGCTGAAAAGCTACCACTAAACCCCTTTTCTATTTGCACAACCCCTTTTCTACTTATGCTGCCTGGCACAACTGCCAATTAAATTCTCAAATATTCCTACTACCACATGACTGACATTGCTCTCTTTAGGAGACACCTTGTTGTCTTGCTGAATGTAAATAACATGGAAAAAGTAAAAAGTCGTTTGTATCACACAAGAACCAAACACTGAAGCCTCTTGAGGCAGCCCATCCTTGGCCATGGCAACAGGGGATCAGGGGGTCTGAGCAACATGATACCTTCCGTGTTCCCACCAGGCTGCTCACCCAGGGGATGTCCATTTCATCTTTGCCTGTGCTTTCCCCTCCAGAGAGGCCGAACAGCATCAGCTCTGAAATTCCTAAGATACCATGCTAACCATTACATTATGGAGAAGATTATAACTATTCCTGAGCAGACCACAACCAGGTGGAAAGAATTTCCTATCTTCCTTTTCCACCTGCACTCTGGGAAGAGACATAAGGTTCAGCCTGGCAAAGGGAAACATTTTCCCTCAAGTAATTCCAGCTGGGACACTGCAGTCGGGCCACCCTTTCTGAGCATAAGTATCATAAAGGCATAGAACAGTCCACTGTTCACTTGACTGTTAATTAGTAAGTGAATTATAGTAATGCTGTTCCTGCCTAAAGACTGTCTGCTAAAGAAGTGTTGTTAGCTATTCACAGCAGCTGTCCAACTTATATGAACTACAGTGGTGCAGTTGCTAGCAAATGGGGTCTATAAAGCTGGTCAAATATTTTTGCATGATGCTTTTGTTTGTTTCTTGAACAAAAGTGTCTTTTTTTCCCCTAAAACAAAGCTTTTCTTGAGAAATGGTGATATCATCAACAATTTCACTGTCTTTTTTTAGCCCAGTGCATCTCTCTCTGACCCTGTGAGACAAAGGGCTTCCTTATTTCCACCATGGCTCTAATACATCACATTACAAACTCCACTATTAAAGAAACTGTCATTCTCAATGGAAGGGTGGAGGGGCAGCCAAGGGCTTTTCCAGGCCAGGGAAGAGGCATGTCCACAGGGCTGCAGGGAACTACTCATTCCCCTGATGCCAGTGTTAGCTTGTCTGTGGCTGCTGAAGGACTTTTGAGCCAGGCTCTCATTGGCCCCGAGGCAGTGAAGTGATCTTAAAGTAGATGTGAGTGTATATTTATGATCAAAAGAATCTTCTATTTGTGAAAAATCACACATAGACCCTGCTTTTAAGAATACCAAATTAATATAATTTTTAAGAAGAAAATTACTCATGTCTTTCTTTGTGCACTTGTGAAGAGAGGCTCTCAGATATGACCTTTCCAAAATGCCTGTCAATGATCAGCTATAAAACAAGAGATCTCAGTAATATTTTTCTAATGCAGAGTGAAGAACAGCCAATTTCCCATAGAAAAGGAGGATTTTCTCAAACTAATTTTATTTCCTTATCTTTAGTCATCTGTTGAAAAGAAAACACTAAATATATTCCTCAGACTACTCCTTCCAGTGATAGCTCGAAGGAGTAAAGAACCATATGCTCCTTCAGCTGATTTATACTGTCTCCATGACAATGCACATTTACAAAGTTTGCTTCTAACAACTTTGTAGTATGAGCTCCAATTGCTTGTAATTAAGGGCACGAGGCAGCCTTTCAGGAGGGAAGGGCTGCTTATTTCTGTGCCTGCAGCAGTCAGGCTCCCCTTCTCACTTCTGCCTGGAAGGGATGTGTTTCTGCATGGGGTTCTGTGTGAGGCCACTACACTTCTGCACAGAAACTGCCCAGACCCTTTGCTGATGGAAATCAGTTCAGCTTCAGCCATGTCAGTGCAGCTCAGCCACCCAACACCAGCCACGAGGCTAATAAGCTTAGTCCTTCCAAGTTATATACAAGTTTTAATATTAAAGACACCTTAAAAGGGTTTTTACTTACCAGAAAAATCTTAATTTTCAGAGTGTCCTCCTGGTTAAAGGATGGTTTGCTCACACAGAGTTTTAATGCAGTGAAACCCGATTTCCCAGAGGTTCCTCTCTCTGGAGTACAGCAGGACCCTCTTGAAGCTGTGACCTCCTCGAGCAGGTCTAAAGAGTGGGGGAGCAGGAGATGGGCAAGGGTGCCTTGCAGGAGGGCACCCAGTACAGCTGGAATGCAGGCAAGGTGAGAGGGGTTACCTCACTAGTAGGAAAGGGAAACAGTATGCCAGAAAATAAAGGGACACAATTTTAAAACAAGGAGGCTTAAGCATCAATTCTAAAAGCAAAAAGTAGGAGCTCTAAGATGGGAAGGTGCACTGTTCGTCTCAACAAAGGCAAATTATAGAAGTTGACAGCATTGCTTTTTAATGTCTTAAAAATGTAATTCTAGACATGGGCATATTTTATACTTTAAAAGAAAAAAGAAAAACAATTCCTTGTTTGATCATCCTCCCAGTACTTAAGGCATAATGAAGGTTGGAAAGTTCTGTGTTTAAGGCTTTTACTCTTCTCAGTGGGGCAGCTCAGCTCACCCCGGTGTGGTGGACTGAAGTTTCTTCCCAGACTCAGTGGATACCTTGGGAAGGGTAACATCCCTAATCCAAGGGGAGGAGAGGGGCCCTGAGCAGAGGCAGCATATCACACCCAGGCAAGGAGGCAAGGCAGTACCTGCCTGGCCATGCCGCTCGCTCTGCGGGTGTCCAGTGGTGTGCCCACCTTGCAGGGGGCAAATGCCATGAACACCCTTCAGGGTCCTGGTACATCCTGCCCAGCATGCAGACCCTGATGGGGCAGGCTGTGTCCTGAGCCCTGTGGCACTGCAAACTCACCCCAGCGGGCATTTATTCAGCTTATTGACACTTGCTGGTGTGACTGTGGTTAATAGCTTGCTGTGTGATGTGCACAGCCATCTGCAAAGCATGAGGGAGTTGCTCAGCAGAGCACTCAGACAGGGGCACCTCTACAATTTAGGGATCTTTTCCAAAATAGCATCTGGAGAAGACAGGATGAAGTCTTCGCTTTACAGCTCCAGATATATCAGGGATAACGAGTCAGTAAATACAGTTGCCTTCTTGGGCTTTTACCCTATGCAAGACACTGGACAGTATCTATTCTGGGACTTCTGGGAGCTATCAGCATCCAGGAAAGACATCAGCCAACAAAAAAAGTAGCCACTACTACCTTCCTTCCACCCAGGTATGTCAGGGGATTGCCAGAGAGAGGTCATGTGCTCCCTGGGAGAGGAGATGATTCAGGGGCAGATTTTGCACATTAGCCTTTTAGATCTGTTGGATCTTTCTTAGCAAGAGTTAAGAAAGGGTCAGAAATGCTGAGAGGTGGGCAGAAAAATGAGAGTGGGACAGATGCCACATCTGTGGGTGCAAACAAGCAGATTGCCCGTGATGGGGACCACAGCTCCTGGAGGTGCAGGTGACCAGACTCCTGGCTGAAGCAAGGTCTTACCACCCAGAACCAGACCTCTTATTTGTTATCTTTTCAATCCTTGATCTTCCTGTTTGGTGTCCCCCTCTCCCCCCCAAATTTCTTGAAGGTTTGGGTTTGTTTTTTTTTTTTTTTTTGTTTTTTTTTTTGTTGGTGGTGTTTTTAATTAATACATGTTATTTAAAAATCTTTTGTTATCTTATGTTTTTCTTCTGTGTTAATAATTTTTTTACTGCAACTGCAGGAATAACTTCCATTTGAAAACACCATTTGTCAGAAAATGTTGACATATTCCAGCAGTTGTAGAAGCTATGTTGCATCCAAAACAGTATGCAGAAGTTTGGATTTACTGCTAACTGAGCAAGCCAGGATGCCCAACTTCTCAACCACTTTAATGGAGAACTAAATCTCATACTACAATATAATGGGAGCAAAGCATTGAGGAACAGGCTGCATCTGGGCCACAGGCTGTCACTTGGCAGCCTCCACCTCAACAAGCCCAGAAAGACCTTATATTGTTGTTTTCAGAACCCTTGTGTTTCACTGTTCCCCAGTCGGGTTAATAGCTGTCAGCACTCCTGTTTTAAGTTTCACACATTTGCTTAATCAGAAACCAACAGAAATACTCAGCTAGCTGAAGTACTGCATGAGACTCAAATTCTTCCTTTATCAAGTAGTAAGCCAGGATACAGGTTGCCCCACATAATAGGTTAACCCCACATAAGCAGTTTCAAATGGACTTACAGTACACATTTCAGCTCAATAATAAAAACTTCATCTAGTTAAGATGTGACTGTATTTTTTTCAAGTATAAAAGAACAATGACAGTTATTTTTAAATAAACACTTCTATTTGAATTGTCAGAATGAAACATTTAGAGATTTTTTTTTCTTTTCATAGTTGACAACCCCATGAATTGACAAAGGCAACAAAATCCCAGTGAATTTATCAGATATTTTGATTTTTGCTAGACTAGCAATTCTCACTAAGAGACATCTATCTTTAAAATTTTCACTGCTTCTATATCCCATTTAAACACAAACAGGACTCCCAAGGGCTGGCAGACAAACTCCTGTTGAGCAGCTTTCTGCTGATCTCCTCCTCCCAGCCCTTGCCCTCGCACCAGCCAGGCCCAGGACACTGCTCACAATCTGCCTCCACATCCATTTGAGGGCTGCAAATATATGTCAAGTTCTAATTATGCTTGACAGTCCTCTAGAAATTCAAATTTCTTCCCCCCACCCTCTGAAAACGCCAGATTCCTTCTGAAGTCTGTTTAGAGGGAGCAAAGCTAAGGCTTCTCTAATTATAGCTGAGTCTCCAGTTATCCATTCACCCCGTATAATAGGAGAGAAGATAAATTCTGCCAGAGAGGAGTCACATCTAGACTAGTCTACCAGCATTATGCAATAAAAGGAGGTGTGCTGTGCAAGGAGTAGTTTCTGCTGGGAAGAGAGACAGCTCAGAGTCACAGCTTCCTCTTCAAGACTCGGAAACTCACAGATTCAGAAAGATTTGCTTTCCCCAGTACAAACCACCCTCCTTTCAGGGAGAAAGAGCCAGCCCTGCCTGGGCTTTGTTAACTTCTCTCTTCAGTGGGAAAACACACGAGACTCGACATGCCAGGAGCTTAGGAGGCACCGCTGAAAGGTATTTGGTGCCTCCGAGAGCTCCCCGGTGAATGACAATGTAAAGGATTCAGTGTGTGTGCCCAAGTGTCGAACAAACGCTGCCTATTAAAGAGTTTAACAGGAGGAAATGCTTTCCAGACACACCAGCCTTTTCTAAGGGAATTGCTACTCTGTAGGATGTCAGACACATAATGTCGATGCCATAAATGTCACCATACAGCAGTTTTGATTCAGAAAAATATGATTGATGTCAAGAAAACTCAAAGTAATATATATCCCTTTTAATTTCTTTTCCCCCTACCCCTTGCTTTGGGGTTTTGGGAAACAGACTTCAGGAAGAGCTTTGAACAGCCATGCAAAAAATCAATCACCTCCAGCTTTCAGAGGGTGGGAAAAAGCTAAAAAATTGCCACATCTTTTGGGAGGCTGAGTAAGGGGTGCAGACCCAGCAGATAGCTCCTGCAGAGCTCTGATGCCTGGCTGCCCAGCCTGCAGCACCCCATAGCGCTGCCAGCACAGCTCACTCTTGGGATGAGCGGCTGGTGGGACCCAGGAACCTACAGGACATTTTTTTTTTCCCTAAGAAGGATTTCAGTCCAGAAACACAGTGGAAAAAAGCCATCAGTGCAGGTAGAAGAGTTGCCCACTTCATGCAAAATTATCATACCCCAGTTGAAAAATAAAATAAAAAATTAAATCTTTCCTATCCTGTTTGGGACATACACACAACGAAGAGCAGACGGAGCTGGAGTCACCTTACAAGACCATGGTCAGATGAATCCAAATTATATAGGTATGTATGGGTGGCACCAAGCCCTAAGCCCAAGTAGTCAGCAGTATCTCTTTGCTCACGTAATACCAAGCTCAGGCTGGGACCGTGCTGCATCTCCTCACCTCTCCTGGGTCCAGGAACCCTGGAAGGGATTGCCTTCCCCATGTCTAGGAAAACAAATCTATTTTTCTTATTCCTTCTTATTCTTTCTATTTACTTAATTTGTTTTACATTTTCCTAAGCTAAAAACTCCACTATGTTTATTAATTTTGATCCTAGAGTTTCTCTGGAGGCTCAGGGCAAGTGTCCATAGTTGTGCTCCCATGACAATGAGACCCTCTGGCTTGCTGGGGGCTGCCTCAAGTCAGACCCCCACAAGCACATAGTGAGGGACAGCAACACACCCAAAGAGCTCATACCCTGGGGAGACAAGCCAGACAAAGAAAATATTTGTTATATAGGGAGATTAAGATCCTGGTTAATTTTAATTGCTTCCAGCTCCTTTTGGTCAATAGAGAAAGACAGACAACTCCAGGGGGCATCAAACCAAAATGGACTAAACACCCTGGAGATGAGCCTATGTCACTCATTACAGCAGTGACCCTCCAGGTTTAGATATGTTAGTTAAGTGGGGTTAATCCAGGCTTGTGTTACCAGCTTGTGTTACCAGCTCAAGACTGCATCCTGGCTTGGGTTCAAGATGAAAACCTGTGGCTGGAAGAGGAATTGTGCCTGCATCCTTGGAAACCCAGATTAAGACCTGGGTTGAACAGCCACCCAGTCCCTCTCTATTTTTCTTTTATTCTGTGGGGGTTTTTTTGGTGTTTGTTTTGGGTTTTTTTTTGTTGCATTTTATGGTCACCAAGGTGGCTTTCTCCCCCCCCCCGCCTCCCCTCTTTGTATGTGACTCCCCAGAGTGGGCTGTTTGTCCCCCCAGAAGAAAATAAAAAGTCACACCAGCAGCAGAGGGTGTGGGGGCAGACGCTTTTTGGGCATCAGAACAGGCAGTTTTTAGAGCCTCCAAATGAGTAGGCGACTGTGCTGAGGCTCTTTCTCCCACCACAAATCACGAAGCCAAATATCTCAGCTGCACCGCATGTCTGCGGGAGCTCCTCCTCCAGTGCTGGCTAGTGTGGGAAGGACTCTGCTGGCACGCAGCTCACCCCAGCACTTGCGTGCATGTGGTCAAAATTAAGGCGAGCCCCTGTGCGTGTATTTGAGATGGACACACATGGGCAAAGCCTTTCTGACACTTACAATCTGCCTGGCTTCACAAGAGGAAACCAGAGCACATCAAGCATCAGGACTATGTGCAACCGGCCAAACTCTCCACGGATGTTGGCACTTGGATAGCCCGGTGCAGGAAGCAGGGTTTGGCATAAGACAAACAGATGTGGGCATAAGGGCACCAAAGAGCAGAGGTCTTCTCTGCTTCTTCTTGGAGAAGGGAGGGGAAACAAATTAGCTAAGGTAGTGGAAACAGATGTACTTATGTATCTTGTACTCTATAAGAGAGAGGCCCTTCCAGTGAAACAGATGGGTTTCAGTGCCATTTAAAGCAACTTCTGCTTTACCCAAGAAAGCCTCACACAAGCTTTACGTGTGGATTACGCAAGCAGTTTATACAAGAAAGAGTTTGGCCACACATCTCCAACATCACAGGATGCCTTCTTAATCAAAGCTGAACCAAAGGAGTCAAGAAAAGCAGCCACTACATTCTTGAACCTCAAGCAACACCTTTGACTTAAGATACCTGTGACTGGGAGCTGAGCTTAATTCTCTAACTGCTGTTTCTCCTTCCCTTTTCTGCTAGTATCTTTTGATAGCCCAGTCTCAGGAAGACATTTGTTAGGAACGTGTACCAGAATGGCTTCATTGCTTCTCATAAATTGTAAAGACATTCACAAAATCACATAGGCAAAAGGTGAAGAGATTTCATAAAAACAATCACACAAGCAAAAGTTGTCACTGTAGACATCAGGTCTCTAAACTCTTCAGAGCTGAGCCACCGATTTAGCATGTACCCTCAGCCAGTCTGCACCTGCCCCTAAACTAATTTTCTTCAAGGACCAGAGCAACAAGAGATAAGCAACAGACTTCAGAGGTTTCCATTTTTCTGCCTCCTTTCTTTTGCAAACATGTACTGCAGATTAGGGCCGTAAGCAACATGTACTTTAGATCTGTGAATGGAGAAGAACGTGGAAGACAAGTAACACCTTAATTTCTCCTTGTGTTTAAGGAGAAGGTGCTAGACAGAAAAAGGTGGAGTGATTTTTTTATTCCCTTTCAGCCAAAGCACTACTTAGCAGCTAAAGCCTCAAAAACCAAAGTAGTAAAAATGGTAGGACAGTTGAGCTTTGTTAGAGTAATCAATATGGATAGAGGAAAAATTAGCTTGAATGAAATTTAGAGAGAAAAACATTGTCTCATCCTTCCTCCACGGAGGCTAGTCCAGCCTCTCAGCTCACGCTGCTGCCATTTCAAAAGTGACAGATTTCAAAAGAACCAGGGCTGGTTTGCAATGCTAAGCTGAGGGAAGCACACGCAAGCAATGACTGAACACAAAAATGCAGAAGAAACTAAAATGTTTTTAAAATTAAATAAATAGCAACAACCCCCAAGGATATAAAAGAGAGTAGGTAAAATAGAGCAGAGTCAAGGCAAAGGGCTCCCAACAGCACACAAGAAATTACAGGTTTGGGTTACTGCTTAAACCAACGCTTAAGAAAGAAAGTCTAGTACTGACAAAAATGAGGGAGTAGAAAAACACTCAACATACCTGCTGATGGCAACACTAAAAGCCTGAAGGCTCATTTCCTACAGAAAAGAGTATTCCTGGTAGACTACTGCTCCATCTGCTTATACCCATGAACATTCCCACCACCATCACTCCTTTACTCTTGTCAACAGCACACACTTGAGCCTTTTCCCTGTAAGCACTTACACCTGTTCCCTGTGAGCTGGTGCCTGTGCTCACACACTTCTCCTGCTGTCAAGTAGGTTAGGGATCAGCTGGCCCTTTCTGAGTCACACCTAGGAATAGTCCTTGCGTCCTCAGTGCCTCACCTGTTATGCTTCATATATCACTCCGACTAGACAGTGCCCTTCTAACAACATGAGAAGGAAACCACCAACATGCTAACACCCCAACCTCACTCTTGTTTCCACCTCTTTAGGGCCAGCTGTCCACTCCGGACTACAGCCCCGTGGCTGCTAAGAGGGTTGAAGACACATCTTCTGTTCATCATAAAAAAACCAATAAAGCAACCCAATGTTTTTAGCTGAGAAGAGAGAAAAGAAAATTTCTTATGAGTCCACATAAACCCATCTGCTCTTTGTTAGATACTACAGGAGATGCAGTCGTAGATGAATGCAAAGCTCTGGGATAACATGGACAAGTCGACAAAACTAATGCGGAAAACTTTTCTCACACGTTTGATCGCAAAGTGGCTAAAATGTAGCTACTGTAATGGTAGGGTGGGACAGCCCTCTAGGGTACTTCCACAGGAGAATGAATTTGTCCAAATTTTCAGTCTTGGTATTGTACATGTTTCTCAGGCCAGATTTTTGTGGCTCTTTCTTGGATGGAGCATTTACAGAGCTGATTTTGGCCTATGGAGTGAGTCCTTCTGTCTGCAGCAGGAAAAGAGTGTGAAATACTGGTAAATACGGAATTTGTACAGGGAAAACTCTTCTCACCTCAGCATGACCACTCCTGACCTATATACCCGTAGTGATGGTGAAACCTAAATTGGGACTGGGTCTTCATTACCATTTGTTGGCTTTGGTCAGTGCTTTGGGCAAGGCTCTGAACAGCACTGTCTTTCTAACAGAACAGGAACCTGTGACAGAGTCCTTTCAATGGATGTGTCTCATGCCATGCAGTTCAGAAATGCATGCAAAAGTGCAAATACCCAACCACCCATTTAAAGAGCCTGGAGGAACATTACTGAGAGGCTACAGGACACCAGCAGAGCACAGGGATGAGGGCAGTGTATTTGGTGAGTGTAAGGTTAAAGTATTTGAACAACAAACTGGATTTCAGTCAACTCAGCATTTTATTTGAAAGGAAGGACATGAGGAATATCTGGAGTTGGCAGAGGGTAACACAGAAAATTCCAAAGGAAAAGAGAGAAAATAAACAAACAAGGATATCCACAACAGAAAGAAGGAGTTAACCACCTGAAGCTCAGAGAAAAATCAATTTCAGGTATGTGGGAAACAGATCTCTGGCTTGAGAAGAAATGTGGTGGCAATCACTCCCTAACAAAGATTTGGGCAAAGCCAGAGAATAACTGAAACTAAGGCATGAGGAATGAAGAGTGGCTGTTAAATACCCAGTCAAAATCAGATAGCATTTAAGCATGATGCTGGTTTTCAGACCAAAAATAATAACACATCTTCCAATTGAGTATTCAGGAAGCATAAAAATATAAGAAAAAATGTTTAGGAAATAAAAGGTATATGAAGGCAAAAGAAGACTTCATTACAAGTTAAATCTCTGTTTCTCTGAAGGTACTTGCAGAGCACACACCAGTTTCAATGGAGCAGGCATTCAGGCTATTTGTCTAAGCCTGAGACTCCATGTAAGAAGAAGGATTTGAGTTTCATGTCTCAGAGAGTGATGAATGGTGAGCTCTTCCTAGAGCTAATTCAGCTCATCCTTTCTAGGGAGTCAGAGAGAACAAAACTGGCTTTCCTCCCTGTTGAATCAGAAAAAAAAGTGCCAGTTTTGGGCCACAGCAATGGTTCTGGTTTTTGTGATTATTCTCCCTTGTTTGAGAAATACCGGGAAACCTTGATATTGTTTGGTTTCTGGAAGGGTTCCTTGTAAGATGCAGAAGGATGGAGCTTGCAGCTTTTGGTGAGGAAGACAAACAAAACTGAATCTACTACAAGAGGAGGAAACCCTTGTAGGTTTTTTTCCTTCCAGATGTTCATTCAAACATTTGAGTTAGCAAAAAAAAAAAAAAAAAAGAAAAAAGCTTTAAACAGACTAACCAAAATCACTCTTAATCAGGTTTTGTTTCCATGGCACCTTTGATGTCATAAGCTTAATAGCTCTCTAGCTATCCATAGTCTTCCAGGAAAAAAAAAAGGCTAGACAACCTGAATGCCAAATGGTGAATACACCCTTAAAAATATCCTTTCTGAAAAGTTTTCAGGCCTCCCATCTCTTTTAAGAATCAAGAGAAACCAAAAAAATCAAACCAGGAATTTCCCCCTCCCACGGCCCCCCCTGCCCCCGCATATAACCGGAAATCTTTGCACAGCAGTTGGAATATATGGAGACCTACAAATATATTATTAAACTGCAAAGGAAATGCATAAAAAAGACTGTTGTAAAAATAGCTGTAAAACACTTTTCTTCGTTCTACAGATGCGAACTCTCAAGAAACATCTTTCTGTCAAAACTGAAACAGATTGTGGTGTTCAGCAGCACATTTCTTTGCTAGGGAAACATTCTTGGTACAGTAGTTTTACTCTTCATTTGATGTTTTTTCAAAGGGTTTTCTAATTAATCACGGTGCTGATGGATGATAACAGCCATGCTATGGCTGCTACTAGCACAAGTCTTGCCAGAGGTAAAGTAGGTGTAATTTCCTTCTAGTTAAAAGCTTTTGTTCAATAATATTTTTATGGCTTGATCCAGCACTTGTGGTTAAGCAACATTCCCAGTCTCACTGGTCTTCAGGATCTTTATCTGATTTTATAAGAAGAAAAAGGTGCAGATCTTTGGTTTGCTGCTTTTCTGGTTATCCAGCCACTGCCAATGTTTTAGGAGCGATACATCCCTCCGGCTGCAGGGTTTAGTATGTACAGGAGAGGGATTGAAGCTTCAGATAATAAGACTTATAGAAAATTGCTGCTGGAGAAATTAAATATCATGAACTGTACTAAAAAGACACCAAATCCTCATCCTGATCAGAAGCTTTGTTTCTTTGAAGGTAGAGTGTAAAGATTTTGCTGTGATTATAATAAAATACACAACAAATGTCTACTAACTTTGATGGAAAGAATCACTTAAAAATTCAACTTCTTTTTAAATAAAAGTTGATAAAACACTGTTTAAGAGATGCCAAACATATATCAAATAAGATACTTATAAAGCATGATATCTACAAAATAAAATAGTTCTTCAAAAGAAAAGCCGCTAATCAAATTATCATTTAATGTTGCTAGAAAAGAAAAATGAATCAATGTTGTTTCCTTCATGTGTCCAGGCATGAACTCTGCAATACATGTAGAGTGAATCTGGATGCTGTCCCACGAGCCAATGTACTAGCTAGCCATAATTTACAACCCATTTAACAAAATAAATAAGCTCATCATATTAAAACAATTATATTTTTAAAGGATAATATCTAGTGGAAGTTTAAACATAGTTTAAAAAGTGGATGTTACCTCTATATAGGAAAGAGTTTGAACTAAATCACTATACGTGGAAATTCCTCTAGGCTTTTGATGATCTAACAGAGAGTGCAACAGTGTTTATTGTACCTTAAATCATCTGTGCACATGTCAGAATTTGCTCCGTCACACTTTCTCTGATAGAAAATGTAATGGCTGGTCTATTTTGCTCTAGAATGGGAAGATAATAAATAAAACCACAGATTTAAAAAAAAATAGAAAAAAACCCCAAAAAGACACACATAGTTCCAGATGCAGTAATTATACATTTGTTTTCTTGTTTGGGCTTGTTTGGGCTCAAACAAGCTACTGGCTTGTTTGTCGTTCTAACCATGTGTCATTACAGCAAAGATAAAGGGTATTACCACATTGTATTAAAAGCCAGAAAAAAAAGCCCTTCTCATGGTAATATTTTTTTTCCTAGTTATCTTGTGTGGCTTGTATTTTGCATAATGGAACAAATTTATTTAGAGCTATATTCATATATTTATATGCTATTATTCTAAATTACGTTCTGTGACAAACATCAGCAATTTTCTCACTGGGAATTTTTCCAGGTAAAGTTTCCCAGTGAGCTATCCAGCCATTGATATACAGACCCATGTTCAAGTTTTAATGTGTTTCTATTTATCCTGCTTAAAAACAAACATCTTCAGACAGAAGAGACTGACAGGCACATGAAAGACCACTTTAATCTCCTTTCCCAATCAGTGCAAATATATGAAGTGTGGTATAAACTGGAGCATGCTTAACTCACATTGTGGGAAGCCTTGTAAAGGTGCTTTCCAAAATACTGCTGTGTATGAGAACATTCCTTATAAATTACTTTATAAAGGAAGGATAATGAAAAATAGTATTAATTTTTGAAGCTGGTATCGGGAACAATTGATAGTTGAGCCCAGTGGAATCTAGTTGCTGATATGCCTACAAGCTGTGTTAGGTATGGCATTTACAAGGCAAACCCAAGCAAAACATGCATGCTTATTAAGTTAATATGAAATGCATATACTATAAATCTTGTGAAGTTATAAATATCTGTCTTCTGTTTGGAAAGTGAGTCACTGATTAAAGACAGGGAATAGGACCTGTAGGGATCCAGATTCATGACTGGAGCAAGCGGAAACCACAAATAATTCAGAATTTTTAAGAGCATGTTGTTAACATCACTATACATGCCCACATATGCACACAGTGACTTATATTAACTTTTTTTTTTTTTTTTTTTTGGTAATTGGAAACCAAATAGAAATTTTCAAAAGAAAAAAAAGAATCTCTTACTGAAAGCTGTTAACTTTTCCATCTTGAAAATATTCTCCTCCTTTTTTTTCTTAGTCATAAGTTCTCCTTCCTTGGACTTGTCTTAGCCACTCTCCCTCCCGCTTTCTTTCTCCTGTGACTAACAGGTTTCAGGAATGAACTTCAGAGGAGTCTGAAAGAAAAATATCTCTTCCAGATTGGCTATTTTTCAATTAACTCCTATAAATACATATTGCAGGCAGTTCAGAAGACTGGCCATAAAATACAAACTCTTTCATCTCCTTGCTTTCCTTTCACCTGCAGTCTCAGGTAGTAATTATCAGAAGCTGTCAGTGAACTTCAGCCAGCATCATTTTCTTGAGGATCCATACACAGGACTGAGTTTTGCAGCACAAGTTCACCCTTGCCAAAAGGAGATGTTCTTAACAATCAAGTCACTTTCTTCCATTCTTCCATCACTTTCCTCATTTCTTGATTTTGTTTGGTTTGCTTTGGTTGTTTTTTTTTTTTTCCATGAAGAGCATATCAGTTTCCTTCTTAATTCAAATCCTTTCTTAAACTGACTTGAGGCAGTTACCCTGTTTTCATAGCCAACAGTGGTATTCCGGCATCCTTTATCTCTGCATCATCCACATAACAGCTCTTCTTGTTTCCCATACTGTGTTCTTTCTGAAGAGCCCAACTCAGTCTGTGGCAATAGTTTTCCTTAAAAAATACGTCTTTCTCTCCTCTTATCCATTCTCCACCCCTTCCTCCCCTCCATCCAATCAGCAAAGTAACTCCAATATTAAAGATAAGCATTTTTTTTTCAAGCTCACTCAGCATGTCTGTCCAAGTTCGATAAAGAATATAGGAGTTTCTATTCCCATTTTTAAGTATTACCTTTAAACTACTATTTCAGCAGCTTTTTACTGTGCCTGTTCTGGGGATCTAATTTGTCTTATGGTTAATGCTCTTCTGTCCTAAAGTTCAGTGTAAGATCAAATATTTGAAGGTACCAAGTAACTCCCAAATATTCCAAACTTACATCACAGTAATAGAGAAAAATCTGGACTCAAAGCCCCAGAGTGATGTCTGTGCCACTGATTTTATTGTTATTTGCATGTACTATAGCATCCCTATAAAAAACACATGTCTCTGATTTACACAATGGCCTCTAACCTCAGAGTTAGCTTTTCCTTCCACAAACCCATAAAAGGCACATAAGGAGAAAATAAGGGCCAGGGCTAACATAAAAGCGAGCTCAGTTACAGCAGCTTCAGACTCAGCAGTTTCTGATCGTTCCAGTTCTGCAGGAGATCAGTGGCCAAGTGAGAGGCAGGACCCTCTGATGGCACTGCAGCCTGGCCAGGGTCTCAGACCTCAGAGAGCATCACACATCAGAGGGAACTCTAAATGCATCCGCAGTTTTTTTGTTTATTTTGAAATTAAACCCAACAGAGCAGAAAAGATTCAACTTGATACATGGCAGATCAAATAATTCTTCATCTTTCTGGGTGTATACCGTGTACAGGACTAATCCCACCACAGCACTTCAGCTTCAGAAGAACTTGTCTAAATTACAGCAAGGAGTGAGGAACTGAGATTGCCAGGTTATGGTCCTAGCTCTGTTTGTAATTACTCCACAAAAAGAAAAAAAAAGGGAAAAAAACCCAACAACAAGAAAACAAAACAAAAGTAAAACAAACAAGTGAAAAAAAGCAAACCAAAAGGTCAGAGACCTTTCCTGCAGGGCACTCCACTGATGCGTGGAGTGATTTACATCAACTAGCACTCTGGTCAAGGTTCCACTTGTTCTGCTGCACAAAGCACATTTTATTTACTTTCTTAGAAGAAGAATCTCTGTTGGTGCTTCTTCACTTAAACTTGCTGGTTTGAGCAATACTATCAGCTTCTCAGTCTCCTGGGGGAATGAGACCACAGATTTCTGTGGGTGAGAGGAGAGCTCACACCTTCAGTGTTTATTGGGATGGAGAGCTGGATGCTATATCCTACAGGGAGCTTCCTTTTATCATGGAGCTTGAGCATGGTGACAGAAAGTGAGACCTCTACACTCAAACTCAAAACTAACTAAATTGAATTGAAACATAGACTAGGTTGCTGCTATTAGCTTCATACTCCCAACACTTAAAAAAAAGCTAGAATTTAAATAAACACTCTTTATCTGACTTGTGATGGTTTCAGGTCAATCCCAACAGCCATTATAATATTTGAATGCTCTATAATTTCATTATCCTGGCTATTTTTCATAGATGTATGATTTGAAGTAATTTTGCTTCATTCTGATGATATTAAGAGTAAGTTGTGTAGCATTGCACTGGCTTTTTGGTTACGACCATCCAGCAGCTTGGTACAAAAAAAAAAAAAAGAAAAGAAAAGTCACAAGGTAACAGGCGGTGGTTGCTGCTTTTTCAAGTTTTTCTATACACAGGATTCCAGCTACACAACTTCTATCCATTTTAATGGTCTTATGTAACAGAAACCCTTTTTTTACATGTTTAGGCTAGCAGTTAAAGCACTGTAATGTGTTTGTGGCCCTGTTTGTCCATGCAACATATATTCCCTAAAATATGCTTAGGGGTCTGACTGACAAGAGGGAATGATTTATCTAGTGATGCTTTCTGTGGCTGCTGCCTCCAGCTGTCCTTCAAGCATCTCTCTGCAGAGATCCCTCAGCTATTCACAACGGAGCTGCTGAGTCACTAGTTTGCAGTTCAGAGTATGAAAGAAACCTACACTTGGTGCAGGTTTATCTCAATGCCAACTCCAGACCATGAGTAGCTGCCACATGGAGAGACGAGACACCACCCTAGCATGGGTGAGGAGAAGGGCAGCACAGACTTCTGCCCGGGATATCACTATTCATCATACATTAAGTTATCTCTGCTTATCAGTCACAGCCCTTTGGGTGTTAGTTGTCATTTAGACTAACATCCTTTTACACAGACCTGGTCATATCCAGAGGTCTTCAGGTAGTTTTAAATAGAAATTATGTCTATTGCAAAGCCCCTGTGTGAAAGAAGTGAAATGAGGTTTACTGTGAGTAAACACTCAGGTGAAAGCTTTCCAGAAGGCACAGACTTTGGGATTTTTGACAATAGACATAATTTAAAAGTAGTGTTGTGTTTGGGTTTTGTGTGTGTGTGTGTGTGTGTGTTTTGTTTTGTTTTGAAATCACGTTGTTTTCTTCTCTGTTTAAGTGTCATGCAAAGCATGAGTAGGTCATTGAATAATGGTAGATTTGGTGGTATTTGCTTCTTTGGATTGGTGCCTAAGTAGTCTAAATCACATATACACATGCTGGCATCACTGGATGTGAGATTACAGAAATGGAGAATTACATATGCCTTTTTAGTAATTAAAATTTCTATTGTATTTGGTGTCTTTATTAGATGTTCCTGAGCCATCTTAATTCCCAGTGTTAGAATCCCTGTTGCCTATTTTTAATATTTTTGCAATGTAAATACATTTTTCACATTGCTTTAAGGACCTTGTGTGAATAATACCCAAATAAACACAAAACAGTGAATCATATAATTTCTGGATACTTCACATGCACGTAGTATGAATTCAGGTCTTGGAGTGCAGTGAATTGTGAGGATACTATATTGTCTAGTAGGACTAATTAAACAAAATAAGTAAAGTAGATTGCTCTAGCTGTTTTGCAAAAAGACTTTGAATATTTCATTTGCATTTTGTTTACCAGAAGCTCCCAGCAAGTTTCAGTCAGATGCATGTTCTCCTGAGCTAGTCCCTCCCATTTGCATTTTAGCACTGCCATACTGCTGTGACTGCGACAAGCAGAAGGAAGAGGCCATTCAGTTAAAAAGGGCAAAATTCAGTATTGCTGAAGAGATGGCAATGGGATGATCCTGTCACCTGCTCCACTGCGAAGCAGGACCTGCAAACAGCAACTATCACAACCTCTGAAATCTGGATAAGGTCATAAATGAAATGGCTAATTGAAGAGGTGAAGAATGTAAATACCAGTGTATTTGGTATATGGTTCTTACACTCTCTTACCTTGTTAAACTGTCTATGCACCAAACTACCCATGCAATCCAAAAGCAAGGCTGCAGTGAGGATTTGCTCCTACTGCTGTGACCACATGATGCCCTAGGTAAGAGACTTGATGTTCATGGATTGGAGGTAATTACCCTGAGTGCTGTATTTAATATGATTTCCAGATTTCAGACTGACGTAACTACAAAACCTCATAGTGATACAATATGTGAATAGGCAAGAAAGGAGGAGGAACAAAAACTTTGCATATCCAGCTATACTTTACACTGAGTCCAAATTAGATAACATAGTTAATTAGCACAAGTGGAAGAGCTTTACTGATTTTTAGTGTTCAACTTCTATTCCCCTCATATTTTGTTTGGCAGGTGTTTGAAACATCTATCAGAGGAACTTTTATCTTTTGCCCTGGACCCCTCATACATTACTGCTTTATCACCAAAAAAAAACCAACCAAAAAAACCCCAGTAGTTGCCATAATAAATCACCCCGGAACTACCTCTGGAAAAGGTCAGTCCCAGTTATTAATCATTGACCTCTTCATATTTTACCAGTCAAAATTGAGAAGTGTTATGTGAGGCAAGGTGGGGCCTGAAACATTTTGCCTTACGGTTTTAGGAGTAGATGCTCTGCTAGGTTTGTGTCTGCAATTTCCCAAAAGATGGGGCAGGCTCAACACTTTTCTCAGCTTCCACATATTCCAAACCATTTGTCACAACGAGTAGGACATAACAATAATTTCTGAAGTCTCATATTCCTGTGAAGGAAATCAGCCTTCCCTGGTTTATAGGTTCCCCAGAATATGCTGGCTATCTGTCTCAAAGACTACAAAACTTCAGTTACCTGAAGAACATGTCAGAAAGCTGAATGAAAACAGAGACATTGAGATTTCTGGGAGATCCTGTGCTATTTTCTTGTTTTGATCAAAACCAAAGTGTTTTGATGAACGGTATTTTAAATAACATGAAGATTTTAGTTAGTAACTGGGTTTTTTTCCCCCAACATGCAAAATCTTTTTTCTCCCCCAAAAGAGTTGCATTTCTTTTGGCATTGGCTTGCTTTCCCAAAGAGCTAGAAGCTATACCAAACAGTATGAGTGCATGTTGAACACATTTTTCCGGGTGCCTACAGGCACAGCATCATCTTGTGAACAGTTTTGCTGGGGAGGTTTAAACACTGTTTCTGCAACATTTTCAATAACAGCATCTGGATATGGACCACATGGCCACCTACCACACCCTCCTGAGGAAGGCTGGGTGACATTTCTGTTTAAAACTTCTACCAGTGAAAACTGTAGAGCTGTGTTCCCAGAATACTCACAGATGACTCTCACCTTTGCCAGATTTTTCATCCAAGTTCAAAAGAAACCCTTTCAGGGTCATAGAATTTTATTTGTAGAGTCTTTAAAAAGCTCAAAATCAAAATGAAAAGTTCCCTGTTGAGAGAAATAGTTTGTCCAATATGAAACATATTAACTTTGCCATCCTTCGATTTTTAATCTTTGTTTTTTTAGGAAGACAGCAGCTCCAGAATGAACTTGCTCAAGGTAAAGCTAGTCGTTTTCTAGAGGATGTGCAAAGCAGAGAAGATGTAAAGCAAATGTTCCCAGATTGTCTAAGTGATCTAAAAGCAATATTATTTGTCTTTACCTCAGGCAAAAGTACACACCAAAACACCTGCATATGTGCCTTTGCATACCACACAAATGCTTTGGGCTCAGGTGAGGTCTCTGAAATGTTTTCCCTAAGTGTGTCTTCTCTTTGGCAGTTGGGCTTTCTGCCTCACACATACCTTTCTGCTCCTTTGCCTGTATTCATCATAAATGCCTCACAAGAGGTGCCTGCTGAGCCTGAAGTCCTCTTGGACCATCAATTCTCTATTAAACTTATGAGATACCTTGTCATGTCCCTCCAATGTTCAAGTATAAGGGGAAAAATTATCTTCTAGATTTTCATGCAGAAGACTGGCAGGTCATATTCCCTCCTGTCTTATTAATGTTACAGTTCAACATGGGAATAGCAGCTCAGGGGAAGCCCACAGCCCACATGGCATCCATTCCCAGCTCCCAAGTCCAAGTTGCCCAGAGGTGGAGTCCCTGCTCATCATGCAGCTCCAGCAGTAGAACCAGCAAAGGCAGAGCCAGGAATAGCACTGACATAGAGCCATCATTAAAGAAAAGAAGCCATGCTGTCCCAGGTCATTAGATGACTAGGCCATGAAGATGAATGGAAATAAGTGAGTTTTTTACATAAATTGCTTCACTGCCTGCTTACTGAGCTGAGGTTCAGCAGTGGCTTCCCACGTTGTAACCAGATGGAAAGTGTCAGAGGTCAAAGGAGCATCCTCCCAAAATGTGGTAAAGGATAAAGACATCTTTCTCTCTACTGCAGTTTCAAAGCAACTACACATTTGCCTCCTATCTCCTTTTCTCTCTTCACCTCCTGTATTCATTTTATTGCAGATGTTACGGAAGTGCAGGTGTGCATTAAGCAAGCACACTTCTTGGATGGTGTGTACACCAAACTTCCACTTCGTCAGATTTTACACCAAAGTAGTTCCATTATTTTGAGATTTTTATCCCTTGCCTATTGCCATGACATCTGATGAGACAATCTAATGGGAAAACCTGATCAAAGCACAGGTTTCTCCCTTCCCCCAACATGGGGGCTCAAGCACACAGAACTGTGTTCCAGCTAATTTAACAACATAAAAGCAAAACATTTTACACGTAGGATCCGGAACCATCATTTTCTAATGTCAAAGGTCACATGAAATACCTCTTATGTTGTCTCAGTCTATTTCCTGGCATAGAGTTGTAATCTCCGAGAACACATAAATGTTTCAGTATTAGTACTAAGAAGCCACATGAGGGAGCATTTGGAGAATTGAAATGCTTTCCCTGTATCATTGTAAATAAGGGAGGGAATCAAACTTGATTCCTGTGGGATATATAGAATTCAGACAAATCTAGATGTTATTATCCCTTTCTGCACTCATACAGAGATGCAGAATTTGCGATTCCTGATGAAGGTGGAGTTTCTTAGGAAGAAAAAAAGAAAAACCCAAAAACCCATTAGTGGTCTGAAACAAATTCTTACTCTTGCCAAGGTACACTGTGACTGGTATACCTGAAAGGGAGTGCAGATAAGTGGGTTTAAGTTTCAGCTAAATGAAAATATAAGAAATCCTGGACAGTCCATTCCAGGCTGAGTGTGGCAGCAATGCCAGCTTTCCCAGACTATCAGCAGCCTTGGATGTCAGTGGTAGGGAGTGGTAAAGTCCCATTTCCTGAAATCTTCTGACTGGGCAAATAGCTCATCCTACATGCTTCTAAATAAGTTTTACATCTATGCTTTTATACCTTAAAGTTTACTAAAGAAGCTAAACCCCACAGGTACATAAAGTGAAACAAAGCTCAATATTTTTATGAGTTGACTCACAATTTTTTGAGTGTTTGAGGTTGACAATACTGATGCTAACTGAAATGGGAAATAAAAAGAATGTCAACATGAACCATAATGGGAAGTGAGTCTACATTTCTTCTCTGTACTGTTATCTCAGCAAAAAAAAAAAAAGGTGCATCTTGGGCTATCCTCATTGGCAGAGTCATATGAATCAAAGAACAACATCAAATGACTGTACTGAAAACATTTTTGCTAGTAGTGCTAAACAGATGTTGAATGAATAAAAAATTTAGTGCTCTACCTCCAAAAGTCAACATCCATAATAATTGTTGTCAATCAGAGAAACTCATGTTAAAGGTCATTTTGAAATCAGTAGAAAAAACATTTCACCAAGATCTGATTTTTCCTAAAACTGACCAACAAGCAAGTAATAAATGAACTGCATGAAAATCAAGTTGCAGCTATGAAAATCAAACGTTTGACTAAGAGATTTGCAACTGGTTTTAATGGGCAGAAGTTCCAGCAGCCCCTTCTTTCCTTCTGCCTAAACCATGTCACCAACTCCAGCCATGGCAGAAAGGTGGATGAGAAAGAGAAAAAAAAAAGATAAAGCCAAACTTTGAAACCGAGTACATTTGCTCGGACTCACTGGAGGAGGTCTGGGATGCTCCTCACGGCAGGATTCATGGTGGGAGTGGTGGATGCCTGCTGAGCTACTCCAGGTCCAGGGTGCCTGGTGGCCACCTCCAAGCTGCAGCAGGGCTTCACTGCCTGTCTGTGGGGCAGCCCTGCAAATCACAGCATGCAACTTATTTGCATTTGAAATAATCCCAGTTTTCCTAAGGATTAAATTAAACCCAGATCACTCCAGTGAGCCGGTTTATGGCTCAGTCCCCCACGCAGTCGTTTCACTGCAGCCGAGGGGGGAGCAAACTCTGGCATGGGAGCATGTGTCCGAGGGCAGGACCTCCACAAGCCTCCTCTGCTGCTGAAACCAGCAACCTGGACCCACATGGTCTGATGGCGGAGGAGAAGTTGGCATTTGTCCCCTCTAATTTTTGCTGCTTTCACAGTTTACTGTTTTTCTTTGCATGTGATCATCTGACCATTTTTCTTAAGCCAAAGAAGGTCTGAAAGGCTGGTGTTTGCTGTTATCCTCATCTCCAGAGAACAATTCTTTGCAGCTCCAGTAAATAGGACTTAAAAGGTAAATGGTATTATAGTGTTAATTTCAAAGTGAATTATTCAAAAAGTGCTCCATATGTCAGCAAGCATCATTTTGTGGAACTATATTAATGTCTTCCTTAAATACAGTTCTCCCTTTCTAAAAGCTGTTTTATAGATCCAGGAAATATGTCTGGTATGAAAGAAGTGCTTATTGTAAAGGATGTTTTAGCAGTTGTGTTCAATTAATGAGGAAGGCAGGATGTAGCCCTATATAAGAAATAGCATAGCAGTAATAATTCCTTGGGGCTTGGGAATCTTCACACTTCCAGGTACTGTGCAGTTACCCATTCATTCAAGGTACTAGGTCAGTTTTGTTTCATATTCTGTATTTTACATCAAAAAAAAAAGTAATACCTCCTTGGTAGAGGACTCTGTGAAACGCTAAGAAGCTAAAAAGAAACTATTGCTTTTCAGCAGAGATTACTGTAAGTAAACCACTTGGAAAGGACCCCAAAGCTTCCAGGACCAGCTCACAATGCTGACAGAAGCAGCCACTTGATAAGCAAAAGAACAGATTGTAAAATTCTGGTTTATCCCACTGACTTAACCATCAGCTTCCCTGCTGCCATGTCTCAAATTCAAAGGATGGCAAGAAGATACATGAGCAGTAGAAGACCTCCCTGGATTTCTCCACATTGACATGTCATTGGACACTTTTCAGCAAGCAAACAGTAGCCTTGATTTAAGAGAGAACATATATGCTTTGAAATTTTACAGCAAGAGGGAAGCGCTTAGGAATCCGAGTAGTAAACCTGGTTTTCTGGATTTCTCCCATTCAGCTGAAGGGACTGAAACTACTTATTTTTTGCATTCCACATCCATTTCATGAACTCTATGGCACTGAGGATTAAAAATAAATAAATGGAAATATTAAGAGGATTTAAAATGTCTGCGAGGTGGCTGTGCCCCTGTCATCTTTAGTAAATAACGGCTGCATCTATGTTTATTTGTGCTACAAAATGCTTAGAAGCTCAGCCAGGCTTGGGATCCTACAGCGAGGGCCAGTCCAGATAGAGACACAGAGGTGACAGCAGGCAAGGATTGTTCTCATCCCTATTGTACAAGGGATAATTGCAGCGTGGGGAGATTACACCCAACTGAGCACCAGTTGCACTTGGTACCAGTGGAAATACTAGTGCAAGGGACCAGACAGAAAGCTGGAGCTGTCACCTCTGTGTCTAAGTGGCATCGTGGCTAGAACTGTAAATGGTTCTCCCTCAAAAAAAACCAACCTTCCTGGGTTAACTTGTGATTACACTCGCTCGGCCTCTTCAGTGAACTTCATGTCCACAAAAGAAAGGCACAGTTCACTGGTAACTGGGATGTCAGTGCTTTACCTCAGGCTTACTTGGTAGGCTGGATCTAAGGTCCAGAGTTTCATCTTGCCTCTCCATTTCTTACTATGCAGGTGAAAAATCTAGACACACTTAATTTATATTTTATATATGATTATATTTATATCAAATACCCTGTGGATTACTGAATGGTATTAAAGTACAAGTGCTATTACTCCAGTCTGTTTCTGGTACTCACTTTCGAATCTTCCTCTCCTTAGGTGGTTTGCTGATCTACACTGTTCATACATAAAATACAGAGCAGAGAACGTTTGTGGTGACACTTTTCAGATCAATTAGAAACCCTGTAATATTTGGCTGTCTTGCAAACTGCACACACCTGCAAGTCCCTGTAACTGCAAACTCCTGCAAATTGCACTTGCTGTTAGTGATGGAAAACAAATAAGATCTCTTCTATTCAGTGATTTTCAGACTTTTTCTATAGTGAGTGTGACCTCTTATCCATTTGAATTGATTACAGTGTTGACTTTTCACATTGACAGTCAATAGAAATAAGATATTAGTGAAATATTTAGTTATTGGCGATGACTTTTGACTTTAATTCCTCAGGCCTATTAAAAAAAATTAATCCCAGACAAAAATTATCGTAAAGGCAATGAATGTTGAAGTGCTCTTTTCTGTGAAAAGCAACCATTGGCATATTCAACTGCCTTCTGAAAATCACCTGCATGGTAAGAGCTCAAAATCCAAACCTCATCTCGTTCCACCTGGCCCAGGTAAGGACTTGTACCACACATTTGCCACTGGCTTAGAATAGCATTATGGTGTCCTGACAATATTTTAACCACCACACTGTCAAAGCCTGGTCCAAAATACTACTCCTACAGATTTTTAATATTACTATTATTACATAGCAATCCACAACCTTTCAACAGGTCCAGACACCACTGTGGGAACTGCAGTACGGGAAGCATAAAATCACAATTCTCTCCTTCTGCACCTACAATAGGAGAAGCACCAGGAGGAAGATGATGTGATAGGGGTGTACTATCAGCCAGAAGGGACAAGTGGAGGAGAGCCCACCCCAAGCCCTCCTGTGTGGCACTAACAGGTGCTGTGGAGAACTTTGCCGCTGCGCACACACCGCTCAGCACAAGCAAACAGATTGTTTGTTGGGCGTTTTTTTGTGTGTTGTTTTTTTAGTTGCTGGTTTTGTTTGATTTTTTTGTTTGTTTGTTTGGTTAGGGGTTTTTTTCTGGGATTTACAAGTTGGACAAGTTTCAGCAGATTTTCATGAGGATGGCTAAAAGCACATCACCAACATCAGGCTGACAGACCTGCTTACTTCACCCAAATAACACTTAGCCAATTTTTGAATTGATGTTCTCAAGCAGGAAGACACTATAAATGAAAAAAGCTTTCCCAGAACAAAACTAAAATACTAAAGCAATATCCTTCCCACTAGCTTTACCTCACAGGTTACCCTGTGTTTCCTTCACACAGATACAGAACTCATCTCAGTGCAGTCTTCAGCAGGGAAAATGCCATTCCCAGCAACAAAACTCTGTCGAAATTAAAAAACATATAAAGGTGGCCTTTACTGGGCCATGCCAGGCAGATTTCATAGTGGTGCTCCAATCCGAGCCAAAAATATTTGCATGTTTAAACACTGTAAGAGAGACAGCTAGCAGGAGAAATGTATCTGAGAGAAGTCTGGAGGTGAAATTTGAACAAGAAGGATTGCAAAGAGCTTTGGCTCTGAAAAGTAAGGTGTGGGGTGAATGATGTGAATGATGTTTGATATAATTATACCTTTCTTTTCTTTTTCTTTATCTATTCTTTTTTTAAATCCACATATGCTTCTTCTTATGAGTTAACTTCTCTGGAATGAACACAGTTTAAAGCACTACTCTGAGTCTTTTGCAATACAGGTATTTGTAAGCGGCTGTCATGCCCACCTTGTCTGGCTGAAGATAGACTGCTTTGTAGCACAAACTGTGCAGCTAATCAGAATACATTGAAGTGCCATACACAGTCATTTCAGATAATTTGTACTAAGACAGTAATAAAGTTAAGGTCTGGTCTACCATGACACAAGGAAAAATACAATTTCAGAAGTCCAATCCATGTGCTATGAATGTCTGGCTAAGGAGCAGCAAAAACCTGTGGGCTTTGATGGCAGTTTCAGCATCAGTACATATACCACAGCAAAGCACAATGGTAAAGAATTTGTTCATAAAACCAAATTTCACTGAGAAAATCAGCTATGTGACATTTTCCCGCAGCTGAACCACAAATGCAGATCTCTTCCCCAGTGGGGTGGGATGAATGCAAGAAGAGGTTTGCCCTCAACACGAGCTCACTCTTGAATCCCCCAGTGATGTGCTTCTTGCTCGGTCACCAAAGTGGCACCTGTGTTGAGCAGTAAAAGAGGCTGTTTGGGGATGCCAGGAGAAAATGGCAGGGTGCAATTTGCGCCTGTACGCTAGGGTGCTAACTCATGCCTGAGAAGAGAGGGCTCGACCATACTGCCAGTCAAAGGTGGCCTCTGGCTCTTGCTCTCTCTCCAACTGTGCTCTGGAATATCTGGGAAAGGCACCAGAAGGGATGCTAGAAGGTGGGTTTGAGAGTGCTAGAGCTCATCCCTGTGCCCATCTCCATCTGGCTTGCTGGCACAGTGATGGCTTACAGCCCATGATGACCTGCAGAAGGTTGTGTGTGGCATAGAGTGCAGGAGAGCCAATTGGTGTGGGAAGGGACTCAACCACAGGCTTCCACAAGTGCACTCAGGAGAAGGCATTTAGTCACTCTGTGCAACCCAGCTGCACAGGCTGGCTTTGAAATTCAGTGGAGAGACTATTTGATTTTCTTCTCTCTTTACAGCTCCTTTCATGGGAGGATTAGAAAAATCTACAAAGAGAGATTTACCCAATACTTTTCCTTAGCTTCCTTGGCCCCTCTTGGATTCAGAGATGCTTGGAGTCTGCTTTGTATCTGCTGAGCACCATCCCTCAGGGTGTTTGCTCCCACATATGCATTTATTCTCCCAGCTGTCCACATATACTCCGTGGCCAGGAGTAACTGGCACAGCAGCCTACCCAGCTCCTCCCCCAGCAGTTTTCATCTGGTGAGCTACAGCCACAATCTGGCCCTGCTGCACCTCCTGTCAAGAGTCTGTCCCAATAACCTCATTGCACATTAAATGCATCAATTCCCATGAACCTTTTTCTATAAGAAAAATAGTTTTTCTCAGAGTATTACTTGCAGTTCTTCCAAAATGGTAATACATGAGTTTAGCATCAGCCCTTCCACTATCACCAATGAAACCTGCACTGACCTTGTTAATCTGTGTCAGAGGCTATTTCAGTTACTCCCACAACAAACTTGAATTACAGGAGAAAATGGATAAAAGCAAAGCAGAGGGAAGGGGAACATGTGCTGCAGTCTTTAGTTTCCATGATGGCTTTCTCCTTCCCTGGCAAAATAAATGAGTAGCTGTGTGGTCTGTTTTGCAGATGGGTCAACTGAGGCACTTTCTGCTGTGGACATTCTGCATAAAATGGGGCATGAGTTTACATTTACTGCATGTGAATCTACAATTTTAAGTGGATTCACAAACTAGGGCATTTACAGTACTGAAACTAGCAGCAATAAGTAAACTTCTGTCACAGCAGACTGAATACCAGTGTTAAAGCCATCACTGAGATTATACTTTCAGTTGCCAATGGCCAGCAAATAGAGAGTTTTGTAGATTCTAAAACTGTCGTCCAGGTACAAAGCCAAGACCAGGTCTTCAGTGATTTTCAAACTATCACAGACAGTTTGCTCAAAGAATGGTGTGTTAAAGGTGTGACTGGAATTTGTCTAGTAGCTGCTTAAGGGACGTAACAATGAGACTGAAGAGCACAATGTCAGCTGATCAAAAAAGTGCCAGCTGATGACATTGTTCTCCACTCTATTAGAAATATATAAACCTGGATGGGCAGACTAGGATTAAAATCTAAAAGCTCATACACCACTTTTTCACAGATAGTGAAGAGAAAGCCTTTTTTTTTTTTTTTTTTTTTTTTTGCTCTTTTTATCTGAAAAGGCATATTTCCATCACTTAATTTTTTCCTCTAGTTTTTCATCTTCTAATTCATGGAAAGTTGATAAGAATTTTGTTAAATTTAAGAATAGGTACACTGCTAAGATATCCTAGTGCTGCACAAATTGCATTTGAAAATGCATTATAAAGTATGCAAAGCTGTTGCTATGTCTATTCTAGATGAATTTTTTTCCATGTGAAAGCCCATCATTTTCCTCCTTCATCCCTAAATCACTTCTACCTTAGCTGTCTCCTTCCACGTTTGGTGACAAGGAATAAAAATGGAACTTTCAAAGAAAGGGAATGACTAATTTCTAAAATGGAATCATATATTTTTACTTTTCCCCCATGATCTGTATCCCCCATTTTTCTCATCCCTTTTGTTTGCTATTCAACATCAAACAGAATTTCACTGAACTGTGTTGGTATGTGTACTCTGACACGTGACTCTTCCTTTGGAGTAGTGGCAACTCAGTAAGAAGCCACCTCCTGCGCACAGTGCTGTGCATTTACCAACAGCACCTTCCTGACACTGTTTTCTACCCATTCGTCTGTCTTGTGGAGGTTCTTCACTTCTGCTCTACCTTCTGTAGCCTGCTAGGGACTCATGGCTCTGGCAGGAGTGCAGACTTACCATAGATTCTTATTAGCAAACTGCTTACCTCTGGTTTTCCACAAACCTACAAGGAAATGCCTATAAGGAAGTGGCCAACTGGGAAAGAACGCCTGAATTAACACAGAGGAAACCTAAGCACCAAACACCTACTCCTGGCACCTACAGGTACATACAGGCCTGCATCAGAGACCACTGCAGTAAATTTGATTGCAACTGAGCAAGAGAGGAAGTTTAGGAGTCCTGCTAACACCAGAAACCAAAGTGCTTATTGGGCATTTACACTGGAATGCGTTGTTCCCGTGCAAAGTCTGTCTTGGCCACTTGAGCCAAAGGCCCTCGCATGATATGGAAAGAAAGGCTTTCCATGGAAATAAAGTCCTCCTCCTGAGTGGAGCTAACAGGAAGTATCAATGGGGAATGTAGTTTGGGAGTTGAAGACACCACGTAGCTTGCCCTGCCAGGGAGGCTGTGCCTGTGCTGGTTCACTGACTCGCTCAGAAAGGCTCAACACAGCCAGGAGCCGCCAAGTCTCCCTGTCCGTCACTTCAAGGGTCATTCCACTGCTGATGCCTTGCCAGGTTTAGATTTAGCACAGATTCTATTTTCTGGCCACTAACCTCTTCAAACTTAATAGTACTTTAACTCTCATTTCATGCTTTCTCTACTTCCTTAACAGTCATTTGTGAATACAAAAAACCAGGAGATTAAAGAGGTGCATTTTTCCTTCAGAGGGAGGCTGGTTTTCCTCTTTCAGTTCATGTCCACTGCCAAGCGTTTTGAACATCCACTTATAATGATGGTTTTTACAGGTTTTCCTGGAAGCAATGAACACTAACTTGTACTTCATTGGGGTCATCATTCCTTTCAGAGGATACTGAAAAACACCACTTAATTTCCATTAAAAATGTATCTACTATAGGCACTATATCTAGTACGTATTAGCTACTTACATGAGAATGTTTAAAAGCTTTATACCTGAGCTCCTCTGGAGTCAAACCCCAAGCCCTCTGCCATTTTGTTTTCTAGCTTTGATCTCCTGTTATCCCTCAACTGATCTATTTCTTGCAAAATGTATTAAAGCAGCACTTCAGTCCCAGACCATGTCATTTTTGTTGCATGAGGAAAATTGGTGCCTCCCAGCAGCCTCCCCAGAGAAGACTAACAGAAGTACATCTGTGAGTTCCTCACCAGTATTCTTTAATTACCACTCACCTTTATTTTCTGGTAACCTACTTGGCACAGTCTAACCTTTATTTTTCTCCTCCAAGATGCTTAAATTGTTTCTTGTTTGTTTTCACACTTTGGCCACCTAATTTCCAAATTTCCCTTATCAGTTAGGGGTTTGGACTCCTTCCTTCCTTTATTTTCTTTCTTTTATTTCTTTTCTTTCCTTTCTTTCCTTTCTTTCCTTTCTTTTCTTTTCTTTCTTTCTGTCTGAAGCACCTCTGCAATTTGTGAAACTGTTCCTTTCTCTTGTATTTTTCCAAATACATGTGAGTAAACCTTTGTGTTGGCCACTCTGCTTTACTCTCCCATGTTTTCTGATTATTTTTGATCTTTCAGACCTTTTCTGACTCTATTTCTGGCATCTTCAGCTTATTCCTGGACTGGAATTCCTGGTTGACACCCAAAACCATAAAATTTGACATGTTTTTACCTGTTCCAATACTCTTTCTCACAACTGTCTTTTCTTCCCTTCCTATTTTCTAAAGATACTCAACATACAATGTATAGTTCAAACCATTCCACATCCGCTGTCTTAGAGATTCAAATTTCACATCCACAGATAAAAATCTTTAAAGGGAGATTAACCCCAAATAACAAACCCTGAAGATCTGATCATTCCCACTCTTTGATCCCTCCTGCCTCCTTAGTAATGAAAACTTTAAAGTGATGCTAACCTTACACATTAGCAGTTAAAAATGACTAAAGATAATGTTGTGTATGGCTTGATTGAGTGGATTTCTGAACAAAGAGTAGACATATGGGGTATATTACACAAAAATCAAAATCACCGAGGCATTCCCATTCATCTTCAAAAAACACAAGGAAATACAGAGCTTGTTCAGTGTTCCCTCAAGGTGAAGTAAAACTTTTTCTGCTTCTGAACATAAAGAGCTAATCAAGATTGATATGATTTCCAAAGAATTAGGAAGGACTCAAAATATGTTCCAGGCATAATGGATATCCAATTCTATTCAAAGTACACCATAAACAAAAGAAATTACTGTCTTGAGTTACATATAGACAGAAATGTTGTTGGTTTCCTAAATGGTTTTACCACACAGAATTTATAGAAGGTGTTCATATTAGACTTGGTAAGAGATACCCCAGAATTTAAGATATATTACTAGGTTGAAAGACAGTCAAAAATCTGAATGTTTGTTTTGTCATCAGGCCAAGCAAAAACTACTGGAATCATTTTAATGCTTTGGTGGTTTCCTCTGACATAATTTGATCCATAGGAACTTTCACGGAGTAAATTGCATGAGAAGAAGAGTAAATGATCGTGTTAATTAAGAAAGACAGGGACATGAATTACGTTGGCTATTGTGTATATCACTGTGCCATGTACAACACCTAAAGCACCTACAGCTACCAATAGGTGGCAGAATATTTAAAAAGAAAAAAAAAAAAAAATTGAACTCACCTTTTAGCAGAGATTCAAATGTAAGCATCTTTGCCACGTCTTTCCCACATCTGCATAGAATTAGATGCAAGGAGAAAAATATTTGTGAAGGTGATGGATTACTAGCTAGGATTTACCATATTTTTTAATAATTTCAGCAATTTCCCTAGAGCGTGTGAAAGCCCACAGTGCAAATTATTTGATCCTTGTCACTGTTTATATAATAAGCTATAAATGCCTCTGACCTATTGGAGGATTTAGTTCACTCTGGTCTCTGAGGACCCTATTCTTTGCCACATGGTCCCAAACAACACTCTTTCATACTTCTAGAGGTGAGCAAAGCCTGTAAACTGTGAGCTGTTAACTAAAGATAATTGCTCCAAAACAGGAAGGAAAATAAGATGACCAGGTGAGTTTTCAAAAAAATAAGATTCCTAATGTTTCTGAAGAAAGAAAACTTACAGAACTTTTACATTAGCAAGCTTTTAAGCTTCATACCTAAATAATTCAATGGAAACACTAAGAAAATAAAGAAGTTTCAGTCAGGGTAGCCTACTATGAACTTAAAAATGCTGATATCACCATTGATTAGTACAGCTTACCAAAGGATACCTGCTTTAGACAGCATATCAGTACAGTGGCTCTACATATTTCTACTTTCTTAGGTCAACCAAGAGATCAAGAAATTTTTTTTTAAAGAAAGTATCTGTAGTTAATCAAACTCAGATTCCTCAGTATTTATGATTTATTTGTTTCAAAAAAGTAATTACAATCACCACATTATTCATTTCATTAGTGATATGTCAAGGAAACCTACTCAAGCTCACACGTAGCTATTAGATTTGCACAAAAGAAACAGAGCCAGATGTGCTGGTGAGTCTGGTCTGGGGTATCTGGTTGCAGGTAAAATTGCTAATGCAACATTGTAAAATGCATTTATGAGAGATGTTTGCACATCTCCTATCTGTTTCCATCACAGTCAAATGGACAAACAACATTCAAATCATCAGTGAGATTAGCATCAACTGCAAAAGTAAATTAAAATACTTATACCCACAAATGTAGGCTACGTTTATTTATTTATTTCAAAGAAAATAAGACTGTTCTGTAATTTCCAGTAACTTTTATTTTTGGGCAGAAATCAAGTATGTATATGTGTCAGTCAATGGAAATCAGAATACAGATCCGTAAAGGAATACTGGAATAAGAATTGGTCTGAACAAAGTAATTAATACACAGTGCACTTAGTGTCCAGGATGTGAACCAGACTTTATATGCACTTGGAGCTAATTTGGGGAATATCTACACTAAGCCATATTGGGCCAAATAGATGTTCCCCAGGAGAGCTCAGACTCAAGCATTTCAAGCATTTGTAATGTGCATATACAGTTATGTCCATGGAAAACTTACCATTGAAACAGCTCCAGATGCACTGTGTTCCTTCCAGGCACCCTCTAAAATAGCATACTGAGGAGTAGCTTTATGTTGCATCATTCTAGTAAATTCTTATAAACCTAGTGGTTTACCTGCAAGTAGGAAAATGTGTTGCACCTAGCCAGCTGAAAGGAAGTAAAAGAAAAATTGTAGTATTATGGAATTTCAAATATTATTTCTTTTCATTCTCATAATGGTGGAAGACCCTTGTGGTTCTCCCAGATGTTTCCATTCTTGAGGAGAGGTTTATTTCTACTTCCTACCCAACTGCTGAGTTAGGAGGTATGACAACAGGTAAATGAACATTTTCAACCCCGCTTTTAAAGTTGTTGAGGGTTCTTTGGTGATGCTTTTCTTTTTCTGTTCCTTTATTTATTTTTAAAAAATTATTATTATGATGATTACGTTTGTTAGTGTGTGTTGTTGTTTTGGAGGTTTTTTTGGTCAAAGTTGTTTTTGTTGATTCTATTTTCTTAATTTTAAAAAATAGCATAAAGACAGGTTTTGTGCCAGGCTTGTTTTTCTAAACTCTTGTTGTTCTGTTACTCACATGAAAAAGAAAATAAATAGGATAATCTATAGGATTACCACATCTATGATGAAATCATGCCAGAAGATTTTTCCCTGCCTGGCTTCGTGCTCATTCAAAGACCCAAAGCCAAGCAAATGTCAGGCAGTTAGGACTAAATAACCCTTCAGGAGCAGAGGGAATGAAAGATACGCAAACACCATCCAAAAGTCTGCAGTAAGCATGAAAGGAAGTTAAAAAGGAGAGTACTTTTTAGCTCCAAATCATAGAATGTTAGGGGTTGGAAGGGACCTAGAAAGATCATCTAGTCCAACCCCCCAAATCTTCTTGAAAGCCCGAGCACAGAGTCTTAATGATTTTGAAGCACAGCAAAGTCACCCGCCACCCAACACACATGCACATACCCCCAGCCAGTGACCACCCCTTCCCCTCCCCTTTCCCAACAAAGCCATGGGATGCCACAGGGGTGACCTGAGCCCACGGCAGTGTGTTGGGGCTCAGATCTGCATTTATGAGGCTGAGCCAAAAACTCATGGTGACTCCCAATCAGTGCCTGGTACCTGGGTCCTCTTTCTCCTCCAAATTGGTTTTGTTATGAACATTGAGCAAACTTTTAAAGCCAGCATGGGGTGGTGGTAAACACGTTAGGAACAGCTGGAGGTGACCAATGTCAACACAGACCACAGTCACTAAAGCGCAGGGGTAGATGATGCTCTGTTAGTCAGATTCTGGCATTGTTATTGCTTTAAGTTTCTCTTAAGATCAGCATGTTAAAGGAGTACTTATTCCTGTATTAATATCAAAATTTTACCTTAGGATCTATAGTTTCTGCCCCCCTACAGTTTTTCAACCCATTCAGAGTTATTGGGCTACATTTAATTTCTTTGGATGTGCTGAATTGTTTAATCTAATTTACCAGATTGGAGCATTAGGCATTTATTCTTCATTATTGTCTGGTTAGAGTGGTCTGGAGGATGCTCTCGACTGGGGGGAAACAGCAGCTGCAATCTGCTGCTCTAGTGATAGTAATATTCCCAGGCAGACAACAGAGGGAAAGTGCAGATGGAAAGCACAGTTCTGACAGGGATGAGAGATGAAGGGTGCCACGAGTCAGCCAGTAATGGCTCTCCGCAAGTTTACAATATTAAATTTCAAGAACAAAATAATATCTTTTTGAGATGTTGTTGTAACTGACAAATCTTTAAACACAACTAAATTGGACAGAAACAATGCAGCGTAGGTTTTTAGCCGCATTAATAGGCAGTTTGATTTCAGTGCATTATCATTTTAGAGAATAAGGTTAAAGCTACCACAGGTGACAATCAGAGGCTGGAAGCAGCTAATAGTTGTGCTTGATAAAACAACAGTGTAGCTTCAGGAAGGACATTAATATACTGCTAGTAAGCTTTTTTTAAAGTGTCTGAAGTTCTCCCCCCAGCTTCTGATGTTCTCATCTAATTTCCAAGTCATGCTCCAGAGGCCTTAACATCCTTTTGCAAATGATGATGTCAGATTTTCTGTCTGTAGAGGAGAACGGCACTGGAACTCCTGTTACCCACACACATATAGTTTCCTATTTCAGCCTGGGAATTTGAAGGTAACTCAATGTATTTGGATGGTACCATTGTAGAGAATGTTAATTTATGTTACCTATGGTAAGTATACACGCACCTTATAGCACCATTATACATTTTCTCGGTATAGTTTATACAAATGCCAAGGCAAAACAAGTCATGAAGGCAAGAGCTCTCATAACAGGATTTTTTATAGTATTCATTATAATCACCATTATTATGTGAGTTTGACATATGCAGCCTCTCATCTGTACAAAAAAGTTCCAAGATTCTTCTTCCCTAACCTAAGTTACTGTGCCAAAAACTTCTGTCTTACATGTAGCTGCTACATGTACCCACACATGTAGGGTAAGACACTCGTGGCATGTAGCTACTTACTGCAGAAAAGCAACAACAATGTGGATCCTCCTCTTGTTGTCTTTCATCTTAATCTGACTTACCACCAAGTACTTAAATCTTAAGGGAAAAAAATATGAAATGATATAGAATTGAACACACAGGATTTTTTCCCTTGAAGATAGACTGTCTGGATTGAACAAAGAAATAGCTATAAGTGTTTTAGTTTGTATTGTTGGGTTTTGGGGTTTTTTTTGCACTTACACACTGTTTTTCTTATTTCTACAATTTGCTTTCAAGCTTGGTGATTTGATTAAAAGAGCAAAGCTGAGGACAGGGGGCTCTTTCTCACAGGGCTATGCTGGTGTAATAATCATCCATGAAAAATGTTTCCATTGGTGGTCACCACCAACTGTGTTGGCTTTTCTATTCCATTGATGGGTCAGGAGGTTGAGAGATAAGACTAAGACATTTCACCACCTCCTTTGGCCAGGTCATTATGTCTTCTAAAGACAGTTTATATTACCTGACACTTCTAGGAAAGATAAATAGTGACACATTTACTGGAGAAAGAAGCAAACTCAAATTAATACCACAGCACATTTTCAGAAAAAAATATATATGGAATGTTTAAGTCTGTTTTTTTTTGAGCAGCTAAAGTGATAACATCCAAACTGAAATAATGTATGCTTAGGTCCTGTAAGTTCCTTCAGCAATCAAGAAAATTACTCACATTGTATGTTGAAATGTCAATTTAATCTGCAAGCAGACTAAAAAAAAAATAACAGGAAAGTAATAAAATATTATTTTTTCATACTGCATAAATCTAATTTCCACACAATTGCAACTCCCTATACAAAGTTATTTAACAGGTATCATTTATTATTTATATTACGTTACCAGCTCATTGGCTCACTTCACCCAAGCCCAACATTTACTGTGCAGGGCACTGCACAAATATATATAAATGACATTTCCTGGAGCTATGTGTGGCAGGGACCATCAGTCACAGCATACACATGGATGTGGAATTACAGCCCAACCGAAAGCACAGGGGCTTTGTCATGGATTTCAATAGAGGTGGAATCTCACTCACGTAAATTAAGGCACAAAAAATTAGCTGTCTTGTTTCCTTGAGGTCAAATAGGAACAGTCTTTCAAAGTGCAGTGTGAAGCATTTAATTTTCATTGCTTAAATGGAATTCAATGAACCATGGCTCAGACTAAGTGTTTAGTTATATGTAGTCCCATTTCTTGTTCAAAGCCTGAGATTATCTATGTAGGATAATTTTCTATTCAAGAACTACAGGACTGTCTTGTATCATTAAGGAACTGGGAAATCTTTTGCGTGTTCACCTTTGTTACACATGTATAAGCAAATACATACAAAACCTAGCTTATAAATGGAACAAATTATTTTTGATGTTGAATACACTTATTATGTATTTGATGGTTGCTAATGAATATATTCATGTTGCCCCTTTGGGATAGCTTTGAAATTCTGACCATTTGTTAATTGCATGAAATATAAGTGTGTCACATGTTATACACTGCATAGCAGCCCAGTGAACCACATACATGATGCTAATAAATCATTTTTTAACAGTTAGAATATCATTTGTCTCTTTTTGCTAATGTGTCTGTTTTCCAATCCCTGTAGCCTTATTTCAGTATCTCTCAAATGGAGAAAATTGGATTAAGGTGCCCATACACCCCACATATCAATTATATGAAGTTAGTAAAATGATTAATGCATGTGACAGAAATTACAGGCTTTACAAACAAACAAATAAACCAACCAAGAAACAAAAAACCCATAACTGAAAAATTTATTTAAGCTTTTTGTTGTGGTGTAACGGTCTAAAAATGTTGAGTTTCACTTTTGATTGTTTTATTTTGTGCTGGCACTGGTTCAAAAGACAAGTTGTTTTCAAAGCAAAGCCAAAACAAAGAAACAAATGAAAAAAAAAAAAAACCCAAAAAGCTACTTAACCCTTCTACTCACCTACTTTTGCAGGGAGATTGTCTTTTAAATTAGACCTCACTGGGTGAGGTAGGGAGCAACACTCAGGACATAGCTCTCTGCACCACTTGGTGATGCTTGGAGAAGCTCAGTCCATGTTCTCCGTGGTATGAGAACAGGCACAGGCTAAAGAGCTGATGCTCAGCTGTCTTCCAGAGGATGTTCCCAGACAATCAGGCCTGTGGCAGAAGTATCTTAGCATGTCACTCTGAGTCACAAAATACAGAAAGCTTACACGGAGGAGTTTGTAGCCACGCAGCTGGCTGAGTATGTTTTGCATCCAGTGCTGAGATGATTAAACCTGAGAGAAGGGATATTGCCAAAGTCCCATTTCTAGAGATCACAAAAGTTCAGTCTGGGATTCACCTGTGATTGTCATAGTGGGGAAAAGTGTTACGCTATGAATATTTCATTATGAAAGTGAGAAAATGCTTTTCCCTCGAGCAGATTTTGTTAGTTAGCACTTCTCATCTCCAGCCTTCACATCAAAATCCCAGGTTGAATTTCATGCTCCCTGAAATATGTTGAAGGAATTCCCCTCTGCTCACCACAAAAGCACTTTCTGTGGCACAGCATGGAAGGAAGGATGGGAAAAGAAAAATCAAAGATAATTAGAAGGAGAAAAATGAATAAAATATCACTAGGAAAATTCTTGCTGTGGTGCATCAGGGAAATCAAGGAGAAAATCAGTACCACAAAGACCTCTTTTTCAGCCTAGATTTTTCCTTATGCAGCAGATATATATCCAGGAATGTGTGGATTATGAGTAAATGACTTTTAGTTTAAAATGTAAATACAATAATAATATTTAGTTATCCCAAGTCTTCAAAACTCTTACATTTTTTCTCATTCCCTTTCATGAACACAATATGCAATATTAAAAATGATCATGCACTGCTGCCAGCAGATTGACTAAAGAGATTATTTGTCCGTTTATACACTTGCCTGTCTATTTTAACACACAATTATTTGTTCTGCATGAGCATTATTAGTGCATATATGTCCCAGAACATTTCACACTGTGCCATGTGCAGAATTTTAAAGGGAATATCTTGATGGAACAAACTGAAATTTTCCATGTAGTTTACTCTGATATACTAGATTTGCTCTGATCACTAAAGGGTACAACAATTTGTCCATTTTAGATATACAAACTGTGAATTGCCTGTATCAAACTTTTTTTTTTCCCACTAGAGAGAGGCTTTTTCAATAATCACAAGCAAATATTTCTTTAGTTTCATTTGGCTACTTACATGTAGATCTCAGAAAATCTTTGTGTAAGTTTGAAACATAAAGTTAGTATATCAGATGTGAAGATCCTGAAAAGATTTTCTAATTAAAAGAAACTGAAGGATCTTTTATCTAAAAGAAATATGCACTCTCAGTTAAATCCTACAGTGCATAGGTAATGTAATCTATTGCTTTGTAACTTGTAGTTCAGTGCCTACCATTTGGATTTTATTTTTTGAAAAGTAAATCATCTTTTAAGTCTTAATAGTAAATGTTAACAATAAGTAAAAATAAACTGATCCGAGAAGGTACATGTAAAAAAAATAAAAGTGAGGACAGCTATTGTCATGAAAGAAATTTAAAGGAAAAAAACATCCAGAAGGAAGGTGTGGCCTCCTCTGGAAAGGTCCCTATTTAGCTTTCTGTATGCATCATGAACAGGAGAAATGGGAACTCATAGCTCTTCCTCTTCTAATTTGCAGGTGATTATAAGGCTACAGGGAGCTGTCAATTGTTGGAACATCCCTAGTATAATTACATTAACCTCATCTGGTGAAATCTGAGTGTAAATTAGTTCTTCACTTAATAAGAAGATTTAATTGAAGTTCTCAGTCACTGTGTGACAGATTTCTTAGGGAAGGTTTGATATTATATATATATATATTTTTTTTTAATGGTGCTTGGCTTTAAAAAAGAAAATCTATTGAAAAGGAATTTTACATCTCAGTGATTTGTAAGGATGGACTTCAAAGAAAGCAAGAAAAATAAGTGTTCTTGTCCTCGCTGCCGGCTATAAATGGCTGGGATCTTTAGCCATGGTAAATGAGAACAGGCGCATGGATTTATGAATTAAGGTATCAGCCAGGCAATTAACTGTAGAAATAGCATCCTTCCCCTCAAGATAGAGTCATCTCTTCCCAGTTATAGCAGCTCAAATGTCAAATATGTAGTAAATGTTGTGAATGAGAAAGAATCAACACCTTTTTGCCATATTTTAAACAAAAACAGTTAGTGTTTTTTTTTAGAGTAATTATGTTATTTGATCACCCAGTGCAATTTCCTGCCTCCTCCAACATTGACAAAGGTGGTGACAGGGGAGAGGGCACAAGTACTTTTCAAAAGGGTTAGGGAACACTATGATGATTGGCTATTAATTTCTCCTCCCCCCCCCCATCATTGAACTTTTTTATGCCTTTATATAATACTTTATTGCCAAATACATTTAGTGGTATTTATTTCCTTTAATAAACTTTGAGGTGATGAAAGACAAGAGAGACAACTACAATAGAAGTTTTTCTAGACCAACACTTTTAGCTTGACAGAAAATATATCACCTTTATATTTATTTTTGAGCTGAACAACACTCTTCATAACTTTGGTGAAGACTTTTTCTAAATAAAGTTTATTTTTGCTAGAAGATACTCAAATGTTCTTTGTATAATGTTTTCTGCCCCTCTTTTGTGAAATATTGCAAAAAAAGGAAGACTTGTAAGAAATAATGCCTCTTATTAAACTGACTGATAAACAGGTACGTTGTTGGTCATAAAAGCCTCTTGTCATCTCAGGGAATGCTTGTATGCTTGTGCACCTAATTTTAAATCCTCCCATCTCCCAGTCTGTATCTGTTGGTCTAACAAGAAATATGACCACACACTGCAAACCTTTTCTCTTATACCTTTGGAACATCAAAGCTAAAGCATTATCACTTAAAAAAAAAAAAAAATTAAAAATGCTGTAACAATTCAAAACCACTTCTTTACTGTAAAAAGAATTTAAAAGTTCTGGTGAAAAGGCTGGTGATATTATCATGATGAACTTACTGAAAAAAAAAATGAAAGCTTGTTTAATTTCAAAACCCTCTTAAAATCAGCTTTTTGTAAAAACAACACAAGGATAATAAGCTGTAACAGGAATCCAACGCTACGCACTTTTCAGCTAGAAATAAGATGCAAATATTTAACAGTAAGAGTAATTAAACACTGGAGTAAGTGGCATTAAGATGAAGACAGGATGCTTCCTAAGAGGTATCTTTTAGTTTAGCCATATTTATGGAACTGGAAGCAGGAATTAATTCAGGGAAGTGCATCCATTAGATGCCATGGATGAGTCAGCAGCATCTCAGAGACAGCAGCATCAATCTTCCCATGAAACTATCATGTAGCACTTTGTCTGTTACAAGCAGATCACTGACCACAGGCATTAATATCTACCTTGATCTGTATTGTAAAAGGTCCTGAAACTAAGGTGATAATGACCTAAGAAATTCAGCTGAGGTCTGAGTCACAGCATCTTTGCCATCATTTTTCCTAGCTAGGAACACTTATGAAAAAATCAGGTTCCTGTCAGGGTTGTTAGCATCAAATGATGGTTATATTAACAAATCTCTCTTATTTAAGGGTAGTTGGCTGCTTCTCCTTCCAGAATGAGGCATGAGTAATACCATAGTAAAAACCAACCAAAGAAGCAAAACCAAACAAATAAGAGGAAACAGAGGAAACCCAATTCTCCCTCTCCCATGTTACAGTGTCACAAGCATAGGCCAAAAGTTTGTGCCAGTACTGTTTAATATTAAATTTTTGGGGACCATTACTGTTGTTTTTATTTACCCTTCATGTACCAGAACAGAGGCATAGCTACATCTCAAGTGCAGCAACAAGAAGAGGACTTTTCCAGATGGTCAGTTGTAGGATGTACCATTATTCTCCTCCTGAGATCTCCCTATAACGTCAACCTGTCAGGCCCTTGTGACAGACCTGAAATACTGTGAATCTCTATTGACACATAGTGACAGCTAACAGATCTTTAAAACCAACAAATACATACGGTATTGCAGATGCACCTGATAGAAGTTGAACTCAGGGAGCTGCCACCTTCAATAACAGGCACCCATCTCCATTATTCATCCTTGCTGTCACTCCTGGAGGTTTCTGATGACATAGTGCATTGTCAGTTTTACTGTATAGAAATCAGAAACATCTTCAAACTAGGGACATTCAAAAAAATGACATAATAAAGTAGTCTGCTAGTCTCAATCTACCCAGATTCCTTTAAAATAGTACTTTAGTTCAGAGTGAAACCTTCCAATCTGGAATCTGTGAATGAGCTTAAAGAAATCATTATTTTGTAAATCAAGACTATGTTCTCTTACAATATAGTTTAAGCATTTATTAACAAAAACTTGCAAAGCAAACCATATTATTAATGGCTTTTTTTTTTTTTTTTGCCCCAACAGAAACTTCTTCATATCAGTGGAGAAACAGGGGATGAAATGAATGCCAGTCAAAACACACGGTGTAAAACAGACCATACCCCCTTTTTCACATACCTTTGTGCAAGACCAGCAGCTGCACTCTCAAATTAGAGGTTAACATGCTGATGAAAACACAGGCTGATATTATCAACTCTGAACCTGAGAGCTCAGCTGAGTCAGGAGCTCCCCTTATGTTTATTGTATCATCCTGCAGACATGCCACTGCTTTTACTGACCGCTGGCATGGAATTCTGCAAAGCAAGGCTCCATTTTTCAGACCCAGATGAGAAGCAGTGAAACCATCAGTCTAATAAGAGTAATTTTTTAAAAAATACTTTAATTTTTTAACAATATAAAAGACATTCCAGTACAAAAAATCCGAGGAAGTACCTTCAAATTCCTTTTGTTCATTGCAGAGGAACTATTTTTGATAAAGGAAGTGTTCAGTCAATATCTGCAGGTACATCAGCAATGTTGTTAATTTGGGAAAAAAAAATTACTTTCAAACTTCAGTAGCAATATTGATGCTTCCTTTTCTTTTAATCAGACAACTGAGTTCTGGCTGCAGCAATATGTGCAACTAAATAAGATTATGTTTGTCATTTCTGATATTATTGATGAGTGTCTGAGTTCCCTTTAGTATGATACTTAAAACTTTTATTCGCATTATTTCATTACTTGTAATGGAGGATAATCAGAAACAGGAACAAAGAGTAGGTTTTATTCCTTTTTTTTTTTTAAAGAAAAAAAAAGACTTTATCATGACAGTTGCTTTATTTTAACATCATCTTTTGACATGAGATCATTGTGCTGAACATTACTGAGAAGTGCCTTGTGAAGGAGCAATTACCTAGAGTAAATGGATTTCTAAGCAGATTCAAAGAGAAAGATAACAACAAGCAGCAAAATGTACATTAGCAAAATAAAGCTAAATCAAATAAGGATTAGAAGAAGCTGAATGATCCTCAAATAATGCAGTATTCTAACTGCTTAATTAAAAAATGGTTCTCATGCCCAAGAGATTGTGTTGCATTATTGCTCAGCTGTAGGAAGCAGAAGGCTGGCTAATGGGGCCTCTCTATGCCTGATTCCTCTAGGTGCTACTGCAACACAAAAAAATCAAAGGAAAGAGCTGTTGAAACAGCAAGAAAAATGTAGTTATGCCCCATGTGCTGTCACCCCGAGGATGTGCCTGGAGACAAGCAGGCACTCTCATCCCACAGCAGCCCTCGGAGAGATGTGTCTGGGCACGGAGGAGGTTTCATGGTGCTACCCTGGTCATGGCATCAGCATGGAGCACCAGGGAGCAAACCTCGGTGCACCCCAGCAAGGAATGGCTGGAATGGAAGACTTACTGAGTTTGACACACAGGTTTTTCTCCTGATGAAATGTAATGCCTGACATAATCAACTTCAATGTATTGCACAAGTTTCAAAGCCTTGAAACTTGATTGCTAAATACTACAACACATGCAAGTATTTATTGAAGTGTAACACAGCTGAAAAAAGGGCTGGAAAGTTTCTTTCAGGTGGTCTAGGACCAGCCTTTTCACTGCACAAGTCATTTCACTTGTTTCCCTAGAAATCTGTCTTATTACTGATGGAGAAAACCTTACTTTTGACACTATTCCATTTATCAGTATACATATTAACAAAAAATTCATTTATTTAAAGAGTTAAAGGAAAAAAGTGCTTGGTATATAATAGGAGCTGCTAAATCCTTTTAATTAATTTTTATCAGACTAGCCCAAGGTGCATAATCCATTTATAATGATCATAAATTCAAAGCCAAACCCTGCTTCCCTGCATCATCTGAGAAACCCTACTGTCTGAGATGGGATGAACTCAGGCACCACACATGCCAGCTTAGCTGATGAGAGGCTGATTCTTTTGGAGGTTAGTGGCTGAAATGCAGAGAAGATAAAACACTGATAATTAAAGGTCATTAAAAGAATTCTGTCCCTCTTTGCTTCCATTGTGTGTGCCTTTCCCCAAGACAGAAAGGGAGATGTGTAGCCTCCATTTGCTCTTTCATGAAAGGGAAGGTTGCGTGTCCGACCCGAGAAAAATTTACATAGAAAACAGGTCTTATAGCATATAACATACAATACTTTACAGAGCAAAGGAAGCGGAGTTTGGAACAACAGCCCGCTCTTACTCAGTTTTATAATTTCTCTGCCTGTGAAACTTTCCTAGCACGTAAAGGGCTTAGTTACGTTAGCCCTGTGCCTGCAATAGCTAAGCCTCCTGAAACAAAATGTCTGAGTGACAAGTGGGCAGTTGGGAGTTTAAGCTCCAAGACCAGGTAATGAATAATGTTACAACTTCTCTGCTCTTGCTTTGATTCACCAGCTACTGTTAAGTGAGGAAGGCTATTGGCTCCCCTGCCAACTCAGGAGCTTTTTTTAGGAGATTTTTCTTGAAAGACCGCTGGATTTCACTGACGTTACAAGAAGCTGGCAGGCCACGTAACGTCCGTGTGACCTTGGCCTGGGTTTAGCAAAGAAAATGTCAAGATGCCCTGTATAGCCACTGACCTCACTGCAAGTTTAAAGCCTAATTTGTTATTGGAATCAATGGGAATGAAAGTCATGCTGTATGGAGAGGCACACAGGAGAGGCGAGACATTCCCAAGCTAAAGGAACTCAAGAGATTTATGCAGCTGACTTAAATCAGGGCTAGGCTTTTACGCTGGCTGTTAATTTACACAAAACAGCTGTTCTATAGTCATAATAAGGAAGCTTTAGGACACATTTGTAAAATTAGGCTTTGGAATACGCCGCAAAACCTCAGACACAAACACTCAAAACACTAATTATTCAATCACTATGAAATCAAGTTCTCTTCCAATACTTTGTTTGACGTGCCAGCTCAAGGCTTCTGTGTACTTGTCTGTGTCATTTCTTGTGAAATTACATACATTGGAGGTTTGAATAACATACAACAGATTAGCTAGGAATTAGAAAGCATTGTTTGAAAATTAATTTCTGACTACAAAAGGCTGAGCTGCACTGGCAGGCATCCTTGAATTTGACAACTGATGCACAGAGGGCAGAAGCAAAACACTATTATTATCTTTCCTGGGGAAAATCTCCAAGGCATCTCTCTAAGAAAGTGCTACAAAAAGCACAATAGTGACAAAGAAGTAACTACATCTCATTATCAGTGTGAAAGCCAGAAGACAATTAATTTGAGCTTGCTCTTGTTGTTGATGTTACAGTGGCTTATACACTTCCTTACCAACGCACATGGCATTGTATGGACACAACGTTTTGTGTGGCTGTGGGGAGGAAAGAAGGAAGAGAGTTTGCTCAGGACCTCCTCAGTGGCACTCAGCATCTTGCAAGATTGGTTCAACTTATTTCACAGAAAGAGAAGTACTTAAAATAGTGTGATGCTTTTTGTGTATCTAGGCACTAATAACAATTCCAGGCTCTAAAACACTTTCATTTGTCTAATCAAAATTAATTCTGCATATTGAAACCATATTTCTACAGCTGTCACATGCTAAAAGGGGGTGGGGGAGAGAAGGAGGAAAGGATGATGAGGGAAAGAGATCAGTTTTGGTTTGCTATTTTCCAAGGGTATTACAAACTTCTTCCCCTGCAAACCTTATTCCTTCACTTAACCCTCCTATGTCAGCAGTCTAAGCAACCATTCCCCTGATACAGGAGAATGACTCATTTCCTTCTCTAATATATTTTAAGGGGTATCTTTGAAACCTACAGAATGTTTTAATGTCCAGAATTCCATGAAAGATCACTGATCTCCTGAAAGATATTTCCCTCCCTTATTGATCTTAGGTTTTAGTGGAATCGCAGCATGAATAGCAGTTTAAACTCTATTTTAAATTTAGCAAATTGTGGAGTCTACTGAGTTCTAAATTTTTAGCTACTTCATACCTAAAACTTTTTTTTTCCCCATCCAGTTCCAGACCAGCTTCCTAAACATCTCTCCATTCAACTTCTCTAGCGAAGTGTCACCTCCTAATCAAATGGCACTCATATGCATGGGCAGTAAATCACCTTCACACCTCATTCCAGTACAAAATGTATCCAACAACTGTATAAGAATTCTTAGATTAATTCAATACACTACTTCTAATAATCAATACAAAAAGGTTTCAATAACTTCAGGCAGAAACCTTACCTGAAAGACCAGAGGATGAATGAAATTAGTATTTTTAACATTAGTGAGACAATATTAAATATTTGCTATTTTAAAATATTCTATATATGTACATACATTAGAAGAACTAACAATCTACGCTCTTTAGTAAGCTTTGGCACCAAGGAAAAATAGTTGCCCAGAATAAACAGACTGCCCTATGCCTAACCCATACAGAAAGAGTAAGCTCAGTAATAATGCTGAGGAACAATCATTACAATAAAAAAAAGAAAATATCTTGACTTGCACATCCTAGTCCTACTTAAGTACTGTTATAGTTTTTAAACCTAAGATGACCATTCTCAAGGCCTCATTTTATCCTGTCAGTCCTTACACATGTTTATGTCCATTTCTGAGCCACGGCTCTGCTTCTGCCTTTCCCCAGATTCTCTTTCTGTCTGGAGCTGAGCAAGAGATGGGTGGGGGAACCTTTCCTGCAAATCCCAATGCTCAGAATAATCATTGGATGTGATGGGATGCACACAGGAAATTTCAACCTATGACTTTAACCTTCTAGGCACCATGCATGAGCCACAGCCTCCTCCTGAAAGAGGCATCCACCCTCCAGCCCTTTCACTGAAGCTTTGTCTTAAATCATGAAGATTAACTGAGAAAGGAGGGTGCAGGAATATAATGGAGTAAAAACCTACATGGTGTCATAACTTCAACCATGTCAGAGGACTTCCTTTCCCAAGACAGCTTTTGTCAGTCAAGGGTTGTCTACTATGAAATAGAGGAGTGCTGCTAGAACCCTCAAGCAGACCCTGGACTCCCTGTGTGCAGGCATGTACCCGGAGTCCTGAACTCTACATGTCATTTTCTCAAAGCTCAGATTCTCAAGGACACCAAAATAGATCTGATGTTGGCATTTTTCATAATGCAAGTCTTCAACTGCAGTATTTCTTTCTTTTCAAGTATCCAGTCGCTCAATCCTTTTGGAAGTGATGACTAATAGGCAGTAGCCATCAACATGAATTAATTTGATATTAAAGCAGCTCTCAAGTGGGGCTCCAGAAGTGTTTGTTACAGACACAGCAGTAGTAAGACATTAAGGCAAGTCATCTATTGTTTTAAAGCAATGTGACATCCGATTCAGTCTACTTATTACATCACCTTGGGTTGTTTCAACATAAAACTCTAAATGAAACTTAGAGGGGGAAAAAAAAAAGAATAATTTTTTTTTTAAACACTGATTTGTCTCTGCTTCAGAATTTATCTTGGATAACGTTCTCACATAGTAAAATATTGATTCACTGAATCAAGATCACCTATTCAGTCAAACAGAAGACTTAGGACAAGAACCTTTCCTCTGATGCCACCATTCCAGCAATGTGGGGTGTAGGTATTACATCTCCAAGGGTCTCTGTATGTTCTCAGATTACAGTCTGGTACATTTTATAGTGATACTCTGATGGGGTTTATTACCTTTTTGGGTCAAGTATCATTTAAGTCTTTCTGAAATGTAAACAGAACTGTGTCAGAGAAATGTATGTTCACATGGTGTATCATAACCAAAGAATAAGATTTTATGATACTATCATATTTTATATCATATAACAAACAGGGTTATATTCTCAAGAGTACAGCATCTACAGTTGGGGCTAAATTCTAAAAATAACTCAGTTCTCCCTTTGGGTGCATGGATTACTCTTTATTTTTTACCCTTGCTCCTTTTTTGAGACAGGTTTTAAAATCCTGGCCCTTGGCACTGGGTTTTTGATGCATATTTAGGATGCTAAATACTCAGGAGCATAATGCTCAGTAACAAATATTTTTGGACCCAATTACTGTGAAAAAAGATAAAGTTGGGGCAACAGCAGAGTTAAATAAAGCTGTGTTTAACTAATAATTTATAAGTAGGAAATAACATATTTTAAGAGTGAGGTTGAAGATGTAAAAGTGAAGCAAGAGACAAAATGAAGTCAGAGACCTACAAGCACCAGGATTTTTATAACAGAGAACATATAGAATTATAGCTCTTTGAAGAGGGGAGAAACATAAGAGATAAGACAGAATGAGTTAAGTTATGCAAAGATTTAATTTCTTTCCCCTTAGAAAAAAAAGACATTTCAAAAGCAGTTATGTGTCTAAATAACATCATTTATTTTATATGAAATGACTAAAGGATCAAAATGAGAGTAGTCAGAGAAACTGCTCTGTAATTACCTTGGAAAGATACAGCCTGCCTCTTTACATAAAAAGGCCAAAGACTTTTTTGCATATCTGATAAATTAGCCTCATGATAAAATGCAACTTTGAGGGGTTCCTTTTCCCTGTATGTTGTTACATTTCAATGTTCAATATGTTTTCAGCTACTTTTTGTCTTGGCAAATGGCCATTTGAAATTGGAGGAGCTGGAAAGAGATTGTCATCCCGTCAGAGACAGGTCCAATCTTCTAGAAATATAGAAGTTCAGAATAAAATATGAAATGTCAGTGTTTCCCATAGGATAAGTTTCAAAGTTCTTTTTAAGATCATTTAGAAATAGATGTCCAAACTAAAAGAGTATAAATACACAGTTGTTTAATACACAAATATATGAAACAAAAATTAGTATTTTAAAAATCATGCTAATCACAATGAAATTAATAAACAGGATTACCTTAAAGTTTGGATCAATTTTTAATTTCCATCTGCCCCCTCCCAATTCTATGACATAATTATGAAAATAAGTATGTTTTATTTCTCAATGAAAAGGAAGAACTGTGAGTCAGAAGATCTGGCTCTTGCCCCAGATGTGTCCTGTGATTAATTGTCTTGGATGAATTCACTGTGTATCAAGGTTCTTTTTCTCTAAAATGGAAATATTTACCTAACTCTGAAGAGTTTAAGTTTTGAACAGCAGTTCAGATTCTTACTGTGCCATAGGTAAGACAATACCTGTACATGTTGACTGAGCATTGTTTGGGGTACACACTGCTAAATCTGAATTAATGCATTTTTTAAATAACATGAGATTGTTGCTGTTGAAATAGTTGTCTCATTCAGATTTACTCTTTAGGCATTTTAGCTTACATGAGGGGGAAGGAAAAAAAAAAAAATTTCCATTCCCTACAAAAAGAGCTGTTGCTTTAATTTCCCAAGCATACCTTGCAAGCACATCATTCTACATTCAAGTCACAGTACAGAGAACACCTTTCTGAAAGCTTTTCTTTAACAGCTTTTCATCTGGCTCAAGCCATCACTGCCTAACAGCCACCCCTGTTCTTCCATGCCTGCACATGTACCCCAGGGTGATCCTGCCCCCCTACCCGGGGAGAAGGTATAAGCATGTAAGTGGCTGCAAACTAAGCAAAGGGGAGAAATATGAAGAGGATGTGGCTGAAAAGAGCTCTTTTGTCAGGTTCCCTTTCACACAGCTCCCTGATTCAACAGGAAGCCATTCCACCTCTTGAACCAACACATTTTGGAAGGTGGTGCGGAGCAGGGATAAGTACACAATACTGCCACAAAATGTGTAGCCATAGCAAATGCCATTATTGGAACATAAACAACCACTAGAAATTCAAAACCAAAGCAAATGTAACTTCCAAAGTTTACCAAGGCGGGGTGGGTGCCATGCAAGAAGGCAGCCATGGAAGAGCAAAAGAGCAGTCACAGCCCCTTCTGAGATTTTCCTGGAGTAAAAAAGGGAGTACTGCACACAGTGAGTACTTTTCACACCTCCACACCAATATTGCAGCCATGGGATTGGTATTGCAAGGCATGGGAACGTACATATTTTATCACATCTTAAACACAGTGGCATAAACTGTCCTGTGTTGGCTAACTGGCAGTAAAGAATGTAAAATCTGATCTTAGTTATTATTTGAAGACAAGATTTTTAAAATTTGTTTTGGTTTTTTTGGTGGGTGTTGAATTAAGTTTCAACTAGAAATTAGAGCTTTTTGTAACTATGAGAAAGTTTGATTTTAAGTACAGGATGTGTATAAAGGTCATAAGAGAAAAATGAGGCAGCTGTAGATTATGTATTATTTATGGATATGGAGAGGAATAAATATTCATAATTCAGGGAAAACAGATAACATGGCACTAAGTTATTGAGTGTTGTCTACAAAAAAAAAAAAAAAAAAGGAAATAGTCCTTAAAAATGAAGAGAGATTATTCCTTCCTGCATGTGTAAAGACAAGTTAGAAAAGTGTGATTTGTTTGACTGTGACTCATCCCTTCAACATTTGACGGATATGAATCAGATGACCTTCCCCTGGGATCATATGCTGAAAACAAACTGAAGTTTCTGATTGTTTAGAAGTCTCCAAAGATAGTTCTTGCAGACAACAGGATCATCTTCATTTAGTGCTCATTTTTTGTTTTGTTCTGGGTTTTTTTTTTTTTCCCATTAACCTCAGTCAGAAATTATTATCCCCCAATAATGACTTATCTCTCCAGTCTGGAGTGAGCAAGGTACGTACCAGATTATGCACTGGACCAGAGGATGTGAAATCAAGGAAGGATGAGAACTCCAGCTGAGTGTGTTGATGGTTGACTTTACACCGCTGTGCCAGAAGAACATCATCCAGGGGCATCAAGTCTGTGAGAACACTTCAGCAAACCAGTAAATTGCCCCATGAAAAGGTCTGATCTTCAATCCATTGACAAGTAAGTAACTGAGGTTTCCTTGGAAACTTTTTTTCATTTTTATGAAATGTTCTCCATCCACCTAATGAACAATGAAGAAGTTGATTTGAAATCACTCCAGTTTCTCTGAAGTATTTAATTGACTTTGGGATGAGGTCAAAAAGTCAGAAACAAGGAAGTTGCCAGTAATGAAAAAAAAAAAAAAAGTTCTTTTTATTCCCACAGTTGCTGTTTTGTCTTTTACACTTTCTGAAAGTCAGCTTACCCTAGTCGATAAATCTGTTTGCAAGTCAGCCACAGAAAATTTGAGATACAGCTTGGGATCTCCAATAGCAGTGAAGAATGCAGCTGTGGGCCTGAAAAAGTCCATGAGAACAATTTCAATTTATAAGGTAGCCAATCCCAAGAACTTCCATAGGGTTGCTCATGTCTGTGTGGTTCTAGATATATGTCTTGCACAGGAGGAACTTAATCCCAACCGTCCTAAGAATGCAAAAGGCTTTCCAGCTCCATCAATGACATATTATATCCTCTTGGTCATAAAAGACAAAGTGTTCTTCTGCCTTATTTATTTCTATTTAAAAATGAAGGTTTTTTTCAGAAACTGAAGGAGAGCCTTAATAGATTTTACAGCTATGAATGGGTCCAGAACAGTACAGTACTAACATTCTTCTCAGGATGATGGGGGAAAACAGGAAAAGAGTAACACTGAAACAACCCTAAGAGAGATGCAGAGGGCTAATGAGTATGCAATGGCACGTGGCTAGAGAAAGGGAGAAACCGTGCTTGTACACACCACTGCCAGGGTACACTGCAGGGGACCATGGGCTCCACACAGCATTTGGGCACACTACAGTTCCTGCAAAGGTTTGCTCAGCCTGTGCTTATTGACAAGGATGCTGCATCATCTCATCAGCATCACAGTTTGGTAAAATTACAGGTGTCAAGTAATAGCCTTTAAGCATCTGAAAGGAGAAATACAGCATAGGGTGAAGAAGTAAGATATATACAGCCCTAGCAGTAATAGGATGCGAAGAAGAGAAGACTATTTTGGCTAATTTCACATGGAAAAAATACCTGACAGTGACATGTCCTGGACTGTGTCCTCGTCTCTGAAGGATACCAAAACATCTCTTTTACTTGAGATATTTTAAATTGAATGGAACAAAATACCAGCTAAGATGCTCTGGGAAATAGTCTTCTTTGAGCAGGAAAATGTACAAATGCTAGAATTCTTCACTAAGATTGATGAAAACAAGAGAGATATATAAGATTTTACAACAAAGGGCAAAAATGCTGGTTAATGAATTATTCTAACAAAATTACCAGGGATTTTCCACAGCTTTTCAGAAATGAGAAAACACACCATTAGTTATTCATCTTTGACAATTCATGCTAGTACAAATCCCAGAGCATTGCTTTGTTAGCCCCAGCTCCCCTCCTTTGACGGATTACAGCAGTGCTTCAGCATGCTGCTAGAAGCTGATGAGGTCTCACAGGAAGCCCAGAAACAGAGTATCATAAAAAATAGGAAACATATAAATAATTTACAGACAAAATAATATGAGGAGACTCCTTAAATTAAAATTCAGGAAATTGAAAAGCAACAAATTGAAACATGAAAATAATATATTAAATGATTGGTTCCCTTTGCCTTTTAGATCCTTGTGTCCACTTCCTATACTGTTTGCATTTTGCCCCCTCCCAATGCATGGCTGAACCACAAATCAAGACTAAAATTTTTCATTATACACAACATCTTTAAAAACTCTCCTAGGAGGATCCCTTGATTTAATAGAATGCAGGGTCTTCCATGTTAAAGAATGGAAGATTACAGTTATCTTAATGCAAAACTAATCCAAAGATTAAACATTGTTCTGCAGACATAGTATATTTTGTTAATGCACTGCATCTGTAACTCCAGCCCCCAAATAACACACTAGCATTCTGCAACTCTGCGCAAGAGTTTTCCTGACAGCTCTGCCCTGCATGGGGTAAGGCAATAGTATAAAAAATTAGGTTACTGAACCTGAAAATAATCTTTACAAGATATATTCAGTTTATTCCATCTTTCCACCTTTTTTTTCATACATTCCAGCTTCATCCACATTCATTATTTTGAACGTGGTAGCACAAGCAGAAGAGATGCCTCCCCTCCCTGACTGGGTGTGGGATATTATTAGGGGCTTCTGTAACTCCATTTGCACCGACAGCGATTTGGCAGTAAAATGTTTACCTAGAGGGACTGTTAAAGAAAGAAATGCACTAGTAATGGACTTCAACATAAAACCAACACACTGCAACAGATTACCACTAGGAGACTAATTATCTAATTATTCCATAATCAAAAAGGAACTTCTCACTTCGGATGAGCTTTGAGGTGTGTATTATTGATGTTAGTATCATTTTAGGCTATACACTTGGCAAACACAAGACAGTCCTGGATTTGCTGTTGTCAGATTGATACCAAACCATAGCAACTGGCAGTGCTTTGACCCAAAAGAAGGTGGCACCCTTCCAGACAATACCCAGGCAGGGGTCAGTATAGAACAAGTACTTTTACTGGTAGCTGTGAGTACAAATGCAGCTTGAGAGCGCATTCTCCCCACTTTACCAACAGCTCAATGGCACTCAACGGACATCTACATGTAAGCATATAGCTTTCTTTTACTGCCTACATGCTGGAAAGAGAACAGTAGGTTTTTACAGCAACAGGTTCTCTCTCTTGAGAACAAGCTCCATGTTTCATCATTTTGCTCCTGCAATTCCTCCTTTCTTGCTCATCTATACTTCTCCCAGTTCCCTTTTCATGTAAGCACCCAGTAATACTTCTATTTGTGTAATAGTCCTGGATCTTTCCAACCCAGTAATACTTCTATTTGTGTAATAGTCCTGGATCTTTCCAACAAATTGGTTTATAAACCCACATACTCAGCCCTGGCACCAATGAAGAGGCAGAATCTTTGTAAGAAACCCTTCCGAGGCACATCAGAACAAACTGCTGGGCTTTGTCCTCTTGTAAAATCCTCTGTAGATGGTTGGGCAGTACAGAAAAGTATCAGTCTCCCATTTATTGGCAACTACTGGTAGTCTAGTCAGATCACGCAGAAGGACTGTACTGAAGCATCCTCCAGAAAAAGTGCAGTGATAATTACTGGTTCAATTTCCCCTTGGTGACAGGCATATTATTTTTTGCCCAGGCAGAATTTGCCCCACTCCCAACATTAGTAGAGCACTGAAGTTCACTTCAAGTCCTCAAGCATCAGGGTTTAGAACATTGTATACCTGTGTGTCACCTATAAAGTAGCTCATTTTGACAAGATGAGGGGATCAAGTTTATTTCTGCTTTATAAATAAGAAGCTGATTAATCTCTTGTTTTAATGGCTCTAAACCTTGGAATCTCTATTGCTGAGCAGTGCTGGACAAGTATAACAACTTTATTGCTTATGTGCTGAATGAGGCCCAGCACATAGGCATTCTCCTTTGGTGTGGGGGTGAAATGCTAAATAAGTTTCCATTAGTTCAAGAGATAAATCAATATTGTTTACATGTGAGAACTGTCTGAACAGCTAAACCGATCTCTTTTTTATAGGCTTTAACTCATATATAGCCAATTTTCTTATTTGATTCTGAATTATAGGAGCACAAATAAGGATGAGCGAGGCTGGTGAAAACTGAAGCGAGCCCAACAGAAAAAAAGACGTGAATTGTTCCTATATTGTTCCTATTCTGTCCTGTTGGAAAGTGAGAAAATTCCTGTACCTCTGCTACCCCTTCATTTGCTAACCAAGCCAAGTAAAACAGTCTCTACAGGGTCTTTCTCAAGATAAATATAGGTATTTTGTAGAGTGGAAGGATGCATTTACCCAGCTTTTGACAGCACCATTAAGGCAGTGCAGTAGGAGGACCTGTACAATTACCTGCACTCTGAAGTGTCAAACACCAGGAGCGTAATGGTGAAGTTGTTCAACAATGCAATTTAACAGTTATACCAATAGGCTGCAATTTCAGCCCACATCATGAGAGGTTAGGGAGCACACACTGAAGCCAGAGGCAGAGGGAGACACAGTACTGAAGATGGAAATGGTACTGGATTAAGATGGCATTAAATTTGTTCAGAAGGAGGTTAGAGCAAGAGATGAGAAGGGTATAAAAGTGATTAATGTTTGATAAAGTAAACCTGTAACCTTTGATGTCATGAAACAATCACAAGCACCTTCCAGAGGTCAAGGAGTTAGTTTACAGAGCTCAATCCATGTCTATGCTGTCCAACAAAGGTGAACTCTTAACTGAAGTTAGTTAATTTGAATAAATAACCTGGCAAAGACAAGGTAGCCCATAGTTACCCTGTGGATCACTGGGCCGAAGTGAAGCTTCCTATGCTGCGAGGTTTTAACTCGACCTGGTAAATCACACAGAAAAAATTACATCATGCTGCATTGTCAGTACATAGTCCACCTCAAGTCAAAAACCACAAGTTTTCTTAGAGTGAAAACAATGCTCCATAAGGAAGTAGCTTCTGCAAGCATCTGTGTGAACATTAATAACTCTCTTTTTTAAATTCTGGAAATTGAACCAGATATTCTTAACCAGATGCAAGTGCCAATGTATGTTACAGGAGTTTTGCATTAGGGTAGCTCTGGAAAAACTTAGGCTTTATTTTTGATTTTGTTGTCAGTTCAGAGTGAAACCATCAAGTCATTTACAGCTTGTTTTTTTTTATTATTAGACATTAAGGTGTCTTAACTTCTAGTAAACCAATTTCTTCAGATATAAAGTAGAAAAAAATGTTACCTATTGGTAAACAGCCTGCATTTAGTTAAGTACAGAGAGAGAAGATGTTCCACTATCATCTGCAGCCATGTAACACAGCCATGAAGATGCCAAACATTGTTTTTTTGATGGTTTTTTTTTATCTACAATAAGTAATATAAAGTAATGGTGAAATGCTTGGCTAGAAAGCACTCAAACTGGTATGCTGAGCTGTGTGAAACTAAACCCCATGACATCATGACAAGGTATATTATCAACAGAAATGCAACTAACATGGCTGCAGAAACCAATATGTGCAATGTGATACAATGCAAGTCTCAAGTAATCAAAAATCTCTAATTAGACAGCAAAAGAAGTGACAGAAGTATCTTAAAAATTTGAGAGTTTTATTATGTAATAAATGGTCAGTTCCATCTAACTAACTTCCAACTTCCAACACATTTCGGTAATGTTTTTCAACTCTTACAGAAACCCTCAGTGCCAGAACTTAAAAAAACCCAAACCAAAAAATGTCTTTTCTTATAGAGTTCCTTGATTCTGGCACCTCATGTGAAACTTTAGACAAACGTGTTCTGAGATTTGCCTTAAAACTGACTCTTATCAATACAACTGGCATATGTTAACACTCTGGGGTGATGTTTTTCCAGCCTGAGGCTGTTAAACAAAAAAACTAACTCAGAAGGAAAAAAAAAAAGTTAATGGTTCCCCCTGACAAGGAAAAGGCCGCCTCATTCTAATTTCTGATGTTCAGATTATCTCCTATTATATCTCATTTCTCTAAGACCTTTATTCACCCGGAGCTTTTATTCAAACTCTTACCATCTTAAACATTGTAACATCCTACCCTGATAAACGCAGCCTTGCCACACTGATCTCTACCAAGATAATTTTTCTGACCCCGTCTGCCCACGTGGCTTCACCTTTGCATTGGTTGCGCTGGCTACTCCTCTTACCTCCAGCCATTGCATCAAACCTGACTTCTCGCTTCCACATTTAAGGACTCTGTATTTGCCTATCAGCTTTCATTCACTGAGGATATATCTGCTGTCATTTAGCACTAGGTATATTCTTTTTCATGATGCCTACAAAACCAGAAGGTAGGTTACTGTTGCGCTTAACCCCTGCCTGCTACATTGGCCAGTTGCCTTATTTCTTGGTATGCATTGTGCCATCTCACCTTGCAAGCATTTCGGGGCAGGGGCTTTCTCTCCTTTGAATATTTATACAGGTTTTGGGTCCTGTTCCATGTTTAAAGCTCCTAGGCACTATGATAATAGAAAATATATGTAATAACAATAAATAATTTAAAGGAGTCTACTGTTAAGTAACTGGAGACTTCCAGAATACAAACTGATGCAGTAATGTGATAATAGGTAACGCTCTGGCGTTTACTGGAGACTAGCGCAGAATGCAACTCTGATACCATCACTCTAACCCGGAGTGAGCATAAGCAGCTTTATACAGCAATGCTTGTAAATCTTTCAAAATCCCTGTAGAAGGTTCTGTTAGAGCACAAATTGCTTGGTGCTTATTAAGAACAGGTAGTAGTTAGAAATTATTAGTTTTATGCCCTTTGTTTTATGCTTAGAAACACCCGTCCATTCGGAATGCCAGAGCAGGGCTGCCTCCTCCCTGAGCAATGCAGGCACCTGAAACAAAGCCAAACTCTGCAGAGCTATAGCTTCTGTCCAGCACGTACAAATTTGCCAAAATGAATAAACATAGTACTTTAAAAACCATAATGATGCCTACAAATCCATAATGAGGTTTTGACACTAAATCATTTTCTAAAATATTTACTGCTTATACTATAACACTTAAAGTGTGCCTGCTGCGTCAGATAATTTTTTCTCACAACAGTTTTCATAAACATTACTAGGAAAAAAAAAAATCAAAAAAAAAGAGAAAAAAGAGAAAAAGAAAAACATATCTTTCACATTGTCAGAGAAGTGCATGTTTTTGTGTCTAGGACAAAGCTAAGAGGCACTAAAGCTTTAAATATTTTAATTGCAGCAAAACTCTTTGGTCTTAAATTTACTCATCCTTCTAGAGGATGAAAATGATCTTATATTGCTTTAGCACTTCACCCTTTTTTGATACTCTGATGCTTATAAAGTTAAGTCCATTACTTTGAGTGTTCACCTGAAAAAAAAAAAAGAAAAAAAACGAAAAAACACAAGACAAAGCTACAAAAGTAGAGGCTAAAGTTACAAAGTTCTTCACATTCTGAGCACTCAAGCCCATCTTTAGCATCTTAGCTTACATTTAAGTTTCAAACTTTCACCATAGTTCTGAGATACTTGAACTCTGGAATCACAGTGTGAATTAAGGCTCTGGAGGGTATAAGTCTGGGAATGATTTCCCTTTGAAATACATTTACCTTGGAGTGCAAGTTCTCTTAGGATGGAACTTTTTGTTGAGCTGCTTTCTTCAGCCTTGCCAAATTGGAACTTGAGCAATGCTGTGATGATGATATTGAGATGATGTTTTACTTAAATCCAGTTAGGGTAAATTAAACTTGAAAGGAGAGAGCTGTAGGATGCTGAGCCAAGTATTTGCTTGAGGCACTGGCAGCTAAATGAAGCACCTGTTAAAAATGGGTCCATGCTAATCTTTGATTGGTCTTCATGGATGTGCCATTACATCCTCCACACATTCACAGCATGCTCTTGAGGGGTAAGGTGAGAAAACAATAGACTGTACTCATTTCACGAAGCAGAGCCATCACTGCACATACGTGCACATACTTGTATTTAAACTACTTTGTCCTGCTCATTAGTGCCCATGTCAGAGCAGATTTTTGGAACCTCTTTGTAGATATGTTTGGAGTGCTTGGTGCCTGTACCTGCTGTGCCAGGTGACAGAACCTGATTTAAGTGGGCTTGTGGAAATCCTGGGTGCTTGAGATGGAGAAGATGCAGACATTGCAAGTGTGCTGAGTGTGGACACCCTGTAAACGAGTTACAGATTGTGCCAGCACCTGCCTATTATGCAGCAGACAAAACACAATCCTGGCTGGCGGCTTCAATCTCCATCAGGCATGTGTTAGGCACAAAGCCAGAGTAAGACCACAACTCCTGATAAACAAGACTCAATCACGTTTCAGACAAAGGCAGACAAGATGTAGCCACACTCCCCTACAGCTGAGGAACAAAGATTAATCCCATGCCCAGAAATAAACTACAGAAGTTTCTCACTAAGAGAACATCAAACTTACAAATCATTGAATAACAGACATGCAGCAGTGCATAACTACAGCTCCTGTGTATACATTTCTCATTAATTGCAAGTCTTTCTTAAAATGAATACTCTGTGTAAAACACAACATTAAGTAACTTAACAGAAATGGAAATAAAGTCCAGCAATCACTTTAGTTCTTCCTGTCTTATTCTTTCTCTATGTGCAGAAACATGTGCAGAAACATGTGCACATATGAAGATGCTTGTTCCGTATATATGCAATTATGTTCCCACTCCCATGCAGTCTATAGCATCCCACCTCTAAATGTCAGGAGTAAGATATTTTAATGAAACCATATCTTTTATCTCAATTTCCAGAGATATTTTATTGACACTGTTGAAGGCATTCAACCACAACAGTTTATTTTCTCCTTTGTCATACACTCTTTCCTCACAACAGCCTTAGCTCTGCTTGCACAGAGACCTTTTCCTCCACACACATAAGACTAGCAGAGACATTCGATACTTTCCTAGAGTAAGTGTTAGTGTGGTCATATTCCCTTATTTCCCATGTCACAGGTTTAGGGATTCATCAGAAGATGAAATACTTTGCAAGAAAGGTATTTGGTGGCTCAGGACACTGGACACATGTCAAATTACGGCCCAGACCATCCAAACAGCCTGTTATGGTACTTCTAACAGCACAAATCTACTTTGAAGCACATTTATGTATGCACAATTTGCCCTAGATGATCACCGAATAATTGAGTAGTACAAGGAATCTTTTGTATTGTGCTGCTTCTTTCATGTTATATTACCTAACTTATTAAATTATTAGTTTATCAGATGGAATTTCTCCCACTTTCATTATTTATAAAGGTTCAATCTATGGTAAAAAAAAAAAAATCACCAACATAAAATTTGTTTGAGGAATCCAAGGCCCAAACCTGTAAGAGGGCATTAGTAGAACCTAATCTGAAGCCCACCTCATCTTAGCGTCCCTTCAGACTCGTCTACAAAGTAATCTAGGAGCCACTCAGAGAGACCTTAGCAGAAAATAGATAATACTTTCTTTATTCCTCTGGTGTCCTGTAATCAAGTAAACCATGGCAAATGGTCCAACAGCAGTAGAAGTGCAGCCTACTACGCTCTTCGGGAGAGTTTTCCCAGCAGCACAGGGGCAGGTAACATAGCTGCGTTACCACAGTGGTATGCTGTCACTGCCAGCACAGCAAGGGCATCAGCAGCTGCAGCACAGATACCTCCTGCCTGACAGATATTGTGTCTCAGGATATGGTGCAAAGAAAAAGGATCATAGGAGCATTTGGAGCACTCTGATCACCGAGCTGCACTGTGCCTGAGAGCAGCAAAGAAGCATTTGCTGTTTTGAAACTTTACACCAAGAGGTAGGCATGCCTGCCATTGTACAGATGACCAGAGCCTCTTCCCAATAATGGGGATCTTGGCTCACTTTCCCCATGCTGGATGAGGGTGACATCTGAAAGCTGGTAAGCAAAGCTATTGCACAACAAAACATGCAGCTTCCATGCACTGCCAAGGTCAACACAGCCTGGAAACACTTGTGTCCCGGTGACTCCAGGCTCCGATTACAGACACATCTGAGCTCAGAAATGTGAGGCAGGGGGAGGAAGGGGATTTTCAGAGTGTGAAGCAGACGGACAGGTTATAGGTCACCTGCAAGTATTTCATGAACTGAATGTCTCATATAAGCTAGAGTCTCATGTTGAGAAATATTTCTGTCCTCCGCTTTTGTAAAGAATTGGCCTACAATCAGACTCCTACACAGTGATGCTCTGCTATTATGGATCAGCGCTGAACGCAAAACCTTTACCATAGAGTCAGGCACGTCACCATGAAAACAAGACACACTCATTTTTAAAGTGCATCCTGGCACAGGAGTTCTTTGGTGTCCATGGCTGAAATCCCCTGATATTTCTCTCATCTGTGTGGGGGCTCTGCCAGTCTGTGGGGGCAGGACCCTAGCCATGCTTCCAAGCTGTACTGAAGCCCACACTTTCCTCTGCCCCACACGCACCAAATTAAGGCTAGCCCAGTGTTGATTTTCATGTTTTTTCCTTTATGAGAAATAAATAATAAATAATAAATTTTCCTTTATAAGAATAACTTGGACAGAAGCACTTGCACTTAGTGAAAATTAGGAATAGAGATTTCCTCCTGGGCCACCAGGAACACCATTTTCCTGAGGCCAACCAAGCATGCAGTAGCTACCATCAGACACTGGTTTGACAGCAGCAGAGAGGCAGTCTGGCAGCACTGCAAAATTGGTCTTCACCATCTAGGGCATCTACACTGGGGAAGGGTAATCACCTAGTGTTTATCCGAGAGATTCAGTGCATAAAAACTTCACACTAGTATTATTTAGCATTATTTTGCTCATAGCCTTCTAAAGAGTCAGTCCTGGCTCTAGTACCTTACTGAATGTTACCAGTTAGCACCTAGTTACCTTCACCTTGTCTGCATTAAAATAAAAAGCATATTTGCTGTTGAATACTAATCCTAAAAGAAATGAGATAGTGCCTCTTTAGCCACCTTGAGAGTATCAGATGCTAAGGTGTTGTAACTGGCAACCAATACCTGTCATTTGATGAGAGTGAAACTAAATCCACTAACCTGAATCTGATCAATTATTTTTCAATATGAATTAGCAAATAGCAAACTTTAAAAGGTCTGAACAGCAGCTAGACAGCAACAGTTGCTCTCAGATGAATGGTTTTGTAAAATAGATTTATTTGCAAAGTAGGGCAAAACTTGGTGAATTTGAGAGATACAAACTACCATAGTTATACCCACTATATTAGTTCTAGCAAGCCTGTACAAACATCCCCCATCTTCAAGGAGCTTTCATTACCCATGCTAGAACACTAGAAAGAGTGAAAAAAACTACACAGTGTTAGAAACAAGGGTTTCTGTTTTCAACGTGAATTATTTCGGATGTTGCCAGATCCACTTTGAGATTTTAGTCAAAGAATATGATACTTCAGCTCCTCACTGTACATCAATTTTCCCATCTTTAAAAGAGAAATAATACATCCTTGCCTTACACAGCCTCCTGCTCATTCTTCAGGGGAAAGCTTTTAGGTCCAAATCAGTCTGAAACCAAGAGAAACAAAAATATTTTCAATGAAAGTCAAAACCCCCTCAAAATATAGAGGAACACCATTATTCCCCTCAACTCCCCTCCCTGCTCCCTCCATCCCTCCCCAAACCAACCCCCAAAAATAAAGAGGGAAGTTTTCTGTGCGGAATAAACCCCACTAAATATTTCTTATCTCAAATGCCCTAAAGCTGTCCTTGATGGAAATCATTTGCCTCTCTTCATTACTACCCCATAAGCAACTGCATAAATAACCCAACTTCTAGCTGTGAACAGCAGCTATTATAAAATCCCTTTTTATACTGAAACCAAGTCTGGAATCCCACAGAATAACTAGGGATGACCCAATACATTGTTAAAAGTCAACATTTATCTAGAAGAATATTTCTTAGAGTACAGATGCAGGACATTTACACAGTATCAGCCATTTTTATGCATACCAAAATGTTGTAAGCTGCCTGGAGTAGCAGCAAAGAAGTCAAGAAATTAGTCCTTTTTTTTTTTTCCTCTACTAAGAGGAAACAAAAAAATCCAGGATACTAAGATGTTAAAATTTCTGAGAAACTGTATTTATATATGGACTGAAGATTAGAAAACTGGGGCACCCTCTGAAATACCTCCCAGTACCAGATGAGATGACAAAACGGTGGTTAAAATGGTCCTCATTGAAAAGATTTAACTTCATCAAGAATGAATAAAAATGTAGCTGTTTTTTTGTAATATTTTTTGCATTATGGTCAAGTAAAGAGACAGCAGTAGTTATGAAAAATTAGATTCTGCCATTTAAGATTTTTAAAAAGATAGCTATATTTATTCTGTTTTGCACTGTCTTTGCTTAATGAGGATGAGGAATACTTTCATTAAAAGAAATCCAGAAAGCAAACAAAACCAAGAGGGGACCATTCACATGTTGCAGTTCTGAAAGTTTTTCATGTTCCCTTTAACTCCACTCAATGCAGCCATTCCACACAATTACAATAACCACCCCAGTTGAGTCTGGATATTATCATCTTTAGTTAAAATGAGACAAATAAGGCCATAGAAGTTTCTGGGGAGTAGAATAAACCATTGAGTCACAATTAAGTTACTGCTATTAAATATAATTAGTTTAGAAGAAGATAAGCTTGAGCACCCCATTGTAGATATACAAGCATTCTTAACATGGAGAACCAGTTTTACCATTATGTGAGCTGGGAACACCAGTCCATCCAGAGTTGAGCTTATGTCACTGCATTTCACCATGGTTTCCATCTGTAGCAATATGCAGCAGTTAACATTTGTTGTTCTTCCAGAGGTTATCCTTCCTGCCTAGCTTATCCTTGCCCTTCTGTCGCACACTGCAAAGCAAGGTTCTGAACTTAAAAAGAATTAGAAACTTTAACTTAGACTTCCTTCAAGCTTCCTTTATTTTACACAAATTGAACTAAACACGTTCCTGCTTTTAAGAACCATTAATGAATTAACATTCTGCTGAGAATATTAGTGTATAATTTCACATGCATGTCATGTCTTCAAACTAATGACACCTTCCTAAAGCCTAAATACATAGGATTCAATTTTATACAAATATACTGTAAGAAAAGATGTACAATTTCAGAAAAAATGTCAGACCATAATAGCCCATAGCAGTTGTTCTATATGGATACCAAAGAGCAGGACAATTCAGAGTAAAGGATTAAACTACTTCTAATATAAATACGTAAGTTTCACTGCTATATTCTTTCCTAAAGCTGAATACCTACAATTCATGCCTACCTGTCCAAGATGAAATATTGGCCTCTAATAGTAGCCCAAACTGAAAACATTATTTCATATGTTTTTTAGTGATACATCTTATCAGAAAATTCACGTTACTTTATGCCCTATTAATCATAATAAAAATTTCAGCCAGTGCAAACAGTTCTACTGACTCAAATGCTATTAGTAAAGCAGATTTCAAGAAGGTTCCTGTTTTTATGGACATTCTTATGGTAAATGCTGAGGGTAATATGCAATGCATATTCTTTTATATACTACATTATGGGCTGATCAAAAAAGACAAAAAGCAATTTCTGAAAAACTCTTCAAATTCAAAGCATCTGAAATTTTTGCATTGAATTCTGTTGTTGGCTTAATTGTACATTTTTTTAAAGCTATACCTGTATTTGTGATTATTATAAAAATTATAAAGTATCATTAAAATTACTTTTTGTCAAATTAATTAAAATTATTTTCATTTGAAAAAAACATTGTAAAATTAATAATTGAAATACTGACAGATTAGAATTTTACCTTCATAAAAAATAAGGAAAAAGCATGGTACCGCCTCCTTTTGTTGCACTTTTTTCAAAAGGTCCATATATTATTTAATGGTTTTTGTGGAGATACATTTACATGAGTTATAGATCACATTACAACCGATGAATGCCCAACACACAGGTATGTTATGGAAGGTCATCAGTTACAAGAGAAAATGCATAATGTATGTTTGCTGAATACATCTGCAAGTTTTCTATGCTCATACTGGGGTAGCTACTTGGGCAACACCGGCCAAAGAAACTTTGAACATGTGTGGCCTACGAACGTTATTTAACTTTGCAGAGTTACTTGGAGGTCTGTTGACTTGGAGGTCGCATTCAGAACAGGCAGGGTTAGGTGCAATGTGCATCTGGGGTCTCCTCGAGAAGACACAGTGAAAGTAAACGCCAGGCACCCAGATAGTAAATCCTAAAAAGACCACTAGGGAAATGCCCAAAGTTTTCCATAATTACTTTTATATTTTCCAAGCTCCTAAAGCTTTCAGGTTTTCTTAAAATACAAAGAACAAAGTAACTGTTTCACACATAGATGAGAATGAGGCTGAAAGCCCATGACTTCTGCTATCTCACTGCAATTCTGCTCTCCAGCAATTTTGTCATACTCTGACTACCAGAAGCTCAAAGTCTGTGGCCATGTTATAGCTTGTTTCTGACAGTATGACTTACTCTCTTCAGCTGTCCAACTTTGCTAGGAACAAAAAGCAAGTGTCTATGGTCATGTTCTCTCTCCTAGTTCTTGCCACTTCTGCCACTCACACAAGCATCTTCCAATCTGATTTACTATTTCAAGAAACTCCTTTTTTTGGGGAGGGGGGAAGCGAGCATGCAGAGGGGAAGCTAGCCCTTGGAAACTAGAGTTTATTTCATCTGGGAATGGTTTTCTTATGCCAATAAGTAAAAAAAAAAAATGCAGTATTTTTAATATCCTTTAATATTTTTAATATCCATCATTCATTAAGAGATCATGGCTGTACAAAATATTTAAAGAATGACATTTGATTTTGACAGAACCCCTATATTTTGGAAAAATTTGGATGAAAGTATGTATCACATAAGCTTGAAAGTACAAGTCAGGTCAAGCAGGGCTGAGTATGTGTGGAGAAAGTGAGGTTATAAGGCAAAACCAGCCCTACTGACTGTGCTCATCTTACCTGTGAAATTCAGCAGCCCTGGAGGGTGCAATGCAAGTTGCTCTTTTTCCAGCCTTTGTAAGCTCCAATCCCATTAGGGCTGTGAGAGTCTACTTCATTATCCAGACATCTATTTCATTATGAATATCTGTCTAGACGTAAGAGAGATCAGAATACAGCATTGCTCATGGTCCAACACACACTGCGAAGGCAGTGAGCAAAAGGCTGTGCAGTGGCCTTAACTAACCTTTGTTAGTTCACATCTGTGGAGAAAACCAAGTGAGCAGCAGAGCAGCTGAGGACACCTAATTGCTTGCATGCAAAAGCTTCCTCCTAGAGACCAAAATGAAGATTTGACAGTATGCCTTTGATTATTTAAGCAAGAGCAGGAACTTAGATGTCTTCTCCCAGTAACAATTAATGTTTTCAAACAATGACAAAAAAAAAATTAGAGTCTAATTAAAGAGGAAAGCAGATTCTGCTGCCATAATATGTCACAGTTCCCTGTAAATTTCTAAGGAATGAAAAGGAAGAAGCATGGGTTAATAACTTAGCATATGCCTGAAAGCATTAACACCTTCTCAGAGCAGTATCTGTCAACAGCAGTAACATTGTTAGTGTCAGTGTACACTGTGCGGCTGTAGGAACAGTTGTGCTGTTTATCACTTCCATTCTTCCCAGAAGTCCCATCCAACTGTTTGCATTACTTCTTTGTTTTACCACCTGTGCTTTTTAAAAATTATGTGCTGAGAACCAAATAAACAAAAAACCCCAAAACAGCAACAAAAAGTCAGTGATATCTGGCAGTCATTTTTAAACGCTTGCTTCATTATCCTGTGATGATAATTGAATAAAGTAATGATATATTTACTTTACTCCCTTATGAATTTCAGAAGCAGATTGTCATTGTTCCAAGTCTACTCAAAGTTATACCTAAACCTTTTCAGTAGCACCTGGCTATGGATAGCCACTAATGTATTCTACATGGCTTTAAACAATTCAATTTAATTCTCCAGTTATTATCTTTCAATGCCAATTTCATTAACTTTTTTTTTAATTAGTGTTGGGTGTTATATTTTGGTGCTTATTTGTCACCTAGTGTAACTTATGTAAAAGGTTATCTTAAAAATACTATGTAGGTAAGTAAGAGATTACCTAGTCCAGAAAAAAAAAAAGCATTGAAAAATATCGATTCTTACACGATCTAGCTCTCTTCATAAATTCAAACAGTATCTTAAAAGTATGTTCCCTTGTCTGCTCTGGGTTCCTCTTAGTATCTAAAAATTTAAGAATTTTCTTAGTGACACTTTTTATAAGGCTGTTTAGTAAAATTAACTTAAATAAAAATTTAAGCCTGGAAGGAGAAATTTAAATTAACAACTCACTTTTACTCTATTTTATCTGTTCAGTTCTACACTTGGTGGTGATTTTTGGCAGGAAATTATTATACAGTTATTGTTTTTGTTGAGTCTACGATAAAAAGAACACATTTTATCTTCACAACAAAAAAACCTGAATCCATGAAAAAAAAATTGCAAAACCAAAAAACTTCTCTTGGTTTTAAGCTTTTTTAATTTTTTTTTTGACATCTGTTACTGGAAATTGGCAGATACAATCATAAATCTTCACAATCATCAGGACCTGCCTTACAGATGAAAAATCCATTTATTCTGCTCACAACACACTGTTGGACTTACCTTAAAGGTCTTTTCTAACCTAAGTAAATCTATAATTCTATAGCACTGTCCACCCAAGATCATCACTTTTCTCATGGCTCCCAGTGTTCAAACACACAGTAGCAGTACTTGAACCTTTGAGAATATGCCCAGTAAATGCATATTTCCTAAACTGCTAAGTCAGTTTTGAGCATAGAATTGGTTAGATAACATCCATGGAATGGTTCAAGAAATTAACCTTAAATTTCTGTACAAGTGACTTTTTTCAATATCTTCATATCACTGAAATATGTTTTGGGTTTGTTTTTTGTTTTGGTGGGGGGTTTGTTGCTTTTTCTTTGGTTGGTTTTGTTTTTTGCTCCCCCCTCTTTTTTTTTTTTTACAGTAATTTGCAATCCCTGTAGCATCTTACTGTCTTTATCTACCTATGTTCCACAAAGTCCCCTGAAGTGCCAGTTATTGTGGCATACATTTCATCATCAGTGTTCCACTACTAAATATACTTGCTTAACTCTTAACTTGCTGCATGTCTGTCACCGTTGTCAGGAACATACCATGTTTCCCACAGAGAGTTGTCTTCACCCACCTGCTTGTCCTGCCTCTACTTTGTAAGAGGCTGAGCTCCTGTAGCCTCAGTCTCCACAGCTATATAACAGATCAATAACCCCCACAATTATTTTCCATTCATTTTAATTTCTTCCATTCTTCACTACTTCAATTTAGACCTTTAGAGACGTTGAACAAGGTTACAGAAACTATGTAGCTTTGTTTCATCCCCCTCTAGATTTTCATTAGCCTTCTAACTTCATCTTTCATTTTTGAAAACTTTCTGATTTTAGTGCAGTTGTTCACTGGAGCTCCCGCTTAAATGTTTACAGCTCTTAAAGCTTGGATTAATTAGAACAATACTGAGAAACCTTTTTTTATTCCATGAAAAAAAAAAGTTTGTGTTTGTTTTTTTTTTTTCTCCCAATCATTAAGACCTTAGGTTAGTTGATTTAATAAGAACCTCGGGTTTATAATAGCAACTATAATGCATTTGCTATGTTGTTTTCTGACTTCCTTTCTCCTCACAATTGCTGTGTGTTGTGTAAAACTCTGTGCCAGATACTTGAAATATAATATGTTAAGTTCAAAAAGCGTAGTGCTGCTCTTAAAACCCTGTCAATAGTATTCTCTCAGTGGGTCTCAGATACGTCTCTATTTCAGTTGCTTGACAACATGCATTAACAGCATTAACTACATTTTATACAAAGAGAATGCTTGAAGGTCAACACAAAACCGCATTTTTAAGGCTGCTTGTGCAACATGAATTTGTTTTCAAGTGCCCATACTCTACAGTAGAGGTGGCCTTTCCCCCACACCGTCAGCGCACTGCGGACCTTGGGTGGACAGTATTCATGGGAGGGAACATTACTGAAAATTCTTTTGATACTCTTCCCATGCAGTATAAAATATTATATTTATTGACTTACCATCACCCAGAGCCTACAATGAATACAGAATTATTAATTTCCTTATGGGATTTTATATGGTGCTTCCTCTACAGCATCTGAATTCTTTAAAAACATTAATGAACTGATCCTCTCACCACCCTTTTGAAGTAAGAGCATATTTTTATCACTATTTTACACAAGGGGAATGGACTACCTAAGATGAAAGCCAAAATGTTCAGAAGTGTCAGCTAATTCTATTTGCCAATTTCAGAAGTCTAAGGACTTGAGTTTTCCAAATGCTACGGATTTTTCAGAGCCTTTTCAGACCCTGATAACATCAGTTGCTGCTGTGAAAGCAAATGTTGCGCATGTTCAATATTTTTTCAAGATCAAGCCTCAGTTGTCTCAAACTCAGCACTCAAAATGAAGAGACTTGAAAAATTTTCTTCTGAATGACATGGCCATTGCCTAACGGAACCATGAGGCTTAGCTACAATACTTAACTCAGGCCAAAAATCCAACAAGTGCACTTTCTCTTCCTTTGTGTCATTCACAAGATCACTTCCACCTTACACAACAAATGAGATTTCCTGTAGAACTTTATCCTCTGCACTGAATGATTCCAAGCCATAATTAAAGCAACTCCAACCTGTGTACCAAAAAGGCTAGAAGTAGAAAAAAAAAATTGTTTAAACTAAGCACTATATAAAATGTCTGTGCAAAGGGTAAAAATTTAGTGACACAAATTACCATGTTTGAGTGTTCTGATCATCATTGAAAAGTATTAGACCAGGGACTGATAAAAAGATACAGACATGGCCCTAACAGTTTGTGACACTCCTCTGCTCTTGTTCATGTGGTAGAGAAAGTAAGAAGTGAACATGTTGAATATTCTCAAGATAGAGGCAGGTCAGTGTCAGAGGTACTGTGAGACAGAATTAGATTTAATTGCAAATAACTGAGTATTTATTTATTTTTAACACAATTCTTTACAAACACATTCTACAGGATATTATACTAGCCTAGCTCCTACTACTGGAACAGAAGAGAGTAACTGGGTAATCTGAGGTACAGTGCTGCTCAACCAAAGATTTAGAGGGTAACTTTTACAATGACAGTGTCTTTCGTCCAGCAGTTTATCTACCCAACAAAGTATAATCACCATATCCAGAGTGCAAAGTAACTGTATTAGGTTATAAAATTTTTAGAAGACACAGATATATTTGGCCTTATTTTACTAAAAAAACCAAAACAAACAAACCACACTTTGGTTCTTTTCAAAGTTATCTTAATATGAAAAAGTTATTCACTTCCGCACAGCAACCCTAGAAAGCATGTAGTCAGCATGTGCCCGGGGGAAAGGTATCACATACACATTGCAAAACAATTTAATACACAACAGGGAAATTCAAAAAACAAAACTGAGCTACTCCGAATTTAAATGGGGCATTAAAAAGCTTCTAACAACTTGTTAGTCCGACAAACTCATCAAACTTTTATCGAGTCTGACGAAGCATTTTGCTCATTGTAGCTTTCCAATGGAATTGTCAGTGCTTGAAAGTATTTCCTGTGCAATTAATTCTTAATTTCTTAATCTTTATTGTCTCAGTGAGTCTTAGATTAAATACCCTAAAACAATCACAAAATTAATCTCTCTGTATCTTTCAGAACATCCAACATACACATTTACTTTTCATTTCCTCTGATGTGTGAACAAGAGCAGAAGAGTATCACAAAACATTAGGAAGGCTAAGAAATGCGTGATTTAAAGGTCAACAGGAGAACTCTGAACTAGATGAAAAAGCAAAATCAGACTATGCAATGAAATTATATGAAAATCACTATTTAAAAATTTCATAATAATGTTGGGGTATTCATGGATTCTGGTGGATTTTTTTGTTGATGTTCTGGGTTTGGGGATTCTGACGTGGGGTTTTTTTTTTAATGTTTTTTCTTCTCTCTCTCTCTCTTTCCCTCCTCCCAAAATGGGAAATCCTAGTTTACATTAATTCATTATAGTGCTGATATCAAAAGCTAGCTCACTTGGTGCCCATTATGGTTCCTGAATCTCTTCATCTTGGCTAGGGTAGACTCTCACCTAGTACTTCAAATCTCAGAGATGCCAAAAAACTAGGGTAAAAGATCAGAAACTTTAATCTGCTCTTCATTAATGTGTCATCTTATAAATTTACACAGTGCCTGGACAGTAAATATAAACTCCATGTGTGAGGAAAATCCCGAGTGTCAAACTCGAAGGTCCTCAAGAAACAAGACTTACCTGCCAGGTGATGGTATTGACAAAAGAATTAAAGCCATGCACCCACCAGCTATCTCTGATGACTACACAGGGTGTCCAGAAGACTGGCCTTGTGGCATTAGGCACACAAGACATTCAGGAATAACCCAGAATAGCCATACTAGAGTTAAAAGTTCGGTGAGACTGATCTCCTCTTTTTATTAGCACCTTTAGCAGATACTACGGGAAATATCAGAACCAAACATACTAATGACACTGAATTTACCCTCCTGCCAAACTAGTCTCTCTGTTCCAGTAGCTTCCCATAACCATTTCTTCCACAGGTTTGCCTAATCGCTTTTGAACTCAAAACTTTCAGCACCCATCACATTTTCAATTATAGAGCTCATTGCCACAAAATAAACTATGCAGGGAAGGACTTTCATGTGTTTTCAACCTGCCCTTTAGTTCTTGTACAGTAAGAAATAGGGAATAATTGTTGCCTAGTCCATTCTTTCATGACTCATTATTTCGTACGCCTTTATAACTCCTCCATCACCTACTTTCCAGGCTGAAGTGTCCCCATCTATCTAATCATTCCTTGTATTCAGTCTGTTCAGTACTTTAATCACTCCTCTCATCCTTCTTTATACCTTTTGTAGTTCAACTATATTTATTTGAAACGTGTAGGACAGCACTTTAAGATGCAGGCATGCCAAGGATTTACACAATGATTTGTTCTCTATTCATTTTCTTGTTATTTGGATTACAGAGATGACGTTTTCATGTTATTTTTACAATAACTCCAAGGTCTCTTTCCTGAGTCATAATATCTGAGAACCCATCATCATGTGTGTACAGTTTGGGTTGTTTTCCTTCATGTGCATTATTTTGCATTCATTGACATTCAGCTTCATCTGCTATTTTATTGCCCAGACACTCAGTAACTGACATGCTCCTACAACTCTTCATAGTTAGCTTTTGTTTCAACTACCTGAATAATTCAGTATCCATACTTTTGTCAATTTACTTTAGAAATCTTTCTTGAAATAATTTGCGAATTTATTAAAACCTATGTATCTAGCATACTTACCTGGGCTACACCAGTAATCTTTCCTCTATTCTGAAAAATGACCATTTATTCCCATCCTTTGTTTTTGACCTTTAAAGCACTTATTTCCACTTAAACAGAACCTGCCCTGTCCTCCTCCTTTTGTCCAAAGGCCAATTTAATAGGTAGCATGAGGTACCTTCCAACAGCTTTTTGGAAATTTAAATAGACTACACTAAGCAGCTCTATCTTAATTACAAGCTCAGAGTCTGTAAAGTAATAGTTTTGTGAGACATAACTTCTGTCTACAGAATGATTATATCTGCCCATGGGTTTTTTTCTTACATCTTGACCATATTTCCTAACAGATTGCTTATTACTTTCTGTAATTTTTTGTACAGAGCCCTAAAAAAATCCTACCCAACAAAACCCAATCAGATTTGCCTCTTTACAAGTCATTGATTCAACTGAAGCTATAGGTGTCATGTCAGTTAGTCAGCTGTTCTATATTTGACCTTTAGTGGTTTTAACTAGTGAGAGATCTATTAGTACTCCTTTAAATACTCCTTTATAAAATATCTTCTATGGGCTCTTCAGTTTGAAACAATTCATCCCGTTTCTTTGAGTCATAGGATCTTTCAGGTTGGAAGAGAGCTTGGAAGGTCATTTAGTCTAGCTTTCTGCTCAAAGTAGGGTCAACACTGATTTCAGACCAAGTGACTCAGGGCTTTGTCCAGTTTTTTTCTTGAAACCTCCAAGGCCAGACATTTCACAGCCACACGGGCAACTTGTTCCAGTGCTTAGTTTTCTCACCATTAGAAACATCTCCAATTCAATTTAGGACTACTGTTTTCTTGTTCTTCTACCACATACCTCAGATGACAGTTTTACCCCTGCTAAGGGTGCTTTTGATCTCTTCAGACTCAAATGACAATTTACCTATTTCTTGTCAAGAACAGCTCTGACAAGCAAGTCTCATTTATCACATCTCAGAAATTCCTTTAAGATTTCTACCTCCTTTAAGATTCCTACCATGGATCTGACTACTTTTATGCTGAACCACCACAAGTCACCTTAACTTTCCAATTTTCACTTTTAACAAATTATGTTAAAACTTCTGTATTTAAAATTCTCTTTGTTTTCCTCATATAAACAAAACTTCCACATTTTACTTCCAGCACTGAAAGGTACACATTTTGACTTTTATCAGTCTTCTTTATTTGGCTTTTTAAGCATTTGGGATTTTTCTGCACCTTCCTCACAAAGGCTGATTTGGTAGGTTCCTCAGGTGTCTACTACCAACTTCAGCATTAGTCTGCCCTTTCCATTTTATTTTGAAACACTTACTTCAGTTTTACTTTTCCCTTTCCCAGTCAAATACTGTAATAACTACTCCGAGTTTTTTTTTCCTCTTACCAGGACTGTTGAATGTGAACACATTAGAGAGTGATGGACAAACTTAGGCATCACCCATGTGCTGCTCATGCCTCAGTAGGTCAAGCACTGGTTTTGGAGTCTGGAAATGTAAGCTGCAGCATAGTCCCTTCTGAAAATATTTTACCTACACATGGTTAAGTCTCTAATTACTATGGTGTTGCCTGCTTTTAAAGACCGTTTTCCCTTATGTTATTGTTCTGATGCAGGTTGTGATTAACAACAGCAGTTTAGCTATTGAGTATCAATGCAAGTACGTGCCATGTTAATCCCATGCTTAACTCATTCACTGGTTTTCCCATCTGCTTCAGAATACGAAAGTGTTATAATATCCAAAGTCAGCTTTATCTGAATATCTTTTCTTTCAGAATGCATCATTAAGGAAAAGAACCAACTGCTTCAAGTACAGTAGTGTCTAAGTGCATTTTCTAGCTAGCTGTCAAAACAGTTTTCATAATCTTACTGTAACACTTTCTGAAATGTAACTACAGGTATTCAGTTAAAAACAATGCCAGAGATGAAGTAGGCTAAAATTCAAACAACAAAGCAAAACTGTAATAGTTAAACACTTTTAAAGCTCAATTTACTTCACTGTTGCTTCTAATAATTGTTAGATTCAATCACTCCCTTGTAGAAGTTACATGTACAATAATCACGCTACATAAAATCTTAAGACCTAATATGTATAGCACAATTACACTTAAAGCAACAGGGAAATCAGGAATAATTTTCCCAAGAGCACTACACAACAGAGAAATAAAACAGGCCATTTGCCAATACACATCTGTCTATTAATGCAGCTCTTGGAATTTCCTGCAGGGAAGACTGCATATTTTACTTTCAGTAGATGCATTTTCTAAGAACATTTCCCTTCTCTAGTTGTTAAAACTAATTTCTTCATGGCTATTTACAGACACCTTTTTTTGTAAAGCAAATAAAACTACTGAGGAGTTCAAATGATTTTCCAGGTGGACCACTTTGCTAACTTAAATATTTGTGTGCATTATGTTGTCAGGCCTCCAAACAGTACCTGCTGGCTTCTGCAGCCAAATGTGCAGGTGCAAGAAACTCTGCTGCCTCAGTAGAGAATCTATCAGAACGTATGAGCAAAGGCTTCATCACCTTTAGGTTGCTATGAGAACTCCCATCACCACAAATATCTTTTCCTAATAACCCAATCAAATTCTTGTGCTTTGCCAGTTTGACAGGAGAGCAAATACAAATTTGTTTTTTTTCGCATGTAATCTTGAGATTGCATGCAAATCCATAGATTTTCTATTTGTGTGTAACTGTAGAAATCTACATGTCTCTGAATAGAAGCTTGCTCAAGTTTTTCTTTACAATCAGGGTAACAAAGCTTGTCACAAATCTGTAAGAATCAATGGACGTGATCAGCTTTCAACGTGCCTAGGCATGTGGCACAAATATGCTGAAGCATAGCAGTGCAGGCCCATATGCATGGTTAAAGGTAGTTACTCAAAAGGAGTGACTGAAATTTCACTGCTTGTATAGAATTAGTCATGAAAACTGCTTTGCAAAAAGGGTATGAAGATGTAATGAGTCCATTTTAAGTGGCTCAGTTTCTATAGTCTCACTCACAACAATATTGCTCTCCTTCTGTGTCTAATTCCATCCCCAGTAACCAATATTCATAGCCTCCCAAGCCTATGCTTTGAATGTCTCCTATAAATTCACTTCCCTGCAACGACAATAAACACGTAAACGAGTCACAGTACAAACTACACCCTACAGCCTTTGTACGTTCTAAGTATTTCCCAACAAGACAAGATCTTTAACATTCTTTTCACACTTGCAACAAATTGCTCTTCAGAAAAATCCGTGCCCAATTGGTGATGGGAAATGTCCACCTCTCGATAAAAGAGACCACAATGAGGTTTTTGAAAAGCAGGTCCTAGTAAGCTGAATTCAGACATACTGGAATATGGCATATTCCTGATGTAGACCATAAGAAACTTTTTTTTCTATAAAGAACGCCTGGACAACATACCTCTGGATATACACCAATATTTTTAGGCACTGAGGGTTTCATGACTACTTTAGTTTGACAGAAAAAGCAATGATAATTTCAATACTGAATATTTTACAGGCAGAGTGTTCTGATACTCTGAGCTATGCAAGGGCATTTATAACACTAGCATGAAGATTACCATATTAAAGCCCCTACTATTCGCATCCTGTTACATGCACACAGAGTTATGGCAATGACATCTGTACCTCCTACTTTCAAAAGATGTTTGAGATTTGTATTGCAATATATACTCAGAAATGTTCTAAGGAGAAACTCTTACAAAGAACTAATGTTACAAAATACTTGTCTTCTCATACTTCGCCAAAATATAAATTACTTGCATTGAAATTTATCCATCTACAGATTTGCTGAGTTTTATACTCCAATACTTTAGCTTAAGAACTTTTCAAAGCACTAAGACATTTGTGTATGAGGGACTTCTTTCCACAACACTGATATGCAGCAAATTCATGAATGTTCTATTAATTAGACAGACACATTAATATTAGACCTAATTTTTTGCCTCAAGGCTAATATTCGTTTTGAATAAAGTAGGTATCTCTAAGTAAGAACGCAAGGTGTGCCAAGATCAGTACTTCTATTGCCATATATATGCCCAAACAAAGAAGTTGTCATGCGTCTCACACAGGAAGTGTGATTCACCGAGTACCTGTGAATTATTAGGTATCCAAGACGTCAGACTCCAGACTACTTAAGAAGCGCATTTTCCTCAAGTGAATTTATTTTAAAACTACTGCTATTTTTTTTTTCTTCTTTTACACTAAACAAGATTAAATTGACCCAAATGATTTGAATTCTTGATTCATCCTGAGTCATGTTATGTTGTGCAATACTCAGTTACATCCCATCTGGCATGAGTTAACACTGCGTGGTACAATGGAGTGAAATCAATGAAATGTATACTGCAGATAAATGCTATTACTTAAATTAGTTTGTAAAGGCAGGCCAGCAGGTAACAGGTGATGTAGATTGGCAAGAAAATGATATTAGTTATATCGTACCTCCTCCACTTCCCAAATACTCTTTGCTTTCTACCCAAGAACAAACTGGCAATCTGAAAAAACACTAGGCACTGCAAAGTCCACTACAAGCACCGTGCGTGGAATGTGCTCAAAAAGTACCTTTTGCGTATGAAGTCTGGAGGTGCTCATAGTATATAACAAAATAAACGTAAAATTAATAGAGCAGAAATCTGAAATGTGAAAATCCTGCTTCAATCTGTAATAATTTTAGAAAACGTTTCATTTATGATAGGTATAAATGGTAAATACATACCTAGATAACTAATTTGTAATCAACATCTGGATAGCAGATAGGAACACAGTTACTTACCTCAGTGTGCTAATTTTCTCAACATACTTTAAGTCACTGGGAGCGTTGCAAGTCAATCACATCTATTCTACTCAAGGGTATGCAAAATACATTAAGAAAAGATGAAATCTCATCAGGTCTGTGTTTTGAGTATCAAAAAGTTGTATACACAAGCTCATCTAAAAACCTTTCAAAATTGCTAGGAACATTTATGTCTAAGTCTTACACACCACAAAAGCAACACGCTATAAGTATATTTATAAGGGAAGTTCAACATGCCTCTTGCAGATGTGAAGCAGTATGAGCAAAAGCTCCCTGTCCACATTTTATATTAAACACTGAGAATTTTAAAGAAATCCCACAAATAAAAACAATACAAAATTGTCTCTACAGTTTTATCTGTACCAGGTGCCAAAATCTAAGTTGTTAAAATTAATTCTGAAAATCTTGTTCATCATGACAAATATTAAAATGATTTGCCTCCTCTTCATTCTATGTAAAAATTACTTCTATCACCTTACCGACATGTGTGCAAGTCCTAATTTGTAGTTTTTAGGCTTTTCAGATGTTTAGAACTTTGCTCAAAAAAGCCTTTTCTACAGCCAATATTTTCTGTCCTTATTATGCTTTCAGCACGACCCTATGCTTACCACAACTGTACCATCTGTGCTCCCTTTAGAATGCAAACAAGAGGATTCAATTTTTCCTTATCTCATTACTTTTAACGAACAATGCCCATTTCTCAAGGAATCATTCTTTCCTCTTTCAGCTACCCTGACGAAGACAGCATCTGCTCCTCCCACAAGTGGTCATGAAAACTTATATAAGCAGTTACCATTTCCTTCTTTGGAAGCCTGCTGAAAAATGCCCCTTCAATATGTCAAGAATAAACATGTCAACATTGAATACCTAGGGGAGATATAACTGGGAATCGGGTTTATATTTGTTTGTCTAAATATCAAAGACGACAAAAAAAAAAGTGTAAAACTGTAAACATTTAGAATACTGCAACAGTTTTAAGAACAAATGTGGTAAAAGCTATTAGATCACAGAGACCAGTTCTCTGCTAGCACAGGAAAGCTTGATGATGGAATAATAACAACAACCTGTGAAGCTCTTTTGATGCCATTACTATTGCTGAAAGGCAGAACATTCTTCTGCAGCATATTCTGCTGCTTAACTCCTTGCTTCAGACAGTTGCTTGACACTGTGGAACTAATTACTGGAGTTCTTCTAGTTCTCCTTAGTTTGGGGAAACTGATGTATACTCTTTTGCACAGAGTAAATGCTAGAACAATGTTCCTAAGGGTGGGCAGCCTGTCAAGGCTCCAGTAGAACTATATATAACTACTTAATCTCTGAATATTCATCATTTACCAGAAGATACAGTGTGAACTACATATACTTCTAACATTACTTGCCAAAATTGAGTCAGACTTTTTGTAATAGAGGAAGAAGCAAAAGAGTAATTTTTTTCTACAAGTTCAATTCACATTGTATTGTTCTTATTAAAACTAAAACTTTATTCAAAGTAATTAATATAATTATCCTATTTACATTTGACTTAAAACTGAAAAACAAAACAGAACCATTTACAACCAAGTAATAGACTATTAATGGAAAGACTAAAAGAAAATGTAGATATAATACTTCATTAAAAACACTTTTTGGAATAATTTTCTGTCTCCTAGTACTACATTTGTAGTATCCACCAGTGATAAAATACCTATAAATAAACTGTCATTCTGATGTTAATATTAAAACTGTTCATGCTTAACATCTGTTTGACTTGCTTCCAAATGAAAAGCAATTTTAACAGTAGGAAGTTTTAGCAAGAAATAATTTAGCAAGTCAAAACAATTTTTCTAACTTTAACAACACAAAATTCTCATTAGAAAATTAAGACTGACATAGGTGAGCAATTTCAAGTAGCATCTAAAAATTACAGAATCACTGATCCCCTTAAGTACATGCATTGTCTGAAGTATTAATCTGTTTGTTATAAACACAGGGAAATGTTCACAAATAATATGGCAAATGGTATACTGTGCAAGCGTCCATTCCCAAGTCCAAGTGAAATTTCTTCTTCAGTTGTTAATATACAAAAGGCATTTATAAGCTTTAGCGGGAGCCAAAGAAATTGAACTTTATTTTAGAATTTAACACAATTCATGTATTTCTAAAGAGTGGTTCTTTCTGAAATAATACATTACTGAGAGAGACATCTTAAGCACAAAACAATTCACTAGAGGAAAACAAGTCACCCTGTTCGCATTTGCTATCCATCGATCTTGCTTGAAATATGGAAGAACTAAATCCTGGTTTTTTTCTTACAAACATTTAGTATAAGATTCTTCGGTGTCCTTGATTTAACACCCAATGCTACATTTCCTTCAGAAAGGCTTCTAACTAGGTTCCTTGGCACATCCTTTTCTTGCTTCCAGCTCCTTGTTTTAACTCCTAGCAAAGAAAATAAGTGTTATTACAAACAGGATACACTCATTCAATAAACATAAGAATTTGGCTCACCTGGATCTCCTTTTCAGAGCTTGTCTAAGAATTCTTACATGTATTTCTCATTCTTATTGAAAGCCTAATTTTGATATGGAAAAAAATCACTTGGCTCAGTAATCCAGTGTGCTAATTGTCTAGAAAGTCCAATGATTAGACTCTCAATTGATGCAAGATGGTATTAAAAAGACACAGTGGTCTATAAAAAACTGTAGAAATGTATGATGGTTTTATTTTATTGATTATTCTTATTATAAAACACTATTGAAAAATTAACACTATGCCATTAGAGAAAGTTTTATCTGAGTTTTGTTTTTTAATACAAAAGCAGCTCTTCCTCTTAGGCATTTAGTCATATTTCATTCTCCTGTAATGCATGCTTTTGCATATAAAATTCATCTTTCATTCAGTTAAGCTTTAAAGAATAAAAATAATAAAAAAAAGAAATCTATTCTCTATTTTAGAACATGGTGCTTCATTGCATAATTTCTTAATATCAGAGTAGCAACTGATTTTGGCAACTTCATAACCCGGTCTTTAGCAGTATAAATTCATACTGAGTGACCGCGTGTGTGCTTAGCCAAGCAAGTACCTATTGGTCAGACAACGTTTAGCCTCAGATTTACACTTCTCAGAAAGTTTATTATAATAGACTCTCAATGTTTCTCATGAATAGAGAATAATACATATTCATATATACTTGCTCCCCTATATCGTTCTTACATAAAAACTGTGTATGTGCTGTAAAATTGATGTATTACCTATGCCACTGGGAGAAGCTACGCTATTGGACTACTTAATAAAAACAGCAGACTTAAACTTAAAACAATATTTGATCTCCTCTAAACTGCCAACAAAATTACACTAAGAAAGATCAGTAAGTGTATTTCTGAAGGTAGAGAGGAAAAGGAAATGAGTGGTTAAGAGATAAAAGGAAAATTGTAAGGTTTTAGTGTATTAAAATCTACTGCAGGTGCCCAGCAAGGTATCTAGCTCCATGCACTAAGAAAGGCAGAGGTGTTTTGAAAATTGAGAACAAAACACTTCTGTGCACATGTACTGAAAAAATTATTTGCAACTAATTTTGTTACAGTAAAGATTTATATATCTCAGAGAGAAGTCCTGCCATTGTAGCAGGCTTTCATAGAATACAATCTGATCGTACTATCAGCAATCTGTTAGATGCAAAAGAATTCCTAAATATGGCTTTAAAATATTTTTTCCTCAGCTACTGTCTTGGCCCAAAATAGCCTCCAAGTTTAAGTAATACATCTCTGAAAAAACCCGTATCTGTAAAAACAAACCAGTGTGGTGTTGTAAAACAAACCAAGCAGATAAACCAGGTTTGGAAATGATTAGAGGAGTTTATTTCTTAATAAATGACACTTGCCAAAGATGAAACTGGTAATAAAGTTCACAAAATTTCTCAACAAGTGCATAAAACATTTCTGATGCAAGACCTTAACTCTTGGGAAAAGGTTTTCCCAACAAGCTTGTAGTTTTGAGTTTTGCTTAGACACATCTAGGTAATTGGTTAGACATTCAGATTTCTTTTATGAACAGATATACTATTCAAACCAATCGTTTAGTATAAAGAACACAGCAACACATGGTATTAAAATCAACAAAACTTTTGAGTATCAACCTTAATTTTGGACCTTCTGTACAAACACAGTTACCAATACAGTGTCATACATTCAAGTTTTGACACTTACCTGCCATTTTGGATACTCGCAAAGGTCTATGGCTTAACAAGACCCCTTGTTTAAAGTGTTTTGCAGGAACAGGGTCTTGCAGGCTGCCTATCTCAGTGTTTGATGTAGAACTGGAAAAACAATCATAAAAGTTTGCTCTCAGTAAACTGATTACTACATTACTACAGTTAGACTTTGCATTCTGATATGAACTACTAATAAGGGATAATTAATGTATTTCTACATTGCAAAGAATAAACTGATTTATTTAGGATGGATATATATGGATCTTATTACCCTTTTCCTTTTTAAAAATTTACAAGACTGTTTCAGCTGTGGAAATAAGAACTAATGTTGCCTCTTATGTTCAAATGCAGACCAATATCCTACAGGTTTTTTGTAACCTCAAAAGACAATTTGATGGTCATGGTACACAAATTATACTAAGAAATAATCTTACCGCATGTATGAAATCCTTGAAAGAGCCAAGCTGTGTTTATGGAACAAATCATATTTTTATTGCTACAATAATTTTTTCCACAGCCTCCAACACAGTTGGAAGGGATGGTTTCATAGCAGACAACACTTTTTAGCTAAGCTGTAAAAGAGCTGTTATAGCCTCAAATTCATTAAGACATCCTCTACGTTATATAGCCTTTTATGTGTCGGACTTCAGATCTACAGTGAAAATTATGAACCTATCTGATCTCACAGAATGGAACTGGGGAAGTTGGCAAGGCAAGTGTAAGACAGCCTCATAAACAAGCTAATTCTAGTTATGCCCCAAGTTCCTCCACTTTTCCCATTCCTCTAACAATATTGTGTTGCTCCTGCTTTAAAGTCCTCTAATTTACACTAGTTTTCTTAATAATAATTTTCTGCCTAAATGAGAATATATAGCAAGCAGTAAAGACTAAGACCAGCCTTGTGACAGTACTGAGATCTATTCACATGTGCCTCTTCAAAAGAGAGCTCATACCAATAAGAAAGTAAATACAGCCTCTGTAATATGACTCACTTGTCTCTTATCCCTTGCCCTGGCAATATGACTGTTTCAAGTTATATTTCTAATTTAAAGCATGTCTGAAATTTGTATTTATTCTAACGTTAGTAAGAGATGAACTACAAACAGGGAAAGCATGGAAGAGGAATAAAAAGTAAAGAAGAGAATGTAAAGGAGCTGCTATCTGAAAAGAGGATATTTCTCTCCTCCTTCACAAATAATCCTTCTCCATCATCATCTGCTAGACAAGGTCATAAAGAATTTTGGATTAGAGATAGTTTAGAGTCTGAGGCAGAAAAAGTAATCCCCGGAAATGGAATGCAAGTTGTGTGATTTTCCTGTAGTGTTATTTTAACTTGGAGACTTAGAAATACATGTTTGAGACACATAAGGAACAAGATAAAAGAGCAGTAAGAGCTAGTCTTTTGGGAAGAGTATACATAAGTTTGGAAATCAGGATATAAAAAAAATACTCCTAAAGTCTCTCACAGAGCATTCACATCAAGATAAATCAGGCTTCAAAAGTTCCCATACCTCTCCCTCACAAGAATCTAGAAAACTGTCTCAGTTTCAGAGAGCAGATGATTTATTTTGCTAAATTCATTATCAGCTATCTGAAAGACTGAAAAAGTCAGATGTGCTCCTTTTAATAGAATTGCTCTAGGACAAGAAAACAATTTAGACTAATAGTTAATTATTAGAACAGGAACATGAAATAGGATCCAGTAACTCTGTCATCTTCTAGGAAGGTTTTCTATCTCAAAGATGCTAATAAACAAAAAAGTGCTTAATTATCTTCCTTGTCCTGTGGTCTATCTACAGCAGTTATTCCAACAGTCTTCATAAAACAGAAATGACAAAATGGTATTTCTTCCCGGAGCAGACCACAGCAATGAAGTCATAAAAACCAAGACAGAACTGAGGCACTGGCCACACAAGCATTGTTAAGCATTTTTTCCACTTTCTATTTTGATGGTTTCTCATGTGTTCCAGTAAAGGCATAACATTTTTCAAACTATATTTTTAATTGATGATGGAATTTCTCTTTCATAATTACATGTCATCTTTCTGTTTTGCGTAGGCAGCAGATACGGAAAACACAGTATTAGTTCGTACTTGTTAAAACAAGTTCCTAAATCAAGACTAAAAAGGTATTCTACTCAACAGATTTGCCAAACATATTTGAGTTAGAACATCTCATATGTAGGTCCAGATGATGTATGAAAGATTTTTCAGATTTGAAATATAACACTGAAGCTGAAGTGAGAACATAAGAAACAAAGTCAGTTATATAGAAGAGTTGGTTTAATCTTACCTTAATACCTTTCTTTTCCTCTCAGCAGCAGAAGTCATTGCCATGTATGAGGGCTTTTCAAGTACTGAAGAAGAATTTTTGTTTCTTAATGAAGAGAGATGAAATCTGAAATCAAAGAATTATGTTTTTGCAATATCTATAGATTTTAGTAGAAGTCAAGTGAAATTGTTCTTAACTGTAAATAAATATATGTTATGCTGAAAAAACAGTATTGGAAATTTGTTTCAATACTATTACTTGAGGCAGTTTTGCAGGACTCCAGACATAAATGGATGGCAGCTTTAACAATGACATCTCTCGGTGTCAAAGAGGTCCAGGTAACTATCTTACAGACAAGAAAAGTAAGGTCGAGAGAAAGTAACTTGCTTGAGGCATCACAATTTCAGAAGTGCTGTACTTCTTGTAAAACAGGATAAGCTTTCAAATTAATAGATTTTGAGTAATGTCACAATTGAATTTGATGCTGATTAAAATTGAGGGTTTGATTTTCAAAATGCTGGGTTTACAAATAAACTTGACAGAGTGGGGAAAACCAGCCACAAAGATAAACAGAATTAAATTGAGTAATATTCCTTGCCAATATAAAAGGAAAATACCTTTGCAGAATGCTATTGCTGTGTGTCTGTGTCTCCTTCAGGGATAAGTCAGTAGATTTTTCAGTTTTTTCACCTGTCCCTTCATAGAGAATTACTGTTGCGTTCATGTCGTCTTCATCACACTCTGGGATTATGTCACATGTAGAGTCCATAATACTAGTCTTTTTGACTGGCGTATCTATATTACATGCATTGGCTTCCTGAAGGCCTGCAAGATGTAAAGCTTGCTTCACCACAGTCTGTGTACAGCAGCTTTGTACTGGCATTCTGCAGAATTCTGGCGTATACACAATAGGGCGGACTTCTTTGGTAAGGGAATCCTCCAGATGAGAGAGACCAGAGTGCTTGGATGAAGCAGGACTTTGAGCTGGAGAGTCCATTAACTTCCGTCTAGTTCTTTTCTGTGGTGGTACTGCATATTCTACTGATTGTGGCATATATTCCTTCATTTCTTGTGATGGTGTACCAAAGGTTGTACCTGTGCAACACAGGCAACAAGGGTTAGCACATTTACCCGTATTTACTGATTAAATCTTGTTTTTCCCTCCTGAAATATGATTATTAGTAGAAATTGTTACAACTACTAATTTACATATTGACCTGATCATATGACTGACATTATTTCTATTGCAGAATTGTCCAGATGGTAGCATTTGTTCTGTGGCACTCAAAGTATTATAAATATGCATAGACTGATATAGTTAATTCCAGAGATATCACAAGTAATCACAAGTAAGATATGACACATGACAACAGGGAATAGAAGAATAAGAGTATTGCAAATGATTGTATTATCATATCATGACATAACTCTTAATTTAATGTTACTATCATAGTAAGCTACAGCTGCTTCCTGATCATGCCCATTGTTTCCCTACCAAGTACCATACAGTAGTATGAGAAGGACTGTTGTAAAAGGAAGAACATGGAATCTTAAACAGACACTTTTTTTGACACTGCACATAAGAAAGTACTGTTTTTGGAAAGGGCAAAGAAAGAGTATCTGTTATCTCAAAATATTAACTCGGAAAAAAGCTCTTGAATAAAAATACCACCCTTAAAAAAAACAAAGAAAACATTGCAGCAGTAATTGGCCACTCCCATTCCTCATGATTTATACTTTTTCTTATTCAAGTGTGATAATATTTTTATTTTCAAGAAGGTAGCAATAAAGGCAAAGTAAGAGAGAAAAGGTCTTTCTTTTAGTCAAGTTTTCAGTAAAGGAGAAGCATTTCAAGACACAGATAACTTTAAATGGCTAGGCAAGGGGTGACTTAAAGAGTAAAAAAACAAGTGGTTTAATTTTTTTTTTTTTAGAAATCAAGAGTAGAAGAGGACTGTCAAAACCTCAAGTGCTAGTATATTTTACTTTCAGTGCAAATTTCAGAAATGAAGTAAAGGCTACTATCCTTAAAATGTCTATGGATTGGCCCCACTTCAGCTGGTAGCCACAGCATCACACTTCCCCTTCCAGCATTGCCTGCTCCGTTCCTATAAGCAACTAAACTGTAAAAGAGATCCTGCTTCTTAAATTGCTGCAAGTTATTCAGGAAATAACTATGGTATTCATGTAACAGTGTTGATAAATATTTATTTCTTCTAAAATCCCATGCTATTTTTGCTTTAGACTAAGAAAGTTAACTGGAACTCCTCAGTCTAAATGCTTCTTAAGTTCACTCTCATGTGTTAACATTTACAGCAGTTTAACTGCTCCATAAAAATTCTTTGAAGAGGAGGAAAATTGATTCAAAACATATATTGCATTACTCCACCACTCTCCCCCCATCTGATTTCTTAAAAAAAGCAAAGTTTAAGTGATTGTATTTTCTGTTTACCACTTCTCAGTCCCCATTTAATTTTGACCTCATTGCGCAGTTGCAATCCAGGTTGTACAGGCAAGAAGCTTTAAAACTGTCAATTCCCCAAGCACCCTCAGAGATCAGGTGTCATAGGGAAGAGGCCCAAATAAGAGCCTTATTGAAATAAAGACGCCAAAGAATGGACTCAGCATCGCATTTTTGTACACACTTTGGAACTAGACAAACCATAAAATACATTCCTCATGCCCAGCTATGCACGATGATGCCTAATTAGAAGACACATATTAGAGCTATGAGGAGACAGGAATGGACTACCATGAGACCTAGACCTGTTCTGGGAGGACAGAATCAAAGTGTACAAGTAGCAAGGAAATTAGTTGCTAATATATAAGCCACAAATGTATTGTACATTGACAAAAGTTAATTCACTAATGAAACCATTGCAAAAACAGAGCAAAGATTTCTTCCTCACGTATGGGCTCAGTTTCAGGAAGAACAGTGTTTAAACTACTGTGGTTCAACAAATATGCAACACCTTAGCCAATAAAACAAACAATAAAAGCAGGTTAATTTATGCTAAACTGCTTATGGAAAAAGATGCTGCACAATTACAAGAACAGTTATAGTTCTATTATGCTGCTTTCCACTTTGAACTCAAACAAACACCGAAACCTGAAGCCTGAGAAGACTACTTGAAATAACTGAATCATGACTCTGTGTGTGCCTGTACACAGTTCACCATATATATATACACACACACATATATACACACAGGATTTTTGTTGAAATGAAAACTACATTTTCTCATACTTGATCTTCATCTAATTCACGGTCAACATTCACAGATGAAATGCAGCAGGGTGAGACACAGTATCTTAGTAATCTAAACATTAAGCTAATTCAAAGTATTTTCCCTGAGCAGTGAAATAGAAATAGTAGTAAAACAGAGCCTGTGTGTTTCCCAAATAATTTTTACCTCCACCAGAAATATAAGACTACCTCAATTAAGACATCTTTCTTCAAGACTTGGTAGGATTTTTTTGATAACAAGTGAGAAACTTATTAATGGCCCATTTCCAATAGGTACTCTGTGACACTATCAACAATGCAATGTCGCCTTCATGTGCTGCTTCTTTATTTCTAGTTTCAGGAGTAAAATAGTCTTCTTCTTCCATCTAAATGAGTAACATTTGCTTATTTTGAAGAAAGAAAAAAAAAAACTCTAGTCATCGCAACCCACAGTTGATGCCAAAACTTTCTTTTAAAGGTTTTTTTTTAAACAGCTTATATTCTTAAATACAAGAAGAAGATTTACCTGAGGATTCCAATCCAGTGTTTGAAATAGCTATCCATAAAAAATTTAGGACACATTTAAAAATATTAAATTATGAGGTTTTCCTCCTGTTCATATGCATCTGAAAATTGTGTCTTTGGGGAAAATAATGGTTCGAATTCTATTTGTCTGTTGTTACATTAGGACAGGGAGGTTCCAGTTTCAGAAAGTTTGCTTACCGTAAGACACTGAGGTTTTGCTAATATCCTAAAGTTACTAGGAAGGAAGTCTGATGGAGAAACATTTTGGTGAGAGTGCCAAGTTTTAGAAGCTTCTCCAGGACTAAATACTGGAAGCATTTTAAAATTAACTGTAAATGCAAGCATTTAAACCATGAACTAAATAGGTAAAGAACACAAACATCTTGCCAACATTAATAATTTGTTGAATTTCACCATGAACTGTATTTCATACTGTAATACAAGTACATTAATCAAAAGACAGTTGCAGCAATTCTATAGAGGGCAAATATAAGTTGTTAGTAGAAAGGTAGACTTATTTTTTACATATATTTAGTTTTGAAATGGAATTCACTGTAAAACAAAGTTAAAACAAAACTAGTTTTTCTTGCCAGTTCAGTATTGGAAAGCATATGAAACATTCAAAAAGTGTCCCTTGTAGTTCGGGGTTTTTTTTTAAATCATTAAGTTGCTTCTAACACAAAAAAGAAAGGGAACAAAAACATCACCAGCAACATAATATTTAACTTAGTTTCACCAAATAACAAACTAAATAGGATGTGACAAAAAAACCCCAACACTCCAAATGTAAGCTTACTAGCTCCAAACAGTTATGATCTGAAGTAAACATAAACACAGCAAGAAAAAGCCCATTTAAATGCATGAATTAAAGGAATGACAATGGTTATTTCTGTCTTAATAAGGAATTAGGATACCAAAGCCCAGTTGCTAATTTTTTGCAGGTGTTTAATAGCTGCCATTGAGAAGTTTAAATAAAAAGGTCTCAGACAATAGCTACTACAAAAACAGTACTCAGATTTCACATGACTTCAAATGGTCAAGTATTTATCCTTTAAAAAAAAAATTTTTTTTTTTGTGAGAATCTGTTTTCAAATACTTCAAAGGCTATTCAATATTATTAAAAACATAGCTATTCAGAGGCATATTTTAAGATTTATGTATAGATAAATTCTTATTGGAAAAAAAAAAGAGTATCACAAGATGACACAAAAGTAACATGCCTCAAACTGAAACACCATATCTTGTCTTCCCTAAATACTGAGTTAATGTAATTTTAGTGTAATTTTGTCTGAACAAGAATGAAATTTTTCAGAAAATTTTAGAAAATATGGTCATCTGTCACTACGTGGCTTTTATTGCAATGGGAGAGCTAGAACTAGGGAGAACTCCTTTCCCTAAAACCTATTCAAAGAGGGGAAAAAAACAAAAGCTCCAGAACTTAAATATTGTAAGTGGCAAATATGAACTGTTAGTATTAAAGCAACACACAAGAGACATTCATTTCATAGCAAGTCATGGCTACAAAACCCAAATACTTTGCATGACCATTTTAGGCAATGCTTTCTCCCAGCATACTCAATTTTATTGACATCTATATTGTCCCTGGTAACAAGTCTATATATATATATATATATATATATATATAGACAGACTAAGATATACTTGTCCTGAAGACAAACTTAAGGTTGAGTTCTCTCTCTGATCTAACTTACACCAGGTTTCCTTTAGGTTCAAGAGGCCCTTACAAATGCTTCCAATTACAACTATAAGCAAAGGGAGGATAAATCCATGTCACACAAAACCAACACATTTGCTCAGATTTGTCCCAATTTGTCACAGATGTCTAAAGATGTCTAAATATTCCAAATTATAAAACATGCCATTCTTTCATTACAGAAAATTGAGACAACAGCACATTCTTAGTTAGGAACAATTGAGATAATACATAATATCTTAGTAAAAATATCACAGATGAGGTTGATAAGGAACTACTTTATTTACTACAATAACAAACATTAGATACCTGATTGATACCATATACTAACTTTAACACTAAAAAGAAATACCTCCAATGGAACCATGAATTGTTTAACAGTGGGTTACAAAAAAAAAAAATTACGCAAATTTAGAAGTTATCCATTGGAAATTGTTACATGGGATTTACCATTGCATTGGAACTATAGATTTGCCCTGTTAGCACTGCCCATCTTGAGAGGGTGTTACTAACAACTACTACCTACAGGGTACTGAAGGCAACATAGTGGTGCACCAAGGATGGCTATTCGTATTTTTTTAAAGAACAAATCCAAGTAGTTCCTGAAAGGATGTCTAATGCCAATTAAGTGTTGTCCTTACTCATCTACTGAAAGAAAAACAATACATTGCAACACTGTAGAACATCTCCAAACCTGTTCCATAGTAAGGCAGGGAAACGATAATGTTTATGGTTTGCATTTGCTTCACATTTTATAGCCAATTCAGTCTTTTGCGTTTGAAGGATCATCATGATTCAGTGATACTAAGTTTTTATTTCGCGTACAAAAATGAATCATTTCATACTTTACAAAAACATCCACAATTACCCTGGAGTAGCTTAGAAGGAAAATTTAGAAATTGCATTTCCTTAGGATAGTACTTTACCTGCAATGCTTCTCTTTAAAGTATTATTTTATTTATTATTATATATTTATACATTATTCCACATATGTGGTCTATTCTTCACAATACATTTGCTGATCTTTAACTTCAGGCTGATGATTATAAAAGATCACTGCTGGAATTCTTTTAGATATTACTTCTACGAGATTAACTTGGAAATTAACAACACATCATCCTCCATTGACCAACTACCTCCCATCAAATGATACGAGGAGGTTTTAGTCATTATTTTGTTGTATTATCTGTCCCAAAAGACTACTCAGAACTGATTTACTGAGACAGAAACATAGCAATAATAGATATTTACAGCCCCATGAGTTAATATGAAAAGCAGAACACAGTATTTGTGAAACGTGAGTCACGGCAAAATTGTGTACAGCTCATGTCAGAACAGCTCCGATGAATCGGGTAGTTCTAATTGATACTTGGGACAAAATAATGGCCAAGACTTTTTTTCTGGAACTCATGTTAGTACATACATGAGGGGATTATTTCTGGAAACTGTGCTAAATTAAGTCTACCAGGTTGTTCTGCTAAAGTGAAATCAAATATTAATACATTAATTTCAATAAACATTTCTGGGCTACCAGTGATTGATCCAATTACAATACTAATCATACATTTCCATTCTTTTAACAACTGACTCGTGGAATTCCAAACTGCAAATGAGGTCTAGTAAATGTATTTCAACTATCTGATATTCATATGACCCAAAGGCATCACTGTGATGGCAAGTTTGACAACAGTTTCAGAAAAAGCCAGCTGTGAACTCACAAAGGCTGAATTCCAGGCTGCTTTCTTCTGAGTCCCAATAGCCAGGTGTACTATTTTACACAGTATGAGAAAAAAAAAAAAACCCCAAAACACACCACCTTAGTCCTATAGGACAGCGTAAAAAGCTGCTCAATTTAAGGCAACTTTCCTATACACAAGGCACATACTTAACCTACTTTTAATCAAGTCTTTTACTGCATACAACTACAACCCAAGTTTTCCTGTCAGGCAAAATAATAAATTGACTTTAGTTTCGGATGTTTGTAACATGGGGAGGTAATGGATGCCTTGAATTTATTTTTATATTTTTTTTCCTGTAAATCAATTCCATTCTCTCACTAGCAATGTACAGTAAGGCTTCCGGAAATGGGATGCCTGAAACAATGCCAAGAACTTTCCCATTCACAGAAATACTTGCAAATACCAGTCAGAGCTCTGCAGTCATCAGTCCACAGTCTATGAATACTGTATGCATCTCCATTAACTAACACCCAGGAATGGGGGCCTGAGCACATTTTTAAATGAACATACATCGTTTTTACAGTTTGTGCTTTACTTGATACAAATAATTGAGCTGTTCAAGAATTTGCGCATACTTTCATGAAGTATACATAAGCTTAATCTAATTTTAACATGTGTAAACAAAAATGGTGTAAACCAAGTATTTCATCTACAAAACAACACATCTAATTTTTAATTAGGGTCAGAATCAATAGGAAGTATAGGTAGACATTCAGAAACAGAAATACACATTGGTGAACCAATTGTTTTAAAAAATATTTTCCTTATTAATACACAGCAGAATTTATGGTTAATTCCACATTAAGGCTCCATAACAAAAGTGAACAAGAGTAGAGGTTCTGAGAAAAAAAAAAAAGTGTTTTCTGGCATATTTTAAGAAGCAAAAATTAAATTACCAATGAAAAAAATCAGTATTTTAGTAAGTATGATGTGAATAAACTTAGTGGGATAAATTAATGGTGGGTAAATATTTTGAAATTATTTTTATTTGAACAACTTGAAATTAAAACATAATTCAAATGTTTCATCCTAGATTAAATTTGAGAATATTTAATTTTATTTTTAGAAAACTGAATTAGTGGGTGAAGAAAAACACACATCAAATGAATGCAACCAAAAATTTAAGATTTAGATACTCTGTTAAGTTCTTTACAAAATACTCCTTGAATCATAACATGTAGAGTGTGTATAGTGCACACTGCAAGTGTACGCATCTACTAGATCAAATTACTTGCCATGTATAGCTGCCTTAATACAGCACTGTCTAAACAAACCAGACTAGTAAGAACATTAGCTTAGGACAAATTGTGATTTTTCTGAGAGCTATTTCTAGCACTCCTGGTAGTGCAACTGTAGATACAGGTGACTAAGCAACTACGGTTGCTGATTAGCAGTCAGCTAGTAACGTACATCTCTGACTCTCAGAGCAAGACATTTTACAGAAGGTGGTTAAAGGTTTCAAAGGTTAAGGGAAAAACAAGATAGAAAGGCATATTCCTGTAGTGCTTTGGCAAACATCATGACCTTTAATTAGCTTTCTCTAAAAATCAGAGTTTTTAAGCACAAGAATTTACTATCTTGATAACTACACCATAGAAGAAACACATGTGGAATGAATGGACAGAGTATCTCAACCTTGTATTATTTAATACATAGGAAACCCTTTCCAAGGAAAAAACCCCAACTTCACTAGAAACCAAGAGTTATACATTACTGGAATTCAGCTGAAATTCTTTGGTATTTTGAAATGCTTGAGAGATCTTATACCAAAATAATACCCAAACCAATTCATACAGTAAAGTAAGCACATTTGGAATGTATTTTTTCAAAACTTTGATGTACGAAAGAGACTGTCAACAAAACCAGGAATAAAAATCCCTACCCTTTCACCTTCACTATCCTTCTTTTCACTCTTGAGATTCTTTTTCCACATCAATGACTAGTTTGATTTCCTTCTGCAGGCTCAGCTAGTGAAATATAGTTAATTCCAGAGAAACCCACAAGAAGTTTGACAGCTTTTTCATATTCTACAGAAATGATTTAGCTGCCTCAGACTTTTGTGGACAGTGCTCATAATCAGAAAAGTTATTTATGTGTCTTAAAGCATTTTAATTTTTATCTGAAAACACTCAACATTTCATTTGCATTCAAACAGTGATAAGGTTCTCTCTAAAAGGACTGCCAAAGGCTACAGTGTCATTAAAAAAGTTTCTCCAATAATTATTGCCTCATGTTTCATGACATCCAGAATTCAGCAGTTTCTTTGAAGTACAGATGTTTTTCTGCATCATTACTATTTTAAATGCTTAGTGACTAAACAGTAACTTGTAGGTTGGTTAATGGACTTGAAACTTCCAAATACGGATAACACATGGATCCTGCATGTATCCTTAAGCAGTTTTGAGTTCCACAAAAGAAGTATAATTATAAACTTCATAAGCTTACATTGAAGACGAATTTATATTTTCCTCATAAATCTACTGTTTCCTATGTGAGCAGCATCTCAGTCTTGCAGAGAGATTTGATCTCAAAAAAATATTCTTTCAAATGTGTTAACATAAGTTCAAAAGCAATACATCGCATTTGTTACTGGCAGGCCTAGTACAATCTCTTCATACGAGACGCTCTAGACTTATATTTCATATGGAAGAAACATTACTTTGTCAACAGTTAACTTTTCTACCCTCTCCCCCAGATTATTCAGAAAATAAACTTCTGAGACACTAAAACAAGGTGACATATATTTGTATGAAATGAGATTAAAAAAAGATTGCTCTCAGCTTACAACATGAAAAAGTGAGAATCAAATCACAAAAAATGAACTGCATTGCTCTTTCCTGCTGACATGCTGAAAGTCTTGCAATTTTATGTGAAATATAGATTTTTATATAAGGAATAATGACCACCGTGTAGCACGTGACTAATGCCTTTTTTTTCCTCCATCTTGGTGCAAGACATTATTTCTTTCCCAACATCTTGAACAAATTATAAATAATAAAATATCAATGCACCAAAGGTGTGAGGGGGTCTGAATAAATCTTCCTTTTTATTTGTTCACTAAATTCTTAGGTCAGCTCTTGCTAACATTTGCCAAGCATACTTCTGAGATGACTTTAGGGAGAAGGAATTGCATTCTTGAATAATTTATTTCATCTTTGAAGGAAAAATAGAAATTACTACATCCTTCTTATTTCTGATTGGGATGTTGCCCTTGTACTACTTCACATTTTCCCATGATAAAGTTATTTTTTGGATTTATGTATTTTTTCTCTTAATACTTCGTTACATACATTCTACACAAGAGAAATGTATTTCCATAATGTATCAGCTAATAGTTCAACATATTTTACATGTGAATTCAAACAGCTGAAGAAGAGCTATTTCATTGCATTTATTTTGCATTGAACAGAAAAAAAAATTAAAGTGTTGTTAAGCAGATGATTTCTTTTCCACCCCACTTTTTTCCTGATAATTTCCAGGATGGATGGAAATGTTTCTGTCACCACCAGTAGTATTTTAGGTAAGGACATAGTAAAATTACAAAGGTACTGTAAAAATATTGTTTGATTTTTTTTCTGAGCAGAGCTGCTACTTTTCATGTTTACTTGTTATCTTAATGTTTTAAAATTGAATGTCCAATTAATAATTTTTAAAATTTTATCTCTTCCCAGTATGCAAAGCCCCTTCTCATTTCAACTCCAACTCAATTTCAAATTCAAACATCTATTAGCAGCTGTAATCATAGAGCCCCCATGTGTCAAGTGCTGCCTGTCCAGAGCACAAAATAGAAGCATGAGCCCACAGCAGCTGCATCTCTCAAAACTGCAGCTTTCTCTAGGGATTCTTCATCCCTTTTTACCCAGGCTACACTCCAGGGCAACTCACTTCATAGTTAAAAAGGAAAAGCTAGCTATATAGAGTTATGGGGAAAAAATGGCATCATCAGGATACAGAAAACCAGTCATTCCCTGGTAGAAATGGTGAACTATTTGATTCTTAGCAAAAAACCCACATAAAGTATTTTACTAAACTGATTCCAGGTCAACCTCTAATTAATGGGAAATCTCATTGCCCTCAAGGCTATTACATGAAACTGAAAAAGCATGGTAGCTGCTTAACATTCCAACTTACTAACAGAATTATAATACTTACTGATGCTATGATTCCTTTTCCATCAATGTCATGTGAAAGATTCAAATGGAATTATTAGTAACACTCATAGGATCTAGGAATATTGATACATAGGATTTGTTATAACAAGAGGAGAGAGTTCTCTGTTGGCAGAGCGTGTCTACCAATAGACAAAGTCAACTTATTTCCTATATCAAATTAAGAATGGTATATAATTCACAGAAAGTGGGTCTGAGGCTCAGGTTTTCATTCGGCTTCAATATATGCAGAAGCGTGTACCCACTGTGTTTATGGATGGCTGATTTTGCAGGACACATTTAAAAATATTTTCAACAGAGAACAAATTAATATATACTTACGGCATGGGGTGTTTGGTCTGCTCACAAGTTGAGGAAATGCAAAGATAACTGACAAGTCTAGTTCACAGGTTTGATTTTGTTCCTTTTCTTCAGTCTGGTCAGCCCAAACTACTGATTTTTGTCTTTGAATCAGCTGCTCAACCTCTCCAAATTCAGTCTCACTTAAATTATTTGCCAGCCCAGCTTCTTTCAAAGTCAGGTATTGCTTGCGAAGAACTGGAAGCAAAGTATTTAGTACTCTGTAAAGCAACAAGAGGCAAGACAAGTAAGACAATCATAACTCATCTGATCCTTAATAGCACTGCCACTACTAGGAATGAGGGGATTTTTCCCCTTCTCCATGTTCTGCTGTGTAATTTATTTTAAATTTATTTTGGGAGAATACCACAAAATTGAAAGGAAATATTAATGGAGCAATTTTTCTCTTTTGCAAAATCTCGTATTTCACTCTAAGCATTTACTAAACATATTTTTTTCCTCACTGTCATTGATCTCTGTCCCTCAAACACCACAGAAATAGTCAGTATATGTTGACTGAGTTCTGACTTTCTAAACTTAAGTACCAGATAAATGAAGAGTATAAGTTAAATAATGTTGTTTAAACCAATCACATCTTAATTAGGTGTACATAAAACCTTATTAGAAGCCCAGTCCATATAAATTTAGATACTATGATCTTTAATTAAAGAATGGAACACATTAAGAACCACATACAATGGCAAATCTAAGTGACAAAAGTTTAGGAATTCTACCTGAACACAGGAATTCATTAACTGTGGAGTCAGTTGCAAGACTAAACAGTAGGTTCAAGCAATAGAGAAAGTTATGTACAGAAAACCCAAAGAAGCAACTTGGGAATTGCTAATGATGTAGCTTTAAAAAGATTTTGCTTTCAGTCTTGCAAGTTTATTTATTTATTTTGGTAGAATTTATCATAACAGCCTTTTCTCCAAAGCAGGAATAAAAGCTAGTTATTTTATTTTGGAATTATTTAATTATAAACTTTATATAATTTACTTATATACTGGATAGATTTGTGACTACTTCCCATTCCATATTTCACCCACTGAAAGCTAGTCTCCAACATTTTTGAGACTGATAACAGAAAGAGATAATGCTTAACTGCAAATTAAGCTTTTTGCAGTCTAGCTAGCTATAGAAGAGTTTAAAAGCAACAATTTTTAATATAGGTAAATCAATGTCTACAGTGCAAGAAATTGAGAGAACACACTCCATACTGCAAAGATCAATATTGCAGTTCAACACAGAAGAAAATAAGATACCTTTATCTAGTGAACAATTTATAAAATCAAGAAAATTAAATAGAAATAATAACCACTAGCGTATACATGCAGCTTCTGTTAATAGTGGTGGATACAGAATAAGATTTAATAAATTATTATTTCACATATCTTTTTGCTTAAGAAAACACAATTCTAACCTAGAAAAGTTGGAGAAAAATCATGCTTTTGTTCCAACTAAAATTTAGTTCTGTAGATGCGTCTTCTGAAGTTACAAATGTCACATGAGAATTCTTATCATGGCTGCTATGCAATTATACTTACCTTTCTGTCTGCTTATAATGCTGGTCTTGAAGGGACACCAGAGATAACATGTGCTCAATCTGGGTTTTCAGGTCCTTAACTTCTAGGTTTAAGTGGCAACACTGTAGATCTTTACAAAGTTCCTTGGGAAATTAGCAAGGAAAACACAACAACTGCATATTAGAAAGAGAAAGTGAATTTAAACTGAAACTCATCCTATATTGAGCAGTAAACATGGAGTGGATCTATATTATTTTAAGAAAGCTTTATGGTATGAAAGCATGAATTATCATTTAATTTTTATTTACATGCATAAATATTGCTTTGTAGATTCCTTTGACCAGTAGTGGATGTGTTGTAATTAGCATTAAGGATCCAGCAGACAAGCACACACGTGCTTATCTATGCATACCCAAAAGTATGTTGCACTTGCTCCATATCTGAATTTTAGTGACACTGTCTGGGACAAGCCTTCATTGTCTTCAGTCATCTTCCTGAAATGTATCCCCTTAGAAATATCTTCAAGTTAATTTCTTTTAAGGTATCAAAACATTTGAGACATCCCAATAAAAATACAAAGTACTATTATACGAGTCACATAAGTGTTCGTGACATTATCATTTAAGCCACTTCGAATGCTGGCTGAAACTAAAAGGCAGGGAGGAAAAACACCCCACCTTTCTTTTCTTCTTATTCCTGCACAGACCTTCATCCCTTGCCTTATACCAGTTCTGATGCTTGTTTGAGGCTTAAAACTTGGCAGAGAACTTAACACAACTTCCCACTTTTTTCTCCCTTCCCATTCACCCTACAGCATCCTCCAAAGGGTTTTTTTTGGCCAGGCTAAAATTTTAGTTGTCACATGGTTCCATAAGCATCAGGAACTCCTGTAAAGGCAAGACTAGAAGTGTATGGCCAGGAGCAGGATTAACCATCTAGAAGCCATAGCATACTTTTTTGTATGTAATCCTATACTTTCACTAACACAATTAAGTACTTTTAGGGAAGAACAGAAAGCTAATACTAGAACTTGAAACCACCCTGAAAAAAATGGCAGAAGCCATGAGTAGAAGCACAACAAAGAGAGAGGTTAAAAAAACATAATCTATTCTTAACCATAGTCAGATGCTGCCCACGAGTGAAACCTGCCCTTGAAGTGAAAAGCATTTTACCTTTGGAATACACCCATCCTGACTGAGGAGGCGCATTTCATTTTCAACACGATGCAACCACTGGGTATTTTCCTCAAAGTGTTCAACCTCCTCTTCTTTCTTCTTTTGCATGTGTATTTGGTGGGTTCTAAGCATTGCAAGCCTTTGATCCCGCTTGCAAGTGGCCTAAGAGTCAGCATGTAAGGGGAAAAGTTTAAAATAATGTTCACAAACCTCTATATTAAAAAAAAAAAAGAATTACTTTGCCATACTCAGCTGGGCAAAACAAAACATTTTGCTTTTTTAACGAGTTTACAGAAAGTGAAGTAAATATTTCCCATATGGGCATCACATTTTTTTGCCATATCTTTCAAAAAAAAAAAATTATAAAGCAGATTCCATGACTGATACAGAAATCTTCAAGATAAAATACGTCAAAATTGAGTAACTTCTTCAAACTCAGCAAGACAGTAGTTACAGTTACTTTTAACTAACTTCTAATGTTTCCATACGAAGATGAGAATATTGGTTCTCCTGCAAAAGGTTCTCTGGCTAACACTGCTGTAGCTGATACCTAGCATGCAACAGGAAAATAACACAGCTGCAGAAATACAGGGTAACAAGAGTGGAGGAACAGGCATTGGGCAGGACGACATAAACAGACCCTTTAAATGGGCAGCATCCAAGTTCTCAATAAGCTGATAAAAGGGGAAGTTATGTGGAAGACAGAAGGGATTTATTAGTGGTCCAGGATGGACTGAATTTCACAGGATAAATTGTGACAAAAATTTGACAACCAGAAAGCATTTGTAAGAACAGAGATTAAGGTAAACTCATAAGTAATCTTTTTCCTTTGTTCTGAAATTATTATTTCTAATTGAAGTGTTCAAACTGAGGCTGCTCAAGTATAGCTAAGATATCATTTGCTTTGTGTTAACTTACCTAAAATCATCATTATTATATCTAGTTACTGAGCACAGAAAATTAAATGTAAAATGAGAAAAATACTTAGGTAAAACTTTTACCTTAAACATTAATATTTCAGATTTATCCCTGTGGCTTCACAGCATCTTATACACAGAGAAAAACCAGAGGGATTTAGGAAAACAGTAAATGTGTAAAAACACAAGGAAGAACAGAAGCATTACAGCGCACAAGGGAAAGGGAGCAGTCCCTTTGGTAATCAAATTACTGGATTCCAAATTAAAACCCAATTAGCTCCAAAGTAATCATAAAAGGACATTTAATTTTACCATTACAGTGACTTTTGCTAATAAATAAGGCATTGTACTTATAGTAGAGTGAATCTTGATCCTTAGTAAATCACATCTACAAGTCAATCCATGGAAAAAGCATTTGAGTGCAGCACTGCTAACATACAAAATAGAAGTTTCATAGGCTCATTAAAAATATTTGTATGACAGAGTCTATATGAAGGTATAACTCCTCATTATGAAGAAAGAAGGCTATGCTCCCTTGTAACCAGAATATAAAACTATGACACAGAAAATATTACTTTGCCGTTTCTATGGCATACGAGAGAATATAGAACACAGGAGTCACTTCAAATATCTTCGTTAATGATAAGCAAAACCAAGTGATATTTTTTCACTTTGACATTTTTCAAAGGACCAAATTTCATGTGAATCACTGGGGCGGATGGGAAGTCATACAGTAAACTCATTTTCCACAAAATACAGATTCTTACTGTAACTAAGCAAAGTAAGCCCCCCTCTCAACTTCATATCTGTGTAACACATATTCCTTTAAGCTGACTTTTATCAGGAAAAAAAAAATACTAACTATACTTACTTATATTTTGATTCTTCTAGAAAAACACAAGCATTTCATGCTACTCAACAGCAATTGTTCACATTTAGCTCTCAAATTCTTCTCTTTAAATTCAAGGCAACTACATATAATTATTCCAGCTCACATGATAAGAATCCCTCTTGTTTAGCACAAGGTCTACACTTCTCCTTAAAAAACACAAATACGTTACCGAGCTTGATAACAGCCTCAGTGGCTGTACCACACTGCATTATTGTGGCTTGGAAAAGAGCACCATGAGACTTCTAAGGCTAGTCAGGTCTTAATTAACTATAACAGACAAGCTGAAAAGTTTACCCAAATTGCAGCAATAAGCACATGAACTGTTTTCTGCGAAGTGTGGAAAAAAATAGAATGCCTAGCCTTATACTACATTTTCTGTATTAACATAAAATAGTATGGAAGTGTCCCATTCTAAATATTTAAGCATTAATTTATTATGTAATTACTCAAGCAAAATTCATACACTGGTATAGCAAAACAAAGAGGTGATACCATGTATTACATTATAGAGAACTCACCTTTTCTACTCTTTCTTCAGAGCATATCAGTTGAATTTGTTCATGACATTGTTTCTGGTAATGCGTCTTGATCGCGTTTTCTTTCAGTTGCATTTCCAACTTGAGATATTCTTTTCTGATTTCCTCACGGTTTGCAAACACACTTTTAAGGATTTCTTTGTATCTATTAGAATCAAAGGATAAGAATAAATAATGGATTACTTACTGAAGATTTTTTTTAATGACCAACTTCTTTACAAGAGAAACTTCCAATTACCTTTCTATCTCCACTTGCTGGTGGTTTGAATGTACGGCAGCAGTATGGTTTTCAAGAATGCTTGCTTGCTTTTCTTCATATTCCCTCAATTTCTCTTTCAACATTAAGATCTAAACCAAAAAAAAAAAAAAAAAGGTATCTTTCAGGTGGAATATAGTTTTTCAATTTTTTTAAATACCTATCATTCTGTGCTTATGTCTTGAAAAGCTTTACAAATGACAGTAGGTGATATTCCTTATAGGGGACAAAACATTTTTACTTCAAAAGACTATATGGAAGAATGACAACAATACTGGCTTGTAAATTCAATTCCTCCCCCCCGCCCTTATTTTTCAATTCAGAGTTAGAACAATTACTCTTTCCAACTTTTAACAATGGATTTTTTTTTTTTTTTTTTTACATACCTCTTTCTTTTGTTCATCGCAAATTTTAACATACTGGCTTATGTGACTGTCCAAACTAATAACATTGCTTTTCAACTGTTAAAGAAAATGAACAAGTTAAAATTTAAGAAGTCTCCTTTATGTTTTCCTGTATAGTAAATATATACACTGTGTATAAGCACTACATAATTAGACTTGCTCTATGAGGAAGGTATTGAGAGAAATCCTGACTCGCACAACAAAAATATGACCGTCTTGCAGCTTTTGCAGTCATCTGTTGCATACACGTGGCCATGTCATTTCCCTCAACAGAAAAGTAAAAAATAATTATATTTACATGGACAAGCACATTTGGCATTTATTCATACTAGATTTATTATTTTATGTGCATCTTGTGCATTTTACTATAAAAACTATCTTTAATAATGCAACAAATGCATACTACAGTCAATCTCATATTACATAGAAGAAATTAGAAGCTGCAATAGAAAGGGTTCTAAAAAACAAACACCAAAGAACAAAACCAGAAACAATTAGAATAGAGAGCAGAAGACAAGATACCCCAGAAGCTTTTCATTTATCAAAATCATTTCTTTGAGTTTCTTGGCTCCAGCTGAGTTCTACCTGTAACTAACCTGGACTGCTTTTGTATGACTGCTAAGACATTTCTTTAGTATGCTTTACTATTCTCTAAGAAAGTAACAGTGAGATACTGAAACCGGCTGCAAATTCTACCAGCTGAGGATTATTTTTAAAATTTGATGCTCACAAAACAAGACCTTTCCAATCATCAACATAATCCCATTAATAAAACTATGCTGATTTTAGGGCAGAACTGGTATCTATTTCATCTATTATGCAGATGAAGAGCTGACTGTAAGAAAGAAGTAATAACAAACTTTTGAAATAAAAGTGCAGGAAATTAGAATTTAAAAAAACCTCTCCCTCTCTTAACAATACATTATTATACTTAGACAAAAGATCAGTAAGTACCAACATACTCACAGAAGACTTGATATCCTTTGCTCGGTTTGCATACTTGAGAGTATTGTACGTATCATCATAAAACATAGAAGATGGACTAACAGCAGCTATCATGATCGTTCGGCAATTTCCTCCAAGAGAATCTTTCAATAAACGAGTAAGCTTGCTGTTTCGGTAAGGAATGTGCTGCTTCTTGTTCTGCAAGGTGAGTTATTTATATTTTTACAGATGAGTCAACTGTACTTTAAATACTCACCTGCCTAAAATTCTCCTTAGAATTTCAATAATGTCACAATGCATGACAAACAGCCTTGGAACTCTTCTTTGACATAAGTAATTTTTCCTCAGAATTACATACACATCTCAAACAAATTTCAGCCTCTTCAACCTGTTTAATATCTTTATAACAGGCATACTAGCTAGGTTACTTTCTGATGTCTGGATATGTAACAGCTGTTTTTATGATGTGGGCAACTAACAGAAAAGGTAGTTCACTACATTAGATAACTTTCAGTTTACAGAATAATAGAGGCTGGGAAGGACCTCTCAAAATTCATCTACTCCACTCGCTCTGCTCAAAGCAGGGTCAGCTAGAGTAAGCTGCCACAAACTATGCCCACTTTCCAATATCTCTAAGGGTGGAGATTACACAACCTTTTTAGGCAGCCCAAAGTCTGCTTAGTACGGCTTTTTTTCCGATGTCACCTACAGCATTCTCATGTCACGGCACAAAGTTAGATCACTAGGACCCCAATCCCACACCAAATCTACATAAAGAATCCTACTTGTGTGCATGATACGGAATTTTAAATCTGCCTCCCACTCCAAAAAGTTTGCGATGAGAATGTGCAGCACCAGGAAGGGACATAGAAGCTCTACTCATTTTCCCCTGGTATATTTGAAGGGGAAAGCTGCTAGCTGACCACAAGGACAAAAGGAGAGTAGCTGTAGGCAGTGGTTTTGACTTTGACCAAACCTTCTGAACTTTTGCCATTCTCCCACATTACTGTTCCCACTCCTTCCCTTGGGCTGCTGAGCCAGATGAGGAGACTAATTCTCTACTGTGAGTAAGGAAAACCATAGGGGATAGGTGTGTGGATGTAAAAGTATACAAGTATAAAAGAAGAACTCTGTATAGATGTTTTCTCTTATAAAAGCCTTCTCCCCTGAGATTAAATGGTATGAACCTCTGGAAAAATCTTTGTCCTTTTAAGGCTATTTATTTATTCATGCAAGCTTCTCTACTCATGTTTGATTTTGAAAAAGTTGGTCAAGAAAAGCAGGTACATTAATCTTTTGACACTTCCCTTAGGTAGCAGCACAATACTTTTGAGAACTCTTTTCCAGTGGGATTGTCTTTCAGTTATCACAGGGATGATGATGACAAGCCATAAGAAAAAGTTGAAGGAAAGTGATGATGTGAGAAGTGTCAACAGTGTAATGCCCATTTACTCAGTGACAGCTTACCATTTAAAAAAATGTTTCCAGAACACAAGGAGGTGAAGACTGCATAGGAAAGCAGCACATACCTTTGGATCTGCCAAGGCATTAATGACATTTCCAAGAGCTAGCAGGGAGCGGTTAATATTTGTTCCTTCTCTAAAGCGAGCCCCCTTGGCATTTGTTGCGCTGGCACGTTCAGATCCTGCCAGGTCAATGAGAGACATTTTGGCAATGCGAACATTTTGATTAATGCTAGCTGTTTTATCTTGCTGCCGTAGATAAATCTACAATAAAAAAAAATTACAAAGTAACCACTGATACAATACATTGTTACTCTAAGCAGCAGGTTAATTTTACAGTGTAACAGTTTTCAGAAATTCTTGTGGGAATCCTTCTTGCAATCCAAGTTGAAACTTTCAGTACATGTTTAACACCAACAGGCAGTTGGGCCCAATGGAAAACAGCAAATCTGTTTCTGACACCTACCTCAATGTCACCTGCTTTAGGTATTAGTAGGGAAAATGAAGCAGAGAATAATTGCACTAGGTTTGGCTGGGATGGAGTTAATTTTCTGCATTAGCAGTTTATACAGTGCTTTCAAACTTATGACCCCAGCAGTGCTGATAACACACCCGTATTTGGCTTTTGCTGAACTGCACTTTTGTGGTGTCAAGACAGTGGGCAAGAGGTTGCAAGGGGACAGCTGACCCAAATCGAGTGAAAACTTCTCCAAAGTACTTATTGCCTGAGGACTGGCTGGGCATCAGTCTGTCGGTGGCAAATAATCACTTCCCCCCAAGTCCTTTACTTGTTAAGTGAACCACAAGCCCTTTCCATCTCATTTTTGCCTTTTTGATTCTCTTCCCCATGCTGCTGCAGAAGATCAAGCAGCTGAGATAGGCCTTACTGCAGAGACAAAGATTGAGAAGTTTCAAATGAATTTCACAGCTCAAATAGCTTGAATCTTCTACACTCAAGAGTTACGCTGCTTCACTTTAAACTGAAAAAGGTGTTCCTTTTTCAAAGGAACCTTTAAGCAAGCACCATAAAGGTATAATTGGGATAAAGAAGGAAAAAGGCTTTCAGTAATTTACACTTAATCGTAACTGCCATTAATAGGGTAACAATACTCAGTTACTGCTGTGAAAACATGTACTATTCTAAGGTCTTTTGGAAAGCTGTGACCCCTGAGGCCACTGGTTCCCCCTCATCCCTTCTTTAATGTAAATTTCATGATACAGGAAATACTTAAGGAACTAAATGCTGAAGTTATCCTTTCCTCACCTTTCTGAGGAAGTAGGTATAGCATGATTATAGAGTCAATGAAAGCTACAGTTTTCCCTAGATGGCTTTTACTTTTGAGGGATTCTTTATATATTTTCCCTTCTTCTGTATTGAGTGTCTTGCCATTTGTAAGGCTAGTGGTTACTGATACTTTCATGGAAGTACTTTCAGACAGTGAATTGGGAAAAAGTTGCATTACATAAGGTGATGTACTACAAAAGACAGTATCTCACCAATTCTGTAGCTTTAAGCTTTGTGCATGAGAAATGAAGTCTTCACAGAAATTTTTAACAGGAAAAAAGTACTAGGAGTGAAAAAAATTCTCATGACTTGCCACAACAGATACGTCTATACCAAATAGACATGTTTCTATATCAAACAATCTGAGTAAACTCTGTTGTACTATTTCTAGTGTAAAGGGGGGGGAAGAAGAAAAAAAAGAAAAAAAAAAAAAAAAAGCACCTTTCCTGCAGTTTCTGTGGTAGTTACCCCAGGCTAGTAACACTACTAGAATCTGGTAACCATCATTAGAGAAGTAAGGAAAGGTGGAATGACAGCCAAAGTATGTTGTACGACTCAAGCTTTAACAAAAAAAAAAAAATCAGGAAATGCCCCAAAGCAGAATCTTTTCTTTTTCTTCGTCCGTCAGCAGAACACTTTCAGTACAACTGCATGGCAACTGGGATTTTACTTTCAGATGCAGTAATTGCCTGACCTAGATAGATATTTCAAACCTAAGACAGATGGTACCGTAAGGCAAAACTTGCATCTCCAAAATCAGCTCGGAATGTCCTGGGCAAAAATATTTACTACTGAGTCAGCTCCAGAAAACATCTTGCTCAAAGTTAACAGAACCAAAGCCAGCATAAAAGATAACTGATCTCTACAAACAAGAGCAACTCTTGAAATAACAGAGCACTTACAAATGAAGAGGAATCAAGCAGCTGTATGGACTCTTAATCATTTATATCCATGGAATCAAAGAGGCAGTAACAGATAAGCAAGCACAACATGTTTTGCAGAATGTCAGATTTGTGGAAATAGATGAGAAACTGGCAAAAGCAATTACTTGTAGTACTAACTGGCTAGGTTGTAATTATTACATCAATACTGCTAATAAGTGAATCAAGTAGATAAGAGTATCTAAGAATCCACTTGGAAAAAAAAAAAGATGGTTATGAATTTACTTAGTTTAAACTAATACACATATAATTAAAATCTTGTTAATCTTCCAGTTACATTCATTGGACCAATCTAGACAGCAACAGTAACATTCCTTTAAAATGCTACCTGTAGATGCAGCATGTCTATTAAGCATATATTTACACAAACCTTGGTCTAAAAAAGAAAACAAAACCCAAAAGATGTCATCCTCCCCTTTTCTAAAACAAAGTCACTTCCATGAAAAAGGCTTAGAACTCCTTCACTCCTAAGTGAATCTGCTATATCATCTTACCTGAAAGACAGCATGGGATCGGGAAGAGGAGGCATTTACATCTGTGGGATGCTGGGTTCTGTTCTTATTTCCGTAATCCAACATTTGAAGGATTTCCTCTGCTGATTTAGGCTTTAAGGGTAGAGCACAAGATAAACACATGTTTTTTGTTTGTTTTGGTGGGGGATTTTGTTGTGGGGTTTTTTTGTTCCTTTTTTGTCAATCATAAGAGATTCTACACCGATTCTAAGGTACATTAACATTCACTCAACAGTTTGCAAAGGTGTGGAAGACTCTACAATGGTACCGAAGGCCATGAATTTCTTTAACAAACACCAAGAGGTTTTAGCCAAAAAAAAGCCAAAAAAACCACAACTAAAAAACAACCAAAATCATCTTTCAAAATCTGAAGATGAGCATCAAACAAATAGTATCCTTTCCCTAATGAGGAATGCTTGTATCCATTTGTGTTCAAGAATATTAGCAGATTTTTTCCACTGCATGTTTTTGAATAATTAATTTGGTTTGTGAGTCACTACAGTATTGGTGATTATGGCCAGAAAAAAAAAACTCCCCTAGGAAATTACAAAGCTACAACTTTCACAGATCAACGAGAACTTCACCATTTTCTTAATCACACTGTGAGGCTTCCTAAATTTCACTACCTATTTACATACCTGATGTAATGTCAGCCCTTGAACAACCACCCCTTTCTGGGCATCTTCACGAACAGCCAGAGGTCCTGAATTTACCAGCAGATCACGGATTTGTTCATTGTAGACCTTTGAAAGGGAATTTAAAATCTTTCACTAAAACTATCTTACCACACTTGACAGGATTAAAAGTTTAACTTTCTTGTACACATCAACAGATGTTCAGAGTGATGTAACTGATCAGCAAGACAGAAATTATTAGAACAGTTAGTGAATATATCAGAAGAAATTGTTCTTTTTGGGCAGCCTTCTGTAAAATTTTAACAGGTACTTATGAATAACATAGAACTTGGAGAGCCCAGTTCAGTTCCATTCCTAGAAGGGATGGATTTTGCAAGGGAAAGGTAAAAAAAGCTTGTCTTTTTTATTAACATATGCCTTATTATGAGCAACATATCAAACGCAGGAACTTGCTTACCTCTAAATAAGAAACAGCAATATTGCATACTTTATCTTCTTTTATTTGATCTATGCAATTATAAAGTGTCATCATGGTTAAATACATCACTCCAGGATCTTCAGGAGAGCCTAACATTGTATACGTCTTTCCAGCTCCTGTTGCACCATATGCAAGCACTGAATTTTCATAAAAAAAAAAACACAAAGAGATATACTTTATACCAGCAATCTAATCAGGAATGCAAAAGTCAAATTGACATTCACACATGACAAATCTCTCATTCCGCACAGCTGTTTTCACAAACCTGATCAAGTTTCTTACTTAGGCTTTATCTTTTACAGTTATACACGGAAAGCTGTTTCAAAAATCTCATTTTGTTTTGAATTTTCAGTTCAAAATTAATGCACTGACAATTTACATGAAAGAGTTATTTGCTCTAAGCCATCAACTTATGGCACAAATATTTAGTTTCCTCACCACATTCCATTTGACAATTAAAAAAAACCAAGCTCTTGAAGAGAGTTCATAAAGTAGGCAACCACACACTCGGGGACAGAACTGCTTCTAGTTGATAGCTCTTTTCAGAGGACTCCCCCTCATAAGCATGAGTATTTCAGATAAAACTCTAAAGTCTATTAAAACCCTAACCTTAACTCATTTTCAAAATAGGGTAGAGCTAGCCTAAATTCTGTGAGCTAAAAAGTCAACCTAGCATATCTATAAACTAAAACAAACTGCTTCATTTTTACATCATCCTTTTTTAAGGCCTCTGCAGCAGTTGGGTACAACGGTAGAAACTTGAAGGAATTTAAAATTTTTTTTTTTTTAATTGAAAAAGATAAATAGCAAAGTTACCTGTGCAGTTATATCCATTTAAGAAGCCATCAATTACACCTTTAGTAGTATGTTCAAAAACTTCCAGCTGGGATGAACTTTCAGCAAAAACAGTATCAAACACAAACTTAAGATCTTTCTTTTTTCTCTTATTAATATCTCTATGAGTCAGTCTTTTCCCATGAAAGAAGCTAACTTCTTCCTCATTTGGATCAAAGACCAATATATGCCGGTCAACAACATGAACGACCTTGCTAAAGTTGCCATCTTTTTCCTTTTGAGACTCTGGACGGACACGGACCACCACTTTTACATGATTACAGACATCATCTTCCTTTACAGAAGACATAACAACGTCCCTTCTGATCCCCTTCTTTGCTTCCAAAGTCTTTTCAGATCACGCAGTTGAATCTTTTCTGTAATTGATTAAAAAAAAAAAAAGTGAAAGGCCTTATATTTCAAGTCTAATCATTCAAGTAGTTCAGCATTGACCAGGACTAACATCTTTCCTCTGTGTTGGATCCGCCCCTCCCTCGTAGGTACCTCTCAACTGCTACAATTACAGCACATTTTGGAAAATGCTTTAACTGGCTTGAAAAGGTGATCTAAATCAGTACAGCCTTAAGAAAATTAAGTAGCATTTGCATGGTTAATTTATAAACTTACTTTAACAATTTGAACTACCAATTCGTCTACCGGCTTTTCTTTATTTTTTCCAACAGCCAATAAGGGCCTTTCTTTTCGCTCAGAGAAAGCCTACCGAGAAGCTACCAGGGTCCCGTAGACCAAAGCAAAAGGTTTCTTTTCCTTCAGCAAAATGCAGAGCAGTTGTCTAACTGCTTCCCCTAGGTTACTGTTTTAGTTACATTCCACGTAGGCTTAAAAAGACAGTTAAAGGGGGTTCACGTCAGCGCAGCTTGCCCAGGACACAGCGCGTTCCATTGGTGTTAAAGCCGAGTTTCCTTTCTAACGGGCCGCCCTTCAGGTAACCGCTCCCCACAGCTGGCAATAACCTTCGCAGTTCAGGCTCTCGGGGCCACCTTTTTAGCTTCAGGCCAAGCTTGTCCTCCCTCAGCCAAGCCGCGCTATAGCCGCTACCGCGATGCAGACACGGTCATAGCGCGGAGGAAAGGTTTCGAAGCGGCACAGCTGGCGGGAAGGCCGGCCCAGCCCTCTAGACTCGCTCCTCACCCCCCCACAGACAGCTCTCCTTAAGGACCCGCTGCCAAACTTAGCCCCACGGCACAACCAAAGCTAAAGGAGAAAAGCCCGGACCCCCGCCCGCCCTCGCTACCGCAACTCACCGCCGCGCCGCGCCCGCACCAACCGCCCCGGCCCCGGCACCCGAATTCAAACACCAGCGGCCCGCCCTCCCCGCCTCTCTATTGGCCGCCGCTCTCGTGACGCCAGCAGCGCGACGGCGCCGAGGGTAAGAGTGTGGGGATGGGCGGCGGTGTAGCGGCTACGGGGCCTGCTTCTCTCCCTGAGCAGCCCGGGGCTGCGGTGGCCTGCGTTGCTCTGCAGGCCCGTGTGCAGCCTTGCTCTATCCTGGGGAGATCGCAGGCGCCTGCTGCTGGGGGTGGGGGGAGCCCCGCCGCTGTGGCCCTGCCGCCGAGGCTGGGTTGCAGCCACGCTGTGAATGCGGGCGCGGCGCTTCCCGCCTCTTGGGGTTTCTGAAGGAGAGGGGGAGGCCTGGGCGGCGGGGAGGTGCGGGGTGCGCGCGTGTGTGGGGAGCCCCCTGAGAGCGGGGGCTGAGGGGCAGGAGTAGAGGCCGCGGGGGGTGGGGGGGGGGTGAGTCTCTGCCCCGCGGGGCCTGGCGGGGCGGGCACGCGGCCTCTCATGTCCCGCTGCCCGGGGAGCGGGGAACGGCCGCTCGGGCGCTTTCTCCTGCGCTCTGCCGTGGGGCCTGGCTCGGGTTGGGGGGTGGGCCCTGTGCCGTTTCTCTGGTCGCCCTTGGGAAACGGCTTTCGGGAGTGGCGGTTGTGTTCCCGATCTGCCTTTACCGTCCGTTTCAGTGCGAGTCCTGCCCTGCAGGCATCTGCCCCAAACCGCAGCTGAATGGCACTGAAGATACGTGTTGTAAGAAAACATGCTCTTTGCTCACTTTTAAGAGAGAAAAAAAAAAAAAAAGCCTAATGTCACGGAATGAGGTTGATTGTAAGCAAAGTGCGTCCTTGGTGTCAACACCGCCTCCTGCGCTCGTACCGCCGCAGGGCAGCGTGAGCTGGTTGGTGATGTTTGGTCTTCGCCGCGTCCACACCGCGTTTGCTGTAGAGGTGGCTTGGTTTGGTGCAAAACATCAGGGCTGTGATGTCTGTGCGGTGTTCTGTAGCGTGATACGCATGCCCAAGTTTAAGAGAAGTAGTACAAGTAGGAAGTAGTGCGCAGTCGAGACTTTAATTTTTAGGAGAGTAACTCCCAAGAGGCGATGACTTGGTATGTTTGTATTGATGCAGACAAAATAGGTGAAGCCTCTGGCTAGGTAATTCCAAGGACAGCATGTAATAACGATCTGATCCTTAAAGTTGCTCTTCTGTTAATGGGGTAAATGTAAGATGACAGGTTTTCTGATTGTTTTATGTCACAGTTTGTAACTTTCCTGCCTGGCAGGAGAGAGTATGCAGTGCTATAATACAGAAGGTCTCAGCTCCATAAAGAAATGCAAATATAAATAAAGCCTGATTATCAACTGTGTTGAACTTTCAAATTGTGGTTGGTTTGTTGGTTTTTGTGTTGTTTTTTTGTTTTTTTTTTTTTTTAATGGAAGTTGAAAAATTTGCCTAAGTCATACAGCCCTACATGAGTAGGATACTGGCTTAGTTTTGGTGTGTTTTAAACAAGGGGGGGGGGGGAATGGTCATTTTTTATCAAGTTAAAAGACAAGCTACATAGCTAACCACTCTGATGCTTCCAGGGTTTCATGTAGTATTTTTGTTAGTTACATACAGGAGGATTCTTGTTTCTTGCTGCGCTAAAAGTATATAATGTTACATGAAATAATGTATGATGAAAACCATGTATTTGCTCCATGTGTAACACTAAATTTTACTTGTAAAAAAAATATGATTGCAGTATTTGATTTATCCATTCCCATTTTAATTATAAATTTGTAAAACTTGGTAACTGGGGTGCTACTGTTCAGACCAATTGTCTCCTTACATTTGGGGAAAAAGGAGTGGAACAGTTTGAAAGTAAATCACTGTTCTGGTTGTGCTCACATTTGATTAGTCATTTAATGTTAGCAGGACTTTGTGATGCTGTTATTCCTGGCAATGAAAAGGGAAAGGTGTTTCTTATGAAAAGAAAACCTTTGTTTGGATATAATTGTTTAGCAGATAAAGTTGAAAAATAGTTCAGATTCTCACTTTTTGCTGACATGACATATCTATAGAACTGCATATACTGGACTGTATAATGCTTTACGTTAGTATTTCCACTTTGTTTTTTTAAGCAAATCTCCTGTTTTAAATATTTGTTTCAAAGTAATTCCTAACATCTGTTTTTCTAGGTTGACCAACTCCAAAATGTTATCTCAGTGTCTGTGCCGAGTTTACAAATGTTTGTTTCTGCACAACTTAAAATTGACTTCAGTAAATGTGGCTACTTTGGCCAGAAGGATCCATTCTTCAGCAAAAGAGCTTTCTGACTGTGATTTAAAGGAACAAACCATCCAGAAATCTGAAACGGAAGAGTTGCCTCAAAGTACAGGAAACAGTAACTTTGGAAGATTGCACATACCAGTGATGGTAGAGGAGGTTGTTAATTGTTTATCCCCCCAGCCAGGCCAGGTGAGTTAAATGATTCATTTGTGCAGTGTAGGAATAACTTTATTTACAGGGATGAAGGGATGTTTTTTAAGAATCAATTGCACTTCTTAAAGTTTCTAAATTGTTTTGAAATTCAAATGAAGATTCTGTATAGAAAACAATAAAAAGCTGGTATCTGTATGCCAGAATACCCAAATAAGCAGCATTTGTTAAGATGTGGTATTTGAATAATTTGCTTTTGTGCTTGTCTTTCTGGATTGCCCTTGTGTATTTCTAGGGTTGTGTTAATTACTAATAGAAGCAGGGAGTTCTAATGTATGATTATGTCATCAATTTGTGAAGAGCTTGCTTCCTTTTTTATAGGAGGCAGTAAGTATGTAGGTTTTAAAAATCATCATAACTTGTTCTGAGATAGTTATTTCCATGGTCTTACTTGGTTTGAGGCACAATATTAGGATATGCTTACAGTACACTATGTGGCGCACTGTCCAAGTGCTCTAGTTATTGAATGGCTGAGTATGGTTCCAGAAATGGTTTAGGATTAATAACACACAAGCTTTACAAGTCATCTTGTTTCGCCACAGTGCTGTGAGCAGATTCCTCTTGGTACCTGGGTTAGCTCAGGTCTCTTTACACTGCATTATTGATACATCTCTGTTGTAGTGGTGTATGAAATGTAAATACAATGTTGTACGCTCCCTTTACAAAAACGATACCCAGAGAAATAGTTTTTATTTGAGGGATATTAATACAATATTGAGTCAAAGTGATTTCGTAAGTAACTTAAATGCTTAAATGACTCTTACATTTCAGATGCTTTATCTCCCATTTTAGTCTTTTTATGTTAACTTAAACTTAAGTTTTATAATTTGGCCTTATCAGTGTGTAGTTCTAATACCAAGACTGAAATGATACATAAGGAAGTAGAAAGTTCAAAGGGTATGTGTGCATTTGTTTTATTTTTTTACTTAAAAATGGCTTTTTCCAACAGTTATGAAAGAACATGGTAAATTTGTTGATTCAGGGATCAAAAAAATTGCAGTCAAATCTTAGTCCGTCGTCTTGTGCGACCTTCTTTAGTTTGGAAGATGTGTCATTTTAAGTGGTTTTTAAAAAACAGAGAAAACCCAAATAGTGTAATTACTGTAACACGCATGTGTCGTACTGTTGAAGATACTTAAACTAGTGAAGTACACAAGAACTTTGAGTTCAGATTTCATTCACATGTCAGAACTATGACAAAATTTTCACACATGAAATGAAAACCTAATTTGTACACTGTATGTCAAGTATTCCCAGTTGTGTAAGTTTTGACTTGAGTAAGAAGAGGCTGATGTAGTGTCTGTTTTCTTGAGGAGTTGACTGTTTTGTTGATATATAAAAAAAACTTTTTTGGCAAAAGAACTTGCAAATGAAACACTACTTGTGGTTATAAACTTGGGAGAGTAACTGTGGTCCCTGAAGGCTTTTTTTCAGATCTGTGTATATACAGTTTTGCCGATTCTTGAGCTAGTGGTGAGCTACTAATGACAGATACAAGGCAGCACAAGTGTGTTACCTTGAACAGGAACATTTATAATATGGCTAAACTCTTCAGCATAACTGGAAATGAAAACAGCACTTCCTTTTTTTTTTAAAGACTGAGTAAACTGTGTATTTGCTGCGCTTGCTGAAGCCATGTTTTGAAAATTAATAGTGTGCAAAAAGTTGACGCAATGCATCTGAACTTTGTTAGAGTAAGTATCAATGAAATTTTGAACAAAGATGAGGCCGTTTCTCACTGGCATGAATGTACGGTTTCTGTTAACATGCATATAGAACTGGGACTGTTGTATCAACTTATATTTTTAAGGTTATAGTCATGACTAGAAAGTCCATGAACACTGTGCTTTGGACAGAAAAAGTGATGGTCTGATCCTTGTTTTTTTTCTTCTTTCTTTCTTTCCTACACGTGTGGAAAAATGTCCTTTACTCAGCTTTAACAAAATTATGTACTTTGTAATAAAAACCTTGATTTCTTGTTGTGCCCTAAGACAAGGAGTTGCCAAGATAACAAAAAACCATTAGAAAGACATCTCTTGATAGTTTTGATCAGTGAGTGGGGTTTTCATTTTTCTTACAGGGTTTCCTAAGAAAATAAATGTTACTTAAGAGTGAGTCACAGCTGAGATAAAGATGTTAGTACCCTCCTACTGAATATTTTTGTTGACTATCTCCTTTGTGTAATCTGTTAGTCAGGGGGTTAAGCAATAGTATTTCCACTTATCTTTGAATCTTCCGTTATTGCCTTGGAGCTTTTTTCCTACAAGTCTCTGTAGTAGTCCTGCCTTTGAAGCAAATTGTACAAATTAGTTTTTACTGATCTACCTCACTTCTCAATGAAAAGTTTGTTGCAGTAAATCTACACGCAAGTAATTTCACCTTTAAGTATCCTGTATTGACTAAACCACTTAGTCTTCTCGGTCCAGTAGTGTTCTGTGTGTCCTCAACCACAGTTTCTGCAGTTGTCTGGGCAGCTTGAGTTTTCTTTGCCCTCTTAAGCTTTAAAGGTAGTATAGAACCAAGTATATTTTAAGAATGAATGTCTTTGGACATCCAGAAGCATATTTTCCCAATTTTCACTCTACTTTTCCTAATTTTTTTTTTCTTTGAGTAGTCACTTGACTCTTAATTAGTGATGTGGATCTTCCACATCTTATGGCTATAGTGGTATGAAAAAGAATTTTATTAGCAGTGAGTTCTAGTTATGAATGCCAGAGGATGAAACTTTGAAATTTTAATTCTTATAGGGATCTTGTAACAAAGATTCTTAAGCTCTAGGAAAGTATTTTGATAGTGCTCCAGCACAAACAGCACACTTCTAGGTGGAGTTTAAATATTATACATAGAACAAAAAAATATACCCTACTCAGAGTTTGAGGAAGCCTGTAGTCTGATGGCAACTGTGGCCTTGTGTTAAATATAATCTAGAATAGACTAAAATTGAGATACTGAATCACAGAATGTTAAGTAAGCTCTAGGCATATTCTTTGGTTTATGATATCTCTGGAAGTTTTTTTTTTAATTTTTGTAAATTAAATGCTAGATAGTCAAACTGTAGGTGAGAAGCAATGAATGAGACCATTCCCTTTTCTCCAGTGTTTAAGTGGTCTATCAGAAAAAGCATTAATATTGGATGATCTTTTAATTTCATGTTAATTTGTATCTAAAAAAAGTAACACAATTTTCCCCTAACAGATTTTGTCTGACTTTTTCTTTAGCTAGCTGGGACTTCTTGCAGAGGTATCCTCTTTGTTCTTCATAAAACTATTCAGATTATTTTACTGCTTTCATTGAAGGGAGTGTCTAACTTCTAGAAAGATACAGGCATTAAAAACATAGAGCTTTGCCATGAGCTTTCCTATCAGTCTTTCAGGTATATATATTGTATTGTTCTCAGGATAGCTACTATTTTCATGCATCCAGATGTCAAATGATTCTTTTTCAGCAGAGAAAGTATGATCATGGCCTTCTAAAATAAAAAGAGGAAGCATAAGATGTTGCTGTCAGTAAAACACTGGCTTTTTGTCACTGAAATGCTGCTTGGGTTCTCCAGTTAGTTTGGAGACAGACTTTCACCTCCTGAAGTTCTGTTGCTATTGCCACTCGTGGATGATGTTGCTCTAGAGCGTGTTTGTTTCCTTCCTATTCTGTAGAACTAGTTAGCGAAGTAATAGATGACACTCAAAGCTGAGGTAGACTGCTGGTGTGAAAAAGCAGAGTATATTGTTCTCAAATTGTTGTCTTATTTTCTTTATATCTTTGCCATATGTCTGTATTCCTCTTCTTTTTTCTGCCTTTTACTGAATAAGCTCTTAAGAAAAAAAAATAACCTCTCTCTGCGCAGCTCCCTGCAGAGTGGACTTCTGTGTTGTGAGAAGAGTTTCCCAGGTATCATGGTGTTTAAATAGTTACATGGCTATGCTGGTGACCAGTATGCTTACAGCACTACTTCCAAGGCCAAATACTCCAAATAATTTGTATTTGCACTGAAGGCTCTAAAAATGGAATTTTTCTGCAGGGTATCCAAGGTAAACAGGAATTGAACAGGGACCTGGAAACATTAAGTTTTCAAGTGATATGAGATATTTTGTAGGATGCAACCAAAACACCATTTTTGGCACGGAATATTCATTATGTCATAAGTGCTGAACTGTTTGCTTTGGACAGGCACAACACTCTGTGGATATAGTAACTGTGCTTATTTTCCACTGGACTTCTAAAATGAAAGTAGTTGATATAAAGCAAGTGATTTAGTGTTTTTTATTACAGGAACAACTCTGGTTTTCTGTGGTAAGAATGCTAAAAGTATCTTTCCATATGCAAATTGTATGGATAATTTTTCTGTGGCAACAGCACAGTAATTTATATGGTGATTGATAAAGGTATCAACCAATGAGATAAGAAAGAAGGGGACAGGGAAGAAAACAAGGCAGGATATGGTATTCGTGAGCTGTTTATCAGTCTTGGGCACTCTTTAATTACCTGAAGCTTCTCGCTTTGTGATCTTCTGTAGTGGGTCCCTAAAGAATACAGAGATCATAAATTCTGTAATGACAAATGAATTGAAACATATATGATTTGTCTGAGAGCACTGTTACCTGTTTTGAAGCTGGTACGGCTGTGTGGTTAGACGAGTACTGGGATATGAGAAATATACATGTGCTGGATGTGAATGACAACAAGGTCTGAATATGGCACGGTGAAGTCGTCCCTTCAGATTTTACATTTTCGTACTTCAAGATTTTGCTTTTTAGAGAGAAAGTAACTGAAAAACTTGGGCGGAGGAAAAGAATAAGTTGATGGCTACAGCTGCACAGGGAAGAATCTTTGGTTGTAATTCTTGGACATCTGCCCGACCACCTCTTCTTCCCACCTGCAGCATGGCTCTCAGGAGGCATAGCTGAATGTTACCATCAGCAACAACAAGACGACAGCTCTCACCAACTTTTTTCTGCATCTTTCTCTATTGCGGTAGAGGAAGAGAAGCCTGCAGCTGCTATCTCTAAAGAGACCAGCAAGGGAACTTGGTCTGCCTACTGAGAACAGCGCTGCAGATGCGCCAGATTTCATATTGTAATACTGGGTTAGCTCACTGTTATCACTGTATCGCATAACAAATGATAGTGCTTCAGGAGACTGTTTAAGACGCTGTCTTATAATAAAGCAAGATTCAATGCTTTCGGGTGACTCAGCTTGTAATGACGCTGTATATGCTCTCTTTTTCTGTTGTGACAGCATTAGTCTTTGCACCTCTTGGGGAAAACTAATAAAATTCACCAGAAAGTAATCTAAGCCCTTTAAATTTTAACTTGAGTGAGCCTGTGATCACAGAAAGGGTGATAATTAATATATGTAGCTACTCATTTCCTCTCCATCTAGTACTGTGTGTCTTTTAGTCAGCCTTTTGGCTAAGCTTTCTTATTAAATATTTGAATTTGAGTTTGCAAATAGGAATACAGACTTTTTCTACCACACAAAATATTGCTAGGAGTTTAAGATCACAGCTGGAGTACGGGAAATATCTGCCATTTTTTTCTGACTGTTTTGTTTCTCTGTTTAAGATAACCCTGTGGTGAGTAGCTTTGCACAGGCTTGTTCTGTGTAGAGAGATAATGAAAAGGTTAAACTACCAAATTCGATGTTTAAAAGTAACAGGTATCTAAAGTTATCAAAATATATGATCTGATTTTTTTGTAAGTCTTTTTTTTTTTTTTCTTCACAGAGTTTCTGAGTGCATCATCTTCATTCCAGTGGTGTTTGCTGGTACTCAGCAGCTTGGGAAAATACTTTTAGAAGTGTGTTAGACACTGAAAGAAACTAATATTGTTTAAGACTCTTTATAAAAAGTTTTATTATCTAATGTCAAATTACTGTAGGCAATTGGCAGCCAAGACTTATCAAAAACACATGCATGGCTTTTTAGGGTTGGCTAACCATAAATATTAAAGAATGGATTAGATTTTCAGGTGAGCCTTTGTAAAATTTTCATTGAGTCTTAAGTATTTCCTCAGTTATAATTGAGGAAAGAAGTTTCTTCTGAGGTGGCTGAGAAAATCAGCTCTGTCTTGCTAAGTTGAGTGATTAGCTGAAGTCATTCAGACATTGAAATTTTAATTTCCTATGGAAATGTTAATAATGGCATGCTTGAGTCATAATGTCATTAAATCTCGTTCCAGACAACATTAGTCTTGGGAAAATGAGTAAAGTAAATAATGTATGGTGAAGTGAGGCCTGCCTGAGCTGTCTAAAAGCAGGTGACAAAGGCAGGTGGTGGTGGTTTTTTGTTTGCTTTTCTTTCTTCTGATCTGAGAGGGGATGGGGAAAGGTCTCATCTGTGTTCTATTGTAATGAAAAAAATTGCTCCCAGTAGTCTTTCTGGATGTTTCACTCAGTTCCATGAAATGCGGTGTCTGGCTGGTAGGTTTCATGCTATGCAGGGAGTGCCACTTGGCATAGAGTAGAGGGTCTGGGATGTGTCTGCCTTTGCTTCTGGATGCGTGAGGATTAGTGTGGTCTACCTGTGAATGGACTTTTGCCAGGCTTCTGGGAAGGACCTACAGCTGATGACTGAGAAAGCCCTCATGTTCTATGATGAATTGTTTACATGTGGAGGATTCTAGTATGTTCTATAGACTCAAGATCACAAGTTAAGGTATGCAGTTATAGAAAATAAGTGAAGAAGGCAAAACACTAACAAAGAGAGAAAATGCCTTTTTTTCAGTACAAAAAGATGTTCATAAGTAAAAAAAGGAGTATCTTGTTACAAAATTGCTGTTTTATATTTAGCTGTAATTGGAAAATTGAACCCTGTTGAAAAAAAAGATTTAAAATTAATTTTGAGGCTATTGAGTAATTATGATTGGTGGATGCTTCAAAATATGATATTCATAAGCCTTTTTTGCCCCTCTGTGTGAAATGTTGTAGAGGTGGTTAATTGAGAATGCAAGTTACTGAAATGCTTGCATGTGCAGACTTAGTGATCTTACAGATATTTCGGCTGTATAATTTAGTAGCATCCTCTGTTAGTGTACTGATGAGATGAATGTAAAAATGGGTAATAATGGTTTCATTATGTTGAATTGTTGCATAGAACAGTACTGGAAAATAATTTTGTATTGCACTTAATATATTATGTGGGAAGGTTGTTTTCTTACAAAATGCCAGCTATTTATGTAGATTTCTTTTTGTAATGTAGGTTGTTAGACTTGAAGTGTAAACAACTTTATATCATTTCATATTCTCTTGAAGGTGCTTTTGGAAAATACTACAGTCCTGGTTTGTCCCACCTATCAGTTTTTGGGTTTTTTTTTTTAATTACATGTGATAACATTTTACACAGATGAAAGACATGTACTGTACAGAACAGATAGGAGGTATTTTTGCTTGCAACTAATTCTTTTTCACAGTGTACTTTATTTGCTTCTTTCTCCTCTTTATAATAGCTACCAGAAAGACTGGTTTGGATGGTGTATTATATTACCATTAGCAAAACTGCAGAACTGTAAGATTATTTTTTTGTCATCATTATTTTCTATCAGGTAATGTCATAAACCATAATACCTTTTAATCCCCATCTAATATTTTCACTGACAGTTTTCACTGACAAGTTCAGCTCTTATAAACTTGAGTAAGGTTTGGATGGCAGTTGTGCCTCTATACATCTGTGGCTTAATCTGCCCAATGTAGCGCCTTATGTATTTCATAGCAGTGTCATCAACATCATCTTTTGGGTAGTTTTTGCAGAGTTTTGGTAAGTCTGTTTACCTTCATATGTGTTCTCAATGTTTTGAGGATTGCTGTAGGGAAACTTGAAGTGACTGCTTTGCTCTGCAGGGTAATGTCGACTACTTTTTGCCACAGATGTTTTTATTTTTCAGAAGCTCCTTTTTAATTCCTTATTCACTGTTAAATAATTTTATATTATAACTTGTCAGTATTTTGTTACTGATGGAAGTTGAGATGACATTAAACTGCATACTCAAATAGTGATTCACTTTTAAGTTTTGGAGTTCCTTGTAGAAGTAACAGAATGCAAGTTGCAGCTTTTTCAGAATGGGAGGTAAGGGCTTCAGAGTACATCTGTGTACAGCATGTGGTTCTCTAGATTTGTAATAATATTTTTGCTCTAGTAAAAAAAAAAATGTAGATTTCAAATAGTTCTAGAAATATGATCTGATAAAACATTTTCTAATGTTAGTCAGATGTCATTCACAAAACCCAGTAATACTGCTATTACAAACTCTGAAATGAGCATATATAGTGTATATTTTGAGTAATGAGAATTTATCTTTAATGCAGAATTTTGTAGATGGGTAATTGTTCAGCAGGACTGAATGGAGAACTCCTTGGTCTTGAACGTATAAGCAAAGAGTTATTGAAGGAAGGTACATAAATGACAAAGTGACCGTGGGAAACGGTATCCTATTGAAAAGCCCTTCTTAGTAGAATGTAAACTGCTTATTTCTGAAGTAAAATTTACTTGGCCACAGTTTAATCAGTTGTGTGGGGTGTTTTCCTCTATTACAGTACTTTTTGTTTTTAGGCAGTTTTCTAGTATACACAGTTTAAACACTAATAAGATTCCTTTGTATTGCATAGATCATTTGAGATAATGTCCAAGATGTGATTCATTGTTATGTTTTAAGGAGTTACAAAATATTTGCACACTTGTCAGGATTATTTTATCGTGGTGAGATGATCTGGTTGGATTTCCTTTTTTTGAAGAATTTTACAGGCATTGTCAGGTAATTAAGACGTGCTGTACTGCTTTAATTACTTCTTGCTGAGACATTAAAAAGTTTACCTTAGTTTTCATAAATAACTTGTTATATTTTGTCAAATGTTTTGAGCACAGCTTAGAGTAAGTTAAATGTTTATTCACTGCAGTTTTGGTCTGGTATAGTAAAGACATGAAGAAACGCCAAGTATGCTAGATTTTCTAGAGTGAAATTATTTAACAGCTTTCTTAGTCTATAGAAAGAAAAATAGCACTTGAGATGACTTATTGCAGTATTTCTGGATTTCTGTAGCCAGTATGCTTCAAGCATTAATAAGAATTATCTTTATTTTTACAGCAACTATGTAAAAAAAAAAAGTACTACTTAAGCTCAAGACTATTTGTACAACTACTGGTCTAACCATTGGTTTATGGTTGAACAGGAATTGTTTTTATAGATACAGACACTAAAAAAGTTAAATTACATGGTGGTCTGTATTTTATATCCAATCTTAAACTCTACCAGGAGGAAGGAAGTTGACTGGAGCATCACATCAGTGTTACAAAAGACTAAGCCAAGTATATGAAAAATGCATCTTGGCATGACAAATATCACTTATGTCCTCTGTTTTTCAATCTGAAGTGTTTTAATGATGCAGTAGAGGGTAACTGAATTGTTTGTCACTTGCAATTGTGGCATTGAAATGTTTCCCAGGCTGCATTGTTTCTGTGTTTTGTGAGCTTCCTTTCGAAGATGCTGCTTTGTGGATCTACTTTCTTCTCTCTTGCTCTGCTGATTGTGTAGCCATGGAGTGAGCTCACACCAAAACTGTCAATTTACTTGTCATTGGTTTTCAGGTGAATAAGCAATCTGGTCCAATCAGTGACTGCAGGGCCAGTGCACAGCTTGAGCTAAAGATGAGAGTGAGCAGACTGCTGTTTTGAGAAATAGTGATATGTTTACATAAGTTCATACATGTGGTAGTGTAGGGTTTCTCCTCAACAGGTTGCCTGTCTTGGGTCTGGACACCTCTCATCCACTCTTCTGTTTAATTGCTCCCTCTTTGTTGGCACTATCAGAATGGAATCTGAGAGAGCAAGTGAGACAGCTTCCCTTTTCTGAGATCCTGTGCTTGGCTGCATAGATGATGTAGCCTGAGCAGTCACAAAGAACAACTGGGAGAAAAGTCTTGCTTTAAATGAAACATGTTTTTGGAGGTCCATGAGAATATCAATAGAAAAGTCTCTCACACAGGGTTATCATCCTATTATTTCAAAACTCAAACGTGCCATTACTACTTAGTGCAATGGTAGGATTGTTATAATTTTTAAATCTAAGCAAACATTTTTTTTCCCTGGACAGGGAAGTGGCCGAAGACTTTTTATCACTCTTTCATATCCCCTCTTCTGCTCCTACTCATCAGCTGAAGACCTTCTGACAAAAATTAATTTCAGCTGCCAATTGTTAAAATCACTCAGGAGTCTTAAGTGACAGAAAATGGGACCTTTCAATGCAAAATGATAGATATTACTAGTAAATAAAGCTATTAGCACAACTTAAAAGATTTTAAACCTGCTACTTCAGCTTCAAACTTGACAAAGCATTATGTGTTTTGATTTTCTTGAGATGTTTATCTGAAATGGAGTTAAAGCAATGCTCCTGAAATTCTCTTCATAAACTTATTTGAGCAGTTATGTCAGTATATAGTTTTGGTCATCTAAATTTAAAACAAGACTTTTGCTAAGAAGGTCAATGAAACTACTTTCCTTTTGATCTTGCATGCTTGTGGGTGCCCGGGTAGTTCTGTAAGAAAAGTTTTACTGGATGAGTCAGTGCACTGAGTCATAGGCAGCATGAAGCCTGTAGTGCTCTAGACTAACTAATTGGTAACAGTCTCAAATTTAATTAAAGCACAGTTGTCAACTCTGTGTTACTGATTGACATCCCACTGAAGTATTTTGGTTTTAGCAACTTACATTAATTGTTCTTTGCTGTTAAAAATTTGTGTGGTTTAAAATCCTGTTTCTGTTGAATAGGCCTGCCATTGTCAGTGTCTTTTACTATCCTCTTAACAATTTCTATAGTACTCCGAATTTTTTTTTCCCTTGTTAGGTCACATATTTGGCGATTGTGCTCTTTACCATGCCTGTGGATTTACAGATGTTTAGTTTCCTCCGAGGATTTTTTTTAAGGTTTCTTCCTTAAGAACTGTCCTGTTAGTACTGATGAATATTTTTTCACTGTTGCGAAACTTTTGTAAGCATGTAAAATTTCTTAAAAATTAAACTTTGAGCAAGATATTGGTTTTGCATTGACTTGCGGATTACATTTTCAGTTTTGCTATTTTTAACTTTTAATGTTCATTTTGTGTTGTATTCTGTTTTGTAATAACACGTGGCTTTTCTTTATCCCGGTGCATGCCCATCATCCCCAGATGATGGCTGTGGTTTCCAATACCACTGGAGTCTTTCTCCCTCCTGTTTTTCTGTTCCTGATCAATATCGAAGCTGGGATGGTGAAGAAATATCTTTGGAGGGACTTGAGGAGATGGAAGATGTTTTGATAACATATTTTTCTTTGGGACAGTTTTTCCTCCCTCCTAAGCTCTTTAGATCTAGTAGATGCTGCTAAATCGCAAGGCTATCAGTGATGCTGTACTGGTTTGCATCAGAATTATACCTGACCTCTGTCCAGTGTCTGGCAGTGCCAAACAGCAGGTGCTAATTCAAGAGTAACAAAAGAGGGAAGTAGAGAATGATTATCTTTTTACCTTGCATTACCTTTAACACTCTGACAGTAGTTTAAGGATATCCTTGAGGTGGGGAAGGAAAACAAATTGAGGGTTGTATTCATGTAATATCACTGGCATAGTCTTTTTTTTGCAAGTTTGATTGATCTCTAAAAAACCTGTTAATACTTAACACTCTTCCTGCAACATGTTATCCATAGTTTCGATATTTGCATGAAAGGCACTATTTTCTTTGTTCTAACTTGATGCTTGATAATATCATCAGGTTCCCTGAGCTCTTGTATTTTGAGATAAGTGAATCATACCATCTGCTACAGCTGTATAAAAGCAACAGTAATAGCACTCCACAGAAAATTGCTGGAGCCTTTGGATGTTGTGTTGGACCAGCGAGATGTGTCCTAAGGGTCTCCTTTTCCACATTCCCTATCTTCTTGTCCTCATCTAAGCCCAGTTTCATATAAAGCAGCAGTGATGGAAGGTGTTCTGTTCTCTCCTGAAACAATCATTCAGTTAGTTCTGAAATTTGTTCTTTGAATGTGATTTTGCGTGTGTGTGTGTTTTTGTTGTAGGGTTTTTTGTTTGTGTTTTTGTTTTGTTTTCTGGATCATAGATTTCTCTCACATCAGCTTTCTCCTAGGAAGGCAAGGCTTATTAATGCAGATCATTCTTAGCCTTCTTCCTTTTTATAGAATTTCCTCCTTTGCCATTTTTGTCCAGTTCCTCTTCTTTTCCAGCAGTTCTTCCTGTTTCCCCAGTTGTACTCTTATTCTCTATCAGAGCATCTATTCATTTGGCTTTGCATATAATTTTAAGTGTTTTTAAAACCTACCTTTTAAAATAGGTTTATGGCTGTAGCGTTTTCATGCAGATATTTGCTCAATTTAATCTATTTGTGAAAATGCCTAGATATTTTGAGTATGGTCACCAAATTAATACTTATCCCAGAAACTAGGAATAAAATTAATTCTTTAAGAGAAAAATGCATCACATTTCAAAACATCTTTTACAATTTGAAAGAAACAGTAAATATTTAATGCAAAGCTACCACTCACAGTCACCGAGGAGAATAAATTTCTACTTGAGATACCCAATGTCTAGATAGAAGATTTTTATCTAATTTTGTTCTGTTTCAGCTAAACTGTTCTTACTCTATGCAGAAGATTTAGGAAGATTTCTGTGGTGGAGACTTATAGCTTGGAACTGCCATTATTTTGTTTTCTACAGTAACAGCTTCAGTTCCTTCAGCAATAACGTTGTGTTATATGATGCCTTTGTAAAGCATTGCTGTCTCTTCCTTGGATGAGCTGGTGTTGCACATATAATCTTGATAATAGAGTTAAGTGGTGGTAGCTTCCTATTTGTTCTTATCCAGTTTCCCACACAGCATTTGTACATACAAATGGAGGTACGTTTTTTGGTTGGGTTTTTTCTTTAATTTTTTTAGCACTTCACACGTTTTTGGGTTAGGTTATTGCCAGACAGAATCAGTGTTCTAAGCTGGAGTACTGACGATGAGGAAATGAGATTTCTAATCTGTTAATGAGATTTCTGCATCCCAGTACAGAAGTCTGCAACATCCCACCAGTAGTGGGATTTTCATTTCCATTAGGTAGAGAAATATTCAGGAATGTTTACATATACTAATTAATAAAGTCATGCCTTTTTAATTGTGTGGGACAATGTTTTCCTCATAACACAATGAAATATTTATATTATAATATTTATTATTTTCTTCTAGAATTTAATAGATCATTTAAGTGAAATATTGAAGAGGTTGTCTTCTGAGCACATTGAGATACTGGGTGTTACAGCCAATGGTTTTGCCTTGCTGTGCTAGATGGATTACTTTTATAAATGTTGCACAAAATTTCTATTAGGTTAGTTTGTTCCTCCATGCAGGTTGGGGGGGGAAATCATTAAATGGTGCAGAAATACCGATCTTGGAAGTATTTGTTGGTCTCTTGGCTGCTGATAGAGAGAATAATTAGACAATTAAGATGTCATTTCAGCAAATGTTATGCAAAAATTCTGTCTTACTGACCTGAGTGGGCAAGAGTAAGTACTCAGAACCTGATAGAGCTGGCATTTAGAAAATCTAGAAGATAAATTTTAACACCTACTGAGGCATGAAACAAGGTACCAATTTTAGAACAATTTCAGAGGCTTTAGTAGTTAAAATAATTTAACAAACAATCAAGTGCACTTGGAAACATACTCTTAGCCTTGTGTTCGTAGTTTTGTGAAGAATTTCCTTGAGTCATTTAGAAATGTCTATCTTTTTCTGAGCAAGTCAGATTACTTGCATTAGGATTTTTCTTTTTAGTAGCATATTAAAATATATAAATATTAAAAGCAAAAGGGGCAAGTTGTCAAAATCAACCATGCAATTATTTTAAGCAAGTATTAAAAGTTATGTAATATGATTCTTATCACAAGAAACGTATATCTATACTGTTATTTTAGGAGGTAGAGCTCATGATTGCTAGTTACTATATCAAACCCAGCTTAAAAATGTGTATACGATATTTTTGATGAAATACATAGTTGATGCCAATTTTTTTGGGCAGGCATTCTTCATTACTCCTCTTCTGTGAAGCACCTGAGGCTTGAACATCATGGCCAGCCATGTCTGTCGGCAGACACTTGTGAGAACATTCTGCCCCTAAATGTGTATATACCTGTCATGCTTCAGAAATTATTTCTTCTTGAGATGGTTGCATATACATTCATATCCTGGCTAAGGAGGTTTTAGGGTGAAAGGTAACAGTAGTGAATACACTCAATTCATTTGACAAGTTGGATTATATCTGTACATTGACTTTCCTACTAAATACGTTTTTGTGATTTTACTTCTACTTGGAGCAGCTAAGGACAAACGTAACTCTTGTTTTTAAATGCAAACTGGGTTCTTGTAATATTCTGGTTAATGACTGATCATCCCCAATAATGGGCTCATATTCTTCTGCTTACATCAATGAACATGAGGTTTTTTTTTTAAATTATTACTTAATTTTGCAAGTTTGGGAGTCTTCATGAGTCCTTTGCAGTACTGCTGGCCTATGTGGCATTCAAGGAACATGCCCTTTTTGATTCCTTTGGAAGCAACCATTGAATCTCAGTTCTGAAACCTACTAGATTTTCATGGCTGTGGTTAAATTAGAGCAAACGTTAATGCTGAAAGAGAAGAAAGGCTAAAAATGATGTTCTGTTTCAAACAAATTTACTTGATAAATGTCTTTCGCTGTCTTCGTTCTTAATTTTATTGAAGACATTTAACACATTTCTCCATTGACAAATTCTGGTGTAAACACCCATTGCATTCAGTGCCCTCAGTATATGAATTTGATTTATTTTTTTTTTCTTGTGTTAATCACCAGTTGTGAGGTGTGTACGTTTTTTGTGTTAACCTTTTTGTGAAAGTATTCTGTATGCAGTGACATTTTATGAGTTCAGTGGGCTTACATTGTTATGTTTAGAGATGTCTTGATGTTTTACTATTTGGTTTACATCTGCAAATCTTGTCAAGAATGTATTTGTGCGTACTTGTTAGTTAAGGGTCTTTACTGGTCTGTCCCACAAAGGCTACTTAAATTTGCAGTATCTGTAAGTGATCTCCCTTCATTAAAGTGGGAAGTACTTCCAGACTGGAGCTGTTAATTGTAAACTAGATTTTTGATGATCAATCTGATGCAAGCAATTTTAAATGTCGAACCAGTTTTTCTCGGAACAGTGAAAGTAGGGCCTGGTGAAATACCTGCAGATGGATGCAGTTTGGGTAAACACCCTTCAGATAAGTTTACTTTTAGAATGTGCCTGGAGCGTCACAGTACCAGGGAAGTGAAATCAGGTTGGTTGCATACAGGACAATGCAAGTTTGCAATACAACAGCAGGTAGTAAGAAAGGATAACTGTGTGTTTGTGTCTGGAGGAGCTCAGTGGTACTGAATGTGTGGAGATACGTATCCAAAAAGACGTTTTGGTGGCTCAGATTCTGCTTGCAGAAGAGAGGGTTCAAAATTATAATTGCTTTTTAATTTTTCTTCTTGTGCAACTAACTTTTGGATGGAAATACAGGATAAAGCTAACAACTCTGAAACTAACAGGCCCATATAGTTGTGCAGATTGATCCTGAGACATCTAAGCACTCCAGGCTTGTTCATGACATTATACCCATGAATAGTCTTTTGGAGATAAACGAAAGTATGTCTAAAGATAACATGTGTTTAATTGCTTTGCTCCGAGGGAGATGACTACTAATCTGTGTAATTACATGGAATTGTTACTGTTACCTATATAGTCTTTCCTACTCTGTCACACTCATTGGTTTGATCTTGTCTTAAGATAATAAGTTAATTTGAAAATAACTGTATTGTATGTGTGTACTGTTCATAAAGCAAATGAGTTTTGCTTACGGTAATTTCTTTGGCCTCTAACAAGTGATCATGGCATACAAGCATCCTTATGGTAAAAATGAGTAAAAGAATTTGTTTGCACGCAGTAGACAAAAGGGAGAGAGAAAGTTTTCTGTGTTTACGCTGTCTCATCTTGTGATAAAAGCTCTCATTTCCTGTGTAGTTGTAGGGATTTTAAAAAGAGGGTTTTTCACATTACAATAGGATGTTAAGTAGCATTGCTCCTGTTTATGTTTTAAACTAATTCTGTGTTAGAATGGGTTGATTCAACTACTGCGTATATCTAATCTGTGTAATTAAGTTAGATATAGTCATTCTGTGCTTCTTGTTTCAGCCAGTAAGAGCTAACAGAGGTGAGCCAAATCATCTTCTTGTCTTGTAACGTGCTACCACAGGTAGTACTTACTTCATAAGCCAAAGAGTTTTGTCAGCTATTGAAGAGTTGTATGCTGCCTTTTTCCAGCTTTTGGCTTATGATAGTATCTCTACTGTCATGTTGAAATGCAAGCTGTTAGTTTAACAACTCCAGTGTAAAATCTTATCTTACTATGTTCTCAATGTGTTTATTTAGTCTTTTTGTAATTAATAGCTGAAAGTGGTTTTTTTAAATGTATAGTCCCCAGAAAGTTTGCTTAAGTTAGTAATGCCGTTGTATTCTGTGAATTCCAACATTTCATATTGTATTAAAAAGCACAAGTAAAACAATTGAGAATGTGTTTTGCCTTAAAAAGGAAGTAGGAGGGACACTCATTCAGACTATCCACTATTGTGGATACATGTTCTTTTCCAGTGACTTATGTGACAGTGTAAACACTTTAGACAACTTTTATTACTGTAATTGCATGTTGCTGATTAAGACTCTTACACTACTATCGAACCAGCTGTAGAATTTCCACAAGAGTTTAGAAGTTCCTGGTGTTGATTATATGCTCTGAAGGGCAGGGTAGGGCCTTCTGTAATCAATGAATTATATGAAAATCATAGAGTTCTACAAGGTTTTTATGGGGTGTTTTTTTTGTTTTTTTTGGGTTTTTTTGCCAGTGGTGAATGAAAGGTTTTTTTTTTAGTCTGTATTATGTTTTGATTGCTGTATTAATGTAATAGAGTATTAAATGGTAAGTCATGCTGTTCTCACTAGGAGTTTGAACTCATATTTGTGGTAGGAAATTAATCTGGTTTTAATTGCCTGTGAGTCTAAAGTATGTTCCTTTTTGTAAAGCTGATCTCACATAAATATAAATCAGTAACTGCCTGTTCTTTAATTATGTATTAGTATATTGTACCTGCATACTAGATGAGAATATGAGCATCTCCAGTTACGGTGTATTGGAGGTCATAAAATCTTCTTTGCTCTATGAAGTTTAGTAGCACTGCATTTCTAATTACTGAAAGATGTAGTGTGTGTTTGTTGCTAGTTTTAGAGTGGCTATGTTTAGCTGCAGTAAGGCAATCACTTTATAAGTAACTCCGTAGGGATTTTTTACAAAACTATAAACATACTATAAAAACATACTATAAAATTACAAATGTATTTTTTACAGAATCTTTCATTATAAATACCTTTGAGGTATTTTAATGTAAAACAAAAAAAAAAACCCCTCAAATAATTGATACTATTTTTTATTTCATAAATACAGGACTACATTCTACCATTGTCCAAAGACACTGTATTAGTTTAATAAAAAGATGACTAATGTAACCTGCATTTGCAGTATCAGTGTCACTTCTTCCTTTGTCACTTTGCGCTTAATCTCTGCCCAAAGAGAGAGAAAAGTTTATTTCTTCTACAAGTTATCTAAAATTTCTAGAAAAGACACTGAAATACACTGGGACTAAGTGATGTGCAAAAAATATTTTTATTGCCTTTAGGTTATCAGTCTTAACTGTAGAAAAGCTTACTGCTGTTTAGCAATAACCACATTCATGGACTGTGAGGATAAACTACTAAAACTCTTGTTGCCATACTGAAAATAGTGATGTGGTAGAAAGTAGGAATTCGAGCTAGCACATTTGCACCTCTTTCTAAAAAGCCTTGTAGACAAGGCTGATGGTCTAATCTCGGAACATGATTTCTGGTGATATTTGAACTCAGCTCTCTATTCAGATATCCATTCATGTGATTGGTTTGGCTACTAATAAATCTTTAAATGATTGGAACAAGGTCTCATTGATGAACATAATACAAAAATTGCATATGCAATAATAGCATAATCTGATGCTGTGCTAAATCATACTATTAGCAGGCATAATTTGCTAATTATGTGCAAGATATGGGGCATCAACCAAGGTCTGAAGATACCAGGATTCATTTGGCTCTTAGGGTATGCTAGTCCACAGCACAGTGTTTGGTGGTACAGTCCTTTGATGGCACATCCTCTGCAGTGGTGTGCACTTCCAAGTAGAACATCCCTTTTGATAACACTTTGTCTACCTTCGTGTGGTATCTAAAGAAGGGATTATCAGTGTGGTGTTTAACATGTCTGTGTTAGGGAAACAAATGATACTTGATAAGTTAACAGGAGCTGGCTTGATAAGGGTATGACTGTTGCACAGTTGCTCAAACTCTGCTTCTAATGAGCTCTTCTACTCGTCAACCCACCCATCTGCAAACAGAAAAGCATCTAAATTCCAAGCTGTCCTTGGCATCTCTGTGCACCATATCACTTTCCAGCTTTGTACTGAGCTGTTTGTATCCTGAGTTGGAAGCAAATAGTCATCAGGTGTGACCTTTCCAAAGAAATACTGATCCTAGAGCTGCAGTAAAGTAGCATGGGTTCACTAATATCAAAAGGAAAGCTGGCAGTGTGTCATGTTTTACTGAACATGCCTCAAGCCCGCAGTTGTTAGGCACTCTGTGTCTGAGACAAAAGACAGTGGAGCTGGAGGACAGTGTTGTGTATTAAGGCTGTTGAGTAAGAAATTAGAGTAGCCTGATTTTGCTTTACAAACCCTTTATTTTAAAAAAAGTGAAGAGAAATAGCTATAGAGTATGTAATGTTTCATTTGCAAGTCACTGAGCTTCAGTATCCTAAAGAATAGAATTACTTCTGTTAATCATATTGATTTCCTGCCCAATGCCAGGGGCAGTACGTTAAAAAACAAAACACCCCAAAGCACTTCAATTTTGCACAATTGAAATAATTGGAAATGAAAAATAAAAGAACCAAGGTGGTAGGACAAACATCATGGTCTTTTTTTTTATGACAAAGACTTCAATGACACAATAATGTTGTTCGTAGTGTTTAAATGTGCATCATGTCTTTGCATTTATACCACACTATAGTGCTGTGGATTTGTCTGGGGAGAGAATATATGGAATATTATGGTTGGGGTTTTTTTTGGTGTTGTGGTTGTTTGTTGTGGTTTTTTTTTCCTTGGTGTTTTTTGTTGTTTGTTCTTAAACCTTTCTTATGAAATGGAACTTCTGTTATACTTCCTAGAAGAGACAGAGCTTCAGATGTTTGGAGGGTAACCTTTTCCACAAATACCATGTTGCTTTGGTTTACTGCAGATGTAATGAAAACTTTCACCTTTGGATGGTCAGTTTTAGAAACCTGTTTTTAATAAGTTCAGATATGAGGTACAAAGAATGAAATTAAGGAGTAGCTGAGGGGAGAGAAGTGAACTTGCTGAATTGGTTATTGGGAAAAAATGTTAATAAGCTTATTGCATGAATAATGTTAAAAACAAATGGGAGGTTATTCTTGGATCACTACCTTTTGACTTCCTTTTATAGAAGAATAATATTTGACATGTATTTGAAAACCTGTAACTTTTTGAAATATCCATTATTTAATCAGTAGGGAATATATGATCTAATACTAGCAAGAGAAAACTACTGAGAGTTGGGATGAGTAGTTTTTTTTGATGTTGGAGGTACATTACCTTTAACAACAACTTGCATTCATAGTGTAGTTGAATTGGTAGCTGTGTACAACTTATGATCTTGTATTTCTACTTCAGCCAAAGATGAGTGATAAAAATACATTATTTTTCAAAGAGTTATTTTTCTTTTGGAGAATGCCGTGGTTTTTCAAGTAGTTTGTTTTTTTTTTTTTTTGTTTAGTTGTGGGTTTTTTAGTGTGTGTGGGTTTTTTTTTTAATTTATTTGTTACTTTGGTACTCTCAACCCCAAGTTGAGCATATATTTACATTATTTTCATATAATGGTACAATGGTAGTAGGAGGATTGTTCTCAATAATTATTTATAATGCTACAAAGTTATGTAACTATCTAATGCTAGGAGAACAGTTGTGAGATTTCTACACCCTGTGGATTTTTCAGCATGTTAGTCTGATCAGAGTTGTAAATTGAGTCCAGCCATGAACTTCAGTTGACAGGAAAAAGACTCCATGTGTCTTTCAGACGAAAAGTGATCTTACTTCCATTAGTCTCGTTTAAATAGATTGTTTGTTACCATAATAAGATGTTCCAAAGTCAGGACCGACATTTTGGATTGTTCTGTGTAACTGAGCTGGTGTAAGTGGCTTTACCCATGTGTGACTTTGCAATGGCACTGCAATTAATAGGGTTGTGGGTTTTGTTTGGAAATGTTAATTTAAAAAGTATTTCTTTTAAAAACTTACTTATTTTTATTCTTACATAAATATGTTCAGTGACTTAAGGGAAACAGTTAAAAGTTACTTTTGAACTGTATTATTTTACTTGTTGCACACAATGATCATAATTTGTTCTGAAATAATCGTAAGAATAACTTGTAATGCAAAATAATACCTGAGCTAAACTCTTTGTCAAGCCATTTGAAATTACTTCCTTTTTGTCTCTGATAAAGTTATGCCTTAATAGTGCCTTTTAAAATGATTAAGTTTTACCTCCTGATGGTTATTGTAATTTTCTGGACTGTGTTATTCAGAACCTGTGTTGAGAAAAGGCAGTCCTAAATTTCATCTGACTTTTTTTTTTGTTATATTTGGTCATAAACATGATCTCAGAAAACTAATCTAAGAGATATTGACATGTGGCTTCAAAAGTGCTGAGCTGCTGAACAAAGCTAATCTGCATGTACCCTGACTAACATTTTGTAGGCTCATGTTAGAACTAATCTTCAAATTTCTTTGAGAAGGATTACAGTCTGCATCGGATAGGTTATACAATGATTATCTGCTTTAGAGTAAAAAAATATTTACAAAATCTATCTAATGGATTAAAGGCAAGGGCTGTAAGAAGTGTGACTGTTGAATATGTAATGTGTTTAGGAGAAATGTTTCTTTAATGTAAAAAAATTACAGAAGAGTACAAAATTATGGTTAGTTGCCATTTCAATTACTGTATTCAGCATATAAAAATATTTTTAACGTAATTGTCTTTTGAAAACTGTATGGGATAATCTCTACTGCCATAATTTGATTCAAAATCAACAGTTGTGGAAATCTTGATAGTAGGCTTGAGTAGTGCATGCTTGGGAGGTGACACGGAGAAGGAGATTAGGATAAACGTATTGTTCGTGTCATTCTGTTCGAAAACAATTTCAGCAGTAAATGACATTTAGATGTGAGTAAAAAGCAAACAAACCCAACATTACTTTGCTTTCTTCTAAAATGCCACCCAGAGGTTCCCATTCATTCTCCATGTGTAGCAATCTTTTAAGATATATATATATCTTTATATATGTGTGTATATATATACACAAACATATATATTTTGTGTGTATTTTGTGTATATATTTATAATTCTGTGCAGAGGGTGGATGTGGAGTGAGCTGAGATTTTGGTAAGGTTGCTTTTTTGAAGCAGGGTTTGCTTCTGTCTCCTGACAGAAGCCCATTTAGCATCGAGCTATCTCAGTCCAGCCTGTTGGCTAGAATAGGATCTGAAGTCTCTTTGGTGGATCATTTCCATAGCATGAGTAAATTCTGTTTCATGTTGTGGCTTAACAGAAACCCTACCTTTAGGAGCTCAGAAGGAAATACAGTTTGGGTGTATTTCCATCCTCAGCATCACTTCTTAGATTTGTACTTAGGATTAGTTTTCTGTCTGTGTTACTAAAGCTATAGGTTCAGCGAGGTTCTTATTAACAAATGCCAACACCGAGCGTTAACTTTCGGTTTTGCTGTGGTGGATTTTGAGCTTTGCAGAAGGGAAGGAAAAGGAATTAAGAAAGACACTCTACCTTTTCCCACTCTGGGCCTTAAAATATGCGGCCAAACAATAATCTGTGCTTTATTCAAGAAGCATTTACTCCAGTAATTATTTTAAAAATGTCTATATGAATTTGTACCTCTGCAGTGATTAGTTGTGAAAAATGTGGTAATAAAAGCAGACAGCACAAGAACTATTTCTTGGGGAGGGAGGGGAATCACTGCTAAAAAAGATCCCTATAAAATTGCTTGTTGCTGCTCCCCACTTCAACTCAGTTTGTTATTCTCCTTATGTGTAAATGAAATAGTTCAGTGTATTAAAATGGTAAGATGTGTCAAATTCAAGATGTTTGAACAAGAGGTCAGATATATTTATACTTTAATGCGCTTAGAGTTGATATTTGAAAAATAAACCCGAGTGGAAAACAAGTTGTGTTGTGACAATGAACAATTTCTGTTGTGAATAACAAGGAAATTGAGACAACAAGTTTAGAGAACATGACTCATCACAGAAACATCAGGAGAATAAAGATGCAAAAACAGTCTTGTAATGTGTTGATTATTTTGTTTATGATATTACCCTTCCATTCCTGGGATTTTTCCCCCCCCCCAGTGATGGAGTAGATTTAAAAAAAAAAAAAGTAGGAGTACTTAAATACCTACCAACAGTGCCTGGCAATGCAGTAATAAATATTTATGTTACCCTTAACAAACATCTGAGTTCAAAATACAAGTGTACTAGTAGTTTGACCTTCTTTGCATTTACAAGAAAATACTAGTGCTTATTTCAGTTATGGAAACTGTATTAGTGTGACAAATGTTGGCTTGTCATCCATCTAAGAAAGGTCAGGTAAAGCAAAGTGAAGCTCTGTGACCTAGTCGTGATTGGCTGGGAATACAACAGTGGATGGTGGCTTGAGAGTTGTAGAAATGTGTCACTGCTCTCATCACGTAACCGTGTATTTCTGTGAACTTATTTTTGTTAGAATACCCAGTATAAAAGTATGTCAGGAAAATTGTGATTTTGACTTTTGATGACTCAATTGCATGAAAGCGGCTTACTCCATTTTAGTTTTCTTTATTCAAGCAGTAGATATGAGGCATTTTCTTCTAATGAACTGAAAAGTTAGGCAGCATAGCTTGGAGGCTGGATAGCTGTTCTTCCCTTTGTTTTGTTTTGTTGTTTTCCCCCTAAATTTGTTTCAAATAAATAAGTATTCTGGTATATTTTTATTTGTTTTAAGCCACTAAAAAGTGTGAATGGTGCCATTTACTTTGAAAACAAATATGTTATGCAAGTGCTGAAAGATTACTTTCTAATTTCTGATTTATCTGCTGGAAGATGGAACATGGAGGGTGAGGCATTGTTGGGACTGGGGCTGTGCTCAGTTGTGGCACCAGGGATTGTGGATAGGTTTCCTTTTCTACCTCCAACAGGAAAGTTCTGTGATTCTAGTTTAAGATTTCTGAATCCCAGTTTTGGGTGGAAAGTTCTCTGTCACACATGGATCACTGTTAAAATACTATGACAGTACCATATCAATATTGTACATAAACAAAGTGTGTAGTTTTTTCAAGGTCCATTTTTCTTCTCATATTTCAAGCTTTGTGTTTGTAGTGTTTTCTCTTCTGAAAACAGTACTACTTCTGGCTTGCTTTTTTGCACATCAGGATGCATGTCCTTCCTATTGACTAAAAGAGGTGATTAAGTAGAGGTCTCTTCCCTTCTTATGGATTACTAGTGGGTAATCTTAAAACTGCATCTGAACCAGTTTTGATACATGTATTGCAAATGGCAAAGTTGACTTCCTTTTACATAGTTTAGAGGTTGTGTATTTTAATATATGTATTACTTTGTCTTTCCATCACTGGCCTGCCATTCTCTTTGACTGACATGATAGATGTCTTCATTGCCTTCTAAGTGATTTGCTCATGCTGTGTTTGTTCTTACAAGTATTTAATTTGTGAGGAGAATATGCCAACAAAGGTGCTCTGAAGGATGCTGCAAAAGGTTTTGCTCAGTACATTATCCTGCTATACTTGAATGACTGCCACTTAGAGGGAAATTGCTGTGTACAAGAAGGGAAAAATGGCAACAGTATGATCCAAGAAAAAGACAATTTGTTAAAGATCAACTGATCTACATGAAGGTTAGTAGTGGAAAATAACATCTAAAGGATCAAATTACTTCAAGAACATGGTCAAGTTCTTGCTTTTAAAAAAGAAATCAGACACTAGAAATTATTGGCACTAGTGAGAACTTGTTTCACATACTTGAAAAATAAGTCTCATGTAGCTTCAATTTATGAATGTCATGTTTGAGTTTCAGTTGTGTGTAAGTTCTGCAGTCTTGTTGCACAGTAGAGGAAAAACAATCGCAAAGGCTGTCAGGTATTGTGGAGTAAACTATTAGATGTGAAACGTAATCATAAGTGGAATTACAGATGACTTCAATCATAGTCAAAACAAGTGCTTAAAATGTATTTATTAGGAGGTAGCTTGTGAGTGCAAAGTCTTGTATAAAAAAATGAGGAAGATGAACTCCTTGTATCTCTGTCTTAGAGCTAGTTGTAAAATAAAGGCTATAAAATTTTTGTTTGTTGCTATCTGTATGTTATGAAGAGCCAAATGGTTTCTAAAACGTACTGTCACAAACTGATTATAAAATTCCCAAGGGGAATTCTGATGGGGCTATCATAACTTAGCAATGGAACAGTGAGTCACTGCAGGAGGAATTCATGTAATAATCTTTTCTGGTATTTATAGGACCAGGAGGATAAAATGTCATTTAATTTTATTTGATTAAAAACTACTAGGCAAGAAAGAGGAAGAAAAACCAAAGGTTTTTTCTTTTATTTCAATCATGAAAGATGGAGTATGTAAAAAAATATATATTATGAAGTGGTGTAATAGAGTGATTAATTTCAAATCTGAACAATGCTCCGAAATGGTAGTTTTAAAGTTTTTGGGGTTTTTATTTTGTAACTTAAGGTGGTGGGGTTTTTTTTGGTGTGTGTTTGTTTTTTTTTGTTTTTTTTGTTTTTTTTTTTTTTAGGTTCTAGATACAAAGTGTTGCTTTTGGCTGGAGCAGTTAGATTGAGGCACCTGAATGAGTTTTTGCTGTTAGTTTAGACATATGTATGTGTGCAGTTCAAAGATTATCCATGGAAGGTCTTTTTATGTACTCTTAAAAGTTACGCCGAAATGGATTTAATGTAGCCTTAATTAGGTTTGCTAGGATGCCAAAAGTGCTTTAGCCTATTCCATTAATGCTGGTGATGCAGTGTTTTATCCAGCACTGTGTATGCAATCCTGCAATCACTTCTGCTTGAATCAGAGCTGTATCTTCTGTTATTTGGTGCTCTCCCTTTAAAGATCATGTTACAGTTGCCTACTGTTGCTTAAAGGTTTGGTTGGTTTGTGTTGGTCCTTTCAGAAAAGGCAATATAATTTGTTGAGCATGTGTTTATTCACAATGAAAGCTTGCATGAATTTTTAACTAAAGTTTTTAGATGCTGTCACAATGTTTGGAGGTTGTCACTATATCATGATACAATGATCCTTACCCTTTCTCTTCTTCTCTCCTTTGTGCTACCAGTATTAATTTTTAGTTTATTTGTAAGATCTTCTCTATGGTTCATTAATACTTGGTGTATATATAAGGGGTTTATCTAGGTTAAAGTTCATCAAATTTAAAATTACTGGAAGTGGAAGCAGATATATGTGAGGAAAGGTGAGAGGTAGTATTGAATGAGCCACAATATCTTGAAAAAATTCACTTTTGGGGAAAAAAAAGCAATATTAAATATTGCTTAAATAGAAGAATTGTCTGGATATATGCTTGGCCAAAAATGTCCCTCATTTTTTCATTTCCTGCTATTCAAACTTGATGAAATATGAAGGACCTTCTTCATAGTAGAGAACTGTTGGTGAGAGAAAGGCACAAATCTGTCTAATAGTTTCTAGAGACCCCAAAGAAGAGGTAGATGTCTAGAAAACATACGGCAAGTGAATTGCTAAATTATTAATTTTTGGAACTTCATATTTTCAGTGATCTTAAGTGGAATAAAACTATTATTCCAGTTTTTGTTTTGTTTTAAAGAAGTTGTAAGTAACTTCTTCTAGCACTTCCTATACCTTTCTTGACTCTTCCTGCCAACATTGTAGGTCTGTTTCGGGAAAGGCAATACTGAGGTTTTCAAAATTTTCATGTTAGATTGCTAGATGTAATATCCAATAAGGGCAGGTTCTCTTTTGTTTTTGTTTTTTTTTTTTAAACAAAACAACCAAAGGCAACCCAGAAATTGTTATTCATGTTGATAAAGCTTACTTCTTTTTCAGGAGGAATTATGAGGTAATTTAGATTGGGATTATGTTGCTACAGCATAAGTGCAGTCCTAAATGACACTTGAGACTGTTGTGTTTGAATGCATTTCTGAGTTAATCTTATGCAAGAAATAAGAAGGTTATTTTGAATTTCTGCTATTCTTTCACTTTTTTCTAAAGGGATTTTTCTATAGAAACAGAAGATAAAAGTGAAAGGTCTGTTTACTGCTTATGTTTATTACTTCTTGTAAGTACTACATGGAATTAACTTAAGCAGAAATCAAAAAATGAGATGTCTCAGAAATTGTAAGAGTCATTTTAGAGGATATGTACACTTCGTAGAATTCATGTTAATTTTTCTGAGTTTTTTTTTCTAAGCTAAATGCAGAATTAAGAAATACACTTTACTAATTTTTATATAAGAGTGGTGATACAAATTTTTCTAATCAGTTCAATATCTCACTCAATAGCTACTACTGGATAGTTACTGTACATTGCCAAAATAAGCCCCACACTGAATGTACCCTCTGTGATAACAGAAATTCTCTGAATCTCACCAACAGTGATAGTGTGAGAGCTTATGTAGGAAAATAAATGTTTTCAGCAGCTTGGAATTTTTAATGTAAGTAAATATTTTCAAAACCTAGCAAAATTCTTGTGGTTAGTCGTGTTTTAAAAAACTACCCGCACTTCTTGGACCGTTTCAGTTTTATGCTTATAAAATGGTTTCAGTGAATATACTTTTGTTTTCATTATGGCAGAAGATAAATCAGAATGCTTAAATAAATTGTGGGATCATTTATATAGTATGGATATTATATCCTATGTAACATAACTCTGTCTTACACTGCTTACCAAAAAAAAAAATATTCTATGTGGGTTCTTTATTTCTGTGTATGAAAGATGAAATTAATCTTGGATGATGAGCAAACTAAATTGTTTTTTTCTCCATGAACTTTGTAAAATATTACAGCCAAGTACTTAAAGAGTATAGGCTCAGGAAGCATGATGGTATAGCACAAAGAAATTAAATCATGACAACCTGAAGATCTTGAATGATCATAATTTTCACTTACTTTAATCTACAGTAGAGTTGTATTATTAGTCTCATAAATATCCAGTTTTATTATTATTATGAGAGTTCTGTTAAAAAGCCTTGATGTTTTCTAAAAACTGTTTCTAGAAAAATGTTTGGATCTGTCTTTCTTGATGTTGAATTTCTGGTTTTATCTGAAGGGAATTTGTCATTGAATCTTAATTCTTTCAAGAGATAAGTTATAAAATTTCCGTTAAAAGGTGCTTACTTTTGTCATGTATAATTTTTGTGAATAAGTTTAATTGTCATTAATTCTTATTAATATAAACAGGCTTGATAAGTGGTCTTCAAAAACTGTTTTACATTTAACAAAAAAAAATTAGAGAAGTGGAGAAAAACCACCCCAAACCAACCAGGTATTCATGTTAAAGGGTATAGGGAATTTGCTCTTTTAGTTTAGCTTGCATGGATTTATCCCCCCCCCCCCCAGTCAACAGAGATGAAATAGGGGAATTCAAAGATGCAGAAACTAGAGAAGGTGCTGTTCAGTTGTGGTTTTACTTGAGTTTAAACACACTGTCCTAAACCAATAAAAATATCTCTCTTTTTAAATGCCAGTATGTTTTCTCTAGCGTATAGAATTGTAGACACTTTCTTAAGAAATATTTCCTTTTCAAATTACTAAGTGAAATTGCAGTCATACAACCTCTCCCTTGCTAAGTGAAGAGACAGTTATTTCTGTCAACAAAATAGTTCTTGACTTTTAAGCAGTTAAATACAAGTGTTGTCAGGCCAAAGGAGGAAGGTGCTTGGGGCAGCTTCAAGAAACACTACTGCTGTTTTACAGATAAAAAAAAGATTTAAACAAGCATTAAGTTCTACCTAATTTTCTTGTGTTTTTTCCATTAATGGAATCATATAGCCCAGCCTGCCTTGGTTCAAGGTGGCTGCCTGTCCCAAGTCATTGTTTCCTAGGGAAGTCTCAGGAGCAAAGTCTGTTGGTCAGCCAATTGGTCAAATAGACTCTGATTCTGGAAACCTCTCTAGACTGATCTTAAACCACAGAGCTGTCAGGAGTGCAATGTTCTTCTTTCTAGAGTCTTATCTCAGCTGCTTTTCTGCTGCTTTCTGCCTTTTTCTTGTTGGCACCTCCTGCACATCAGTTGCTCATTCTCCCTGCTTTGCAGGCAAACCATTTGCTCCAGACATTCTCTCTGTGGTGTCGGTGGGAGTTAACCAGACTTTTGAAGTCACCTTGTCTCTGTGTGAAATTTGATGACTTCATTACCCTTCTCATGTACGAGCTAAAAAGGTTTTTTTTTTTTTGTTTGTTGCTGGTAGTGGTTGTTTTGTGAAGTGTTTGATGATAGGAGTGTGAAAATTTTCATTTATTTATGCCAAAGTCTAAGTTTTGAGACACTTGCTATAAGAATTGCAATGCCCAGTTTTACTGAAGTTATGCTGAATTTGTACCTATGTACATTTTAGTCAGAGTGCATTCTAAGTTCCTTGGATTCGTCATCAGTTTTAGTCCAGAAGACTGGAGAGGACGCTGTGTCTGCCTGGTGTTACTAAAAGAACCTTCCAGTCTCAGTTTGTGTACCCAAAAAAAAAAAAAGCCAGACCTGGTATATGTTCATGGGCAGTAAGTATTCCTCAGAAGTAAGGAAATAAATAACTTCTAATCGAACGGTGTAACTCAAACCTCTAAGAGTATGTCACATCAGCAGTTGAGATGGGATTGTGGTTAAGGTGGGTGTTTCTGTGCTATTCTGCATCTAATTAACACATGAAAGGATAGAGCAGAACAGGGCTTCAGCATATAGTAACCTAAATGCATAGCTCTGTCCTGGCACAGTGAACCCCAAATCAATGGCAGCGTGTCTTAAACTTACATTTTCTGTGCTAGTTATGTTAATCCCTATAGGGATATATGTGTGCTTGTGCTGCCATCGCACTTTGATCTGTGGTATGAAACTATGGTTGTCTTTTTTTTATAGATACACAATACATCAGTCTTCCTTTTAGACACATTCTTACAAAGCAAAAGGTGCTGACTACTTCCTGTAGTCCCATGTCCTGTATATCTTTGTAGCCATCCAATTGAGCAAGTCTGAACCAAAGCAGTCAAACAATGTGCCTTTCCTCTAAACTCGGAATGTAAGGAAAAGGGATGAGATTGGTGGTACCAAATGTTTGTCATTTTGTTCCGCAGCAATTGCCAGGGATGAGGTCACAACCCTTAAAAAGGTTACTCTGATTGAAATTCTTCATGAAACGTGAAAATATTTCCGAAAAGGCATGCTGACTATATGGAATGGTATGTTCCCCAACAGTGTATGGGAGAGATTACCAAAGGAAGCTTTAAATCAGCAATTGGCTTATCACTGTTCTAAGGTAAAGTTGATGTCTTTTTCACTCAACAGCGTTTCCTTGATATGACGTTTGGAGCCGGAGGTCATACTACAGCTCTTCTGGAGAAAGCCAGGGATGTTACAATATACGCGCTAGACAGGGACCCCACCGCGTATAAAATAGCTCAGCAGCTTTCAGAATCCTACCCGTAAGTCGTTGTCTTCTGTCTTAAATATAGTGAAGATAAGTTTGAAGTTGTGCTAATATTTGCACAATTTAATTTAACTTTTTATAGGTTTAATATATAGTTTTTAATGGCTTATTGTAGAACAGCATTATATGTTTTACATATTTCATTAAGTAGAAGATCCAATTCAATTTACTTCTGAGTACTGGCATGCAAATTCTTCTGTGTGTTTTTGATCCTAAGTACATATTCTATGCTCTGTTAATTTTGAGTATGCATCAAGTAGCCAATTTTATATTTAAAATTTTATTTAAAAAGAAAGATTTATGTACTGTGCTTGCTTCAGAGACTACGAAACAATTTAAGAAACTATTTCTGTGTAAGGCTCATGCTTCAGTTTTCTTTTTTGAATAGGGTGCCGAATCTGAACAATCGCTAAATTCAAAGTTTTAGGTTTTTTTAGTTCTACAAAGTTCTTGCTCCTTTATTTTATTCAAGAAACAGCCATCAGAATATCAGCACATTCATGCAAAAGTCCAATATGTAGAGTCAAATTTGAGCTTTTCAGAAAGTACTATTGTTTAAATTTGACAAGAAAGTAAAAATATGTTAACACAAAATTCAGTAATATGAAATAATTAACACTTAGGAAATTTAGGGAAAGTAGGCATGCAAGGCCACTTACTGTCAAGTTAAAAATGTTACAGTATTTATTTCAAAAGAGCTTTTACATGAGGAAAAATTAATCTTTCCAATGAGAAGAAAACTGGAAGAGGCAGATAAAGAAACACCTGATGGTTTGGTCATATTTCTCCACAAAAAGGAGTTCTAAGACAGCATTACTATTCAAGCAAAGCAGAAGGTATTTCTCACCTTTTCTGAAAGAAAAGGCTAAACTGTGCATTCCTTCTCTCAAGTACCATTGTCAGAGGCCCAGTGGGCAAAATGCAAGCATGTGACAAGAAGACATAGCTCAGCTTGTAGTCATCCTACACTGTAAGACCACTTTAAATATTTTTCTCTAAATTTTCAGTACTTTATGGTCTGAAGTGACATGCAGTGTATACTTAAATTTGTGGAATTCCTTTCCTGACTCCGGAGAATGCTTTTTTTCCTTTTTTTTTTTTTTTTTTTTTTGGGTGGTTTTTTTTTGTTTGTTTTTTAACAGAATAGTGTAGAGAATATTGACAAGGGAAGTCCATTTTCTTTTCAACTAAGCCTACAGACACTTTCTGACAGATGTCATGGGAGTTGTAGTATTCTGGTTTTGGTGTCATAGAAAAAGAAATGTAGTCATAAAGCTAATCTTATATAAAAAAAAAATTTCAGAAACATTCACATGGCATAAAACAATGATGAACACTCCTCTGACTCTATGTTTATCCATAAAATATCCCATGCAAATCTGAATGTGAAGGAAATTTATTTTCCAGTAGATGAAGAGATTTTACAAGTGTTGGATGTTGCTCTGACAATGATTGACAGAGTTAATTCTGCGAAAAGATGGGCTTTAATCAATGTAGTATCACAATTGATACAACTTTATAAACAAGGAGGTCTGCTTGTTCTAAACATTTGTAAAGTTGTATCAACTTGGTTACTTAAACTCCAGACATGGTGGTGTCCCCCTTTAGAGATACAAGTTATCATTAGAATGCAGTGAATTCTTAAATAGGAATCGGTTTAATTCAAATCTGTGTTGATATCAAAAGCTCAGGGGATGGACCAAGTTGATATCTTCATCTGGTCATCTCTGCTCTCAGTAAAATAGTTTCCTGGTTCACCAGGAAGCTGCAGAAATAGTTGTGCATTCTTAAAAAGGGCAGTGGTAGTATGCAGTTGCAAGCTGAGAGAAAAGTAGGGCTGTCCTTTCTGTAACTGATTGAAAAACTGCAGCACAGAAGTATAAACTTCATTGTTTTTCTGTTCTAGGTTTTTTTTTCCCACCTCTTCTGCTTAACATGGCTGTTTCAGAAGAGGTTAATTTGACTTGAAGTGCATCACTTCCTTTGGAGGTGACAGTACAAAGAGGGGAAAAAGGCTGTTATGCAACCATAAACAGGAAAATCTGATTTCCATTATGTCTGAAATTGTGACTGCAGTGGGCAAACTGAAAGTCATATGTCAACCGAATTTTCTGTTGCTATTTTGTTTCTGCTTAAAAGAGAGTATTGTACCTGTTTCATTGGAGATGTTAATGAATTGCAGCATATCAACTAGATGACAGATCTTGAGCCTGGCAGTAGTATTTGCAGTAGTCCATTCTACCCTAAAAAGCTTCAATTCTAATTATTCAGTGTTAATTGGTATTGCTTATTTTGTTTAGGTAATGTTATTATTTTAGTAAAATCATGTAGTTCCAGCTGTTACTCTTTATAAGACTTCATTTTTTTTAAACATCCTCTATCTTAAGTCAGAGTTACAAGGCTATTAAAGCTCAAGTTGCAGAAATATGCCCAAAGATATGGTTCGGGGAGAAAGTAAGAATAGCTAAACTAGGGGATTTTTCTACATTCAGAACTAATAAATGAAGTCCTCCTTGTACTTGGCCAAAAGACAGCTGGAGTAATAAGTCACCGAATGAGAACACCGAGGAAGAATACATTTCATGTTTGTATTTTAAATGTGTGGTTTTTTACTTCTTGGTAGCAATTTTTGTCAGGACTAAAATGTGGAGAGGGTAGAGTTACAACTGCAGTTCTTGCATTCATTTAGCCTCTCTGTTTATTATTTTTAAATTTTAAAATATAGAGTGCTGTTTTAATAAGGAGAAAATGGGTCAGGGTCTGTTAGATATTCAATGTGTGGGTGGGAATCCTTTGACGTGCTTTCTGGGGAAGCCTCTAACTTGGGAATTGCTGCTGAGAATCCAGAACAAGATAAAATTCACTCAGTAGCAATATACATTTCAAGTAAACCCTTTCACACCCACTTTAAGGGAGAGGTTAGAGAGGTGGCTGAAAACTGGCAACCAGTATCATTGCGAGCTTTTAGATATCAGAAACCTTTGCAAAGCCTAAGCAGAGGAGACAATATCTTCTTTGTAATTCTCTGGGAATAAGAAATTTTCCCCCAAAAGTAAGGATATATAGTATGAAATTCCTCATACAATTTAACTACCATTTTACTTTAATTGTAATTTTGAGGTGTGATGGTGCTTGTGGGTTTTGCTTTCACAGTTATGCTAGGTTTACAGTAAAAGTGGGATAGAACCATGAACTGTGCGTTCTATCTTGTGCGGAAAATAGAATTTATTTTGTTCAGTTCTAGGGAAGACAGAACTTTTTACTCCTTTTTTTATGTGCATAAGATATTTGAAAAACAGGAGAATTAACGAGATTCTTGACTTCCTATGGAATGCAGTGCCACGTGTTACTTTAACCAGCAGTGGTTTCAAAGATGTCCATTATATTGTTTTGTTTAATTCATCTATGTCAGTGTGCTATAAAAGTGCTCAGAACATCTTTAAAGTTTCATGTTATAGTTCTTCCTTGCAGGGTGTTTCTGAGGACAATTCTCTGAGCTTAATTTGAGTTGTAGGGTTTTTTTTTCTAAAAGGAACAAGTGTCTTTATTTTTAAAAGTAAATAATTGTGATGTTTTTTGCAGTAAGAGGGAAGAAGACAAAACACAGCTTCTAATGTTTATTTTCTGCTGGGTAGCTAATTGTCTACAGATCTTTTTGTCCTGTTAAGATGGTAACTTCATATTTCTGAGCAACAGTTAGCACACTAGCTTACTATTTCTCAATAGTTATATGTTTATTTTGTTTGTGTTTACAGTAGGAGGCATTGAGGCACTCTGCAAAAACAAGAGGCTATAAACTGTATCGAAATACTTCTTGTATCGGGCAGTAAAGACAAAAGTATAGTTCATTGGTACATAGATTATAATTGAGTAGAAGAATCCAGCATTTTCGTATGAAGATGGAGATACTATGTGTGTGGACAGGAAAGTGCTTGTCACTTACTAAGAGAAGGTCAAGACTTCTTGGTATTTAAGCTAAATATGTTGTTTACTAAAAAGAGAAAGTCTTTGAGAATTTTATTTCTTCAAGTTTGATAAAAAGGAAAGCAGGTAACTAAATGACAGTATTTGTCAACACATTTTTGTATAATTACCGAGCTTAACACTTAACCAAGTATGAAATACACAAATGTATGGAGAAATTATTTAGAGTTCGGAGAATTTTTCTGATTTGAGTCATTGTACTTAAAATACTATTATCTTAGAATCGTAGAATGTTAGGGGTTGGAAGGGACCTCTGGAGATCGAGTCCAACCCCCCTGCCAATGCAGGAACACCTAGGCCATGCCACACAGGAACAGATCCAGGTGTCTTGAAAATCTCTAGAGAAGGAGACTCCACAACCAGCCTGTTCCAGTGCTCTGTCACTCTTACAGTAAAGGAGTTTTTTGTCATGTTGAGGTAGAACTTCCTGTGTTTCACCTTGCTACCATTACTTCTCGTCCTGATCATCGGGTGAATCATCAGGGGAATTTCTTCTTCTCAAAGGGATATATTGGGTGTATTTCCATTTTTAATTCTCATAGTTAATAAGATACTGAATATGGAGAAATAGAAGTGTGCAGAACTAAACAACCTGTTATAGGGTTAACACATCTCTAAAGTGCTGTAGTGAGACTTAGAATATTCTAAGCTTGAATGACAATTTCAGTAGAGCTTTATATAAAAAATGTGCACCCTTTAACTAGAACCAGAATGTTCTCAGTGTTTTGGCTTTCTGACGTCTTTCTGTCCCATAATCAACTTTAAGAGGTACTGCAGGTGGCTTGGAGGAAGAGTGAATTAACGATTAATAAGAATTTACACAGCTTTTTGCGTCACTTTTTATTTTCAAATCATTTGCTAACAAGTCACCTAAGGGCTTAAAATCGACCAGGACAATAAACAGCAGGAGCCTGTGGTGAAATTGATGCGATGAACAAAGAAAATAAATTATAAAAGTCAAAATAAGTATTTTATGGGTTGCTCTTGATACTATAAAAATCTGTGTTATCAAAGAATCAATTCAAATGATGATTCTTCTGTTGGAATTTTATGTAGATCCTAAACTTCCCTTTTTATATTTAATGTGGTGATTATTCAATTTATCAAATATTGCTGTATGGCTTTTTCTCGAGAACAATCACTCAAGTGGATATCAGTCAATATATCACTTTTTTTTTCCCCTCCTGTTATTCATAAGTGTCTACAAAGGTTGGCATTACAGCAGGAAGGTATTATACCTATAAATGGTAAAGAACCAGAACAGCAACAAAACCAGACATTTCCATGACCGTATTGAAGGTTTCTGTCTAAAGAGTATAGTTTCTTGTGTTATGTTGCTTTTCAACCTCAGTATCCTTTCAAGCAAGATTAAGTCTAGAATTAACATTTAACTAATACTAGCTATTGCCTTCCAAAGGGATAAAACTTTATTGAATGTGAAATTATGGAACATGTTACTGCAATTTTTTTTTTTTAACCCCACTCCCCTCCAGGTTATTCGATGGTATTCACTTACACAGAGACACTTCCTTGTTTTCTGAAAAAAAACTTTGACAATCTTTCCTTTCTCACTTCAGAGTTTTCCTCACAGATTGCCTTTAGTAATACTTACATAATTTGATTACCAATAGTGATTTAAAAAAAATTTTTTTTTTCTTTACAGTTGATGCTGAGTTTACTCCCCTGCTTCTACAGGCTCTTAAAATGCTTAAGTTTTTCTAGCTGAAAGTTTAGATTTAGTGTAAGTAATTTGTACGTTTGTCACCAGCAGTTTATAAGGGTGGGATTTCACATATGTGAGATTTGATCTGCAGTGCTACAAATTATTTGAATTTCCTTTGCTTTGAATGTCTTAATGTTCTTGAACTAAACACTGGAGAGCCTACGGGTCAAAATGACAACTATCAATACTGGTAAACTAGACTGAAGTTAATGTAATCCCTTCATACTTTTTTTCTGGAAATGCATATTCTAGTTCTGATTAACATTAAAGGTCATTTAAGGCTGTAGAGTTATTTCAAGACTATATCATTTAAATACTAAACTAGTAGGTATTTTAGTTTTATTTTTAGTTAAGAGAAGGAAAGAAGCTGAAACTACAGCAGTTCAATGTCCTCTATTTGCAATTATTATTATTTTTCTAAAATTGCTCTTGTGGCTCAAACAGAAGGTACATAAATTGTTAATGTGATGCATGTTGTGCAGTATACTAAATAAATAGAAAACGTCTATTAAAGTTTGCATGCTACGGTTAGTACTTAAACCACATGTCCAAACTCTTTTATATGGTCATGTCACACCATCTTCTGAATGTACCATGATGTTATATGGTATAATTTTCTCATAAATATACATTTCAAATAGTATATTTTCAATATGTTAAATAATTTATATTAAGTGAGTATATAGCAAAGTAAAACTACATTCTTCTGGTGTTGTGCAAAAAGCTGAATATAGTTAGAAGTAAAAGGCATTTCTCTTAGCTAGATTGACTCACCCTGTTTGTCTGAGGAAAGTCAACAGGAACTTTGATCAGAGGGTTTATTCTGTTCTTTGCTTATGCTGGGGCTCATAATTAAAAAGTGGATGCTTTCCATCAGTTTGTTCTGGCAGCTTTCATTGTGGCATTGTCTTCATCCCTCATAGATAAACTTCTGTAGCCGAGTACTCTGTTGCACTTCTTGTTTATAGGGGCTTGGAAAAGGAGCATTAAACATGGTCGTAGTAGAGTGTGTTTATGAAATTTCAGTGGTCCTGGGTGAATTTACACCACAATAATGCACTGATCTTCAGCATTAACAGAATCATACCCTCTACTGTACAGAGCTGCCTACTGAGCCCTTCACAAGGAGGGAAGCTTTCAAAGCTGCAGGGCCTGTTGCCTTTCCTGCCCATGTAGTGCTCTAGAGCACTTTCCTCTGCCCTCTCTAATGGTAACTATTCAGTGGCTTTAAAACAAATGAAGACTATGGAATGTTATTCATAATGACAGGATATTTTGCCACTTCTGTCATACAAAAAAGAGTTTAAGCTTGTATTTCCTCTATGAGTAGACAAAAGGTATAAATCTGAATGCAGCACAAGATAAGAGATACTGATAAAAATGGGGACATAGCCAAGGCAGCAAAATGTGCATTGCTTCACTATTGCCCCTGGCAAGCTCAGTCTTAGATGGTCCTGTCACCACTCTGGCTGTTTGTTCTTCATAAAAACTTGTAGCTGAAGCACTTGTTCCCTCTTGAGATGTATTTCCTTTTTCCAGCCTAGACAAGTGCACCAGCTGATGTTAAGGGGAGAAAAAAAACCCCAACCAAAACTCCAAAGCAAAGCAAACCAAAATTAAGTCTGTTTTTGAACAATTATGTACTTAAAATATAATGGTTATTCTGCAGTGTCAGAAATAAAACGTTATAAAGTTTTCTGTGCTGCAATTTAAATGAATACTGCAAGTAAAATACCTTTATTGAGAGGATTAAAAGCTGACGTATCTTTATAAAAGAATTTTATTGTTCATAGTCAGTTGTAGTTTGCAAGAGCAGTTGCTTGGTGCTTTCTGTTCTTTTTCTCTTTTTAGCATTTGCTGCTACTCACTGGAGGTGAAGAAATCTACTGGAAAATTAGGACTGTTCTGCAGCTGAAAAACAACATGCTTGCAATATATAATAGGGTATAATTTGCTATTTAAAAGGTACCTGCAGGAAGTTTTTGCTTTCAGTACCTTTCTTCCACTCAGGATCAAATACTAAAAACGGAGTAAATAACTCGGTGATGAAAACATTGAATTATATGTAGTAAGCTATTTTTTTGCCACACTTTAGGTACGCATGATAATATGTAAAAATTCATTTTCGCAGATTTTTTTTCCCCTTGTTATTTTTTTTCCCCCCTTCAAATTGATACTAACTGTCCTAATACTTTTTCTTTTAGAAAACATTGTTATAATTGGTAATTATTTACTATCATTTGAATCTGTGTTTAAATAATCACATAGGCTGAGTCTAAAGCTCTGTTTCTTAAAATTAACAAAAGATTGGTGAACTCCCCAGGGATTACAGACAAACTGGTTTTAGTTTGGCTGCATGTTTTCTTAGAGCAACATCTTGAACATTTTTTTTTATTTGTGAACAAACGTTTTTGTGTATGTTTACAGACATGCAGAGCATGGTACAAAAATTTAAATTACTTAGCTCATATTCTGATCTCTCAAGTGGAAATAATGCCTGTTCTCCCAGGAATACTTAAAAAGGTGCTCAAGACAGAAATGATTTGAGATGAACAAGACTGGCTGTTCAAGGGAAAGCTTTATTAGAGACTACGTGAGACAGTTGACAGGCTCTGTCCAAGCTGCATGCTGAAGGGAAGAGGGGGAGCGCCGTCTCAAGGGAATTTAATCTCAAAAGGACCAGCCTCCTTGCTCCATTTGGCTGGCAACCTTTGAAAAGCATGTCTCCAGAGAGAAATGTCAGCGTAAGGCTGAGGGGACCTGTAGTCTCTTCCTTAGCAATGCTCAGGACGGGTGTACATTTTGTACCCAAGTGACTGGGTAGAGGGTTTAATTCCTTTTACCTTCTTCCTTATGCTCGTCATAGCTGCATCTCACACTGTTGTCACACTTCAAGTTCCAGCTCTGGAACTGTGAGCTGCTGGATGGGATAAATTAAATGATCATAAAATTTTTGGCAAACCAGCACATTTCTTCTAACCTCATTTTTGGATACAATATGACGTCTTTTTGTGGAAGTCCCTCAGCTTTTAAGCTATCCTGAAATGGAAAATTCTGTCATTTATGGTTATATTTTGGCAAGATTGTATGATCGGACTTTGATTTAGAAGGGAAAAGGTTAGTAATAGCTAATGCTAGTGTTTGACTGGGATGGTGTAGTCTTATCTACGTGGGACCCCGGATAACAGCTGGGGGAACCTGCTCTCAGATGAGTCTATTTCTAGCTCTTGCGTGCCTACTCTAAGAGCACTGTCTGTTCCCTTCCTAGTGGGTGCAACCAGAGTTTGCACAGCTAAACCTCTTGTCCTGGTTTGAGTGAAAACAGAAATAATTCTGTTCAGTAATTTTACTTTTCAGCTTGGTTCTTTTAATTAACTGCACTTTCTGAAGTTAGCAGCCTGTTCTTACAGGCAGTGTCTGCTTCTAGCAGTGATAACACCTTACGTTTAGAGTTACTACCAAGGATTGGTGTGCAGACCAAGGCCACTGCTGGGTCCTGTGTACCACACTGGGGGGTGCAGGAAGTGAAAGGCTGCACCTGCAGGGAGGAGCGGACAGGACGGGTGACTCTAAACTGACCAGGAGGTATTCCAGCCCATATACGCCATATTTGGTCTAGAGCTGAGGGACCTGAAGAGTCTCTGGGCTCTTCTCTCCCCTCGTGGACTGCTTTGCCAGCTTTTGCTTGGCTTGGCTCGGATCCTCTTTCGGTTCCTTCCTCGGAGCACCCAAGGAGGACTCTGTCCATTCTGCCTTCGATCCCGATCTGCGTGTTCCTGAACCCGGTACCAGAATCCAGCTCCTGAACACAGCTCCCGGCTGCTGCGGGGCCCAGTCTGGGACTCCCCCGAAGCCTGCACAGCATCAGTGGTGACGGTGATGTAATTACCATCAGGGGGGTTGGGTTCCATACTGGTTTTGTATATATTTGTATATATTCCATTTTTATTATTATTATTTTCCTTTTCATTAAAGCTGTTCTAGTTTCCTTTTCTAATCGCTAAGTCTCTCTCCCTTATTCCCTTTCTCTTCCCCTTTGGGGAGGGAGGGGGGTTAACAGAGAGCGTCTGTTATAGGTTTAAGGGGCTGCCCTGACCCTAAACCGCCACACCTCTGTATGGAGGCGTAGCTGGAAGGGTTCAAGTATTAAGCTCCCCATATGTACCACAGTTTTGTCTGTCATCTGGATGGCTGCAATACTGAACCTGTAAACTCTTAGTTTTACAACTATGGCCCATGATTTGCATCTTTTACAAAATTTTATATAAAGGGAGTATTTTTGTTAAATAGTTGCTCTACAGAAGGAATTGAAAGGCAAGGAGAAGCTGCTTGCTGCTTAATATGTTTATTAGGGAGAGAATCAAAGATATATTGGAATGCATACAACATTCAATTACAAGTTGAATTTTACTAGGCTGTCTTTTGGGTAAATGTACTATAAATGTTTAAGAAATGTGACTTTCACTTGAAACTGCTTACTCTGGTTTGGGCCATATGTTTTGAAAAACGAAAGAGAAATAATAACTGCCTTGGTTTTTTTTGCCCCCTCAAATCCAAGTAAGAGGACATTATGAGGTAGAAAATACTATTTTTATACTGTCTATCACCTTTGTTAACATTTTATTAGACATAAATCATGTAGTTTCAGGCTGCATAGTGACAATATGGTTCTCCATGTATTCTATTTTTATAACTTTATTTAAAACTGACATGTAACTTGCTGTACCTGAAACCCCAAGTGAACCAGTTATTGGAGTGTAACAAAGTTTTGACGTCAGAACTGCTATTTATTCCACTGGCAACCATTAGCAATGCATTACCCTTTGGCACTCGTGTTTTCAGAAACACGGTTAAATTTTTATGACTGGTTCTGGCCAATTAGGATTCTTTCTCAATATAGAAATAAGGGAAGAGATCTTTTTTACAACTTACTAAATGTAGCTTTCCAAAACCAACAGCATAAAAATATGAATTATTGTGTTGAGTTCACCAAACATACTATTGAGCCACACTTCACACTGACAGCTTGCCGTGCATGTGTATTTGAGAGGCAGGGCTTAAGGTAGGCTGCCTTGTCAAATGCATGAACCCTTATATTAGCATTTAATGTAATTACAGCTGAGCTATGCTCACAGGTCAGTCTGGTAGCTTTAGTAGAATGTGAAAGGGCCTGAAGACTTAAGATAGAGGAAAATTAGGGAGATTTAGAGGGTGTGGAGGAAAATAGGGTGGAGTTGGGGCTTGGCAAAAACAAATGGCTTGTAGAGAATTTCCAGTAGGGGTTTCTGTTGCTGGCTTTTCCCCCCAAACTTCAGCAATGCCAGACTCCAGAGTGGTTGCATGGTGCCTGCACTACGTATGGAGTGTGATGGAATGGCTGCAGAAGAGGGTGCTATGGAATCTGATTCCTAGTTGCTGGTTGAGGATTGCTGTGTTCTAGCAATAAGAAATGTCTTGGCGTACAAACAGAAACTACAAAGGACACATTTTCCTTCTGTGTCATTGTTGGTGATCTCCTGGAGGCTTGGTAATAGACACTGTGTCAGTATCCTGACTACAAAACTTAACAAAATGCTTGTCTCTGTGTTGCTTTACTAGTGTGCTGTGGATTGGTTTTGAAGGGAATGCTCCTTTATCTAAGAAGATTTTTCCCATACCTGAATTATACAAATTATTTTTCTGGTTTTAGATCAGTAGTTAAAACATTATCAGTTTTTGTTACAGGCTGTTGCCTGTAAAAATGCTTCCCTTGAAGTTTCCAGTCTTTATTAAGGCAGACTAAATTTAGTATTAAAATATTACATTGTGCATGCATAGTTCACAATACTTGGAACAGTCATGTTTTTGAAATCGGAATAGTGGTTATAGATTTCTGTTGTTATGGCACATGCAAGAATCAGGGGAAAGATCATGTGTTAGAAAACAAACTGTGTAAAGGAGATTTGAGAAAAGTTTTGAAAAGTTCTAAGTAACTGTTAAAAATGAATTCATATTCGGGCTGTTACAACCTCTGAAATCTAGTTACTGGCAAAATTGGGTATCCCTGATATGCAGGTTTTTGTTAATCATGAGGTAAGGGTTCGTGAATGAAGTAATTTTCAGTGCAGAAGCTGCCCTTAAGTAGAATAAGTGTTTATGAAAGGCCTAAACCAGTAATTTCCTTGCTCAGATGTTGTTATAACGCAGGCAATTACTACACAGTTTCACTGTAGTTGTAATTTCTTCTCTCACAGCTTTTCTTTACCACAGAAAATTAGGTACGTTTTTCAATACGCTACGTTAATGTTTATAAGCGAGTATCTGTAATTCAGACATGGTATCTTCCTTCATTCCTGTGACGATGAGAAGAAGTGTGTAACAGGAGACTAGTGATAGCCCCCAAATTAATTTCAAGTGCTTGTTTATTTAACATTCAGTTTTTCATTGGAACTAGACTGAACTAGAGATGTAGGGCACACAAGTGATTATTTATTGAAAATGTAGTTGGTGAAGTGTTGTTATGGAAAGCTTTTTGTGAAGATCTGAGTCATATCTATAACTCCGCATTTCAGCCCTCAACTTCAGTTGCGCTTTGGGAAAAGTGATTGCAGTGTAATTAGCTTCAGAGGTTGATCTCCATTTGTGCAGAACTGTAATGTTTCGGTGATTTCGTGTCACTTGGATGGGATTTGTTTGTAATGAACATGAATATGTTTGATATCACTCTGTAGTGATGGAGTGAAAAATATGCATGGCTCAGAACTATTTGGGTAAATAGTTATTTACATTGGTAAATAAGAAATAATAGCAAGAAACAAGCGTCGAAAGAAAAGACTTCTTTCCCCTAGAAAATAGGAAGAGCTTCTTAAGTGATATTTTCTGTGGTGAAAATCCATTCATTGTTTAGAGAATGTGGAAATTATAATGCCTCAAGAATATCTAGAGGGTTGCATTGGTTCTTTACGGAGAAGCAGTGGGAAAGAATATGGAAGGGAGCAGGAAGTTCGGGAACATGAGGACAAATGAAAAAATATAGCAATTGAAGGATAAAGAGCAGTCTAGAAGACAAGAACAATACATGATTTTTGCTGAAAATAAATGGAGTATCAGACAAATACCAAAAGTCTGGGCCAATTAATAATTCATGATTGAAGGGGATAGAACATTTTTTAAGAGTGATAATATGAGTCAGAGGAGAAATTAATGGAAAAGATGTAAACATGGAATGTGACAGGTGGTTGAATGTTGACCATTCAACTCCCATTGTTAAAATTTGTGAGAAAGCCAGAGATAGACAAGAAGCTTTAGAGGAGTCCTCAGGATATGTCTTAAGGATATCTAGTTCTGGGTAGAAGTTTTGAGTGAAACACAGTTTGTTTTTTTTTTTCCCCAGAGGGAGAAAAACCAAAACTGTGCATGGTTGTGCATTTCTTTCTTGCTTCTTTTTTTTTCTCTAGAGAAAAAGTATATATGCCATGTCTTGCAGTTGCCATGGAAAGTACCGTGGCTTTACACCTCTCTATCCACTTCAGCATAAAATCAATTGGTGAAAATACTTTTAATTGTACGTTGGTCCCTCCAGACTCTGCTCATCTGCAGTCTGGAGCCTCCTGGAAAAGACCTACCTTTTTGTTTACTTGTTTGTGTGTATTTTTGTAAATTGTGTGTTCATCTTTGAGCTAAAATTTTCAATTTCTTGTTTTAAGTGGGAAATAGTTGCCTATGTCTGATTGCTATTATCTTAATTTACAGGAACTTGTGTAACATTTTGTCATATTTGGCCAGGCAAGATTTTCTGAAAAAATTCTTATGTCCTCTTTTGTGCATACAGCAAAGGAAGCAAGGATGTTTTAAGTCCTGTGGGTAATGACTTTTGGTTCTCAGGAAGTAATCTTGCAATATGTATAGGTCACAAAAAAAAGTGGATTTCTTGTTATACTCTTTTAAAAAAGACAACAGTTGTCTACATACTTCATATATTTTTTCTGAGGTTTTTATACCTCCTCTTTCGCCAGCAGATCCAGAGAGGTGATTCTTCCACTCTGTGCTGCTCTGGTGAGACCTCACCTAAGTACTGCATCCAGCTCTGGAGCCCTCAACACAAGAAGGACATAGACCTGATGGAGTGGGATCAGAGGGCTAGAACACCTGTCCTATGAGGACAGGCTAAGGGAGTTGGGTTGTTCAGCCTGGAGAAGAGAAGGCTTCAGGGAGGCCTTATAGCAGCCTTTCAGTACCTAAAGGGGGGCTACAAGAAAGCTGGAGTTGGGACTGTTTGCAAGGGCATGTAGTGATAGAATGAGGGGCAGTGGTTTTAAACTAGAGAAGGGTGGATTTAGATTGGACATTTGGAAGAAGTTCTTTACTATGCAGGTGGTGGAACACTGGAAGAGGCTGCCCAGGGATGTAGTGGAGGCCCCATCCCTGGAGACATTCAAGGTCAGGTTTGATGGGACTCTGAGCAACGTGATCTAGTTGAGGACATCCCTGCTCCCTGCAGGGGGGCTGGACTAGATGACCTGTAGAGGTTCCTTGCAACTTAAGGCATTCTATGATTCTATATATTTTTTTTCTGTAAACTGCAGTTGATTAGAGGGACCAGGGATGCCACTTCATTATACTGAAGGAAGGAGAGCCAAAGCTGCAGGCTCAAGAATAAAGTTTTCTGTACATCCAAAATCTGTTTTATCAATGCAGAATACCATGTTACTAAAAAAGATAAAAGAGTAGGTACTGTGATCTCTACCTTTCAGAAATCATACGTTGGAGGCTGACTTCAGGGATAGGAGGTAGGGGGCTGTTCTGCCAAGAACAAACCCCGTGATGCAGTCTTAGAAGTATCAGGAAAGAAGAAAGAAGAGAGAATGGAATGATACAGGCAAAAATTTGATCAGTCACTTCTTCTAAGACATGAACTCAGGTGTTACCACCTTAAAATTTAAATTCAAATTTCCTGATGGAAATGAATGAAACAACTTCAACCTTGAATGATTTCCTAGAAGAAATTAAAGTAAATCATGAGTGTTAGAAACATGGGGTTTAAACAATGTCAAGAAATAACCTGATTGATTTTTCTTGATCGAAAGCAAAATCAAATATACTTCTGACATTCCTGAACAGTGCTTTCTTTTCCTGGTCTTAGAAACCTTCTTAAGTAACAGGAACTGCACAAATTTGTTGGTGACTTTGTGTGGTTTATACATAAAGAATTTTGCCTAGTGTCTAGTTCAGAATTGCTTTGCTGTCACTTCAGCCAAGTATTCCTTGACTTTCAGTTGGTATGCAGAATGACTGAATACTGACGTCTTCTTACCAACTTTGAGATACACATCCCGATCCCTTCTAGCCTTCTTTTATCCAGGAAGAAAACCAGACCAAACCACAACTTCCAGTGTTTCCGTATGAGTCATGTCTTCTAACCACCTTTTTTGTTGGTCCCTGGATCTTTCAGTTTGTTGACTACTTTTTTTTTTTTAAAAGCACTGTCTGTAAAACTTGGCCTAGTACTTCAGGTGATACCAGCTTAATTCTGTCACATGGAATACTTGACTCTTAATTTTGTTTATCAGACTTCTGATAATTATACTGTGAAACTATTTGATTTTTTTCCTAATAGTATCATCTTCTAATTTAGAGTATTTTGTTTAAAGATGTAATTCTCCAATTTTGGTTTGTTTTTTTTTTTTATTTTGTTGGGTTTTTTCTTGTTTTTTTTTGGTTGATTTGTTTTTGCTTTTGTTGTGTTACTGTTTTTGGTTTTTTTATTGTTGTTAGGTTTTTTCCAGGTCTGAGTCATCTCACTTCAAAGAACAACAACAAAAAAAAGTGTTGCTGTTGCAGTATAGAAAATAATGACTTGTATCCAGCCTAGGACTGGCACCTGTAAAAATTCTCTTGGGTTATCACTCCTTTTGGCTGCAGACTGTTTGTAATTATTGGTTTGTGTTTTAAACTACAGAAATTTCCACCATAGCTTCCTAGTTTGCTGTCATGTTATGTGTAACAGTCAAGATTGAGCGCTAATTGTGCTGTGCTCTATACTCCCTACCAGCAATCCATGTTTTTTGTAGGAGGAAAAGAAAAAAATAATTTCTCAACCAAAACACATGTTTCGTGTGACTTTCTTACAACATTCCTATGCAGTTTGTGTGTGGGGTTTTTTTGGTTTGTTTTGGGGTTTTTTCTGGGGTTTTTTTTGTTTTGTTTTGTTGTTGGTTGTTTTGGTTTTTTGTGGGGGGCTTTTTGTTTGGTTTGATCTTCTGATTTTTGTTTGGGTTTTTTGTTTGTTTGTTTTTTGTTGGTTGGTTTTTATTGTTGTCCTTATATCTTTGTTCTTCAGTAGCCTCAAAAGAGAGGTTGTTGATGCCTCAAGCCTGTCAGAGGTATTTGGACAATACTCTTAATAACATGCTTTAACCTTTAGTGACCGCTTAAGTGGTAAGGCAGTTGGACTTGGGTGATCATTGTATGTCCCTTCCAATTGAAAATTATTCTATACTCTTTCTTTCCAATCTTTTGTTTTCAAGGTATTGTGTAAAGTGAGCTAGCTACTACCTGGAAACATAAGCCTGTGTGATCATGGAATCCTTCATCAGAATTCCCAGGTCCACAGTCATAAGCCATGCCTGCATTAGTATGTAGCATGATGCCACAGGAGTGCTGGTGCTTTCAATCCAAGATCTATAATTTGTTTTGCAATCTTTGCTGTTCAGTATTCCCTAGGACTGAATGCCGTGTAGTGCTCAGAGAACATTAACCACCCATCTTCATGTTTAAATGGTTTGGACAGGAATTCAGATTATGTGCACTGAAGCCACTCTGGTGCAAGCCAAGTGCATTACGCAAGGGGTGATCAGAGGCTCACTACCATCTAAAACACTAGTGTATTGCTGCCATACATACATGCTTCAGACAAGGGATCTTGGAAAACGAGCTTTATAGCTATGAGAGAAATTTGGTTCAGGTTTGTCACATTTTAGGGTCAGGGTGGCCCCTTAGCCCTATAACAGAAGCTCTCTGTTAATCCCCCCTTCCTCACTAAAGGGGAAGAGAAACGGAATAAGGGAGAGAGACTTATCAATTAGAAAAGGAAACTAGAACAGTTTTAATGAAAATTAAAATAATAAAAAATGAAATATATGCAAGTATATACACAACCAGTATCGAACCCAACCCCCCTGATGGTAACTATGTCACTGTCACCACTGATGGTGTGGAGCAAGCACCAGGAGAGTCCCAGACTGGGCCCCGCAGTACACGGGGGCTGAATTCAGGAGATGGATTCTGATACTGGATTCAGGAACACACAGATCAGGATCAAAGGCAGAATGGATGTAGTTCTCCTTGGATGCTCTAAGGAAGAAATTGGAAGATAACCTGAGCAGAGGGGGCCAAGAGGGCAGAGAGGAGCAAGACCCTTGTGATCCCTCAGCTTTATACTGCATATGACATATATGGGCTGGAATCACTTGTTGGTCAGTTTGGGGTCACCTGTCCTGTCCTCTCCTCCCTGCAGGTTCAGCCTTTCACTTTTTGCACCCCCCAGTGTGGTACCCAAGATCCAGTAGAGGCCTTGGTCTGCATGCCAGCCCTTGGTACTAACTCTAAACATGGAGCGTTATCACTGCCAGAAGCAGACACTGCCTGTGAAAACATGCTGCTGACTTTAAAAAGTGCAGTTAGTTAGAAGAACTGAGCTGAAAAGTAGAATCACTGAACAGAATTACTTCTGCTCTCACTCAAACCAGAACAAGGTCCTCAAGATCATCAATAGAAATCTCACTTCTGTTAATATGCTGTGAAGAAGATATAGGTATATGTACAGAAGATGTGCCAGTCCTTATTGTGCAGAATGTCATTCTACTCTTCTGTTTTCCTTGTTTTAGACAAGACCTTAGTGTTTGTCAGTGATCCACAAAGAGGTGGTATCAGATAAGCAATAAAGGTAAATGGTGAGGAACTTACTATGAGAAGACCCTAAAACATTTTTTATGTGATTTAAGCCTTTCCCTGAATTGATTTGCTTAGCTGCTCCTTTGGAAGAATGATGGGGCAAAGTAACTATAATGAAATGAACATGTCTTTTCCCCCTCATCTAACAGTAACAGAACTTTCTGATCGTCTTTTCAGCAGACAGCCTCTTCCATAGCGTTTTATTCATTAATCTGTGTATCAGATAATTCGCTGGGTTTTATGGACAGAACCGGTATGACGTCAGAACTGCTTTATATGGAGGAGAAGGTTCAAATACATGAACATTGAGCAATTGGACTCAGAGGAAATTCTTTGGGCTGTAGTTTCTGAATTCTTTTGTAAGACAGAACAATAGCTCTGGGATCACTTGAGGATTACTGATAAATCAAATTGAGCTATACACTTTGTAACAAATCTAATAACCATACTGTGAATATAAGAGAAAAGTCATTGGTATTGCAGGAGGTGTGTGGTGGGGATGAAATTTGCTGTGCCACGTTCATGACAGTGTTTTGCAGAGTAAAACTGGAGGTATGCTTGTCCTAATGATAACAAGTTCTACTGGGTGGTTCTCTTCTGTTTTATTTGATATTTCATTATTGGAAATACTGTGTCTTTCAAGTTTCTTTTATAGAAGTTTTTAAAATGGAGTTATACTTAATTTTATTGTATGCCACCTTGGGGAAGAGTATACTCTAGATAATACATTATACTGCTGAAATGAAACACTGTTATTTCTTACAAATCTCCCATGGGAAATACCAAACCTTACTAGAGCACGTTGTAGGAACACCAGTGGAGCCATCTAGTGTCTTCTGAAGAATTTATCAGATTACCCATGTTTTTGTCATGGCAAAAAGTAATTTACTCAAAAAGGTAATTTTTTCACTTGAAGTACTGTTTTTTTGTATTTGTGTTGATGTCAGTAGTCCAGCTTGTGAACAGGAACACAGATATATTTATACAGTAACAAAAATGGAACTTTTCTTCCAGTGAGGATTGTTCTACTTGGTAATGATTTTTTTTTCTGCTAAAAGAGTATTGTAGCAAATGCAGAGCAATGAAACACCATTTACTCCTACTTCCAAAGAGAAACCATAGCATAACTGAAAAATCAGGTAGTTTGAGATTGTGCAAAAATACCAAGCTGTAAACCAGTTTGTATTTATTAATTTTTCAATTTTTCATGTCATCAGGTGATTGCTTTATATCCTGCCAAGAATCCAACATTAAAAACTTTGAGACTTACATTATTACCTGATATTTACTGCAAACAGGTTCACTTCCCATATGAAAATTATTCTGGACTAATAATTTAGCTTTGTGTGACAAAACACAGCAAAGGATTAATGTTCCAGATCTATGCCAACCTACGTTTGTTTTATAATTGGACTAAATACACAGTTTTTTATCTTAATTTCAAGCTTATCTTTATAATTCTGGGGAAGAAAAAAGAAATTTACAAACAAGACCAGTGATCTGTAGTACTCTTGAAGTCGTAAATAATTTAAAACCTTTTACCAATGTTATGAACGACTTACACTAAAGCTTTTCACTTGTCTGATGGTCTGCCATATAGATGGAGTTCTTTGGAGTTTCTGGGACAGTAATTAAAAGACAGGAAATTCCAGTTAGATATTAAGGGAGAAAAAAATTGCCGTAAGGGTGATAGTACTAGAACAGGTTACATGGAGAGCTTGTGGAATCTTTTCGAGGTGTTCAAGTTTCAACTGGACTTGGCCTTGAGCAACCCCATCTAATTAGATTTGCATTGAGAAGGGAGCTGGACTAGAAAACCTCTGAAGGTCTCTTTTGACAAACTGTTCTCCGATTTTGGAATTCTCAGGTGAAAAGATGACACCTCAGAAAAAAACTTCGTAGTAGTCTGAACATTTGTGGATCAAAGGGATTCTCATATAATTCCAGTTTTGGAAAACTTCAGTTTAAATGCCTAAGTAGACTGGACTTGTTTTCTGAGGCCTGTCAAGAACATGTTACTGTCTATTTTCTGGCACGTCAGACTGCTTAGCTTCATGGGGAAAGTACCTGTTACTACCTATTGATGCTGCCTATTTTGCTCATAAGATCTTAGCCTCTAATAAAGGCAAAAATACAAAAGAAAGTACTACTCTAATAGAGGAATTGGCTACTATGCAAAACAGGTGGAAAACTGCTCTAAACAGAGAAATACAGCCTACAAAGCCCCAACCCATGGAGCTGAATGCTAAAATGTTCCTTTCAGCTAAGCCAGTTGTCCTTTATTCTGATTGGAAAGGAATGTAGTTGAAATACCAGTGGTATAAGTTGGGTTTGGATTTGGGTGAATTTTTTTGGAGTATTGCAGAACTCTCCTTTTATATCACATTAAGTTAATGCCTTTAGACTGTTTTACCACTCCCTATGGAAAAAAGGTACTGAACTTTTCAGTAATGATCAAAAGTTGTTGACCTTGAGATCTAATAATCCTTTTGTAGAAGCAAAAGGCTTTGGGAGTTGTTTTCTTTTGAATTTAAAAAAGCTAAAAATCATTTTATCTGAAAGCAATGTCTTAAAATTTCAAGTTTTCTATCAGAAAATAGCAGTTTCCTGTCAATACCAATGTTATGTCTGGTTCAAAAATCCCCAGTAATCACTTTGGTACTGAAAAGACTTCTTTTATTTTTTCACCAGTGTTGTATTTATGCATTCAGTTTAGGTTTTTCTAAAAATAAAAAGAACCATTTATACCTAAATGATATGTTATTAGGTTGGAGTATGTTTATACACATGTAAAAAGTGTAACGTGTGTACGTCTTGATAAGATTAAGTAAACATTTTCAGGGTGAACTTTGCAAAGGAGAATTACAGTAGCTGTTCAAATACAAACATGCAGCAGATCATTGAATCCAGTTGCCTGGTATTATAAGCCACTGAATAATTCCTTCTCATTCACTGTGCTCTATCTTAAAAGTGATTAGTAGGTCTATATGCAGTGCTCCAACTATTCCGGAGTCTGATTTTTCCGTTACATGAAACTTTAAATTTCTGGTTAAAGTAGTTACCTAATTTAATTTTAGTTGCTTAAAAATAACTACTAGTTGATTAATATCTATTATCTCTTTTCTCTCCCTTGCATTTAAAATACTCACTGCAGTATATTAACAACTATTATTGGACTTCTTTATTGTATGCAAAAGAAATCTGGGTGTTTTTGTGTTTAAAAAAAAAAATTTAAAAATCTATCTATATCTGTCATCTCATAACATCTTTCATTTGAGCTTGTCATCCTATTAGAGCTTCTCTGTGCCAGTTCCACTTTGAGTTGCTCTCTTTTAGGTCAGGCTCCCATTATATGCAGGATGGAGTCTTACCATTAATACTTTTATATTCCTAGTGAAAAGACTTCTGACTTATATGTCCTAGGATGTAGTTTCTGTTTTTATGACTGTATTTGCAGTGCTATTGGTTTATGGTCAAGTAAAACTCCACGTTCCTTTTCCTCATGATTATGCCCAGATGATGAGCTTCTAGCTTGTGCAAGACTTTTTTTGTTGTCCCTTCAGTACATGTTTTTACATATGATGCCTTTCAACTCATTGCATTTCTCTTTGGTCATTTCTTTGAGCATTGTCATCCTTTACTGGTGTCCTTGAAACAAATGTCACTAGATTGATATTGCCTTTTCTAGTTTAATAGCAACTTGACTACAAGTACTGTTACACTTACAGGGTTTTAAGGATCATGCTTCATATTAGTTTAAATGAACTTATGCCACAGCTTCTGTTCTGATAGCCTGGCAGTTGCATTTGTATCGCTCCACATTATTTCTTCTATATGGTTTATTTTTAATTTAAGCTGTTCATTTTGGCTTCTTGAAAGAAATCGTGCTCTATTGCTTATGCAACTGTTTAGTTACCTGTTACACTTGGTGGAGGTGACTCACAGGTTTACTTTACCTCTGGATGTTGTCTTGTTTCACAAGTGGAGCTTTTTGCTGTTGTTGTTCTTGTTGTTGTTCATTGTTTGTTTGTTTTTTTGGTTTGGGTTTTGTTTGTTTGGGTTCTGTTTTGGTTTTTGTTTATGAATCTCAGTTGGATATATTTTCTAAGTAGAGAGAAATAGAGTGGTAATTTAAAATTATGTGTGAATGTTCAGTCCTGAAAGTAATTTGATTAAATATTCCCTTATTTCCTCAAATACTTACAACTTCAGACTTCATGTTGTCATCTGCAGCGGCTAGTAATTAAAATGTCCATGTAGTCTCTGTACATTAAAAAAAATGTGGTTGAAATTAGGTTATGTCATCAAAACCCTTCATTATTCTTATTTCCTTTACTTACTTAAAACATAACTTGAACAACTTCTGGATGATCACCGTGTAGGAAGGAAGTCCATTGGAATGCAGCATCTTATGACTTGTATGAAGTAAGAATGGCAATACGTGAAATGATTAACAGCAAAGAACGCCGCTGGTGAAATGTGGCTAAATTTGACAGATTCTATTACAAGGTATTTCATAAATGAGCTAACAGAATTAGAATTTAAAATAGAATTGCCTGTAAGATTTTACATGGCTGTTAATCAGGTGGTGTCTATAGAGCAGCAAGATATTAATGGTTCCTAAAAAAACCCTGGGTTTATTTTTACAACTGCATTCCAAAACTGAATTTTTTTTGTAACTGGAAAAAAGGCCAGGGTCACTAGGAAAGCAAATTGCTTTCAAATTTAGTTTTAAGACAGCATAAATAAATCAGAAGCTTTCTTACAGTTGTTAATATTCCATTCTTTTGTGTAACTTCAGTATTTCAGAATTTAATCTTACCAGTGTAACTTAAAGTATGTTACCTTAGGGGAGGTACCTAACTTTTCAGATACAATATTTGAAAGTCCTGTCTTTCTTAAGGTTTTGATGAACTAGTACAGTTTCCCCTTTTAAAGAAACATATAAACCTCATAATCATTAGTAGGATTAAGTAAATTATTTTCTTTACAAGAATGGATTGTAGTGATTCAAGCTTGAGTACAGAAAGTTCCACCTCAGCATAAGTAGAACTACTTTACTGTAAGGGTTACAGAGAACTGGAACAAACTCCCCAGAGAGATTGTGGAGTCTCCTTTTCTAGAGCCTTTCAAGACCTGTCTGGATGCATTTCTGAGTGATCTACTCTAGTTTTGTCCTACTCTGTCAGGGGGCTTGGATTCAATGATCTTCGGAAGTCCCTTCCAACCCCTAACATTCTGTGATTCTGTGATGATATGAGAAGCACATATAGATTTAATTTTGATTTTAAGTGTTTGTAATTTGGAATGAATTTTCAGAGTTTGTAAATTCAGGAGTAACAAGGTACAGTAGCTGTTTTGTGTGAAGAACAGACAGTAGTAGCAAAGAAGTCTTTTGCTGTAGGTTTTTCTGTCTGCAAGGGTCACACATCTCCCTTCAGAGCAAGGAGTTCACCAGTGAAGTACTGCCTGATTAAGTGGTCTAGGGTATGTAACCTATTTGTTGATAAATAATCTAAATAAGTTAGTAAATTGGTGGCATAATTGCTTATGATTGTTGATTAGGCAATGTTACCTAATACAACAAAAGTGAAGACTTAGAAAAACTGCAAAACCTTGCAAGTTAGGTGAAAAGACATAGTTAAGTATGAAGTGATGTTGGCTAAAAGCATGTTAGATTTACTTATATAGTGGTGGGTTATGAGCTGACCAGTCAATAATGAAATACTGGACTTATAATATGTAGTTCTGTGAAAAGTAAATCCTTGGTGTTCACTGGTTAGAAGAACACACTAAAAACTACTGGGAAAGGAATATAGAAGGGTGTAGTGAATGCTAGTCTGTCATGTAAACCCATGATACGATTGTATTTTTAATTTCATGCACGGTTCGTGTTCCCTTGTCTCCCTGGTACAGGCAAAGATACAGACGAGCAAAGCTTTGTTGGCTTCTGAAATTTCCAGCTGAGTGATGCCCTTTCTTCACTTCTGCCCTTATTTGCATTCTTCTGGTGTTCTGTTTCTCTTATTTCTCCTTCCCGCAATTAGGAGCATATAGTTGGGAGATGTGAAGCTGTCCAAGTGATGGGCAGACAGTTTAATGCATAAGGTGGGAGTCAATTAGGAATGTAGACGTGCTCTTCTATGAAATAGCGTAGATAAGTATGACAGAAGGGAAGAAAAAGTTGTTTCACTTGTCATAAATTCTTGATGCCAGGCATGTTCAACCTTAGTGTTCTAAGGTTTAACTCCTGTGTCAAACAAAGCAATGGTTTGTCAAAAGTCAATAAAAATCCTGTAGGGCTTTATCAGGCCACTCCAATACCGTCAAATAATTAAGAGAAGGAAAAAAGCTTCTGTAGCTTAGATTGTTTTTCCATTTATTATGTCCTAGTATTGCCACTGGGTCTCAAGGTCTAGATTCATATTCTGTTAACAAGGCAAAGGTTATGCAAATATATTCCAAGTATCAGTAGGAACAGGTCTGTCAAAGTAACAAATACGCGTGATCTTGAGCAAGCTCTCGCCACACATAGAGCACTTTGGACGGCCAGAATTTGTGATGCGGAAAAGTACTGTGTAAATTTGTTTTGTTAGCTAAAGAAAAGTTAGCAATAGCTTTATTTATTATTTGATCCTTCAGGGAGGAAAAAGAGATGGTTTTTTTATGTGCTCTATGTCTGTGCTTTTGTAACAGTCTTACCAAGTGCAAATCAGATTGTAGTAGGAGTGATTTTAAAACGATTCAACAAGTGGGTTGTAGGTAGGAGTAACCCTTTGACAGTTCATTGCATGTTACTTTTTAAGTTACCAGTGTACATTCTGATAAATTCATGTTTTATATGCAGATAAATATGTCAGTAAATTAAACTTTTTATTCACCTAATGAATGAATACCTTTGAAAGTTGCCGTCTGAGACCCTGATTATAATTTCAGATTCCTCTGAGACTGGGTGTTAACACTGGGAAAAAGATTGAGATCTGCTCTTTCTTTGTGTGTTCAAAAAAATGTATCTGCAATGATTGTTGCTACAGATTTTAGTATTGTTATAGTTTAGTATTGTTATATTCATGGACTGAAAAATGTTTATACACAGCTGTTACGTTTCTGATGTCAAGTAGTAATTTTCAACTTTCTGATGTACATCCAGACTGACTTTCTGTATTCTACAGGGTTTTGGCAACTGAATTAAATCAAAACTTTTGTTCCTTCCAAGGCCAATGGCAACATTTCTTTTGATTTCAGTGAAGCACCATTGTGTCTTTAATGAAAGTATGAGTTTATACGTGGGCTGTTGGGGAATGGAGAGGAGATTTTTAGAGAGATATCTTTGAAGATGCTAGTGTAGAAAGGATAAGAAAATAATGTCTGAGATTTATTAGTTCTAAGAGTAGTTGCATTTCTACCTTTTCTTACAATGAAAAATAATCTTAGAACTTGAATAATGAGGTGAACATTCACCCTTAAGAAGTGATCATGCAAACTGTCCTCAGAAATGCTACAAGACCATCAAAAACCCCCTTCTTGTACTAATTCTTCAAGTAATAGTAGTTATTAGGAGAGCTAAAATAACATATTCATTGATGTATGTAATATATACATACTGTATCTGATGGGGCAATGTGATTTTGTTGGCTGTGGAAATTACTGCATAAGGCTCTTCTTGCTTGAGAACTATGCTGTAGCCTATGGCTGAATGGAGGTAGAACCATGTGTAGTTCTGCTTGCAAAACCATCCTGAAGTGTAGTGGGACATTCCTGCATCAGTAGAGACTATAAATCCTTTCATGATTTGTGTCCTTGGTTCATGCTGTTTGTTTGGTTTTGTTTGGGGATGTGTTGGTGTGGGTTTTGTTTTGGGTTGGTTTTTTTTTGTGTGGTTTTTTTTTGTTTTGTGATGTGTGTTTGTTTTTTTTTTTCCTCCAACTATTCCTTTCAACTTCCGTGATCGTGGGAAATTAATGTTTTTGTAATGTGCATCTGGTAGTTTTGCTGCCTGGTTCACCATCTTGCTCAGCAAATTGTTCTCTGCTCTTGTCATCTTTATTTGCACTGCACTATGTTCCCTGGAGGCTGTATGAGAACAGGAAAGGGAATGCAAACCAGAAGAGAAAGCCAGATATGTAAAGAAAGGTGAACAGCTTTAAAGTTAAAATCAGCGTTAATAAAACTGAGAGGGACACAATGAATCTTTGGTAGACCCGAGATGCTGATACAGGTATTCAACTATTCTTGCATTATGTCCACTGAACCTTACTTAACTAGACTGTCTTATTACCATGAAGGCTAAACTAACATGTGCCTCAAACTAAAATCCCCAGATGGGTCAATGTAAAGTCTTAGAAATATTTATGATTTTTCTGATGGGTAGTGTCTCATCCGTTGAGCTGTCAAGTCTCATGAATGAAAACCAAGTCATTCTAATGGCTTGGGTTTTCTTGGTGCATCCAAATGCTGACAGCATATCAGATTTTACATACATTATGTAATAAAGCTAGCATGAGTAACAATGTTATGTATTTCATAAGAAAGGTTTGAACACTTGATAGTTAAAAATTGCATCAAATAAGATAATTTGCTCTTATTCAACAAAACTTGGTGTTACGTAGGAGTACATGGTATGTAAAGGTTTACCAATTCATAAATACTTAAAATGACATTTCTGTAATCTTAAAAAGCAGAATAAAATTCGTATTATAGCTCTCAAATTTGAAAATGTACGCTTACTTGGTCCTGTGGACATTGTTTTTCATATACTTTTTCCCGTTTTCAGGTCTTTGTTTAATCAATGTCAGAGAATTCTTTCTGTAGTTTTGTAGTGCAAAACCCAGCTTAGACTGCACTGTTAGTTCTCAAACAGGTATATGGGCTTTTTTCCAGAGCTGTAATGACTCTTTTATAAAGCTAGGAATGTAATGACAGGGTCCGCTTATAAGTTGATAGATCCATCTAATTTTTTTTTTTCTTTCAAACCTGAAAACCAGGCCAATTTACAATTTGTCAAAAGGTAATTTAAATTTTTTGCAGAGAATTCAGATACATTTTTTTGAGGAGGTTGTTGCACTGAGGAAGAGTAAGGTTCACAAGAGTTTCCAGGAAGGGTGCTGAAAGTTCCAGGAATTTACGACTGGAGTACTTTGTGTTTTGATTTTAGGTGTGCCTGCTGCTTTGCAGCCGTGAGTAAACGCCACAGCTATTTGACAGCTGCTGAGTGACCTAGGTGAAGTGAGTCAATGACATCAAACTCAGCCTGTACCAATATCCTCATTAGAGCTGGTGCTAATTGGCACCCTTTTGGCAGTTTCAGTGGAGTTACTGAATCAAACAAAGCATCAAATTGGTCTCCTCATTTGATGTGCATTGGCAAGTTAGCTGAAAAACTTTTTTTCTGATTCTCTCAAAGAAACCATTTATTCTGGGTGAGTAGAAGGTAGTTTTCACTGTTGAGGAGGGATCATCACTTTCTGACTTCCTAGGTATTCATATATAGAATTTGTAAGGGGAGCAATGGTGAAAGATCAAGAGCAAGTATTGTTATATACACATAAAAAATGATGAAGCACCATGAAAGCATAATTGTACTTTTCTGTGAAATTACTTGAATGATTGATACAACAGCAACCTCTGTGGCAATGGAGACAAACTAGATAAGGGAAAAGATTTTCTCTATTTATTTTGTTAGGTATATTCATGCTTTACTTTATTCCTGTGTGCATCCCTCTCAGCTGAGTGAAATGAAGAAAGCTTTTTATAAAGTGTTGTTGAATATCAAAGGTTAACTGAAAAGCAAAAGAGCTTACATTAGGAGACTTCAAACTTTCTCATGCTGCTCTTTCATGTAATCGCAAAGTGTGAATCCAGTGTTGTATATCAGAATTACTATGCCATGTGTCATAGTGTAACATAATAAAATACTGTGTTGTGACCTGAACAAAGGGTTCTGAACCCAAGGTTGTGTTATTTTCCAACTGTAGGAAACAGTACAAGAATTATGCAAGCTCTTGAGGCTGTGCAATAAAATCTCTTAAGGGTCCCAACATGCGTAGCAGCTGAAATAACTATTTCTATTTTTATAAGTTGGATAGATTGTCCATGTGCCCAGTGTTCCTTTAGAATCTTGTGTACTTGTTTCTTAGAGAATGTCAAAATAAAAGGGGGAGTGAGCATATTGAATATTTTGAAAAGTTAGAGGTTGCTTGACTAGCGGTTGTGAATGTATCAAATATTACTATGCTGTTAGGGTGCGCACGCACGAGTCAAATGAGAGCTAAACATATGACAGGTTTTGTCTGCTTTTTTACAAACTCAGACCATAATTTCTGAAATTCTTAGCTTCCTATGTAGTTATCTTCAAGTCATTCAGTATTAAATCCTTCAAGTCTTACTTCTCCATTTATAAGAGAGGGACTAAAAGCTCTGCACAGTTGTTTTATGTTTCTAAAATATTCTGAGTATGTAAAGTGCTGTTCAGTACTATGTTAAAATATTTTCTCTTAAGGAAGACAATTGAATTTAGTTAGCTTCAGATTTACTTTAGACCTTCAAAGATCACCTGAAATTATTAAAATGCTCTCTATGTGACCATTTGTAGTCTTAACAGCTTTTGATGGTATCCCCAGGACCTGCCTAAAACCCCCTTTCAGTCCTGGTCTGTGATGTTTTGATATGCTCTCTCTTCTTAGACATTTTTGAACTATAAGCCTGGGTGTTTTATTGGGTATTTTGGAAATGTTCCCTGATTTACGTTTCCTGCTTTTTCCACAAAGCATTGTTTTGTCAATATATTAAGACAGAAAGGGTAATGGACGGATTTTCACACTAGGTAGGTGTGGTCATGAAACATAAATCCTGTAATGCCCAAATAAAACATTGGAACACTGAAAAAAAGTGAAAAGAATTTCTCCATACCTTGGGGGACCAGAAGGCATGTGACTAGGAAATAGACATTTTTAGTATAGCGTACACATTTTTTTTTGTTCATTTTTTGTCATTCTGGAAACAGGATTTATACATGATGGAAATAAAAATCTGAAGGCAGAAAGTTGAGGCTACATTAAGTATTTTTAGAGAGAACCATTTATGTAACAGGCAATTATTTGAACATAGATGTAAAAATAGTAGACAAGGGAGGAGTTTTATGTTATAATAAATGCTTCTGAATGCTTGGTAAAATATATATATATTTTTTTTTTATAAAAAGGTGTCATGCTCATAAACTAATAGACTAGTCCTTGTCATCACTATCATCATTGTCACTATCCTATCAAAAAAAGAGTTGGTATTTGTATTTCCTTTCATCAGGTAATAAATCTTTCGTATCTGTGAACTTGGTTTGATTAATTGAATGTATGATGCAGCCAAGATGCTTCAATTTATTTCTTCTAGTCCACAAGGAAGCAGAATTTCAGAGAACTGGCCTGAGCTTTTTTTAATGTAGTCATTATAATCTCATGAAAAACATCTGGTTTTAGTGGAGATTTACATTCACCAAGATGCCTATATCTGCTATTGATACACAAAATGCAGTGTGTAATAAACAGGTTATATACAGACACCATAATTTCACAGAGCTGAAAGGCTGACATCAAAATGTCAATCTAATTCTTTTTCCATCTTTTTTTATTTGCAAACTCCAGAATGCTTTCCAGGTGAAGCATCTCTCTACCAAAGAGTAAATTTCAAATTGCTTGAAATATACTTCTTTTTTAATTACCCTTTCTTGATCACAAAGGGTTGGCAGACCACAAATCAAAGGCAAATGTCCCATAGCCTTCATAGCCATCCACGTACTTAGGACTTGTTTAAAGAAACGTAATTGAATTTTTATCAAGTTATAAATATAGTTCAGAATAATTGTTTGGCTTGGTTGGTAGTACAGTACAGCACTAGCTCGTAGCTGCTGATGTGGATTACTGTCTGCTGGGGGAACTAGACAATGGCAATTTATAATCTTTTCCAGAGCTCATTTATTTTTATTTCCCACATATGGAATTTTAAAGTTCATTCATTTGTACAAGTTGTGAAGTTAGAAATAATGCCCAGCTGGACAAAGTGGTACAGATTTTCAAGAAAAATCCTCTCATTATATTGAGGGGAAATACAATCTCAAAGCTATTAACTATATAGGTTAAATTGGTTTAAATATGTTAAGTGAAACGTTGTGCCTTTCAGGAACTGTCATTTCTTATTAAGCTGATTCGGCTGTATTTAATTATGTGCTGGACAGTACTCAATTCAGAAATGCATATGTGTGATCATGATATCCCTCTAGAAATGTGTTCATTCAAGTTATTTCCCGTGTTTTGTGCTATGTTAAGTAGTTAGATTCATTCTACTCCAATGAGGATACCACTGTGTAGCTAAATGTTCTTCCATATGGTTACATTCAGAAGTTCTTCCTTTTAACAGAGATTTATTTTCTCTTTTCTTTTTTTTTCTTTTTTTTTTTTTGTTAATCTTGGTAACATTTTCTCCCTCCAGCTGGATGGGTACAAAAAAAGTCCCTTTTTGTACACCGTTTTAGGATGGCAGTCACTGGAGTTGTCATTGTGACAGTTCTCTTGATGTTAAACTCTCCTGAAAGAAGGATCAGACTTAAGCTGATATTTTGAAAAAGTTTTCTTTTCAGAATTACTATAATGCCAAAGTGTTAAAAGATAAATGGGCAGGTGTCCTTTTGTAACTGACAAAGTTAAAGAAGTTGCTCTCGCCATCCATTCACTGCTGCCCCTGTAATTTAGGCAAAATTATCAGAGTTAACCTAGTGGACCTTGTAATTATTTGAATGCTCATCAATGGGGCTGAAGAGTGAAACAGTAATCAAACCTCCGATGTGGAGGCAGTGGCAGGAAGGGAATAAAGAGTTAAAGAAGCTTAAGTAGCTGCTGATGGGTGGGTTGAACCAATTCTCAATGTTGATATATGAAAAGTAGTTAAACTATTCACTTTGGGAATAGCCCTATTGCTTCTGAGAGGAGTGAGGCTACTATCTAATTCCTGCTATAGAAAGGGAAGACACTGCACTTTTTAATTAAAGTTGAGGATATGTATTTGTTGTTTTCTTACAGGAAACAGATTCAAGCTCTTCTAGGACAATTTAGCCAGTCAGAGACTTTGTTAATCTCCTCTGGAGTTGAGCCAGGGACTCTAGATGGAGTTCTCTTAGATGCTGGCTGTTCTTCTATGCAATTTGATACACCTGGAAGAGGTTTTTCCCTGCAGAAGGATGGACCTTTGGACATGAGGATGGATAGTGACAGGTACCTGTTAATAAAATATTTCTCCTTGAAACTCTAAAACTGTGTGCTCAGCAACCCCGTGCATTTCATTTCCCCTTAAATTGAAAAATTCTCATTGTGTCCTCCAGCCACATCTAATTTTGCACGAGTATACTGTCTTTTGCCACAAAGCTTTTTTCAATCTCAGTATATAGAACTCAGTTCATTGTTTTTTCCTCCTTTGAAATAGGAAAATTCCAGTGATGAGTAATTAAAGCAATAACTTTTTAGTTAACAATACCATTAAAATTTTACATTTTTGGAGCGTATGGTATACAGTCATAGGGACATCTCACTTTCAGAGGCCTTCCTTCTTGCTCTTTATTTCCACAGTTTCTCAGACTGTGCTTGATCTGCAGGCTCACAACCCTTTACTTCAGTCCCTTTCCTTTTCTGCCACATTTACTATTTGTGGAACCTTGAGCACGTTCAGTTGCTCCCTTAGGTAAGGAGCAACCTCCATCTGCAGTGTCCATCTGACTCAGTTACATCTCTCTAATAGGAGCATAATATGGAATAAATAAATAAAATCCCATCTGTGATACATGCCAGCTGAAATCAGGTAGCAACATTGCTTTTATCACACTAGTATAATATTGTCTTCCATGCCTGCAGATTTGTTATAAGCTGTCCTTAGCAATATTGCAATCTTTTCACATTATGTAGGAGGAACATCAGGCTTATTTGTCAAATTAACCATTACTAAATAAATAATCTCTATTTACAATAAATGATTAGAATTGGTGTTTAGTACATTCAAGAGCATGAAAATCAATAGTGAATTATAATTTCTACATATGCAGCAGCTTTCATCTTCAGACAAACTAATTTATTTCTGTAGCATTGTGCTTTTTACTTGAACAACCAAAGATTTCTGTTGTATAGATGATGGCAGTAATCACGTATGCGTTACTGGCAGAGTGTAAATTTTTGCTTTGTGTTTTCATGAACCTGTACTCTTAAGAAATGCCATTTGATCTTTCTTTGCTTACATAGAGCCGATAGAAATCCTCAGTTCCTAAGGAATTATCTTAACACATTAATGTTGAGTCTTAACACAGCAAATTTAATGATACTCGCTTTTTCCAGTTTTGTGTAAAAAGCTCACATAATTCTTCTGGGGGTCCAGCCCTCAGATTTCAAGATTCTGAACTCCAGGCTTAGATTTGCATCATGAGAATACATAGATGGAACAGGAGCATAAGAACAAAGGATACAGGTGGCATAACAAAAGCCTTATGCTACGGTTGTTGCTATGATACTACTTGCCTCCGATTTCTAAGTTTTGTTGTCTTTTGTAGGATACTGCAGGAGAGTAGTGAATGCCTGAAAAATACTCTGCACATTCATCTCTTTGTAGAAAGAATTTATTAAGTTGCATGTTTTCTCCAATTGGTAAACCCATATCAGTGTTCAGAAAATACCTTGAACTATTTCAATAACAAAGCGACAGAGATTTAAAAAAAAAAAAGTGTGGCTTCTACTGTTTATATTGCAATAATTCCTGTCAGTTGTAATATTAGGTCATTTCTATTCTCTAAAAACCAGTATTTGGATCCTTATGCCTTTTGGTGAAAAGTGAAACTACATTAGTTTCAGTAGCAATTATTTCCATAGTGGGACACGCGAAAGAAAAGATGGTTGAAATCTGTTTTTGGCTAGAAAACAACATATAATGCAAGGTGACTAAAGTGAACCTATAAGGGGCAAATTCATATTCTAAAGCTAGATAAATAAAATGTCACACAGCATTTCCATTTTAACATGATACTGAAATGTATTTATTCTTGTTAACTCATTAAGCATAGTTTCATGATAGTACTAGGAATTTTCATCTGTTCTAATTGATTTCAAGGAACAAACTCAATTTAAAGCACAAAACCCCAAAGATTTAAAAGGTGCAAGCTATATCTGTTTTCACAGGGTTGCTGTCTCTTATTTGAAAACCTCAAAGGCACTTGTATGCAGTGTGTGTGTTTGACTTTGTCTCAATGCTATGAAGCTTCACCTCTTGTCAATGAAAACTGACGTCAGTGAACTAATTTGCTCTTCTTGTGCGTAGGTACCCTGACATGCCCACTGCTGCTGATGTTGTGAATGCTTTAGATCAACAGGCACTTGCGTCCATCCTGAGAACATACGGGGAAGAGAGGCATGCCAGGAAAATCGCTTCTGCCATCGTTCAGGCACGCAGCATATACCCCATCACTAGAACTCAGCAGCTTGCAAGCATTGTTGCAGGTACCCTCATTAATTCTTCACGGTGTCTGAGGAGAAAAAAATATTAATCCCCAAAGTCCCAGAGGGATCTATTTGTACTTGAAATCATACAGGGTCTAATCCTGCCTATTCTGCTCTGATGTCAGCGGTATTTTTTTCTTAAGCTTCCGCTTTTTATATTGTGGTTTGACAATTACTTTAATAATAGATTTTATACAAAATGATTTATCATTTTGCCAACCAAGTTAAAACAGAGAATGACAGCAACCTAGGGAATTCTTTATTCCAGCTATTGGTAAGACTTCAAATATCAGATACGTCATATACCTCTCTTAGTTTCAAATTTCTACATTTTAATATTTTGAGGGGAAGTACCACGGCAGTTTTCAATTATGAATGAAATCACATTATTTCTGTCTGCTTAAAGAACCAGGAAGCAAAAGCCAAAGCAATACATTGTGTGCTTCATGTTGTGAATGTCAACTAGATCAGCCTGAAGCAACTATTGAAACACTTCATCTTACCTGCTCTTCACTGTAAACAACCTGAACAAAGCGTAGTCAGGCAGGAACCATGCTTACATCAAGTACCTTCATGTTTGTATTCTCAAGTGATAATTTTCAACAAAAAATGTAAGCCAGAAATCCTCTTCATTAACATTATAATAGGTTATGCTGGGATTTTTTTTTTTTAACCAAGAAATGAAAATTAATTGGTCTTGTCACAAATAAGTCTAAACTACTGACTCCTTTAAAATAGCTATTGAAGTTTAACATTTGCTAAAGAGTAATGTTGAACCTTGTATCAATATCCTAAAGATATTAAAAATATATATTGTATTCATAAAAAATTGTATTGTTTAAACTGGAAGTTTAAGGAATTTACTTATAATGACCAACAAACAATTCAAGAGATTGGGATTTGAATAACATCATTTCTTGACATAGAGACTGGTAGTTATCTCTGTACATACTGTGCCAATGAATAAAGGCCTACATACGCACACACCACCCCACACCCCCCCAAAATATTTGCCTGTCATTTGTTTTTCTGTATGTTGTCCAAAAGGCGTCTGATCCATTTAAATTAGTAGATCTCTGAGCTATGGAGCCTGAAATTTACATGGGAAAAAGGATGAATTTTCTGTTCAGTCATGTGACCATCATCTCTTCTTGCAGCACAGTTGAACTCCACTCACTGTTTATAATTTTCACGCAGCTCTCTGCAATGATGAATGCTCAGTAAATATAAAAGATCAGTAGTTCTCAGCTAAAGGTCACTGAATATATGTATGGAAGTCAATTAAGAAGGACTTCCTGATGGCTTTTGCTGTATCTCACTGAGTTGTTCGGAAACAGTAGGTTTAACTAGATGTGCATGTAAATGATTTAAAATAGTGAATTTTAAAAAATATAATTTTAATACACTTTTTTTGTTCTTATTTCTTTTCAGTGGGTAATGTACCTTGTTATCACTTTGTTATCACTTAGTTTTTGTTGATAATTCTTGGTTATGTAGATAGGTAATCTATTACCAGATCATGTAATCATTTGGACTTAACTTGAAAGGAACTGCTGATGAGATATTAAAGAAATTTGAAAAGTTTATAAAGAACTTTAATGTGTAAAGCCAGTCTCATTCAGATTGGTTCACATTTATAGACTTTAATTATTGGTTTGGAATTTGTAATATTGCCTGAATTTCAGATGGGTGAGAATTAACACTGTACTGAGGGAGCCTAGACAAAAGGACATTAGTTGCGTCACAGAAACTTATTAAATGCAATGCTAATTCAACAGCCGGATTCCTGCAAACAGGTGCACAGTCTGAATTAATTTTTAAACTCTCCCACTCTCATACACTCTGGGGACTTTAATAGTTCATATTGACAGGCACAGCATGATGCTAATTTCATTGACAAGCTTTAAAATTTCAATACAATTTAACATGTGAGTCTATTAGATTTTTTTGAAAGTGAAGTAACATCAGGGCATCCCAAACTAAAAATGATAATTTCTCTCACTGGGATTTCAAAGCAGTCGTCTAGCCAGAAGCTTGGTGTTTTCATGAATGAAATTCATTTTACAAGCTTCCCATACAGATTTTCTTATATTTTTGTACATTGTACAGCCTGTTACCAGGAAGGATTTTCTTTCAGTATCATGGTAATTGGAGGGGGCTGGGTGAGAGATTTTTTGTGCCTCAGCAGAAGAGATTTTTATTTAATTATACCAGAGGACTAAGAGTGGGGTAGAAAAAGTGTTTATTCCTGGAACATAGACTGGTATCTATTGCCTTTACTAAAAAGGTGAAGGCCAGTGTGACAGAAATCACTACCACAGGTTACACTTATTAGTTAATCCCAGCCTCTGAAGGCAGATCAATACGTCTTTAGTGTGTCATAAATGAATTCACAGTACTAAGTTAATATCACAGTCATCACAGAAGATTATTGCAGGAAGATAATGCACTCAACAAACATGGCAGGACAAATGGAAGAACCTTCCAAAGACCTGTTAGCATCATAGTTGTGCTGGTAGCCTCAATATCTCATTTCTTTTGCTTATCTATTCAGAATTGCAATTGCGAATAGCAGTGTTCATGATCAAACTATTAAAAATCTGGCCAGATATCAGCATGTCATATCTATTCAGATTTTTACCAAAATCAATTTTGAAATAGATCATTATATCATCCTTGTCTTTTCAGAGAAGTAAAACGTATTGTGGTGACATAGGAGAGGAAACTTCCAGTATTTTACTAAAATTCCAGTGAGATTGGCTGTGAAAATTTAAATGGAGGATCTCATTCTAGGTTTCTGCATATGAAAAAGCAACAGTATCAGCTGCATTTTCTAAATTTCTCAAGGTATTTTTGAGACTATTTGAAGAAGCCCAGGTGTAGTGGTCAACAATTTTAATCTCCAAACAAGGATGCCTCTCTTAAGTGCTAACTAATTGAAAGATACTTATTACCAGGTAGACATTGTCTTCATATTATCTCTGCCTGGGAAGAAATGCATAATTATCTGGAAGGCAGCGGTTAAAATTGTGTCCATCACATATTAACATTTTTGCCTTTAAAGCATAAAACAAACCACCACAAATACTGAACTGACATTGACTGCACTGAGCTGTGAAGTGAGACTTACCTAGCCCATCCTCATTTTTTCTCTATCCTGATTTCAGCCATCATTTTATATGTTATCTTTATGAAGCTTTTGGGGAAGGAATTACTATGAAAGATTCTGGGAGAGAAACCAACACTCAGTTGCAAAACAACTCGGTTAAATAGGGTTTACTTTCAGAAATGGGAATTCAAAGTAGAAAATAAAGATATATTATAAAGAAGCCAGCTCAACACTCAGGGGGCATTCGTAAGTATGCTTTCCTTTAAAGTCATCATGGACTACTGTGTTAATGGCAGGATAGCAATGTAGAAATAAGAAGATATTAACATATACCTTTTAAAATTTATTGTAGGTGCTTTTCCAGCATCAGCACTGTATGCACGAAAAGACTTGCTGCAGAGACCTACGCATGTTGCTACCAAAACTTTTCAAGGCCTGCGAATATTTGTAAACGATGAGCTCCATGAACTCCTTATAGGGCTGAAGACAGCTGAGAAGTTTCTAAAACCTGGAGGTCGCCTAGTAGCCCTCTCCTTTCATTCCCTAGAAGATCGTATTATCAAACGGTTTCTTCATGGAATAGACATGACAGAAAAGTACAATCTTGGCTCAAGGCAGAAGATAAGACAAGCTCTGAAAAATGGCCCCAAAGAAGAAGATACACAAGAATTTCCCCATGGAAAATCTAATTCAAAGTGGATTTTTATACAGAAAAAAGTTCTCACACCCCAGGCCAAAGATATTCAAACAAACCCAAGAGGAAGGTCAGCTAAGCTAAGAGCTGCTATTAAACTCTAAACCAAAATATATGGTTATATAATTGTATAATTCCTGGATTTTGTTTTCCAGAAGGCTGGCTGTACAGAGTATCAGACAGAAAAAATAAAATGAAAGCTGCTAGAAAACATTTATTTCTTACCTTTGTGCTTTTTAATTACAATGTAATGTAGTACATCAAAAGGTAAAGTAAATGTAGATAAATGGGTGTTGCTAATTATACAAGACAGACATCTTTTTTAAAAGGGCATCATAACCAAAGTTTATAAAAATTACAGGTTTGATATGTTTACAGTACTTCCTTTAGATTAAATTTAACCCCCTGACATTAATCAATTCAGTAGCTGATTGACACAGACACATTTTTATGGGCGTGGATTTCACACACCTAAGTCAGATGCTTGTTAGTCTACAGTAAGTTTAAACTAACTTAAGAATTTATGATATATAATTCTCTTTATCTCAGTTGACTTGTTGCATGAATGCCTGTGGGACAAGAGCTCATTCTTAAATAAATTCCTATCAGTATGTAGTGTTCTATCCAGGAATTTGTAAATGGGCTCTTAACCTTTTTTTCTTTTTTAAAGTAAGTATTTACTTCTTAATGATCATCTGGTTATCTTGGTGAAGAAAGATACTTAAAAGATTACTGTTTGCACTTGGACACTACAAGCAAGCAGTTCTATTTGCACTGGATCTTTTTAATTTCTTCCTGTGACCCTAATTTCTGTGCATAGATCCAGCAGAACTTTCTAGATATTGATGGAATTATAATTAATCCATCAAAAAAGGGGTATTGTGAGTCTTATGAAGTGTTCTCCTTTGCTGGTGATCATTTATTAAGAGGTGCTACTTAGGTAAGTACTGAATTATTTTATAAAAGGCTCACCATAGCAGCAGTTTCCTGTTTGGATGCTATACTAGGTAGTAGAACATGTAACATAATCTATATTTCAGTAAGTTTAATGTGAATTTGATTTAACTTTAGGTTTATATTTTTTCTTGAGGGCATTGTTTTTCTGTCTTTATATGTTAAAAATTATCAGAAAATAGTGTAAGTTTCAGCTTCTTTGACCTCTGACTCATCTCTTCAGGACAAGAAGAACTTATTTGGGTAATCAAATTGGTAGCAGAATTTTATTTGTAATGAGCCTGAAACTTGGCTGGTAGAATGAAAAATGCAATTTCTGACTCTGAGCTAAATGATTACTACACCAGCTTCTGAAAGAGAACTGACTCAGTCATTCTGGACTTGATTTTCATCAAGCATCCTCTTTATGTTGATAAAAATTATTACTTCACCAGAGTTTTTTGGGTCATATTGACAAGTTGAAATTTAGATTCAGTGTCTATAATACACAATACATTGAACTATCTGAATATTGTTTAGTTCCTTGGTAGGTCCTGTAATGGTATGCACATGATAACATCTATCTTATAACATCTATCAGTAATCTGAAATAACAGTTGAATGATGATTTCACACTTTTCTGAAATGTCACTATTTTTCCACGTTTCATTATACCTGCTATTAAATATTAAATAAAACATTGTGCTGCAAATAATATTACTTACTGTTGACATCTTAGAGACAACAGGCTGTACCTTAAATAGACACTTTTTCATCCAAACATTAAATATAAATAGGTGATATTATTTTTAGCTAAGATTCTATACTGAAGTGTACTCCCAATGGTAGGCTGGAAGAAGTGTGCCTCCAGCACAGGCTTAGAGGAGTTGCAGTGCATGTTGTGCACTGCTCAGGGACACACTTCAGGAAAAGAGTATCCAGTTACAGCAGAAGCATGTGTATCCCAGAAACTGTCTAAAAGTATTGCAAGTCCTTATGCTTAAGTCGTTGTCTAAAACCCCCAGTTCTTCTGGTTTCAAAGGTACAGTTTCTTATGATCGTTGAATTACTATCAGTTTTTAGTAAATATACTCCCTCAGGGAAAGTAAGAGACTTTTCTTTAGGTTGGAGTTGCACAGCTATGGCAGTGCACTAGTCCTCTCTAGAGGATCTGTGTCTCTTCTCTCAGGGTCTTCTCACTTTCAGCTTTAAACCCGTGGCATGGAGTTGTAACCTCTGCTTGCCTGAGGAAAGAATTTTCCAGTTTTCCCAGAAAAACCTCTGGTTATACTTAGTCAAAGTATTCTTGTATCTTTAAGCATTTCATTTTCATTTAGGAGGTGAAGTTATGTGAAGGGAGTTAGATCTTTGTTTTTTTATCAGGACACTTTTCTCCATAACATATCTTAAATTTTCCTGACATGTGTTTGTGGAGAATATCAAGTGGTGTCTGTGGAGAAATGATGGTGTTGCCAAACAATGGGTGTGCAGAGTTTATTGCTAAAGTGTGTATCTTTTCATCGTAATACTTCAGAAGGGTGTGGAATAGTTATTAATAGGATAAAAAAAAATAGCTATGAGACTATTTGCATCATAAACATACTTTCTATTGAAATTATTAGAAAATGTGGTTTAATTAGTTAATCCAAGTGAATTTATAGTTGATATGCTATTGAAAGTACCTACCTGGTGAACAGATATACATGCAATAATTGTTTGAAAACTAGGTACAATTATCTTGTGAATAAGGTTTTTATAGGAAGACTAGAGTACTCTTTCAAAATACCATTCTAAAGTATAAGCACAATAAGGCCTATGAGGGCCTTCAAACAATTATTACTTCCCTATTGCTTCCTAAAGAAAAAGTATACCCTTGTTTCAAAATGCAAAGGCTTAATTAATCATTCTGTTTTCAAGTAATATAAGGAATTAAAAAAACCCAAACAAACTGAATAAGGATATATTAAAAGTATTACAAGTGAGTAATTTCTGATAGTCTTATAATCACATCTGCTGAGATTGCCACTTGACTTGGAAAAGTCACAGTTTGAAACATCAGCTTTTATGTAGGTATATTGAGGTGTTTGATAGATGGAATTTGGGAGGAGAGGGTTCCTAATGTAGTACAAACAGGGGAAAATACTGGCTTCAGTAAATATTAGCAGGTGTCTCTTGTAGTAGAAAGTATTGTATCAGACTTTTTGCATGCGGCTTTCTAGAGTAGTATTTCTATGATTATTAATGACTCATGTAATTGCTCTAATATTTCTCTTTTATACTGGAGAAGTCATGGTATTAACTGAAGAGTTTATGCTCCTAAATAGTGTAGCAGCACTATGAGGGAGGAAGCATGAGGAGCTGTGCCCGGAGGAAAGGTGATGTGCAGGAGTGGGATGATTGCAATAAAAAGTCTTAGATGCAGGTTGTTGATTCTATTTGATTAATCTAAGTTTTAAAATAACTTAGATATCAGCCTTGACTCATTGTTTGGAGCATTGTAGTGCTGGTGAAAAATGAGATGAATTTGAATAAACAGAGAAGCAATGAACTTGAAAGCCAATTTGTTGCTGCCCATTTTACTTAACATCTTTACTGCTAGCAAGACTAATGAAGAGGTTCAGACCTGGTTTTCTTGTGCCTTGAAGTCTCTCCAGGAAGGGCCCTTCAATAGAATTAGGCCCGTTTATACCAGGATTGCAAACACTGTTCAGTGCAGTATGAGAGTTTATATCCATACTTTTTTTTCATGTAGCCATTGCCTCCATCAAATATCAATTAGAATAATATGCTATTATGTTTATAAGCCTTTCAGATGTGTCTAAAAATGTTGTGGCCATTTTACCCTTGAGGTATGCTGAAATTAAAGCAGGATTTTGTGAATTAAGACTGCAGTGCTACAGTGAATCTTGCAAATAATTACAATGAATGTAGAATGTCTTTTTCCTTTCTCTTTCTCCCAGCCCCTGTAGAAGATAGTAAAGTGTTTAATGATAAAAGAAGAAGTAAGCAGTAAAGTTGAACAACTTAAAAAAATTCAAGAGCTTGACATCCAGTTTTAATAAAATTTCATAAATGCAGGGTTCTGTTGCTTTTTTCCATTCATCACCTACTTTTACCTGTTTGGGTATGAGCAGTAGCAGTGAGATAGCTCAGTCTCTGTACATGGATGCAGAGCATGGTTTCTCGTGCCTAATAAAAGGTGATGGTGGGAAGCTCTGTATGCTTTCTAATCTAGTTTTGTGTATTTTTTCCCCTCTGTCTTCTTTGCAGTTAGAATTGTGTTTACCTTTGTGAATCCTCTGTAAGCTTATCCCAGGGTGAATGAGAGGGGAAGGGCTTTTCTTTTTCAGAAAACTGTAATACCTGTCCATCCACCTTTGTTAAAATTAATGCTTTCTAATACTTCTCTTCTTGACATACCTTACTGGGGACATGACAGGTTTTTCAAGGGCAAATATTTGTTGATAGGAACTCTAAGCTTAAAAAAAAAACAAAACACCACCGTACAAACAAACACAAACAAAACAAACAAAAAAAACCCCAAGCAAAACAAACAAACAAACAAAAACACAAAGCAGAGCAAATGATCAGTTGCCTGAATGTTTTACCATACTGACATAGCTCTGTTTATAGATAATAAAACTTTCTTATTCTACTTTGATCTTTAAGCCAACTATGTTTTTCCTGATGCTATTAAAGCCTAATTTGATTGGTTGTAATAGTCAAAACCAAGCTGGAGTTTTATCAAATTTATTTTTATGTTTGCAGATCTAGACCTGACACCTTGTTTATAGCTGTCCCTTAAAGAGTAAAACTGGAGATACAGCTCCCTCTATCTGTCCTGGGAATACCTGTGCTTTGGTCTTTTTGGAGTGCACCTGCAAATGATTATAGCAATAGTATGTTTATAGTCAACATTTATAGTCAACATGAAGATATAAGACAAAAACATGTGGATAACTTCTTTTACAGGTCAGTAGTTGTTTTAAATGATGCTAACCGGAATTTTAAAAGAACAAAGGGTGAGTCACTTTCTTAGTTGAAAATACTTCACTCAAGATGCCTGTTTCAAAAAGACAGAAAAACGAACTTGCACAGCAAATTTCTCAGACATAAAGTTCATTATTAGAATAAAATATGTATGTATAAAAATTCTATCTATTCTTCAGTGGCCATACAATTTTTACAGGCGCAACAGTGTCAAATGTATTGCATGTTTTTGTTGACATTGATTAAAGAAAAAACTATGTGTTGGTGGGGAAAAAAAAATCTACATAAAGAGTAAAAGATTAGGGGATATGACAGACACTGGAATTAAAATAAATGATGCCATATAAATCACATCTTAAAGTTCATACACACTAGAACATCTGAGTAAAAACTCAGGTTGTGGAGCACTACATTGTCATTTGTTCACACATCACAGTAGTTTGAGTCTGTGAATGTGATTCTGACCAAAAACTGAATAGTAGGTTACATTCTTTTTTAGGTAGTCTGTTGTTTACATTTTCACTGAATATATACTAGAGCTTAGAATAAGTCTTTACTAGGCTTATGATTTTATTGGATTTTATATTAACTGTAATTATGCTAATAATATTGACATAATGACATTAAATCATGATATAACTTGTAGACTAAAATGTGTGGAAGCTTAGTAATAACTTGGTTATCAACAAGTCAGGCAAGAAAAGTTGTTTGTTTGTTTTTTTATTCAAATTCTATTTTAAGCTGATTTCTACACACCTTTCCTGTAAATTGTGTGTGTGTGTGTATATATTTTGAATCAGATGTAGTTTCAAGCTTAAGAACATATCTCATACGCTTTGTAAAGAACTGAAATAAGTAGTATTGACAGTTCTGACTGATAAGCATCTGAAAATGAAGAGGATACAAAAAATGTTTTGTAATATAATGCAAAACTTACATTCTTAAGAGTATTGATGAATGCATGCCTGTTATTACATGCACAGTCTGAGAGCCTAATCTTGCAATGTTTACTTTTGGGTACACCTTTGTAATACATATGCTTTGTTTCTAAACTGTCCCATTTCTCGAAGTCATGATAGAAATAAGAGTTGAAACCTTGGTAGGCCATGCAAGGCTGACAGGGAAAACACAGGTAAGTCTGGTAGATGGATCTGCATGGGATCAGAAAGGACTTGACACTCTGCAAAACAAGATCTGCTGAGTATAGGGAAGTCCTGGACTTGTAGGGTAGGAGCTAGATGCAATAATGCTGAATTAACAAGGTTCATGATGTGGAGTCAGGTCCACTGCATTTCAAGGTAGCTGAACAATGGTGGCAGTGGGTTTCAGAAGACTAAAGTTAGGAAAATAATTATAAATAAATCCTTGGAACTGATGGTCTTATATAATTTTTTTTTTTTTACTGTTCCTCTTGGGGAGGGCAGGAGGGTATATAAAAAAAAATATTTTAGAGGAAAGGGCATTTAGTCTCTATCTTAGTCTTCTTAAAGGTAATAAAAAGCTTCCATTGGTTTAAAAACCTTGGACTCAACACCTAAACCGCACACACTGTAGTTAGCACTACTAATCAGTCTATTGAAAAGTAGCAGGTGATGTGAAATTAAAAAACAGTAGGTTAATTAAACGAGCCTGGCAAATACACTGCCATATAGTTGTACTGCACTTAGTATTCTAAAACTAAGGTGATTAAGGATGTGTCACAGTAGCCTTCACATCAGGACCCTGCCAATCTTTCTTGTGTATGTCTAAAGTAAACACAGCAGTGCTGGGCTGCACCCTGCACACCTGGGCAGGAGCTCTGCTGTAGCTGATAGTGTGATGACTGATGGGTAGATTCGAATCTGAGCCTCCCTTTAAAATGTTACAGTATCTTACTTTTTAGAACACTGACTTATTAGCTAATCCTTTGTTAATAGATCTCTAGTTATTTGGAAAACAACGTAGTACAAGCTGAGCATTGGGGGAATTTTGTGGTTGCAACTTGAGTTTGGTAACTTTTTTTTTTCTTTCTCCCCTCAAGGCAAGCTAGTTACTGTTATTTTAAAACTAAGTGAAACTTTCCTGGAATCAGCAGCAGCAGTCGACATTTTTCTTTGAGACAAAAAATAATTAATGAATTTAATTGCAGTGACCATTAGATCCAATTATATCCCAATGGGAGCACAGTCCTCCATAAATACCACATTTTGCAATAGTTCAGAAAATCAGCATATTGAAAACTCTCTTGTTCAGTTTAGCTGCTTCAGTAGTTACAGTTGGCAAATATTTTACTCAGCCTATCCAAGTCTTAACTTAGTTTTCAGGATTCTGTTTCATTTGAGCAGGCTTTGTATATATAAGAAAAAGTTACAAAGTACTTAGCTTTCCTGAGAAAAAGCAATTGATTCTTTTTCTTCAAATATAGTCTTGTGCTAAGAAAACAGTGCACTTTTAAAAACTTTTTTTAGTTTTTAACTTTTATGAGGAAGTATAGATTTAATCACCTCTGCGATCATTTCTCCGTTGAAGTAATTCATTGTCTGTATTATGGGTACAGAATTAGCGCTGGTTACTGAATAGAGCTATTGACTGTCATGTTGCCTCTTACACTGTGTATCACCTGAACTGGACTTACTCCCCAGTCACTTGCTATAGCCTGCAGAATAACAGGCATTACTCAGCATCCATTCAGCTTTTGTTCATCTTAGTTTAATAACAAGGCTCTATAATAACTTCACTTAAGTTAGATTTTTTTTTCTTTAAGTGAAATCCACACTCGTAATTTTGCTTATTTTTGCATATAAAATTATGAAAAGTTTCTGTGTTCGAGTCACCAAATCAGATTCAGTGATGACAATGCTCATTACCCTTCTAATCAATGATGTTCCGAGTTTTCCCATGGGCACAAGAGTCTCAGCTTTCCTGAAACATTAAAGTCAATTTCCAGCCTTCATGGCTGCAGAGAAAACCATGGGAATTGGAGTCCCTTTTCTCTTCTTATGTATATATGACAACCAAATATAATACTTTTTAAAAAACTTTTTTGCTTTTGAGGGGCTTGGCATTTGTTGGTTTGGTTGTTTTTTAGGCAGATATTGTCACTTTTGGAGCCTTGTGATTTTAAAAAGTATTTTCAGCCCTTCCTCCCCCCAGGTCCATTTGCCACTCTGAAAGGTATGTGCATAGCGGGGCCTGGAAGAGCCTATATGACTGGCTCTGTACTTGTCACCTTGCTTGCATGCCATCGTTCTTTCATGGTACCATCACGTACCGTCTCAGTTACTGTAGGATGCTGTTATCAGTTTACAAGGAATTGTTATGGAACCATGTAATGAAGTAAATGCATAGAACACATCTGGGTATGACGTTACACACCTTGCTGCTGAGCGAATGTGTGTTCCTGCATAGATTACTGCCTCCAGTCCATTTGAGATGCTTTTGGTTTTTCATTTATTCGCACAGTTATCTTTTGTTGAGCACTGCTTTCTGAAAAGCTACAATTCTAGTTCCTGGCGCAGGAGTACAATAGTGAGGGATCAGATATCTTTGGTTTAAAATTAACACTTAGAATTTGAGAACTTAATATAATATTTAGGGCTTCTTCTAAATGTCTTCCAAATTGAAATCTGAGCCAAATTGTTTGTATTAATTAGCATGAATGTTTAGTATCTATGAATCCCATTCATGACACAGTTAAGAACACGCAGTGGCACTGGTTTGAAGTGGAAGAAAAGGCAGCTTGTTGCCACTTTCTGATTAAGTGTGATTTATAAGCTAATCAGGTCATCTTTAACACACAAATTTTTTTACACTCTCCGAAGCATAAAAGGCTCTCTTAAATTTTAACCTTTACAAATGGATCCTTAAAAGTATTTCTTATGCTTTATATTGCAGTAAGGTGACAGATTGTTAATTTAAATTCATGAATGAAAATATTTATAAATATAGCTTGGTAAACATTCTTTCCAAATGAGCAATTTCCTTATTAATAGCCAGAGTCAATAGATTTCCAGAAGAGATTCCTGAGCAATGGGAGGCATTTTGCAGAATGAGACTGCCCATCCTTTGGGCAGATGGAGGTTTGGTGTCCATAATTTACTAGCTACTCATTCAGTCCCTAAAAAAAAATAAAAAAATCCTGTGTTACAAAGCAGTAGGATGTTTGAGTGTGGCTGGGTCTGGCTATTGATGAAGTCTGCAAGGATTGCTCAGTGATACAATGAGACTGAGGAATACCTCTAGTAGTACACAGCATAACTGTGTAATTTAAAGTTGCCTTGGGTAATGATAAAGATTAAGGGTTATTGCTGGAGAAGGAGAATCATTTTATCATTCTTAAAAAGAATATTGCACACAACTTTTCTTGTGCAGGTTAAATTGGGGGGGGGGGTATATGCTCTTCAATGGGGAGAATTGTTTTATTTGAAAGATAGTTCTTTGGGAATATCACTTTCAGTGATTAAAGTTGAGGTATAATTCAAATTGACTGAGTCGTGCTTCCATTTTTTCCACAAAATTATGCTCCACTGGTGGGCAGTTAGCAGTTATACGGAGTCTGACCCGGTGTTAAATCCAGCAACTTGAAATGCTCTAAGGATTTTAAGTGTAGTTGTGAGAAAACTTGAGAAACATTAGAATGTGTGACTAGTGCCTAGTTTCCGTCCTTGGTAATTATTATTAGCTCTATTTGCATTTTCTGCAGCCACTGGTTCCTTTCCAGGAGAAGGGAGTTGTAGCTGACTGCTTGCCTTGGCAGCATGTGCCGTAACAGCCTTTTCATGGCAAGAAGGGGCAATGGCACAAAAATGCCATTTTCCTTATTTTGGCAAAATGCTTAGGTAAGGTGTATGCAGGTATGAAGAGCTCTCAGATGCTTGAATGTTGCAGGAAAAGCACATTATTTGCACTGAAAGGGAAACATAACGTGGCTCTGCTTTCACTTAACATCAACAATTAGCTTTAATGCACTGTAGTTATTTGATATGAATTTGTTTTGATAACTAATTTAGTCAAATCGGTGCAGGTGACATTAGTCCTGGAAATGAAAGCAGAGTAGTTAAACCAGAGCTATTAATCCTTGTTGAGCAAAATTTGTTAGCTTGACAGTGTGTTAAAATGGCTATGTTGCGTTTTGGGACAGAGCAACTGTGTCTGTCACGCTAGCCTTTTCTTGAATGTACTGACCTACGTCCATAGCAGCTTGGGATTTTATCAGTGATATTCTACTGAACAGCATGTCAGCTGACTTGCATGCCTGTTAAACTGTCAGTAAATGCCCATTCATGTTATATCTTTATCTGTCTTCCTTGCAATGCCTGCAATTATCTTTTTACAGCATTTTTTTTTTCTGCCACTGTTCTTTTTACTAGAATTATTTCAAGTAGTATGTGATGAACCGCAGTGGAGCACAGCAGTAAAGCAATAGTAAACTAATTCATAAAAAAAGGTTGACAAGTACAGTTTTGGCAAATAGTATAGGTCTGGGGTTTTGTTTTGTATCCAGCAAGGTTAAGGACTGATAGAAGCCTGTACTCTTTCATGGGAAATGGCAGCATTGCCAATCTCCAGCAGCATGCCAGCAACTATTTGTAATTTCTTCTGAGTTGAGTCTGCTGGAAGATTCAACATCTGTGGCACATGTCTGTAAGTACACAAATCTATTGATCTAGGGCTCATTTTCTGCAGAAATGTAGTTGGCAAGGATGTTTATGTCTTCTCCATATGGAATATAAAATGTGTTGCCTTGTCTGTCTAGAGAGAGAAGAAATGAAAGTTAAAGGGGTTTTGGAGCATTATTGTTGAATAGCAGAGGTTAATGGGCTGGGAACACATACTTTCCTTACTACCCTTGCTTCTTTCCTATCATCTACAATCATCAATAAATAATTAAGTTAATTAAAAAGCTCTTTCTAAGGGACTAAGTACCTATCCTTAAGATCTATCAAAAACTCAGTAATAAGATTTAGCCACTGGCTTAAAAATATACGTAGGGTTATGGCTGGATGAAAGCCCTCAGCTTCGATGTATTTCACCCTTATAATGATCTGCACAAGATGCAATAATAAGTGAACGCTACGGCTCCCCACCAGAAGTTGTCTGGCTAGCGGGCCCTATGCAGAAAAGGTAAGGTGAAAATCCTATTTACAAAAATGTCCAAAGATTTTATATATATGTTTAACGATAATCCTAATATATTGGAAATGTATGAAATCATCTGGATGCGTATGAAAACATATTCAGAATCTAATTAAATGCACATAGGAAATTCCTTCTGATGTTCAACCAGGAGCTTATGAAAGTTTGAGAAAGTGTGTGTCTGCATGCAGAAATGAGCATAATATGTTAATAAATTATTTAATGCATTTTTTTCACGTGCAGTTTTTATGACCTCTTTTTTCTGCCATTCAGGCTGCCTGTGACTGCACTTCTTACCCAGGCATCCTCTCACTCTTCTTGTCTGTCAGCAGCAATGTCCTTCGCTGACATAACTGTTGGGGGAGCTGCTATTCTGAGCATTCGGCAACAATTCATGTTTCTCTGTAAACACGCGTATTAGTGCTAAGTACTCCTTTCATGGGGTTGATGTGGATTGTCTTCTGTGTTAGAGAATAAGTGGTCAGAAACTGAATAATGCAGAAGATGAGTTGTCCTTTAGGTTCAGAAATGTCTGGCACTTGTGGTTCACCATAGCCTGTAGCAGGAGAGGGCTCTGCACAGTGAGTAGGCAGTGTGAGCTGCATTCCATGTCCTCAACAAAAAATGAAGGTGGAGAGCTTCATTCTGTGCAGGGACACATTTGTGTTTCTTAAGGATAAACCAGCGTTCTACTAGAAGTAACTAATTCTGCTGGTTTGCTTGCAGAACATGATTTCAAACCGCTGGATCCGGTGAAACCACTGCTTGTGGTTGTTCCTCTTTTGACTCATCGGCAGGGAAACAGAAAGCTATTGCAGTCAATATTGGCCTTTCAAAGGGACTTGGGGAAAAGTCCTCATTTATCTCTGCAGAAAGTAAAAAACCAAATTTAAATACCAGTATTTCTAGGTATGGTTTTATTATACTCAGTGCTGTTTACGGCCAAAGGGGTAGATAAGTAGGTGCTTATTCATATACAGTCCAACACTGAGTGGCTTTAATGAAAATCTTTTCTCTGTGTACTTAGGTGTCTATAGTGATTCTCACAGACCACAAAAATGCATTTCACAAACAGTAAATTAGAAAAGGGAAGAATGTTTATTTCTTAGCAAGCTTCAATCATCTAAGAATTAAAAATGCTCAAAACATTAAACTTTTAAAAAATATGCTCAGATGAAATGTTTTCCTTGGACATTCAGTTGGTCATTCAGGATGTTTAAGCTTATGCAATAAATTAAATATAGCTAATGTGAACAGCTGTGAAGTTGTTACTGTTCCTTTCAAAACAGTCAACACATACTCATTAGTAGAAGAGTTTAATTTTGCCTGCTTAGTTTCTTTTAGAAAACCCTACACAACGAAGCAGTAGCAACCACAGAAGACAAAGAGTGGGTGATTCGTTCTTATTTTTCTTTCTAATGTGAGCATGAGTCCTACGGCTTTGCGATTCAGTTTCATAATTTCCTTCCATTCAACCTAAGTGGCTGTTTTGGGAAAGATTATTTTTTTTCTTGAGGATTAGTTCATGAGTGGGTTTAATATGTTCTTACAGAAATATTGTTTTATTTTGTAATCTTGGCAGTGTTTCATTAATCATATCATATTTTCTTTATTTAAGCTTTTCCAGAACACACAATAGCAGTGTTATCACCTGTTTCAGCAGTCTGCTTTCTGTGAAGTTCCAGGTATCCTTCTTTAAATGAATGAAGTCTGTATTTAAAAATAGTTGTGGTTCCCCTGGCTATATAAACATATCCTCATCTTCCCATTAATAATAATCCATCTGCTGTAGGTATTTCCAGTACAATGTAATGAGGTTCTTTCTCTTATCAAAAGAGAAGTGAAGATCTCAAATTGAGGAAAAACCTGCGGAAAGGCAAGCCATTGCTGAAGTGGCACAGTTTATCTTACAGAGCTGTAGTTAGCAGAGAAGTTATGTAATTTGCTGTGCTATCCAGTTCATTGGTTACTTGACATGACAAAAGACCTAAGCTGGGAATACAGTACTGTAGAGTATCATGAAGTTGTTACCAAATTGTGTATTAACTAATATGAAAGCAAATGTAGTGCTGATCAGACTGCAGCAGTCAGAGGAGAGGATAGTGACTGGTCAGGGCTCTGGGTTCTCTTCCCAACTTAGTGCCCACCTCCCTGGCTGGTGGGTGGCAGGTCAATTCCAGCAGGATGTTCTAGTATGAATGCTACAAGTTAGAAATCCATAGTTGATAAGTGGCTTGGTTTTGTGAAGATGGTGCACACCAGGGCTTCATGTAATTTGAAACAGCAACTGTAGTATTTTTAACTTCCTTCACTTTCCAGTGTTTGTTAGGGGAAAGAGGAGGCTTCTGTTGCACTTCATCTTCTTAAATGATAGTTATAGTTTTTAGCCATTTCTGACCTGGAAAAAGTAAATCATGAATATGTATAGATTTGCTTATTTTTGTATCTATTTATGAATATGTTAATACTTAAAATGATCTGAATGGCATGCATATAGCAAATTAACAACAGAGCTTTTATTAGTGTAATTATAATATAGCTCCTGCTGCAAAATTGTCATTGCACCAGCAGAGTCTCAAAAAGGGACCATAGTTCTAACTTGGTCTTTATTAGCATGCTACTGGGTCTATAAAATAAAACATTCACCACATTTCTAATAAAATTCTGGTTTATGTGAGTATTAAATACCTTCTGTTGAGGGAAGTATCAATTAAGCAATGAATTGGGAACTCATGTAATTTGTTTGAAATGGTGCTAATTACCAATGTAAGGTCTTTATTGGTGCTGAAGTCTTTAGATGTAGACTGAAGGGATAAACACCTCATGTTACACAGATCAGCTTTCACGTGGTGGTATCTTTCAGTTGCTGCTTAACAAGACTCAAAGTATTTCTTCTCAAATTCTCTCTCCTCTATGTAAATCCTATCCCTCTCTTCTCTTCATGTTACTGAAATAATGTACAGCTTGTTGGAAACTACCTTACTCCTAGTGAGAATATTACACATCTTCAAAATGATGACTATTGGAAAATGCAAAGCATTTAAATGTAAAACACTGAAAGAAATGGAATAGCTTATGTATCTGAAAACAAGCATGTTTTTTACATATTTTAAGTAGAAGTAAAGAAAATTCCAGTTTTCTTTCTTTACCCCAAAATGAAGATAGAGGAAAAAAAGTGAGGGTTTTTTAGCCTTTTTTTAAAGCCAGTTTTTCATCTCAGTTTGATTTTTCTTCAAAATTTGGAGCAGGTGTGCTGGAACTTAGATCAAATTTCCATTTTTATAGAGATATTAATGACAATAGAAAGAATGCTACAATGGCAAATGACTCCTGAAGGCTATGAATTTTTTTTACATCAAAGGACTTACACTGTAGGATTCTGGATGAGTTTTACACTTACTCATTTACCTCTGCATTAAATTCATATAGCTGCACTGTTGTAACCAGATTGTGTGCATGCAGGTGTACGTCTGTGTGCATCACATACGTATGCATATCTGTATGTATATACACATATAAAGAAAATATGCTTCATTAATTTCCATTACTATCCTTAGGGTATTTCAGTAAATAAGACCTGTTACTTCGAGAGGAAGAAGGCAGGCTAATGAAATGTTCATATGTAGATCAAGGTCAGTAGCTGGTGAGCAGATCATACGCTTCCTACGTATGTCATCAAGATGACAGCATAAATACAATGCATTCTTATCCTTACCATTTATCATGCATTTTCCAATTAAGTTTTCTTGTTCGCTCTCACCAAAATCCCATTTTTATATCCTATTGTGTTAGAATTTTGTATAATTTAGTAGCCTTAGTTCAAAGCATAACCAAAAAGAGTGTCAAAAAACACACCTGAAAAAAAAACTAGTATAAAGGTGAAATATATTGATGTAAGAGACACTTCTGTAGATTCAGTCACCAAATGTCAGGTTGTAAATTCTTAAAGGTGAATAATGACAACGGATGTGTTTGCTATATTGCAAAACCCTCCTGCATCTCTACTCATCGGACATTGAAGTTTCTGTCTCACAAGTGACTATTGCAAAGAATTGTGAGATTTTAATATAAACACCTGGAACATGGAAAGAGCAAGAGGGAAGAGAATTTGGGGTGGTTTGAAGGGAAAAAAAAAATTGAATAAATGAATTTTAAAGTAAGGGTGAGTTTAATGGAGAAAATTATGTTAACACACAGATTCTTGCAAGAAAATGTGGAGGTGGATTGCCAATCAGACTTGATGAAGAAATGACAACTATCAAGTAAGGAATTATTCTGTACTGGTAGGGGAATGAACTGATAGAAGTCCATTTCTCATTTCAGGCCACTAGATTATGTGGGTCTTACATTACTATACTAGTACTTGTGATTGATATATGAGTAGTTGGAGAGAGCAAGTGTTGCTAGTGTCACCTACTTTTTCCCTTCTCTGTTCTTTTGGAGTTTTTCTGGCACTAGTGATAACCACCATGCCCATTTTCTTCTCAGAGGCCAAGGAATATTTCCCATGTATGTTAATGTTTAAATAAAAACATCATTAATTGTCAGTATTTCTACTGCAGTGTGATGTGGCTATTGTTTGAGAGTCATGTATCAACAGGGATAGAGCAAAACAGATGGACTTCTGCAATTAACATGACAATTGAGATAGCAAATGATGTTACTGAACTTGAATTTCTTCATCTGTGATGGTTAAAATGTATTTCTTTTATCTTTGTGAGGGTGTTTTGTCACTTATAGTGCTATTTTTGTAGTGTATAGAGCATAGCAGAAGTGACAAGGAGGCCCTAGTTGTTTTTGAAATCTTTCCTATAATGCATATCTCATGCTTACATCTGAGCGATACTGCGCAGACATCGTGGGCTGTAGCAAATTGACAAAGAAAAGTTCCATGGTCTCCTGTCTTAAGGCCCTTTTTTTTTTGGACCTGTGGAGAGGTGTTTGTCTGTAACACCGCTGCTGAAGAGCGCATTGAGTCACGCATCACAAATGCAGGCTTTGTCCTCTCTTGGCTGACTAGGCTTGCATCAATTTTTCTTTCCTCCTGTATTACTTAATGATGTACCAGCTCTTTCCACAAAGCGTGCATGACTCAAGGCTTCACCGTGCTGTTACCCCTGAACTATTCTTCTCTTTCTGAATCACAGTTTGGAGGCTGGGAAGGGATTTATTAGGGGAGGTGTTTGGGAAGACCAAATTGTACAGTCCTTGTAATACTAGGTTCAATTCTTAAATTGTCAGTTTTGTTTAAACAGCTTTGTTGTTAATCTGGAAAGTTTTAAGGATTCATCTTAAAAAACACACCAATGTTCGAAGTTTCTGTTGAATGTCTTGGAACCCCAAAAGAAGTTTGAGAATTATATGGGAACTTTTCCTCATTAGTTAATTTGAATGAGTCCAGAAATACTATGTATTAAGCCTTCCGATCACGATCTTTCAACAGTTCTAATTGGAACCAATGATTTTAAGTGAAATAAAGGAAGAGCTGTGTTTTGTTTGGTTTTTTTTTAAAGTTATTTTCAGAAATTGAAAAAAGTTTGGGGGGGAAAAAAAGAAAAATTAAGTGGAAATTAAGCACTCACATGCTCTTATCTTAATTTTTAGGTGTTTGAATAGCAGACTCTTTTCTGGAGTTTTGTTAGGGTTTGGTATTTCCTATCAACAAATAAATTTAGAAAGTAATTTAATGTTAATCACCAAAGTTTTCAAATAAGACATATGAAGCTAGTGTCAGCCTACATTGCTCATATGTTACAAACTGTTTTCCTGCAGTTCTTGTTGTGTTGTCTTAGAGAGATAATTTTAATGGCTTAACATGAGAGATTAAAAAAAAAAAAAAGTTTAAAACAGCAGTATTGGGGATTACTTTCAGTGTAGATGCAGAACCCTTTAACAAAGTGGTTTACAAAGGAAGATACTGATTTTTTTCTTTTCTTTCATTTTATCCAGTGTAACTATTGTCATTAGAAAACTCTAAAGCTTCAGGGTTTAAGACCAACATTAATGTTGCAACTTCAATAATAAAATGCACGTCTCATTCTTCTGTCTTTTTTTTTTTTTATTTTCCAAAGGGTAATGCACAGTTGTAATAAGGAGGATGTTCATTCAAATCATAAGAGCCTCTTGCATCTTTGCAAAGAACTGATAGAGCTAGTACTATATTATATTTAAAGTAGACCTTAAAAGCCAAAATTTTTTATGTTTTGGCACCTGGCTTACTGTCAAGACCATCTCTGTAGCAACTCAGCTTTTATATTTTGGGGTCAAACACAAGCAGACTATATTTTGCAAGCAGGAGTATGTTTGTGCTGTATCTAGTTGCTGCTTTGTAACCTGCCTTCACAACAAGTTGGCCAAGAGTCCTTCCTAGACACTGTAGGCAGTTTGAAGTTGTCAATGAGAGCAATGTAGCTATAGAGCCATAGCTCATCCTGGATGTTCTTCAGACTACATCCAGAACTAGTAACTGTAGTCTGATGGTGATAGGTCTATAAACATAGAAGATTCACCTGGGGAGTAATGATATATGTGGAACCCCTGGAGATGATCTATGTGGGCAGTATTGGGGGCAGAGTTTTAGCTGTGTTTCAGGGGGATTTCCTGTGTGTCTGGTTAAATCATTTCACAGGTCAGCTCAGTTGAAGGTGGTATCAACCTGACTAATAATCTAATATCACCTGGCAGCAGAATATATCTGGAGTCCTGAGGGATCTCAGGCTAATCAGCTGGAGGCATGAACAGATGAAGAAAATTGATGCATCTAACTTCGTGCTGCATGTTGAAAAAGCAAGACTGTAGTAGTCAATTATGTAGTGACTAAAATTCTCTAGACGATGGAGAAAACTAAGTCTGATTATGACATGGATATTGAGAACAAATTGGTTGGAAAGGAAAATAAAAGGAGAAAGGTATGGAAAGAGCTACCAATAATCTTTGCTGTTTGCACTTCTGCGGGAACCATTGCTTCATGAATTGCTTTGGCTGTTGTTCCATGGAATAACCCATCTCTGCTGGGACACAAAAATATCAAGATGGCAGTAGCTTTAAATCTGGATGTACCTAGAGGTCTGGGAAGACTTTGTTGTTTTGTGCTGCTCAGATTCAGTAGAGTAAATTTGTGCCCTATGATGGTATTTTGAAATCTTGGATCCTGTCAGATTTTTAGGACTTTGAATTGCCTTAAATAACTGGGACACAGGCATTCCTAAGACTCCAGAGGCTAACTAGCCAAGGAGTAAAACTTTGTTCAGATACGCATCTAAGCCTCATTTAATTTTAATCTAAGCTTCTATGGAATTATTTAGTTACTTTTGGAATGTAAGACTTCTGTGTTTAAAAAAAAAAATATATTGGACAAAAATTCATTTGGCAAAATTTAAAACTGCATTTTTCAGGGTAAAAATAAAATGTCTGGATTTATGTCAATTATATTTCTAGTGGTTTTATTAACTTTCCTACTACTTTAAAAATTTTACTCTCTATGTGTGAGTTAAGGAAAACAGGGCAAAAATCTCACTATGGTTTCTGACATATTCTGTCAATCATAGTAATATGCCCAGAGCAGAGCAGCTTTTCCAGAGGAGGGCTTATTCACACATAGAGGGATGACTAAGTGTACAGCAAGATGCATTGACATGTAATATTACACTGAAAGAGAATATTCCACTTCTAATTCACCCCTTCAGTCAGATCTAGAGGTATGCAGTCACTCAAAATGCTGCTGTAGTGTATAAGGAAATTGAACCAACCATTCGGGACCTCTCCAGCCCTAGGCGAGACTGAACCCAGGTAAAGTCTTCACAAACAGATGTCTCATATGTCCAAAGAGGGTAGAAAAATGACAGCTGACTTCAAAAACATTGAAGTTATTGGTTTCTGGGTACACTGGCTAGGAGTGGTGTCAACGTAGAGTGAGGGCAGCTCAGCGTTACAGTCTTGCTGGCTGTACTTTAGCTTAAGCAAGGCTGAAGAGAAAAAGGATATTCACAGGCTACTTTGATGCCTCTAAAACAACTTAAGGACTCAGCAACTCAAAGGTTTGTGTAATCCTGCACCAATGTGTTGCCCAATTTGATTTTATCCCCTGTCTCTACTTAGGACCAACCCCTGTAGCAATGTAGGAGCCTTGCTCTTTGGAAATCTTTTGCATGTATTTTCTCACCACGTCACTTCAGTATTTTGTGGTTTTGTACGTGATGCTGTTCTGTAGATAACAGAAGTGTGCTGTCCTCTGAGTGGTTTATATCTTTAGTCCGCTGCTATGGCTTTGTCTAGGCTCTCCAATGAAGGGAACAGGACAAACCCTGCAGCTTGGATCTTTCTCTCAACACTGCAGTTCTCTCCAGATGCTTTGGGGGACTAAACTGATCAGGTTCCTTTTTTTCTTTTTTTTTTTTCTCTCCTTTTTTTTTTTTTTTTTTAATGAATGTCTTAATAGAAGAAATCAGCAAATACGTGGTCACCTTAGCCATGCTTCATATAAAAGGAATAATATTAAACTAATTAATGTTATGAAGCTATTAACCTGTTCACAGGACTTGGAGTGTCTCAGGAAAAAGGTGATATGTAAAGGCAAATGCCTTGTCATACTAATACTTTCATATGGCAGAATTTATTTTTAAATTTCAAAGTTAATCTTTGCCGTGTCTTCCTTAGGTTAAATCTCTTTTTTTTTCCTAACTGTTTCAGGGGGTTTTTACTAATTTTTTAAATTTTCTTTTCAAACTATATTCACTTTCATGTTGTCATACACCATTGTGCTGGATACATCCGTATTTGTACATCCGGTAGTGTTGCAAAATATTGTTCACAGTGTTTTGTAGCTTGTCTATAAGTTTTTGTAAACTTTTACTGAAATTTATTCCATCTATTGGTATTGAGCTAATACATTATATTTTTGTAACAAAATCATTTTCTATTTTCTTTTTCTTCTATTTTCCATCTTGGCACAACTAAGTATGACATAAACAAGTGCTGCATTTTTAGGAATACTATTTTTAGGCAATTTTTTGAAAATCAGCTTATCTATTTCTACCTGTGAAAAATTACTATAAGTGAAACAATTTTAATAATTTAATTCACTTGTCATTATTCAGCCTGAATACTTCCTTTTGTATTTTCTTCAAAAATTCAGGAAGAAGGTTCCCATGTGGTGAGGGTGTTGGAGCATTGCTCTGGAGAACTGAACTCCTTTTGAAGGCAGATTTTTCAGTGCAGCACTGGGAAATTGTTTAGTCTTTCTCCATCTCATTTTGCAGCCTATGAAACCGAGCCTGGAAGTGTTTTACCTCTGTCTGTAAAATCAGCAATGGTTTGTTGAACAAAGAAAAAATTATCTACTCTATCTCAGTAAAAAAGCTAGGAATTACTCAGTGAATATTAGACAGTAGGCTGGAAGAAAAGTAAAGGAACTACCCTCTTACACTTAATAATCTCTGTGCTGGTAAATACCCTGAAGTGAGCCGGAGCTCTCCATTTCTCACAACCACGCTGGCTTTGGCAGACAGGGCAATTGTAGTCATTTGTAATGCAAAATGCGTGTTACGTGGAAAGGCCTAAGTGTCAATAAATATGGAATGTCATGCTATGTCAGTATTTTTTTTCCATTAATTTTATGTTAGCCCTAAATGGAGAGAACTTCTCCAAAAAATTAAAAAAAAAAAAAAAAAGTATTCCAATGTTGTTCTGAAGTGGGTAGGTATTTCATGATGAGCTACTGAATTGAGCACTTTTTGTTTAGGAAAGACCGAAAACCATAAATATTCATTTCTCACCAGAAACGATGTAAATAGTATGAAAACGTTATCCTAAGTGTAAACATACCGAAGGGTGCGTTCTTTCCAGGAGCTGAGTCCAGGTGTGCACAAGGTACCTTCTCGTAGACAATGTATAAAAATGTACACAGTTCACCATGGGGCTTCCTTCCCCGTTTGGCTTTGGTTATTAATGCTAGAACAAGCTGTGCTTAGGTGTTTGGTCTCCTTGCAAAGATTTACCTTCTCCAAAGTGGCATTTCATTTATACGGGTATTGGCAAGCGAACGTACCATTCTGAAAGAAGTCATTAAATAGGCACATGTTAGTTTACAGGTTTAATCCATATGATATTTATTGGCTGTCATACAGGCAATGACAGGCAGCCAACACAGTATTCAGTGGACTTTTCCACCCATCTGTTTATCCATCTGTTACTTGAAAAATAGATTGCTGCCCCCCCCCCCCCCAAAAAAAAAAAAGCATTGTTCTATCAGCTCAGTGAGATGAAGATACGTCAATGTATGGAACTTGTAACAGGAGCATCTGAAACGTCCAGCAGTATTATCTTGATACAAAATAATACTGGTAACTGGTGTGTGTGTGTGGTATCCCCACACCAATATACTTGTTACCATCTCACTAAATAAACTCACAATGCACATGTTGAATTTAATATTTTGTGGGGGAGACAAGGAAGAAGGTGGCTTTCTGACCATCTTCTCAAGGAATATATTGCTCAGCACACTCTGGGTTGCTAAGAGGCTCAGGAAAAAAAAAAATCAGATTTTTAATCAGAACAGCAATATTAATTTTGTACAACGTTGACATAGTAAGAACGCTTCCAAAAGAGAATCAAGTTATTAAGTTTTGGCCAGGTGCTTAAAAACTTCATCAACATTATGTAAATTGGTTTTATGCTACAGCTTTCTGAAGCCTACAGTTCTAAATATTGCTATTTGAGTGTCTAAAAATGTGTTATTCTTCAGTAACAAAAAATTCAGAATATGCTTTTGGTGGGGGGAGGGGAAGAGCAACTCTAAACTTGATAACTTCACATAGATACCAGCTATACAGATCCACACTAGCGATATCACTAGGAGGACAAATTTCAGGCATTTATTGTGTTGGTGCAATTGTGCTGATGGAAAAGACATTGTCACAGAGTTATTACGTCCCTCCTTTCTGGTGAGCCCTAGGGTATGTGCGCTGGAGTATATTCTTTACGGCCTAAGGGCTGACTGATTCACAGCATTGACACTGAAAATGCCTTAATAGCAGATTCGATATGGTTTATTTTGGCAACATGGTGTTCTACAAAATATGGAATTAATAACAATGTGTGGAAAAAATGTTGATGGGGGCATCTGATTTCATTTTGATAACATTGTAGCTTATGAAATGCATAAATTGAGAAATATATTGATAAATAATTTCCAAAATAATAAATGCTAGGGCCTTTTGTGTAAAAATACAAAGCCCAAGAAACACACACACGCTTCAGCTAATTCAAAGAATGTTACAAAGGACCTGTCTGAGAATGCTGGAACACATAAGATGGTCCCTTCTTCAGCACAGGTATTTTGCTATCTCTCTGTAGGGGGAGGGAAAGGAATCTGTTGTTCCTTCAATTTAATAATGTTTATCCAATATATGCAACAATGGGGAGCAATAAGGCAAAGCAGAAAAGAATCAAAGAACTATGGACAGGCTAATTATTTTTCTTTGAATTTCTTTCTATTTAGAGTGGAGAAGTTCCCCCAACTGAAAAATTAAGATGACAACAAAGGAAGAATGTTGTTACTTGCCCATCAGGCAAGCAACGTACAAGTATGACTGTTTAATTTAGTTGAAAGCGTTAGGAGTAATTTTCCAAAGTGGATCAATTTTTAATATTTCCTAAGGGAGTTTATGCACAGATTTCACAATTATAAATCATCTATTTAGGAGATGAAGGTTTCCCCCCACGCCTATTTTCTCTCCTGGGATAGCAGTAAGTTTGTGTGTAGCTCATTGCACGACTGGACATTCTGTGAAGATAGAACTTGAAAAACAGTTTTTAATCTGGAAAATACATCATATTTTCTACAGCATAGAAGTAGTGCTACGAAAGAAAAAAAGAAACGGAAGCAAGGTGAGAAAGAAATTAACAGCTTTTATGTTTTAGTATTTTTCTAACTCAAATATTTTGTGTGGAAGTTTGGTTCTTTTACCTATTATGTTGTAGTTACACAAGTAAATTACCCAAGTATCAACACTGAGCACTTTCAAGAGTTTTACTATTTTTTTTCTCTGTTTATCCCTACTAGAGATCAAAGCAAAAATGTAGTCTGGAATGGATTAAGAAGTCAGCAGTTAGGTGAAACTAATGTAGATACTTAAAGGAAATCTTGGTACAAGACATCTGACCCATAGAGTAAGTAGATTCCAATACACATTATCACAAGTTTGCTGCTCTCCGAGGTACAGTGGAAATAATGGAAAACTTAAGATGCTTATTTGTGGGGTAAGGTACTAATCAACGCACAAATAGATGGCTCTTTAATATGTTACATATTCTTACTCCCTCTTAGAAGATTTTTGTATTTGAATTTTAGATGATAGTTTTTCTCTGCTTCATTGTCAACCTCTTATTGCTCAGTTATAATTCAGAGTCCTAGAGAAAGAAATACTGTTGTTTCTGAAAAAAACATTCTTATCCCAATAGAAAGTTCAAACACTCTCACTGACCTTTTCATGCGCTCGACTGGGAAAGATGTCAGATCAGAGAATGGGCTGTTCTCAACTAGCAGCCTTATTTGCTGCCCGGGAAGGATTATAGAGAATTTATCCAATCCCACTGTCTGGGAGGTTCAGTCCTTTAGGTGTCCTGCAGGATCTGCCTCTTTGCCTGAATTGTCTGCTGAGTTACAGGCATCATGCTTGCTCTTCATTGTCTCCTGGTTGGAATTTTCTGTTTGTACCCATTGGTTTTATTGGGCTATATAAACAGCACTTTTAAAAATGGAGTAGTCTTAAAAATGCCTGTAATTCCTCATTGTGCACTGGGTAAGAGAGGTTGCATAGCACTGTATAGCAGCTGGGGAATTGCTTCCATCATGCTACCCAATACTAACATCCGCATTTGTTTATAGAACCCTCCCACAACAGATCCATGAAGTTCCATGGACTGAAATTTGGGTAAATTGAGAGCTGTCTCACAGTCAGTAAGGTACGCAACTTAACCCTGGGATCATGCTGTTAACTTCCATTAAAAAAATATAAAATAAAATGTGAGATCCAAAAGCAAATGTCAGAGAAGTTCAAGCATGAAGGCTTTTAAGAGTCCACGAAACAATTTTTCAGCTTGTGTTATGGTCAGTTCTCATCAACCAGCACCTGCTTCTCCCTTCGCCCTAAACCTCTATGATATTAATAGCTGGCCTTTGCACTCTAGTTGTTCATTTATTCCATCTCCTGTCTAAGAAAAATGCATACCAACCTTTATCTTATGTACTAGTGTTAAGGGAATTCCAGAAGGGTGTTGGTAAAATTTGGGGAATCCACAAGAATTGTGTTAGGAAACCAATTATGCTGTCACTGAGAGGTGAGAAGTTTTTCAATTGCCAAATGAGTTACTGTTTAGGATTTCAACATGACTGTTTCTGCTTCCCTTCAGTGACAGTAGTTTTGAGCAAAATGGGCTGAGGTGCAAAACTAGCTCCTTACTGCATAGACCTGCTTTATCTTAGAGATACATTTGCAAAGCTATTTGTCTCCTGGTAGTGACATACCAAAAGAAATCTTTGCATGTAGAATACCACTGTGTGAAATCTTGTGAGACAGGTCTGATCTACGAGGTAACTTGAATGCTAATTAATCATACAGATCACTTCAGCCATTGCATATATCTCTGGTTTCTCACATATTCCAGGAGGGTGGAACAACAATAAAAGTAGGTCTACAGCCTGCTCTGGGACTTTTTTTTTCTTTCAGGAAAGAGATTACCTTAGCTTTTGCTACTGTCATGAGGGTTGACAATTTCATGTCTAATTTTCTTAATTTTAAAAAATTCATATATTCTATTTCTTTTCTGGAATTCCTTCAAATGTGTGGTACTAGGAAGCACTCTGGTTGTACTACTGATAGCTGAAGTAAGAGAAGAAAAAAACAGTTGTATTCATTTTTGTCTGTGGCTTGTTGAGTGAAGTGAGAGAGAGAAAAGAAAGGTGCTATGGAACTGAGATTTCAAATTTATTGTGTCAGAACTGCATCCACTTAAAGTTATGATGATTCATTGTTTGTAAAATACCTATTTTTAGTTGGTCTGAATTATATGGAGATTAAAGAGAATCATTAGCATAAAATTTCCCTTGAAGCTTCTGCAGTTGGTATGATACAAAAGGCTTTAAGATTTCTTCAGCCTAGATAACTTTGGAGAATCCCTAAGTATGTGCAAAAGGCGTATTGCTAACCATACGAAAGCTTTTGTGGGTCAGTGATCTGTTCCTTCGAGCACAATGTAACTTTTCATACAGGCTGCACTCCAAAACAATGGGTTTTAGAAATAATAGCATCAGGAGAAAGAAACTGAGAGATAGAGGGAGAGGGCTACATTTATAGCTGCAGAGAGAACACGTATCTTTAGGAAAAGCACTGGTGTTGGGTTTTGCTGTTTGCGCTCTCAGTGCAGAATGAACATTTCTTTCACCTCATTCCATCTGCCTGGACTGTAGTTTCTTGTCACAAAAATGCACACAGCTAGTGTGATAGCTTCATGATACATCTACATTACAGTGAAGAGTAAGATAATGAGCTACACTCAGTCACAGATTGCGTGAGCATCTCTCTTCATTTATCAGTGTGCCACAGCAATGAAACTGAAGGCATTTGTGAAAGTATTTAAATTGCAACAGGTATGAAATACAATGAATGTGGCAGAATATATAATTGTTACAAATCACTTTTAACAAATACAGCTTGCATGTTATAATACATTGTGTTCATGTAAGGATCAATATTTGCCATCCTAGGCAAAAATATCTTTGGTGGGGAAATCCAGAAGCTGCTGTTTGGTTTTGAAGAAGAAAAGCTTAACAGTGAAGTAGAAATCGTGCATCAAAACATAAATAAATGACCTCCATACTTAGCTGGACAACAAACCTGCAAACCTGTATTATATACATTCCCTTAATACAGTGAAATATAACATCTTGATATATGTCACTGTATCTTAACTTGATCTGCTGTCATACCAGTTAATTGTTAAATGGAAGTTAAATCATTGTAACAACAGTAATCTCCGAAATGTCCTTATGTCCTGAAAAGACACTTGCTTTCTTCTCAGATTCTGAAATAAAATACACTTGCTGCTAGAGGACAGGAATAAAAATAAGTGAAATCATCACCGTTAGGAGGAATATGGAGGCATAAGTCTGAGTTTTCATTACAAAAGAGCGGAGAGTCATTGGAAATTTAGGTACATGGAAAAAATACTTAGGCAAAGAATAAATCCATTGCAGCAATTTTCACTGTTACTGGAGAGACTGTTAATATGACTTTTCACATTATGCAAAACCAGCAAACAAAAATAAGGGTCACAGCTTTAAGAAGTGTTTATAGTATCTGTTAGACTGAGCAAAATGTCACAATATGTAGTCTTTTGGAAGAAAGAAACAGACCATTAAATCTTGGATGGATGAATAAAGCATTTTTTCAAACTGCTACATCTTTTTGTCTTTTTGGAATCATTACAGCAGTGCTTGGGGTTGTGGCTCTGATTCTGTGAAGATTAGGTGAAGAAAATTGGACAGTAAGTTTTAGTGGGACTAAAATTTGCCCGATAGTGCCAGAATGAAGGTCTGTTTTGAAAACTGCTTTATTCAAAGAAAGAGACCCACCAGCTGCAAAACAGGTGGTAACCCACCAGGGGCAGGCATGTATGAAATCATGGATCTTTATTTGGATTACAGTGAAAGAAAAAATGAAAGGATAAAAGGTAGAACCAGCTGAGTCAGAGGAGCAGCCTGCTGACTTTTTATTAGGGCTTTCATAAACAAAATTGCGATTAGGCTGTATGCTGGAATAATGGAGATCCCAAATGTTGAATGTGTCATGTGGGCCTCAACCAGGTGTGTGCTTGATGTGTTAAAAAAAATCTCAATGGTGCAAAGATATGGCTTTGCATAATATATCTTTTATATGTGCTTGTGTGTGTATATCTATATCTATCGCTTTTATTTCTGTAGAGAAAGAAACTAACATTGTTACTATACTGAAGGATCTGATAGAGTTGCCATTCAGTCCCCAGTGGCTCCATCATGAAACCTAGTGTTGTCTGTCTTCTTGGAGAACTTGAAACTGAAGAATGAGCTGGAACAACGTGCTCTGCTCTATCATCTTAAAGAGTAATACAGGGCTGCCAACAGCACAACTGACGTTTTTCAGATCTTTAATGAGTTCTAGACTTAAAAGAAAAGTCAATTTAAAAGAAGGTAATAATATTTTTCCTATATATTTGTTTATTGCCATGTTAATGAAAGGAGAGAGCATTACATGTAGCCTTTTTACAAGAGCTTTTATTTGGGCCTCAAATATTGAGTGTATAGCTAGTGTTGCACACCAAGAATTCACTGAAGTAGGATTTTGTGCTTTGTAGGCAGTGCCAAGATGTAAATCCTGTCCAGCAGTAACAGAATATTTCCCAGCACTGCAACTTGATTGCCTATGCTCTTTTCTGTTAGAATACTCCTTGCCTCTTTTGTTTAGCCTGGCCAGACAGTGTTTCCCCCGACAGTTTCTTGAACACAAAGTAGCTGGCATGGGCCAGGGATCACTCCCAATTGACAGCTGGAAGCAATCCATTATTTAGGAAATGATAACTTGATCTTATAAAAGCAGAAAGATTTTTAGTGGCCATGGGGACAGAGAAGAAGCCCTGATAATGTGTAGTTTAGTTACGGTAATCTTTTTGTATAAGTCCCCTTTTTAAATGGAGTTATATGCTCTCAGCATGTCCTAGGATTGGACAGTTTTGTCAAATAGGAAGTGCTGCAAATAGGTGTTCTACAATTAGGACTGTTTACAAAGTGTGGAGTTGCAAATTTTTTCTGAATATACCATGGAAAGGTTACTAAGACTAATTTTTTTTTAATAAATATATACTGAAATATATCAAATATGGAGTGAGGATAACTGATGGGAAGCAAGACAGGAGAAAATTGTTCCTCCTAGCTTGGAGAGAAAAACAAAGCTTTCTGAGATGCTGAGGTTTCCAACATAACAGCAGTAGCTTTTGAGCATTCTTGGGGGCCTCTGAAAAAAGCAGAGGAAAAAGGACTGAAAATTCTTTAGTTCTTTGTAATTTGTATAATTACATCACAGTCACAGGTGGGCTTTTTAAGGTCAAAAGATGGGAGGTTAAGAAAGGATTGATGTGAGGTGTTGTCTGCATGGTGCAAGAAAGCAAGAACAGTTTCTATTTGGTAGACTTATCATGTGGGTGGTTTCAGCAGGACACCACTGACATGGGCTGTCTATAGCAGAGGATGAAACAGTGAACTCAATTCCTTATTTAAGTAGTTGGTTAAATAGGTATGGTATGGTGTGGTATATGCAGTAAGCTTCCTAGCATTTTCTAAGATAGCTCAAGTGAGCTGTAAATATGTACTGTACATATTTTATAGATTGCTGATCTCCCAAGTGAACGTCAAGCTCTCATTTCTGAGCAATAGATTTTTACTATACTGGAATAGGGGTTTTTTACTACAGACATGGTAGAATTTTTCTTGCAAGAGGGGGTGATGCTTATGAAGTTGTTTTACGGACAGATGTTTCAGAAAGTAATTAATAATGCTAATGTATGAGTCATCATATTTTTTCTACATGATATATTAATTGCTTTGTTGCAGCATCATGTGGACTCTCTTCCTAGTTTGAGTTACTTTAAAACTGCTCCAAAGTCCTCTGGTTTCTTTTGTTATGACTTAAAACACTTTCTGTAGTTCTGTTTTTAAAATGGAAGTAACATCTGACTGGTGTATTTAAACTCTGTCTGTAGCAGATAATGTAAAAATTACCTTGGCCATGAGTTTAAAAGTGGGGGGTGGGAAGCTGGCTGAACACTTCTAATAAGAATGCATCTCCTTCTCTGTGTAAAGAGGGGGGAGGAAAACATCTTCTCAATGAACAACTTCGAGGCTAGAGTTATTTGAATATTTTTTCTGAATGACGCAAGGTTGAGCTCCTGAGAGTCAGATCCAATCCAGCTGAAGACGAGAAGCGAGAGTCCAGCTGTGAATCCTGCTACACACTGACAATAAAGATGCTTATAAAATATGAACCTTCTGAAGTTCAGGTACTCCAGGGAAGGTAAAAACAATTTCAGATGAGACAACGGATAAAAAAGATATTTCCAACTATTAAAGCCTGTTACCAACAACAAAGTTTGGTAGTAGAATTTGTTTTAAATTTATATTTCACTGTTTTCATCATACATTTGAGCTGGGGAGCTGCTTTTTTCTTGCATCTCACTGCCACTGTGGTTAGTTTTGTTATATCTTACTGTTTTATTAAAAATTAACAAAGTTATCAGATGGGAACTAAATCATGAAGTTGTGAAGAGCCTGTCAATGCCAACTGAAATCCAAGGACAAGTTGTTGCTGACTTCAATACACATTGAAATTAAAGATGGTGAGGAGGATACTGTATCTTTGTTTTGCTTAAAAGACATTCTTTCTTAATGTTTTAGCTGTAAATTACTACAACAATAATCTACTGATACTTTGGAATCTGTGTTTATCACTTCAAGTCTGTCCTATTTTCACATGGCTGAATAAATTTTTTTTCAGTCTGATTTAAAACTAGGAGAGAATAATTGTGGTAAATTCAAACTATTGGAATTACAGTGGTTATATTTGTCAGTTAATACACTGGGCCTTTACAGCAACATATAATTCTGCACACAAAGTTTAGACCTAAGGAATAATATAAGAGGGTCTTTCAATAACCTTCTGTGAGGATAGAGTTGCACTTCTTTTTCATGATGGAACTCCTAAACACTTTGAATCCTGTTTTACGAGAGTAATAACTAAATCGTGTGATGAGTAACACAATGTTGCTTCCTGGTTGCAAAGAAGTGGCAGCCTACAGAAAGGCTCTCAAATTGTGTCCAGAATTTCATTCCTTTCCCTTGTCTTGCAGAGCTTTTCTGTGTAGTCTGTATGTGTTACTTTAAAGAAGCTGGAGGGGGACACTATTATAATTTCTCTGCACTTCAGATTCTGTGAAATGTTTGGAAATTTCACCTCAATTCTTCGCTCATTACTGACTCTAAAACAGCTCTGTGTGTATCTGTGTGTTATTTTACTTGAAGCAACAAAAATGAATCAACAAACTTTGCATTCTTGACGAAATAATGACTCATTCCTTTTGTGTGTGTTCCTTTCTTACCTTCATCAAATAAACACTGGTTACTTATGTTTCCCATAATTTGTTAGTTAACTCACAGGGCAAGAAAACCTAGGCTATTATTTCTTCAACTACTGCAGTTGCCTTTCTATCAAGGAGTAAGGAATGCCTGTTTTCACCTTCACTCTAATATATTGTTGATGCTTGTATCCCTTTCTCCATTGAATTCTTGGAGCGCAAACCATTAAAGGCAGTTAACGGCCACTGTCTATTGTCTGTTCATATAGTAAGTTGTGCTGTGCTTAAAATTTTTGATTTGATTATACAGCTTGAAGTCTATTAGTAATAGAAATGGTACCATCAGGTAACTAATACATTAATTTCAAACAGTGTAATTACTTGCACTTTAATTCTCTTTGATTATTGGGCAGCACTGTGTATCTGAAAGCCATTAAACTCTTCATACAACAAGGTATACAAGTTTTCTTTTGTATGTATTCTGAGGACAGATCTGTTAAGTTTTTCTGCCCACTCAGATTCTGGCTTTGCAAATTTCTATTTTTCAAGCCAAAAAAAAATCCCTACAGCTTGTATATATTAAACTTTTGCAGACATAAATGCTACATTTTTAATGTGCCCAAAAGTACATACATACTTTTTTTGCCCATCTCATTTTTTTTTTAAGGCTTAAGTAAAAAAGTGCTTTCTGTACCAGGTTTGCATTCCACTTTGGTACTTTCTTTCTCACAACAAATCTCATCCTACTCTAGTTCTATGTACTCCTGTTACTACTAGTCTTTTTGCAGTCCAACAATTGCAGCCAAGAATACAGATCAAGATGAAATTCCATCTACTGTATTTTATATGACTATATAGTAAAATCACTGTATCTGTCTGAAATACAAGATCTTAGAAGAATCATTTGAGAAGGCAGTGAAGGTAGACCACTGAACCATGATGATATTAAAAAAATAGACAACTAACCAACAGAAGCACAAAAAAACCCTCCGAATATTTGTGCCAAGGGATGTATAGTTTTCTCTGGAAGCTGGGGAAGAATAAAGCAGGTCAGGATTTTTATTCTTGTTTGGTTTGTTATTTCTTCCCTCATATTTGCAGGACAAGGGGATGGGGATTATAGGCAAAGAGGAGAGAGGAAAAGATGTGAGAAATACTCCCTCCCAGGAGAGAGGGAACTGCGGTTAACAAACCACCAGTGTCTTCAGCAGTTTGCTACCTACCAGGTCATCATAAGGTGATGGTACTGGCTTCAAAATGGGATTTAGTGGCGAAGGGGGAGGTCTTGAAAGAGGCCTAGGAAGTGGTAGTTTGTTTTCTGTGGTAAAGGGGGGTGTTCTTACTGCCAAATAGCCCATCTACATGCAGGTATTCTCTTTTGTTTCTTTTTCTTCACTTTTCTGTCCGTACCTATTATGTTAGTATATAGGCATACTTATTTACAGAAGTGGAGTACTGTCAGTAAAGGCTTCTAGATTCCTCAAAATAGATGCTTTTACTCTGTAAAAGTAGTCTTTAGAAACAGTAAAATGGTCAGAGACGGGAAGAGCCAGACACGTAATGTGCTTAACTTAAAATCATGCCTGTACTTGTTCTTAATTTGTCATGCTGAGTCCTCTTTTTTGTGCTGCGTTGAATGACTGTAGGCAGTCTCTGCCACTAGATTCTTAAGGACTTGCCTGTGCCTAGAGGTAAGACTTTGGAGCACTGTGATGTATATGGCAGAGAGGAATACTTGAGACGAATGCTATATTTAAGCTGGTTTTTTTGTTCTGATCTGATGTTTAACCTTTTTCCCCTGCATGTCAAATGAAAAGTAGCAGATGAATTGCAGCAGCAGATAAACTTCAGAGACTGAAGCATGCTCAGTGTGGAAAGGATACTGGAACTTCTAAGTATTTTGTGCATCCAAGTGAGCATGTGCAGGAGCTAAATGAGGGACATAAGAGATGGCTCCAAGATCCCAGTCTCTCAAAGCAAACATCAGTTTTAAAGCACACTGACTCCTCAAAATAGATGAAAATGTTCACCTTAGCTTTACAGTGTGCACATACAATTTTCCTTTTATTGTGATCTGATTCCTGGAAATTAGAGTCACTTTTGCTTTCTGATTGTTTGTCTGAAGAAGCAGATGATGAAGAATTTGGGAGTCCAAGCTGAAGTTAAGTTGTAGTTGAAAGAATTATTATAGTGGAAAAAACTTAGTACCAGCTGTGGTATTAATCTTAAACTACTGCAAATTCAAGTCAGGCTTTGTAGCATTGGTAGACATAGTTATAAAAATAATTCTGTTTTCACATTTTGATCTCTAATGCTGAAATTACAAAAGCTACAGAAAATGTATTTCTCAGTTCAAAAGTTAAGTGTCTATTCTGGAGTAAATACTGTATTTTTTTTTTTTTCCCTGAAAAATTTGCTGGATAGTGTATTATCCCGATGGCCCTTCAGTGTCTAGGGTGCTCTGAAGGGGAAGTTCTAAGATAAAAACCATTAAAATGTGATTTTTATTCATGTTGACATCAGTTTTTTACCGTCTAAACAGCTCTATGCAGTCACAGCATCAGTTCCAGAGATTAAACACTCTGACAATGGCTATAAAAAAGATGGTCAGATTAATTTCTTATCAAACTGAGTTGATTCAGTGTAAGGAATGGAAGCTATCTGATGTATTCTACAGATCAAAGCTAATTCTCCATTGACATACACACATTTGAGTAGGCGCATCTGTGTGACAGCTAAATTATAGGAGTTCTTTACACACACATTATCTTGTCACAACATAAGAACATCCTACTGTGCTAAAATACCTCCTCGAGAAGAAACATGTAATTTCCCTATATTGTTGGGGAGGATACTAAACAGCTTTCTTTTTATGGAGGTATCATTTTAGAGTTTGCTTATTTAAAGGGAATTGTTATTAGAATTTTTTCACATTTATGTATTAGTGAAAGTGAATCATAAACTCATAAAATTGTCAGGGTTGGAAGGGACCTTAAAGATCATCCAGTTCCAACACCACTGCCAAGGGCAGGGACCCCTCCCACTAGAGCAGGTTGCTCAGAGCCCCATCCAGCCTGGGCTTAAAAACTTCCAAGGATGGGGCTTCCACCACCTCTCTGGGCAACCTGTTCCAGTGTCTCAGCACCCTCATGGGGAAGAAATGCTTCCTAATGTCCAACCTGAACTATCCCTAGTTTTAATCCAGTCTGTCTAGTCCTATCACTGCCCCGCAGCCAAAAAAGTCCCTCCCCAGCTTTCTTGCAGCCCCCTTCAGATACTGGAAGGCCACAGTAAGGTCTCCCTGGAGCCTTCTCTTTTCCAGACTGAACAACCCCAACTCTCTCAGTCTGTCCTCACAGGAGAGGTGCTCCAGCCCTCTGATCATCCTCATGGCCCTTTTCTGGACACATTCCAGCACATCCATATCCTTCCTGTAATAGGGGCTCCAGAATGCTTCTGGCTTGTACCACAGGAATGAAAATTGTGTTTGTATAGTTTGAAAACTTCACGCGTATTTGGCAACAGCTTTGTGGCACAACTTTCACACTCCATAACTGCTGATACTGTCCAGTTTGAGACTAGGGTTAGGTCAGCCCAGGCTTTTGCAAACAATGTTTGTTAAACCACAGTGCTCTAAACTTAGCTCAACTCCTCTCAGCTTCTCTTAAGACAGTTTGATATTTAGGGCCTAGACTTGTAACAGGGTGATGTTATCAACCGAGCTGAGCCTGGGGCCATTCATGTCAGGGCTTGTTTGGTTTCAGTCCATTACAAAGGAAAAGAACAATTGCAAAAGCATAACTCCTCAGTTCAACATTTGGCTTTTGAAACAGTTTCCCTGTTTTGTGGTGTTTATCACAGGCTTCCGGTTCTGAAGAAAAAAAAAAAAGGTTAAAATAATAGTTCATAGTTCTGTTCACCAGCTACATGCTCCTTCAGGAAAATACACTCCTTACTGACAACAATTAAAAAAAGTCTCTAAAAGGCTTTGCTCAATTTTCAAGGCATATATCCTTTTTGAAGAGCATCCTTTTCTTCCTCCATCTTCTGATTTGAAGTCCCTGACACATGTATCCCCGCCTGAAAAGTGCTGTTACCTGCCCACGGCAAGTCGGGTGCCATGTGCAGCACAGAGGGAGCTGAGGGGCAGTTTGCGGAGGCGCTGCCCCTGCCCCCGGCGGGCATGTGCCCGGGTGTCCCCCCAGCCCCACGGCTGCGTGTCAGGGTCTCGCTCTCCCTGCATTTCTGTTGCTGCTACAACCCGGGCGAGGGAGTTGTAAACAGCCGCAGACCTTGGGTAAGTATTTTATTTTTACATTTTATTTGCTCGCGCTCCTTTTCTGAAATTCCGGGGAATAGTCAGCCCTGCTGCGAGATGGTGGGCAGGGAGCGCTGGTGCCACTGGTGCCGGGCACAGCGCTGAGGGGAGCTGGCTGGGCGCCATCTTGTGCAGCCTCCGTGCCAGCCGCAGGAGGACTCGTCTTGAGGGGCTCACAGCCCTTCAGTGATAACATCGTACAAACTAATTTCTAATTGTTGTATTTTCTCACGTTTTTTAATTTTATTTTATTATTACAATACTTTGTTTTGTTTTCCTTTGGAAAGGCTTATAGCTGCATGGAGCAGCAATCACACACCATGACGGGCGTGTTAAAGGCGTATTAATTTCTCTAGAAGTTTAACAGCTTAGTAGCCACCTTCCTACTTATTGACTACTAATATCACCATTTTATACATCTGTCTCGTCAGTGGTCCCGATTTAGCAGCTCTTCCCTGGGTTTATTTGAGGTTGTGGCATTCCTGCTCTTTCCGGAAGAGCTCCCTTGCGCTCAAAGCGTTGTTGGTGCCGCCTGCATCTGCCCTTGCTTGCTAGTGTTCAACCACCCAGGCAGGCCCCGGATAAATAAGGCGACTGAAGGAGAAGTGTGGATTTCAGAAGTAGCTGAAATACCCCATTTTCCATGTTTTTAAGAAGTATCATTTATTTCTCAGTTTACCAAAGCCACTTCTTTTTCAGGATTTCATGGCAGTTTTCAGTTGTAGGGCTAGGCAGATCTGTACCATCCTCTCTACCTCAACACCAGTAACATTTTCTGTGCCTATTCACCTGCCATTAAACTCACACATCCTGAATCTTTCACATGAAGGTTGGTTGCCATGGAAAGAATTGTGATCCCATGAATTAATCTGTTCTGTGTAAGAAAAATTTAAGCATAGGTCTGATACTGTTCTGATAATGTGGAGAAAAGCATGTGAAGGAATGGAAGGGAATAATGTAAAAATTGATGTGTATTTCCTATTTAATAGTCACTATATTCAAGATGTTTGTATAGTAATATTACATTATGTCTTGTGCATACTCTGAAACAGCAAAACGTAACTACACTTTTGTTAAAAATACTGAATTGCTAAGTCATTAAATATAGCTAGGGTAGTACATTCTAAACAAACGAAGCCCTTTTTTATATTAATCTATTTTTTTTGTGTATAAGCAATACAAAAATAATTACACGTGCTTTTTTCCAACAGAGTGTCCTTTGGGTTTGGTATGAATTAATCATTGCCACTCTGTTGTGCTATAAAGGAATGTATTTTCTTCTTTATAAGGCTGGACACTGTGGTACTATTAAAGGAAACTGTTATGTAATAGAGTAAACAAGAATGTGCTCAGTTATAAATGCAAAAAGCCAATCATATCCTAGGCTGCATCAAGAGAAGCATGGCCAGCAGGTCGAGGGAGGTGATTCTCCCCCTCTACTCCACTCTTGTAAGACCTTATCTGGAGTACTGCGTCCAGTTCTGAAGCATTACAAGAAAGATATGGATGTGCTGGAATGTGTCCAGAAAAGGGCCATGAGGATGATCAGAGGGCTGGAGCACCTCTCCTATGAGGACAGACTGAGAGAGTTGGGATTGTTCAGTCTGGAAAAGAGAAGGCTCTGGGGAGACCTTATTGTGGCCTTCCAGTATCTGAAGGGGGCTGCAAGAAAGCTGGGGAGGGACTTTTTTGGCTGCGGGGCAGTGATAGGACTAGACAGACTGGATTAAAACTAGGGATAGTTCAGGTTGGACATTAGGAAGCATTTCTTCCCCATGAGGGTGGTGAGACACTGGCACAGGTTGCCCAGAGAGGTGGTGGAAGCCCCATCCTTGGAAGTTTTTAAGCCCAGGCTGGATGGGGCTCTGAGCAACCTGCTCTAGTGGGAGGGGTCCCTGCCTTTGGCAGTGGTGTTGGAACTGGATGATCTTTAAGGTCCCTTCCAACCCTGACAATTCTTTGATTCTATGACACAATTTTGATTTTTTTCTGGCCTAATCTTTTCACCATTTTATTATGTAACAGGTAATTAAATTAGTTTATCAAATTTGTGAAAGAAATTTGTTTAATCACATTAGTGTCATAAGATAATTGATTCATATGAAAGCTGATGTTTGGCAAATATTTTCCTCAGGACTGCTATAAAAATGTGAGGGGTTTTTTGTTTGCGTTTTTTTTTCCCTCTTAAGTAGACTACAATGTTAAGCTTTATACATTTAATGATACCATGCTCCAAATTCCTATTTGTGCCCCATATAAATTCTTGTTTATGGTTTACCACATGGCATGTGCTTAGAGGTCATGTGCCTGGAATCCTGCTGTTAAATGACGGTTCACAGACAGCCACCGTGAAGCAGCATGCTTGACTTCAAAGGAAAGCTGTCTTTACTGTTTGCATACCAAGCTAGGGGACACTCAGGAACCTGAGTAAAGACAAGATTTTTGCTTTCCTTTTTCTACTTTTTTTTTTTTTTCTCCCTTGCTTTTCTTCTTAGTACTTTGTTTTCTCTGGATCAGCTCTTTTAGCAGTTTAAATCTGTAGCATCATTGTGTCTTTTACAGTGGACAAGATGTAGATTCATGGGGGCTTATCCTTGGCATCTGATGAAAGTTCTACTTTACTGTCTGGAAATTTTGAGAGCTGGGAGAGGTGAACATTGAGATTAAGGGAGAAAGAATGGGTTTGTGGTAGAGTACTGTAAGTGGCTTTGTTCCAGTACTGGTGTAAACCCAGAAATGAATACAAACTAAACCCATGGTGCTCTTATCTTGGCTGTGATTTGACTATTGGATAGAGATTAAAGAATGTTCACACGTTGCTGAGCTGTTAAGTTCAGTATTGCTATTTAAGTAGATCTTCAGTTTACTCCCACGCAAGCTTATAGTCAAAGGTCTGTACAAAGCATTTGATGGCAAAATTGGGAAATCATGAATGCTCTCATCTGTTTGTATCTTTGTAAGAGGAATATCAGGAAACAAACATCGCGACTGTGAAGTTCTTAATTTTAAGCAGTTTGAGTCTGACTCTTCTGTGTAAGAAAAATTTAAGCATAGATCTGATACTATTCTGATAACGTGGAGAAAAAAGTGAAGGAATAGAAGGGAATAATGTAAAAAAAGCAATCCCAATGTGCTAGTGCCATTCCTGTACTATTGTTAAAGATATATTCTGTCATGGTTAATTTTGGCTCTGAGCTTTGAGAAGTAACAACTATGCGTCAATAATTAAAGGCACCATCACAGCTGAAGCTTCAGTTAGTTATCTTTATTTCTGTCTTGGCATCCCATGAGTCAAGAAGAGAAATGACAACAGTAAGAAGATTATTTTAGAAATGTCTCAAGTAGAATGCACGAATGTTAAAATATAGATTGACTTTCTTTACTACTACAACGAAGTCTATTTTTGTCGTTTCAGTATTTTCGTTATTAGTCACTCTTATCCTGTGACGTAAGTGCCCCTTGCTAGAATTCTGTGGTGGGAAAGCGCTGAGTCTTGAGTTTGGTGAGTTTGCTTAAGGCTGTTCTTCATGTGATCAGAATCAGTGCTGCCTACAATGGAGTAGTAAGTGCTACCCAAAACCTCCTGAATTTGCACCCAGGTTTGACAGTGACACACTGAATGACCTTATAAAGGAGATGGCATTCCCTTTCCTCGTCTTGGTTTTCCATCTGTGACATGAGAACAATAATTCTGACCTACTGAAGGAAAGCTCATTAAAGCCATATATACATTGTCGATTGAGGTTTGAACCTCACTTTGGTGCTGTGTAATGCAATATGCTTAGTGAACGTTGTTGACATACTTTCTTTAAGACTGTTAGTTCAGTATGAATACAGGGAGAAGAGGGCTTTGAACAGAAGACAGTTCCTTCTTTGAAGTGAACGTGCATACGCTACACGCTGAGACAGGGATGTATTGTTCTATTTTACATATGAGTTACTCCAGCAATGTGTCTAGAGTTACACAGGAGAGTAAGACAGAACCAAGGACCTAACGAAACATTCAGTGGCTTATCAAGAAAATAATCTTCTCTATCTGGCTTCTGTTTGTACTCATTTGGGCGCATCCTGAATATCTAGTGATAAGAGCTGTTTGAATTAAGAGAAAGAAGAATGAAACTCTTGACAAAAACCCTGCTGGGCAATAAATGCATAGTTTTTCAGGACAGGTATACTTGCTAAGCATCACCTTCCCTGACAGGTATCTGGAAAGATAAATCTTAAAATTATGAGGGAGATAGAGCTTTTTCTAGATAAAAATGCCACCTCAAGGTATTGCACAAAAATGTTATGATATCTGGTCAATTAATAGACTGGAGACAATGCTTGTTCTGCTGATTTTGTGACAGAACTGTTTGTGAAGCAACAGTAGCAACAGTAGTTAGACAGGTGCTTCTGATACGGACCCTAACATAGTAAACTATTGAAGTGCAGATGCCTTTTGAAATTTATCCCTTGGGGTGGCACTACACATTTCAGTCCATCTGAATGTGTTTGTGTGTTTCTTCTACGGTAATTAATAGTAAATAATAAGTCAGTTTTATCATATGTTAAGTATTCATCCTGTAAATAGATAATTGCTCATTTCTCTTATGAGCTTTCTGACCAATATATTTGTAAATACAGAGAATGAAGCAAAGCATTTATAAGTTTGCATGCAAGAGTTTGGCTAAGGAAGTTTCCCCAGTAAGATTTTTTTTTCAGTATAAAATAATGAATATTCATTTTTTTAAGTTAGGTTTCTTCCAAAATGTTCTCTATGCCTTTAAGTATTTATAAAATATAATTTATGGAACAGCAAACCTAGTGGAAGTTGATGAGAAATACATTCAGAACTCCCTGAACCTGATCCTCTAAATAATTATGCATATGAATAACTTTGCATTTGAAAAGATTGGAGTTGATTTTAAAGGAGGGTGTTAGGGTAAGGCTAAAAACATAAATGTGATGCAACTGTCTAAAATGGTACGTCACGGTAAGAACATGACTTGTTTCAAGCATGGTCTCCAGATGATGAACCTGCTTGTGGAACATGGGCAAGAGTGGAGTCCCTGATTAGAGTAGCCAAAGACTTGGAAACTTTCTAGAACATGTCCAGCAAATTCAGATAGTTTTCCAAAGGAAATTTTACTAGACTTAGTGTCAAGTCTATGAACAATATATAGCTGAAAGTGATAAAGATGAGCAGTCACTGACATGTGCCACCTCTTATGTCTGACGTGCATCATATCATTTTTTCTTTTAATGTGTTTGTGGTTATTGTGGGAAACTTCTGTTAATCCTTTGACTTATTTATAGCCTTTTTGCTGACCTTTTACAGCATGTTAAACACTGTTTACCGTGTGTACAGTGCTTATTATGACAGGATTTTGTGTCAACTGTGGCCTTGGGTTATAGTATGACACCACTAGTCAATAATACCAATAAGTGTTTGTACATAATACTTTATTACTAGAAAACATCCTAAAGGACAATATTAGCACCATCCATAATTTTGGTTCTAGAAGCAGCAAACCAGGGAAAAAGAGAAGAAATTAAAGTGGTAGTACTTCAAGTTTATATATAGTAAGCAAAAATAAGATAAATGCTTTTAGCTAAAGTAAATGGAAATGAAGCGACTGACTTAAGGACATGCAAAAGTTTTGTTGCATACCTGGGAGATGACTGAATATCTCCAGCTTCTTCATTCAGTAGCTTCACTTTGAGGTAATACTCTCCAGTGTACACTTTCTTAAGCTTATTAGCAAGAAGGGTAGAGAAGCATGGAGAAAGTGTGTTGAGAGTTTTAACCTTCTGTTTATACCCTCATTATTCACAATTAATTTTTTTAAAGTCTGTTTTGGTGAGTGGAATAATTTGCCATATGCCCCTTCTTGGATTTGTGGCACAGTCACCAAAGTCCAATCTACCCACTGGTCTTCTCAGTGTCTAGTCTTGGGCTATGTGAAGACACACAGTGCTTCCAAAATGGCCACAACCTTTGTAATACATGCTTTCAACAACAGTGGCTTCCTCCTAAGCAATGGAAACTGAACCTGTTTTTATGATGAGTCCTAATGGAAACTACCTAATTTTCTTGATTTTCCAAATGACCAGAGAAAGTGTCTGCCCACTGCTTTTGTACAGAAAGCTAGTTGCTCCTGATTGAACTATAATTCCTTTTCCAAAACTACTGATAATTAATGATAATATAAGGTTTCATTTAATGGCTATTATCTGAAAAATAGTTAAGAGCCACTGAAAACACTATTAGACCTTCCTCCTTTGTATTTGGAGAGATGATTTAGATGTCAGATTTAAAAGTGATAAGGCTTCATTTTACTTTTTTATAATTGTTCATTTTTTAACTCTTTTTTTTTTTTTTTTTCTGTAATTTAAAAATCTATTCTGCCACTGGCTAGCTTCATTTTTTTCTTTTTTGGACTTCCCGCTGAAGAACATTTGCATTTGAAAGTTTTTTCTGGGCCTTGCTCTGGAGATTATTGTGAGGAAGTGTGGGTGTTACTAATTATGAATTCCTGTCTCCTGTTGCCGCTCAGAATACTGCAGGGCTTTCAAAGAGCACTGTGAAGTAATTTGGTGGAAGTTCAGTGTGGTGAAGACCATGCAAACATCAAATTTCATAGTCTGTATCTGACATTAATATCATATTTAAACATTTTCCTTAAAAATCTGGCAGCTGTCACCAAACCTCATATATATTTACACAGCAGATGCTATGTTTTATATATGCCTAGATTAAAATAGACATAAAAGTTGATTGAGTAGAGTATGGAAATTTGATCCTTTTGTTACTTATCCCCACACCACTTTACTCCTGCATTTATGAAGGTCTGGTGATCTTAGTGATTGTACTCTAGAGCTTAGTGCTCCATACTATAGTCAGTGTCACAGAGACCTGGAGTCAAGAAGCTGGAGCACTCTATGATCTCTGCTCTTTTCTGGAATTAGACTTTTTTGTGCTGGAAGAACAGATTTTCTTAGTTCAGTTGGGCAGTACCAATTTAGAAGAACTGAAGCAGTCAGTAGTAGTCATTTTTTCCTTGAAGTCATCATCTTATAAGACAAAGATTCTGTCATGCTGTAGGCTGAATGTGTATTGGGAATAAGTGACTGGAGTGACCAGATTTTAAGAGGTTGGGATAAAACCAGAGGTCATGGGCAAAATACCCATGTTACACATCTTAATTCCAATTCTAAATATTGCATTTTGACCCCAGCATCCATGTGCTTTCTGGGTATAAAAAGCCTAAATAGCTATATGCCTCTGGGAAACATGAAAAAAGGTAGAAGACACCGGACCTAGTTGATGTGTAGTAGGATCTGTTTCATTGTATAAGTTTGAAGAAATTGAAGTAGAGAGAAGTAACTACTGTCAAAATGGCATAGTTGTGCTTTACAGATACGTGATTATTTTTAACATAGGCTAAGAAAGAAATTATATTCCCACATCATGACATAGAAAATGAAATGTGAAATGAATGGGAAGTAGAAAATTCATATGAGTGCTATCTTCATGAACCTGTGTATTTTACCCAATGTAAGAAGCAAGTTATCCCTGTTAGAAGGAGGGTGAAATAAGGAGGCTTTACAAATAATCTTTCAGGTGGTCATAGGAAGAGCATTCAATTAATTAAACAAATATCTTTGCAACCCAGATTTTTTTGCATTCTAGTGTACAGAAGAAAAAGAAAAAATGGGGAAATTGAGAGGGTTTTTTTTTTAATCTTTCTCCAGTTTTTATCAGGTCAAAATAAACCATCTGAGAACCAGAAGAAATGAATGTAATGTTCGTCAGTATGAACAGACTCAGGAATGACAGACTAGGCAGGCTGATGTCAACTGTGTGTAATCTTAGAAGTTGTTTTAAGGGACAGACAAAGGAACATCTGAAATGCAAAGTTCAGCTGAGGTTTGCTAAACCGAAAAAAACCCAAATCTGACAAAATCCTTAAAAAATGGGCATGATGATTACTAAGAAGTAGACTTTAAGATAAAGAAATATAAATGTCTTTGAAGTTTGTCAATTAAATATATGTGAGGGGAAGGCTGTGTTTTATTTATTTAGCGTTAAGTATAACTTTTGACTTTGAAAGTATTTCTATTTGTACTGTGTTCACAACAGCATAAAGTACTGTTGTTCTCATTAGTATAAGTTAAATGATGGACAATTTGACTGACACAGCAGATGCTGAAAAGAGAAATTTTGGATTAATTTTTTATAATGGTCCTTCTGTGAAGCAGCCCTGTCTGAGTGAATGCAATGGAAATGCAATTATTTTTTTAATTGTTTGTAATCCAGCTAATTACTTTTTAGCTATTTTATGTATGGACTAAGTTATGTATAATACAGTACCCATATTATAAATGCAAATCTCCAGTGAAATAACTAATAGCATTTTAAAAAGTACATTTCAGTAGTCCAGTTCAACAAGGTTAATTTTTTGTCAAATACTCCCCTAAGACTGACTTGCTTTCCTGCCTAACATGGCACTCAGCCCCCCTTTTCTCATATTGTTACAGCATTTAAAACCTGTCACAAATGTTGGCAGTCGTCTTCTTTTCTGTGGCTTTCTAAACCCCTCACTGACCAGCTTGCAGGTGCAACAGTGTGCACCTATGAAGACTCAGTGAGAATACTGGAATATAGGGAGAACAATGAGTCAAGACTGAGGACAGGAGTAAGTTTGGAAAATGGTAGGTCAAAATCAATTCTTTCTTTGTCCTTCCATGTCAAATACTTGAGTCTGGAGTGACCTGTAAGATCTCAGAGTTAGCTGAAGAAGATGAGAATAAGTGACATGAAAGGAAAAATTTTTCTTTGACACATCTGTTTTTGTGTCCTGTTTATTAAGTGGCAGCAGCTTTTTCTTTATGGAGGGTAAGCTCCTCCAAGCAGACAAAGCAAAAAGCCTGAAACATCTTCCAAGTGCAGACTAAAACTACAGATCCAGAAATTAACTCACTTTGTTTTCACACCACCTGTACTTCAGCACTGGAACAAAACAAGAATATGTAGGGATGTATGCCGCTGAAAGTCAAAAAGTTGATGTACAGTTTCAAGTTGCAGCCTATTTGAGGCTCATGGGAAATGTGTGTTGATCCACATTTCCCATACAGTTAATTAGGTTTATTGTGGGAACAGGACCATTCTATTAGAGAAACAGAAGTTGGAAAACATTGTCTTTGCTTAACTGGTAAAACAATTGTGCTGTTCTCTTCCTTTCCTTTAGGTGTGTGGCAGTCTTCATGTCTGGCTTCTTGGTGTGTTGCATTATGTTTGCTGTCACTAACATCCTTTGATTCTATCCTCTGTCTAATTACAAGTCCCCAAAAGACAAATGGATATTCCCACTTCTCTTTCAGAGACAGTAGTTGTTGTTTGACCTTAGTAAACATCATGTTGCAATTTGCTATACAAAACAATCAAGAGACAGTACTTGCAGTGCAGTACATAACATTTACACTGTAAATTTTTATTAATGTTGGTCAAGATATGAGCACTGTGTTAGACACGGAAAAAGTTTTAGAATAAATATGGTGTTTGAAGAGATAGCAATAGAAATAGCAAGGTCATGAGGTAAAACATTAAAGGAATGTTTTAAACATTGTTTACATGGCTCTTTTGGCTATATGAAGGTTTTTGAATCGTGTATAGACAATTTACGTATTTGTAACACCCATGACATGACTTCTTAGCTCTGAGTCAGCATTTACCTAAATTCAGGAAGATCGTAGGCTTGCATTCAATGCTGGATGTGCTGAAGGTTTTAAGGAGTCATGAAACTGCTCAAGTAGTTAGATTTTGACAGCTCTGAGAGGGCATAAAAGGCTGTGGTGATGATGGTTGTTTTAAGCGGCTGTATCCCAGAGAAAACGCGCAATATTGTGGCAGCCTCAGAGGGTGAAATGAGTTCCTCCTTTGCTGCTGTGAAGCTATAGAAAAAAGTCTGGTGAGCTATCATAAATACATAAATACAAAAACAGTTTGGATTTTTGCAAGATCATGTCTTGTAATGAAAATCTCACACATGTACAGATTACAAAGTTCAGGCTCTGAAGTATACTACTGTAGTATTGTTCTTTTCCTTAGAAAAGGCTGCTTATTTTGCCAGCTCATGTTGTGGTTTGCTGGTGTCTTTAAATGTTCATTAATAGCAAAGCCAAGCCTTGCAAGTATTTTCCACATTTGGACTGGGATTCAAGCCTCTCGATAATACAAAAACAGGGATGGCACTTTTGTACTGATGTTGCTGCAGTGGAAAAATGCGTTAGACATTGTGAAGTGACTTAATGGACTTAAATATGGAGAAGAAACATTGGTATTCAAGTGATCTATTATTAATAAAAAAAATCCTAATCAAGAGCACTAGCCACTTGTTTTCAAATTATAAAAAGTCTTTCTCATCGGAAATAATGTTACAGATTGGCACAAATCAAATATTCTCAATGTCTTACATTCTTACTGCGTGCAAACTGAACACAGATGTGAACTGTAGGAAAGTGGCCAGTTTTCCTGTCAATTTGGCAGGCAGTTTATGGAAAGCCTTACAGTAGTTAGCAGTTTTGGGGACTGCAAAAAGGTCAGACATACTTTATTACATAAATGTGTATAGCATTACCTTAAATAATTTTATTCTCTTTTCTTTTTCTTCCTCAACTGCTGTTTCCATTTTCAATTAGAAGAGAGTGAAGACTTTTATACTATTTTTTTTTTAATTTTTGCTTCACTTTTGTTAAGCTACAAATGGTACTTTACATTTTAATAAACCATAGGCAAATCTGATTTTATGCAGTTTACTGAGAAAGCATGAGCAGAATTGAAATGTAAATTAGTACACAACACTGAGAAAGATGCTGAGAAGTTTAATGCCATTTATATCACAGTAAAACCAAGAAGCAAGTGTAGGTTTGCAATGTAGCAAAACATTCTGCACAAATAAGATTCAATTACATCTACATGGATCTACATCATATATCTGCAAGCCTTTAATTTTGTTTATTTTTTTAAATTTAGTAATGATAATGGTATGAATTTGGAGGTGGTACACTTCAGGGATTTTATTTGAGATAAAATGGATTATGGGTGAACATGCCAAGTGCTACATGCAGAAAGGAGTGTTCTTTTAAAATCAATAAACATCACTTAGTTTAAACCACTAATGATCTACATACATGGTTTGGGCATCACAAGTTTGTATGTTTTAGTAAGATATCGGAAAAACTTATGGGTAAGTCTAGCAGCACAGTAGACCACAGTCTTGTTATTTTTCTGTTTTTGAAAGTAGAGCATACACCAATATATAAATGCTTAAATAACATTGAAACAGATCTGTACAAAACCCAATACCTCTCAGATTTTTTTTTTCTTTATAAATAATACTTTTTGAAAATTCTATTAATGATTGAAAGGGCCATGAGAAGCAGTACTCACAGTCAAATATCTAAAATACACTGATCTAAAGGATGTGCATTTTCACTTTATTATGGACACATATGCAATTGGTTAGATTGCATGGACAAATATTGCCAGTGAAGCATAGGCAATGCTTGAGAACCCAACTAAAATTTTGAATTTTTCATCTCAAACCATCCATGAAATACTTTCACAAAAAGAAAATAAAAAAAAATCCCAGACCCTTCCTACTTAATTTTGTGCTTGAATCAGTTTCTTGATGTTTCACCGATAAAATACGCAGTTTATATAATCCTCCACTCCAGGGCCCTTCAAGGGTCTGTGTGTATTGGTGTGTGGATGTGTATGGATAAGTTAACAAGACCTAGCTATTTCAAAGAGGTAAGCAATAAGAAGGGAGTGGGATTGTTTCTCAAGATGTATAGGCCTCTAAGTAATGAGATGAAAATAGAAACAAAAAAAGAGAAGACTGAGTACCAGAAAATATCTCAAAAATTTTTAACTGTGGAGTTCGAAGAACATGGGAACTGATAAAAGCCTCATAGTTCAAGACATCTAGAACTCAAACAGGCCTAAAGGTTAGAAAATGGTCTTCAGAAATCAGTCCAACCATCAAAAAGGACATATTTTGGTGCTGTAATTTACTTCACAGGTGTTTTGGGCATCTTTCACAGCTCTCTGGAGCATCCTTCTTTGGGTTGCACTAGAGCAGGCCTTCATTGACTGCAGACATAGCAACTGATGCAGCCTGTTTGAGTTCTAGATGTCTTGAACTATGAGGCTTTTATCAGTTCCCATGTTCTTCAAACTCCACAGTTAAAAATTGTTGAGGTATTTTCTGGTACTCAGTCTTCTCTTTTTCTGTCTCTCTGTCTGCAGATCAAGTTCGTTTTCTTTCTTCACATTGCTCTTTTGGCTGTTATTCCATTTTGATGGTAAGAAGCTCAAGAGCATTGTAAGCCTTCAAAGAACACCATTACTACTGCCACAGTTTATGCATGGTATAGCTTGATGGGGAACCTGAGATTTGTTCTAGGAACATTAGCATTTGTATATTGTTATGTATAGAGCTAGGGTTAATTTGGCAGTCATCATTCATCACAGCAGAGATCTGCTATCCCATAAATGGTCTCACTGAAACTATGCAGAACACAGAAGAGTAACAGGCAAAAATCTTAAATCTTTTTACTATCAAAAACATAGTTTAAAATGTCATTTTATTTTGTTGAACAAAATCTGGAACAATTCTGGTTTCATTGAAAAAAATCTCTAAGATTGATTTGAAACTTGCGTCTGTACTTATCTTGCTTATTAAAAGATACCAGCTGACCTTCCTCCACCGGATGGATTCAAAGCAGGTAACTGGTGTGCCTCCATGGGCTGCAGTCGCACCTAACAGAACAATGTGAGCTCCCTCTTGTGTCCGAAACCACATCTCAGTCCCCAAACGGAATCGAGAGCGCCTTTAACAAAGCAACTGAAATAGTTCAAAAGTTCCTTCCGTCATTCCTGGAATTCATTAAAGGATAACTCCCTGGTGTCCTTCAGTATTAGTGAGAGAAGAGAATTAACAGCGTGGTACAAAGAAAAGAGCAGGACTGGGGGTTATTCTAACCACAAAGTAATTGCTTCTCTAAATACATTGTGTTTAAAAACCTGAATAACCATGCCAGATATGCAAGTAGAGAGTTCTTAGTCTAACAGAACATATTTTTTTTACCCATTAACATCAAGATAAGATGCATGTTTTCATTAAGATGGAAAGAATAGTTAAAAAACTTCTGGGCTGACAGGCACTTCAAAATAAGCTACTTGTTCTAGGTACTTAAAAGACTGACAATTCATAGAAAACTTGGAGAAAAATAGTCTTCTCACACAAAAATAATAGTCAGGAAGTGACAACCACATCAGTAGCACTATTGTACAGGTTTGCAGCCCAGAGTGTACTTAGAATTGTTGCTTGTTTGCCAAGATTACTTTTGCTTCTCTTAATGAATCAGATAGCAAACAGTATAATGACACTGAAATTGTGGCTTTAGTCTGTACTTGGTGGTCTTTCCAGAGGGAGTCAACGTCATGTGGTTCTTGCCCTATGTTTACAAAACAGTAGGAAACTAGAAACTTACATGAATTAAAATAGCATGCAAAGTCATAAACTCATATTCTGTGACAAATATATACTTAGCTTTCTAATCTGATATTTTTCTTGTTAAATAGCTACATTGTTTATTTTTAGAAAAATGTTTGACAGCTGGGGGCCAGTGCTAAGTGAGACAGTGTTCTGTTCTGACTGCTGCAATGGTTATGGACACCTAACGGTTGTTATGACGACATCTTAAATGGTTTAGTTTGGATAGTCCTTTGAACTATTTTAGATCATAATGAGAAATACTGAACATCAGCCTTTGCATCATATGATCAAGGTGTTTCAAAGCATCTGTCCTACTCTCCTCGAGGAGTTAAGAGATAGCAAGTCTGTTGTAATCTGTGTGATAGCTTTAGTTTATCTGGGAAGTAATCCAGGAAAAACAAGGTCAGAAGGTATTTCCCTGAAAGGAGGTAAGTGTAGACAAGATGACAATACAGCTCCGCAGTGCTGAATGAGAGATGGATTGATTGGAATCATACATTAATCTTTTCACAAATGTCATTTCTTTGGCAGAGGACAAAAGTTGCACAAGAGTGTTAGAGACCTTAGAAAGTGGGGGAAGGGAACAAGAAGACTATTTAGAAAGTGTAACCTATGACCTTTTATAATTAGATGGAAAGCATGCTGATATGATATCTCTATTCTGGAATAGATTCTCTTGCACGTGAGCATGGATCTGATTATATTTAGGAACAATTTAAGCCATACTTTCAGAAGTTATCTTCTGGGTTGTTTTTTTTTAGTGAGAGAACTTCTAACAACACTGGCTGCATGGAGATTAAATGAACAAAAGTGAATATTTCTATTAAAAAAGAATAAAACATGGGCTTGTCTAATGCTAGAGACAAACCTGTTATCATAATCTGAAAATTAACCTTATGAAGAGGAAAGATGGAGACAAACGAACAGCTCTGCTTTCTGGAGTGCAAATAACTTGTCAAGCTGTTGAAGAGAACATTTTTACCATTTATCAGATTGTTTTACTCTTTGAAATGCTTAAGTATTCTGTCAATCACTTATAAACCCACTTGTTTAGTTTTCAAACATTCTGTAACCTACCTGCAGAAGAGCTTTAACAAATGGTGATTTCCTTTAAAGCACAGTTTACTTTAAGAAGCCTTTTCCAATCCATATGTGATTCTAAGTTTTAAAGGAAAATATGATGATGAAAGTATATCTGGAGAAATCCATTGGTAAGCATATTAATTTTATTTACTTCTTAATTAGAACATTATAATGCTGTGTCTTTCCTAGAATAGCAGGTTTGACATGCTATAATTACTTTATTAATTCACTCTTATTTTTCCTGCTTTTCCATTTGTTCTTTTGCTTGCTTTCTTACACTCTTCAGTTCATTTGGTTGTTTTTGTCTTTCTTTGCTTGTTCTTACTTGCTTAACTACCACACCATATGAAGCCATGAGAAAACCTCACTAGCTCATAGTGTTGCTTAGCAATGTCATGCATCTCTTGTTGTCTGTTGTGAAGCCATGGTATCCTGGTCTTTCAACAAAGATTGCTACATCACTGCTTTGCTGTAGGTCCATTTTTTTCCCTGAGATTTCTGATAAGAGATGATGTGTCTAGACAGCATACATAAGAGATTACCTTCTATCCATTATAATATAATTAGACCAAGCCATACCAAAGCTCACCAAGTTTTTATGTTTAAAAGGTCAATAGCTTTTATTTCATATTTCAAAGATAAGCACCTTACATTGTGCTTAATATGTAGAGTGCTGTGCCTGAAAGAAAAGGAACTTCAAAAGATTTCTCCTTCTATTATATCATTCAAAATAGACTTTTGATACTGTAATACATCCATTTTAACTTCTGTGATTCATGGAGCTAGAGATAAAAATAGGTCAGCTATGCCCCTACTGGTACAGGATTATTCCCTGAAATATATTTTCTATTTCTAAGTCCAGAGTAGATTTAACTATCTCAAGTGAGGATTTACATTATTAAACTGGAGGGCTGTTCTTTGGTGGTCTTAATACATTATCATTTATTATTTGTATTATGGCAGCAATTGGAGAGCTCCACTGAAATTAGGATCCCGCTGTGCAAGGTACTGTATGAACACATAGCATGAAGTAATTTTTCCCCTGAAGGGTTTACAGTTTAAATAGATAAAACAAAGATTGATAAAGTGGCCGTACCAATATCCCTCTTTTAGTAAAGCACAACTGAAGCAAAAAGAGATAAGCTGCTGCTGGGCTTGTTGATAATATGAATAACAGACCTGAAAAGTGAGTCCAGAGCTGCTACATTTTAGCCTTTTGCATTACCTGGAAACAGGTTTTTGTGATTGAATTCAGCTGTTCTTGGAGGATTTATCTGCTAGAATATTTTTTTCTTCTCTGATCTCTTATTTCTTTGCAGATTCATAAAGTTCACCAGAGTATTCTGAATTATGCAATTTCCAATTACAAATAGTCCTGCACACTAACTATGCCACTCAAATATCTGAAGAAACCTACCAGATAACCCACTTTTCTGAGACACCTTCCATTGTTCCCCAAACAATTTGTTTGTTTGTTTGGGGTTTTTTTCCTCCTTTTTCTTAATTTTTTTTTTTCTTTCCTCCTTTCTTACTTTTCTCAGAGTTCATTAATATCTTTCTTTGGTATTCTAATTCAGAACTCCAGAACTGAATGCAGTATGAGTGAACAGTTTTGCCAAAGTTCTACAGAACAGAGAAGCTGACTTTAGTTTTTCCAAGTGATTGCTGCCTGGCATATTCTATAACTGGAAAGATTTCTCCTTGCAAATATTTATCCGCCTTGTAAAGATCAGTATGGCAAATCTAAGATAAAACAATACAGCATGGTTCTAAACAGCTTAGTGTTACAAAATAGTCTGTCGTGGTTTAACCCTGGATGGCAAATAAGCTCCACACAGCCACTCTCTCACTCCCCCTTGCAATGAGATAGGAGAGAGAATCAGAAGGATAAAAGTGAGAAAACTCATGAATTAAGGTGAAGACTGTTTAGTAGGTAAAGCAAAAGCTGTGTGTGCAAGCAAAGTAAAACAAGGGATTCATTCACCACTTCCCATTGGCAGGAAGGTGTTCAACCATCTCCAGGATATCCAGGCTGCATCCCGTGTAATGGTTATTTGGCAAGACAAATACTGTCACTCTGGAAGTCCCTCTTTCACCTTTTTTCCCCAGCTTTTATTGCTGAGCAATGCATCATATGGTCCAGAATATCCCTTTGGTCAGCTGGGGTCAGTTGTCCCAGCTGTCTCTCCTCCCAACTCATGTACAGCCCTGGCCTGCGCACTGGTGAGGTGGTTTTAGAAGCAGAAAAGGTCTTGCTTCTGGGTAAGCATTGTTCAGAAATTATGAAAATGTCCTGGTATTATCAATGCTGCTTTCAGCACAAATCCAGAACAGCCACATACTACTTACTGTGAAGAAAATTAACTCTACCCCAACCTAAACCAGCACAAAAACATTTCTTTTTGACCAACATCACTGAGTATTACAGTACTCGGTACAGTACTTCGGTACTACAGAAAAGTCTTGTTTTGCTGAGGAATTTTGTTTATTAGGCTTTTCTAGCAGGATGATGACATATTCTGGGACATAGTGGTCTGTATCATCACTTGTCTGACAGTGGATTTTGAGAAACACTTAAGTTCCTCCTTAAACATATTTAAGAATATCATTTGGGTAAGAAAAAGTCTGTTGCACCTGCCCTGTCTGTGGTAAGCTATGGAGAGTTAAGGGCTTACCAACCTCATGCTCCTTACTCTATCTGGAAAAGCAGGATAAGAATTGAATTTGGAATATACACTAAGAGCCCAGTTTGTGTGTTGAATGTTTTCAGACCTGAACTATGAAACTGTTGGAGAACCTTGGCCTGTACCACCACAAAAGTCCATTAGGAATGGTCTCTTTTACTGTGATGTCATGATGGTTTCATGTTGTTTTGATTGATCCCTTCAGTCAACCAGTGTGAAATTCTTGAACATACTTTTCATCAAGGACATATAACTTGCCATTTACAGACTTAATGTGGTAGCAGCCATAGAGGACAGGGTGTTACTGCCAGTATGCTGTGGGTAGTGGTCACAGAATTAACCATTAACCATGGCTGAACTAGATGTTTCATTGGTGATTGTTCTTTTTACTTAGAAAAATGTAATTAATAAATTAAATATTTTTTCCTCCTCCTAAATAATGATTTATGGACATTTTCTCAACATTATAGTAAAAAGGCTTTAATGTATACTACCCAGGTGTTTTTATCTTCAAGTCATCCATACTTCTCTTACCTTTCTTTCAAAGCATTTTGCAAACCATTTATTTCTTCACAGATCCAAACCCTTCAGAGAAAAATCAAGGATTCATCATTATTAGGTCTAATATGCAAACTACAGTAGTCATGTTTTGCTTTTTCACATTTACCAAGTCTCAAACAGAATCAATTTCTGGAAAATACAATGTGAGAAGGAAATCAGAATTATTAGGATATTCCCAAGTGAAATCTTTGCCATATCAAAATTTTGGAATACAGGCTTTTTATTTCCAAGTAACTTTACAAAAGAAGCAAACAAAACATGGGACAGAACATCACTTCTGAGGTATTCCTAACGCTATTATATACACTCTCCACACACGATCCTTTTTTCCTTACCAGTTGTTGAAAATATTTCCATCAACCCAGTATAATATTCTTTAGGGGGTGACAATGCCATGAAAGGGAGTCTGTTCGGGAGTCTGTTCATGTCTCTAATTTTTTTGTGGTTTGTTTTCTCACTTTGGTTTACTACATGTACCCCATCTAACCCAACCAACAATGTATTTTTTGATTTAACATTGAGACGACAGAAGAGAAAACAGCAGCAAATTTCAATATGTTAGCAGCAGAAAGAATGCTAACAGCTCACTATTTTGGGGAAAAATAGAAGCTAGTGTCTTCAGGCTCAGACATCTGTTTCATACAATTTGCCAAGAAATGCCATAGCTATGAGCTCTAGTATCATTAATTAACACAGTATAGCTAGTATCGAAGTTATTGTTTTAAAAGAAAATACATGTATGTATATTTTGTGTTCTTTCTCATAAGTCCCTAAGTTTTCATTTTTCTTCATAATTGCCACTGCTAACTTGTTTGTTTGTTTTGCTCAGAAGTGATGATGCTATAATGATGCTGTGCTGTGCATCCTTTTAATCTATAACAAACTACTGAAAGGCAATTAGTGCTGACAGACACACTTGCCAGCCATGGGTGCAAATTTTTGTTCTACAGCATACTTGTTTGTTGTTCAGTCAGCTTTATCCAAGACCATGATGCCCTCCAGCCAACAATGAATCAGTAACTAATGCAACACAACTGTTATACCAACTGTGCAAGTTAAGCAAGGAAGTGATTGTTTTTGACTGTATTTTAGTTCCTTATACTCTTTGCCTATAGTAGACACTTTTTACAATTTAGGATGATCCTAGAGTAGCTGCTGTGTGCAGCTCAGCCGCTGAACAGGAAAAAGGCAGAGTCAAAAATGAACATACAGTATTTATTATGTGTATGGGTTGGCTTTTATTCTTAGAGTGCCTTGTTTTCCAGCTCTTCTCATTCCTGTAGTACTGCCTCAAATGCAAAACAAGAAAGCTATAGTTGAGATACGCACAGTTGATATCTGATATATTGAGGCTTACTCTTGCCACATTGCATTCCATGTCTTCCTTTTCCATTCCTTGTGAGTGAGTGTGTGTATGTATAATCTGCTTAGTTCAGTCAGTCCATATATCATCTGTTGTCCCCCATAATGCTGCCTCCTTCATGGGTTAGTCAGATTTTAAGGGTTAGTTAGAAATTCAACGTTAACTGACTTCAATTCCTTTTATTTTCCCAAGCATGATGTTGATGCATAAAGGCCATAATGAAGAAATCAAACTGAATTTGCACTGATGCCCTGAAGAGCTGACTAGCCTGTGTTATTAAAAATAATGTAAAAAATGCTTTATTTCTCTTTTTAATCTTGTATTTTCTGTCCTTTTTTTTTTTTAATTCTAATGTGAAAAATTTATCTAATCATAACAGTTGTTTTTAATAAGCAGCAGATACTGCAGCACCAATGAAACCCTACTTAATAATCTTACTGGACAGGTTTTTTTTTTTCTTGCAATAGCCTGTCATTGCTTGTTAGTTATTTACTATTTTTCAAATATAGGTAGGTCCTTATATTACTGTTTTATCTTACATAGGATATAAGAAATTACAGATATTGTAACATGGCTTAAAATCAAAGGCAGGTGGTTTTTTTCAGTAGGATTTCAAAATGTGCATGGTCTGTCATACCTATATCTGAAGTTACATCATATAAAAATGTTAATTTAACATCGCATTAGAAAAGCACCATGAGGACACACTTTTATTTTTGTAAAACCTAGACCATGAATTTTAAGTTGATTATGCAGGTTTACTAGCCTTACTTCCTGTGTAGACATACTCAAAGTTGCAGCTTTGTGTTACAGCTGAGCTAATATAAAACCATCTTGTCACCAAAATGGTGATTGGGTTTATCTGGCTGCTGCTTAATCAGGTGTAAGGAAAACAGACAGAAGTGTATAGTGAAAGCTGGGCTGGAGCAGAACATCCTTCCTTGACCATGGTGAGCTTTAGATTAGTTGAGCTACAACTTTGAACTTTCTTCTTATTCTGACATGGGGGTGCGGTTTTCATTTTGCTTTGTTATTCAAAAACCTTCCTCTATGGTATAGGAAAAAAATAAAAATCATGGAAAGAATTACAGTTTATAGCATATTTGATGCCTCAGTTGGTAAGAATAACAGTTCTTCCTCAGGTGGTTCAGGCCTACTAGCATTTATAAATTATTAACACTACTAAAGACCAAGTACTGGCATATGTGGCAATAAGGGTTCTTGTAACCACCAAAATGAGAGAGAATGATCCAAAGATGAAGGGTTTGGAACATCCGGACTCACTATTAGCTATATAGACCACATACAGTTCTATATAGGCCATGTGACAGCTTTTCCATGTATTTCTGGACAAATATGTGTTTTTCTGTCTTTATTACTGATGGATTTGTAAAACATCACATAACGGGACCTTCAGCAAATGAGATTATAATAGTCACTCAAAATAGGAAGTTGTCTAGATTGTTTTTCTGAATTGTTAGAAAGATAACCTAACCATTATGTATTTAATATGTGTCTATATAAGGCATGTGTGTATATCCTTGTCCTTGACTACAAGTAGTGATGATGTCTGAAATGTATTAGAAAAAGAAACCACTGGCTATGATAGCTGTATAAACAGATTTGAAAGAAAGAAAATAAGAAGACAGTATTTCTTTTTTTTCAAAAAGAATGGAGAGCTAAAGCTCATTTTGTACATAATGCTTCTGGTGGAAATATCAGCAAGGCCATTTTATTGATGCCTTAGTGGTTGGGCTATAAATCATTAAATGAAATTTTCCATTCTCATTAATATAATTAAGTTGCATTTGAACATCTTCTTACATGAAGACATGCAACTGAGTGGGATTTGTCAGGAGCCTTTGCAGTTATCTCACATAAAGAAGTTCTTTTGCTTTTGGCCCATCATCAGACCTGAATATAGTGTCAGACATCTGATTAACACAGAAAATCATAGGCTTGCTGAATCATTTGATATTTATTGGAATAAAGGGGACTATAAAATAGAACATGAATAATTCATCTACAGGACTATCCAAAGTCATTTTCTAATGATGTGATTTCTCCCCTCTTTCAGAATTGAACTTTTATTTTAAAAGCCAGCGTGATAAAAGTGCGTTTCTGTAGTGCGGAGTCGTCTTCCTTTTCAAATGTTTATCTTATAAAGTAGAAGTGTCACAAATGTTGAAAATAGGAAGAAGAGAGACAAAAATAAATTGGAATTTCTTTACCACAGAGAACTGTATGGTGTGAAAATAAACTTGAGTCGTTATTTCAGGAGATTTAGTCATGACAGCAGAAAACTATACTTTCAGTGGAGGGTACGACTAATTTTTAAGAGCATCACCCTGTCACACAATGTAAACTAAGAACTTGGCACGGTATTTTCCTTCCGTGGAGTGCTTGGGAGGAGATGAAAAATAGAATCCTCCCCAGTCTGCTTCCTTGCCACAACTACATTTAATGGGCTGTGCTGGGGTGCTAAGAAATACAATCTGGAAAATTTTGCTTTTGTGGTTTAACATGTTAAAGTCCAGAGTGTTTTTTTGCTGACTATCTTATCTCTAGGTTACCGTCTCCATTTCAATGTTAACATACAAAAAGGCTTAAGCAGAATAAGTCTGTTAGTATCCTTACCCGTCCTATTTTCCAGGCTCTTCCTGACTTTTGAGTCTGTTTAGCCTCACTCCAACCCTTTTTACTAGTATCATGTGAAGTGCTTATGCACAATATAGAGATTTGAGCCTCCTGAAACAGAGCTTCCTGGCAAGCAACAGAAATCATTATTTCTGGAGAGAAATACTAATCTTGTTTTGTGGTATCAAGTGTGATGGAATAAGCTTTTGTGATGAATTAGCTGAGGATGATGAAATGATTCTGTTTAAGAGGGCTGTAGAGGTGCCATCCTGACTGTTGGAGTATTGCAATATGTGGTGAGGATTACAGACAAAGAAACCTGGTACCTGGGTAAAAGGAGAATAAGATGGGGAGAAGGTGATATAGGGACACCTACACATGAGGTTTTGAGGAAGAGCCCTATACGTGTAAAAGCCCTGTGAATGGGTTACACTCATGCACTGAGATGTGTTTGCCTGTATGTGCTGAAGCCAGTTTGTTTGGGAGCTTTTCTTCATTTGAAGACATATGATTTGAGTCCTTCATTTTTGTCATCCTTTATAATTAATGTGTTCTTACTGATTTTTTTTGTGCACACAAATATTATGCTACTTTGCTGTGTATATGCTAGTTGTACTCATTACATTCCCATAGTATTGTTACAGTTATCTTTGTATAAATACACTTTTTGCAGTACAGATTACTTCCACATGGAAAGGGGTAAAAAAACCCACTGTTACCGGTTGAAGGCACCATTAAAGGAAAACAACAGTATCTTCATTGGGGCTGTACTATTCTGTGCCTGTCTTATTGTGGGATACAATGCCTTAACCTAACAGTTACACTGAAAATGGTGACTAACTTGGGGAATCCAATTTAAAAAATCAACAACAGTATAGCACTTGAGTGAGTGATAATAGCTATTTGGAAGGGGCTTGAGTCAAAGACGTTGCACTGAGAGTTCCTGCAGTGATTCCTACTAAAGGGATGGTATAAAAAAACGTGAGAGTATCACAGTGCACAGTAAAATGTAATTAGAAACAGGTGTATAAGTAAATGGTTAGGTTGACTTGTGGCTCATTTGTTTCTAGTAGTAACGAAAGGTTTCTCTAGTGATTATCCTGGAGATGGATTCTCATATAAAACTTGGGAGTTTAAAATATATATTTGTATATATTTAATCTTGCATTATTAGTCAGAAGCCTCTGGAAAGAGTCAGAAACCATAAAACTTCTGTGATAAGGGGAATTTTTAACCCTTTGGAGAAAAGAGCATGTAGAAGAAAGTCCTTGTGGTTTGAGGTTCTTTTGGGGGGTGGGGGGTGTGGGTGAGGGGGTGGAGAGGGCAAGGGTGGGGGGAAGAGATAGAAGAAGGAGAGCAGAAGGTACTCAAGATTTTGTTTTGTTTGTTTGTTTTTTTCATTGGGTCTATTGATAAAAAGCTCAAAGGCTGCTTGGCAGTGACCTCAGTCCTGTTCATATGACCAGGGGAATGCAGGCGGGAAGCTAAAGCTTGCGTTTAGTCAGTGATCTGTGAATAACCCTCAGTCCCTCAATGACGTGAGAGAAGCCTCCAAAGGGAGCCAGTGAGTCAGAGAGAAGGAGGCACAGAGATTGCTTGAACAACCATTAGCACGTCATTGGTAATCCCAGCGACACCTTTCACATCCCTGGCATTTGTCTCAATGCACTCTACTGAAGGCTGGTACTATGTTTTATTTAAGGCTTTCTCACGGCCTTCTGGAGATGTATGTGTTACTGTAGCCTGAGTGATTGGTTGTTTCTTATGTTTACTAACACTCTGAGATCCTGCAAGAGAGGGGAATCTGTGGAATTTCTACCAGGTCTAAATACCCCCCGAATGAATGTACATTTTATATGAGACACAAGGAACTGAAAGAGTATCCAAATAAATGCACAAATGAAAGCAAATCTTTTCGAGAACATTTAGGTTGCCATACTGCAGAACACAATGCTACCTTGATGTAGTATTACCCAGTTATGCTTTTGCCTGCTTGTTTTCATCTAGTAAGAATCTTGTGATAATATGTGTGTGTATACTGATAAGGAATGCTAATCTTGTGTGATTTGCATCTCTGCAGAGCATTTGTGTTCATCTAAATGGCTTGCCTAAAAGCTGGACAAAGGAAAGATCAAGCCAAAAGCTTTTCAGAGGAATAAAAGCAGAGACCCTTTTAGGTTAATGCTTCTTTCTGATTCAGAAGAAATCTGTTATTTGGGTGGGGTGGGAAGAGTGAAAACACAGCAATAAAAATTGTCACAGTGAATAGAAGTGTCTGTTTCAGAAGGCAGTCGCTGATGTGGTTCCATAGCTGTTAAGGTTGATCAGAATTGCAGCTCATAGAGACCTTTCCTCTCCCCAACCTTCTGTCCTTCACATGTTTCTGACAGCTTGGTTCAGTTTTCCATTTAGTTGCCACTTCCATGGCTGACCCTTAGCAACTGTTCTCCTTAATGACTCCATTCCTTCTTTTGTAAAATGGCACGTCAATAGTCATGGTGCTAACATGACTTGTGTTTTCCTGCATCTTAAATACTAAAGGTGTTTTCACCTCAGCTTTTTACAGAAAGTTTCAAACTTCAGTCTGTGAATAACAAAATTTCTGCTAATAAAGGCTGCACAAGTTTGGAGAAAGCATGGAAGTCTTCACAAGGAATAACATTAAGCAGGTCTACTCTTTCCCTGGGGGACTATTCTGACAGTTGGATATCAACTCATGTTTCCTTTCTACAGCTTCAATACTGAGAATATTGGCTGAGAGGATGATGTAGGAACAACTGTAGCAGCTATACACTACCCAAGGATTCTTCTGTGCTGAACAATAAAAAGCTGTAGTAAAAACACTGGTAGTACAAAGCTAGAAAAAGTAACTTGCTCATTATAGTAAGGAAACACCTTTTCCTATAAGTTTTTTATCACTCGTGAATGACGCATGTTTTTTTCTCTTATCGTTGAAATAGAATCTAAAAATATTTTTTTTCTTTCCCTTTTTATTATGAGTCAAAAATTGCTAATTTAATGTGTATGAAGAACTTGGATTATCCAGAGTGTGTTAAACATAGCTACTGAACATTTGCCACATGTCAGAACTTTGCAAATGTTGTTTGTGGAATTATTTATATTGACTACATTGGAAACATGGGTGATTAGTAATGATTACCACAGTAGTTTGTGAAGACTTACAGATGGAACTCCCACTATCCTACATGGACAGAACTTCTTGATATGTACAAGTTTGAGCTTAGTATTCAGTGTGTCTTTTAAAGGATAGCAACCAAGAGATGAAAAAGTGGGCATAGTGTGGAGTCCAGAACATCAGGTATAATGAAGAAGTAAGCATGACTGCAGATGTATTGTCAGTCGGTACCCATAGGCTTCCATCAATTTCCAGTGACTGACTTGTGAGCACAAGTATGGCACCTTTGCTTTCTGACAACTGGCGATTATGGTTCACTTCCTGAGCTTGGGGAATTAGTTAATGTTGACATCGCGTGCTGAAAAAACTCAAGGATTATGTATGTTCTTATAGTAGTCTGGTACAGTGTATGCAGCTACATTCTGCACTGACTGTAGGGAAGGGGCCACTATGCAATGCAGTCAGCATTTCTCGTCATTTGCTGTGATCGTTTCTAAACAGTGGAAACGTTCTGGGATGTACAAGAACTTTGTGGTGGCGAGAGAAAGTACAAAATGCTGCAAACAGAAAAAAAGCCTGTTTTGCAATGTAGGTAGTCTCCCCTTTAACAGAATGGCTTCCTTGGTTTTGTCTTCACCTATGATTTATGAAATTTACCTTTTCTGTCTTTGACAATTACAGACAGTGAAATACAGAAATTTGTTTGAAGTGAACACTTTGCCTAAAAGTGAACAAGTATCTTTGTCTAAAAATTAACAAAGTGTTATTACTTATTATCAATACTCTTGTTTGGAGAAAGTATTACTTTTAATTTTTAAGATAGGTCTTGATCCTTTGAGGAAATACAGTTCAAACAAATGTCCATGTTAACTAGATCCTGCTTCTATCCTATTGAGGATAATGCAACTGAATATCAATTGCACTTAATTAATTAGTTTAACTTTACAGCAGTTTACAAATAATCCCCATGAGGTTTTTGCTGCCTACTTGCTTGTCTGTACTTATTATTATGCTCACTGAAAGCATAAACATAATTAAAATGCTTTCCTAGACTTTTTTGCCTCCTACGTTGGAATGTGTACTTTATTTTCATGCCACTTCATAAGACAAACTGTATTAAGATTCAGGCTCAGATCTTCAGAAAATACATTGGTTTTATCAGGTCTGGTATTCTGTAGACATGTACTTGGACCCCTACACATGGAAGCTAATTAGTTGAATCCTAAGGAGAAGCAGGGAAGGAGATTAAAATAAGGATCTGAATGGATATTTTTTCTTCTTTTACTGGGGATAGTTGTGGCATTTCTGGAGTCATACTGACTTTTGTTTGCTTGCTCGGTAATTTCTGATACCTAGAAGCTTGACACCTACAAATCTCAAAGAAACAAAATCTTTATTAGAGATTCTCTGGTTGGAAACAAGTTTCTGTGTGATGTGGTAACACAACTAATAAGTGGTTTTGAAATCTATCTGTCTAATGTTCAGCTGTGCACTCTTGCTGATTTTTCAAGGATGGAAAGATACTAGTATAACCTCAGTCTTGTCCTCAGAAAACATTCAGGGATTTTTAAAGTTTTTAGGCATAGAGTGTTAAAAGTCTAGGTATACTTTTCTTTTGCTTACCAAGAGAAGTTGTTCTTGTAAGGAGTCATTTCTGCCTAGAATATACTGTATGTCACATCATAAGCTGCTAGTAAAACTGCTGCAGGGGAATTGCCACAAGAGGAAATACCCCAAAGGTACCACTTAGATACACATAAATGTCTAATTCTCTGAAAATTACAGTCCAGAACTTGAAATTTGACCCTCCAGACATATTCTGGGTACTTCTTGTGTACTGTGGTGACAGAAAAAAGGTATTCTAGACTTGAGTGACAGTGAGACCATCTCTTGATCATAGTGTTCATGTGACAGTCAACCAGGCAAGTAGGAGTTGCCATTTCATCAATCACAGGGAATTCATTAAGCTACTTGCAAACACCAGAATTTTGCACCAATCAGATCTATGTAATACAGAAATGTTGTAGCCCATATGCATTTCCAAACTTTTCGAAGAGGATCTCAAGTGTAATTTGCATTGTTTTATAAACTTTTTCATATTTGCAGCTATACCACCTAAACCATGAGCATCTTTTAAATCCACAAGAAACATTTTTTAATGGAAAGCATACCCTAGACCTCAATGCATTAAGCAATATTTCAACCCACTAGATAGAAACTGGAGATTAAGGCAATTGACTGACCATGAAAAGCAATTGTTATGTATAACTTGGCCAAATAAAAAGTATGGAGCAAAAAGGTTACGATTTTTGTTAACATGCCCTTGAAAAGGGAAAATATCAAGATAGGGAAATTTTTACTTTAGAATGATTGAATGAAATTAAGCAATGAAAATCTCTTTGAATCACGAAATACTCTGCAGTGAGATCAAATACTACACAATCGAAGACCCTTACAAGAAAAGCAAGAGAAAGCTGAAAATTTGCATCAAGTGAAAATCATTCTATGATAGATTTGTATCTTCACTGTACTAGGAATGGATAGAGGGCACAGCAGCACTAAGAATCCTAACAATGGTTGCATTTAACCACTGATACAGAATTTATAGAATACAAAAGATCAAAAGACTGTATTTCCACAGTAGAATACAGTTGCTCTGAGAAATCTACTTGTATATAATAAAATACAATTGTGTTCACTTTTTTGGTAAGATCTATTGGTAATTCAGGGTTATCAAGATTTATTTATTGTGATAGAAAAAAATACCTTTGCCTACATTAACATGGCTGGTTGTGGGATTTTTTAAATCTTAGTGGTACAGACATTTTCGAACTAAATGAATTGCAAAGACATACATGTATATGTAAATGTAGCACATAATACAGTGTAAAAAAACCCAGAGCATCACAGTGACTCTAAAATGCATTGTAACTCTTGCAAAAAAAAAGATGTTATCTTTGCAGAAGGGTTTTATCCTGCTCATAAATATATATAGCTGTGAGTATGTCGAAAGCAGCTAGCGCAGGATAGCTTAGCTGAGTGGGAGGTGATGCAGGACTGTGCTATTAGTGAGCAGGAGGTGGGAGGTGACTGGGGCTGATGGGCAGGTGGGATACGGTATTTATATACATATGTTTACAGGTATTTTTAGATGAGATAAATATGCAAATGTTAGTTCAATGAGATAGCTTGCCTCAAGGGTAGATAGAATGATGTAATAACTCAGAGTGAGGCAGCATAGTAGAGTGGATTCAGCATGGCAACTGTGATACAAGAACACACATTTTTTAATCCTGATTTCTATACAGTAGCACCTTCTAAGTACTTATTCCTATTATTGCTCTTCCCTGTGTGTTCTGTAATAGCTTTGGCTACATGGTCAGACTGGGGGTATGTAGTATATTTCATATATACTTGCAGCTTAATGTGGCATGGCTAGGAAAAAAAATGATGACATCTCTAGTGACTAGTGAGGTAGGGAGGCAGGCAATAGCGTGAAGGGAAAAATCCTCTATATAAGGGTTTTATGCAATTTGCCTTATCTTTGCTTTTTTCTTATTCTGTTGGTCAAGTTGATGTTTCACTTATTAATTTCTGTTATTGGGTACATTTTTACAGTCTTTAGAGATTCTCTTTCCTGTTATTTCTCTGCTTACTCTTTGTTAATGAAAGTAGACCTATAAATCTTTTCACTGTAAGATTTTTTTTTTCATCTTCTTTTTAGGATTTACACAGATTTTTCTCCAAGCTGACCCGCCAAAGTATTATCAATATCTCCCCAAATTATCTATCTGTCTGTTTATTATGGTGCAGTTTTGATAGTCCAGACGACCTGTTTCCTATTACCAACAACAAACAGTAATTTAAACAGCTAGTTTCCCATCCCTGTCTGTCCTTCCTAATACCTGTTCTTGTCTTCTCTGCTTCCGTCCCTGCTATTGGATCTGCTCATCAGCTCTGCATATCTGAGCTGGATATGCCCAATATGTTCTTTAGCATCCACCTAATATCCCTGATGCCACTTTCTTGCCTGTCCCTATTTCGGCTGTTCAGGAACAGTTCTAATACAGCTGGCAAACTGGTCAATCTCACTAACTACTTCCCTTTCTCTTCACTTTCAGTTTGATAAACAAAGACCAGGATGAATGTATGGCTATCTGCAGTTTTCCTGATATTAGTAATGGTAATTGAGAATTGGTCTGGAATTTTTGGGAGACTTATCCTGGTCTGCGTTTGACTGGAAATACACATGTCCCTGGTAGGATTTAGTCATGATGTAGACGTTTTCTGAGACAGATGCAGAAAAACTGAACTTAGATTAAAGGACACAGAACTATGTCTGGTATGAGAATAAACTGTGACAGGCTATAGAGAAGGCTGGGAAGCTGTGCACTGTAATTCTTCATATCTAATAAACTGAGATACATATTGGATTCTGAGGATATCATAAATTAAACAAAGAAATAATCAGTAATTTAAGATCAGTTTAGGCTGCTGAACTAGGATTAGAAATCTGGTTGATATGTATCTATTGCTATCATATACGTAGTATTTGGTAACCGTTGCCTTATAGGATCACCTTAGTATCACTTTTGGATTTTATCCCTAAAAAGCTCCATAGAAGGGGGAAAATGCTGCTATCCTCTTCTACAGGCAGATTCAGAGAGTGCCCTGGGATAGACAATTTCTTGCCAAGGCTGTATGGCACAAATCTAACTGAGCTTTCCCAAGTACTATCTGTCGTGTCCAGTCAAACATGGTTTGGTAATTTTTCATTGCCCTATTTACTTTGTTTCTTACCTGTAGTCAGGACAGCATGCTTGGGGTCTGTACTGACTGCTAGAGCAGAAAATAAAGTCTCTAGAAGTTGTAGCAGCTGAACTTCAACAGTCAAGAAGCCTGTAAGTGTTTTTTTGGTTTTTTTTTTTTTTTTGTTTTTTTAATTCTTTCAAAAGTGTAACTTCCAAATGAGCTCTAGCAATGTGCCTAAATCTGAACGTGCAAAGGCTAAAAAAACTTACTTGAAACATGCACCCTTTCCTTCTTCCTGGTACTTGCATCATCCTTGCAAGGATATCTTACTAAGGACTTCTCAATCAAAGAAACTAGCTGTCCAGTATCAGACTATGCTGCAAACTTTTCCCATGCTGTCATGAAGAATGTTTTATAGTCCCTGTATAATTGCATCACCTAGGCCTAAACCAACATGCTACACCAGTAGAAAATGAGGAAGAGAAGTTCACTGGAGGTACAGACTGCATCTAATGAAGGCCACTGAAAATTTTGACACCTAGTCAATATTCAGAATAGATACGTATATACTTAATTATTTCAGATTTATTATGTGCCTTTTGCCAGGTATATATTGCAAAACCACTTCAGAATGTGTTCAAAATCCCTTTCCGTCTTCCCTCAACCAAATCCTATTAAAATTTAGTTCCTTTGGCTTGAAATAATGATTGACATTGTGTTACATCTCATATATCATCTTAGATGGAGATTCTTTTAAAAATAAATGTGGGAATTAAATCCCCAAGATGCTTCAGTTTGTGCACAGCTTGTTTTTAAGTAACTGATAAAGAATATGCAAAGTTTTCAATGAAGCTGCTGGTCCCTCTTTGGTGTCCTCCATGAAATGTATATCTTTGTTCCTTTATTTGCATTCTCTTTGTCACAGAGAGATATCTTACCCGTGCAAACAGAATGGCATTGTTTTCATGAGATCTCTGACAATTAGATTTTTTCACATAACTTGTTGGTGTTTGTGCTTAGGAAAGAAAAGTTGTTCAGCTCCTCTCTGACACCCTATAATTGCTAAGAATCTAAGTGCAAGAGCTAAGACTTTATGCTTCCTTGGCACAATACGATCTATCATTTATACAGTATGTCTTTATTAAGCAATACTAATATGTGATGAGAAAGAGGAGGAGGTAGAATGAGCTTGAGCTGAAGTGGCAGCTGCAAACCAGCCCTCAGTAGTAACAGGTGGGTTTAGGCATGTTTACTGAGAGACTGGTTGTGATCAGTGCTGTGCTAGGGAAGTAGTGCATGGAGACTGGCTTTGATATTCCTAAGGCATGAGACCTGCTGGAAAGAAGTTCAAGCCCAAGAATTAATAAAAGCAATCCTAACTTTGCCTTAACTTGTCCATGGGTCACCTGTTCCCTGTGCTGCATGGTTCCAGAGGCTAGGCAATACCTTCTCCCCACTATGTTCAATGTGGTGTGTGTCCCCTACTAAAATTACACCTGTGATTCTGTACTGAATCCCACAAGTCCTTACAGCTGCATATCAGCCTTCCAAATCATCTCTTCCTGTGACCCTGTCTCCCCTTGTACTTTTGTGCCAGGAGCTAGGAGACAACTGAGGATGCAGACTTGGGCAACCAGCTGTTATCAGCTAGAACATCAGAAGCAGTTCTGAAAAGCAACAGGCTGTAGCCCAGCAATGTGGCCTGTTTTTTCTACTGATTGGGCACAAGTGAAATAAATGCCCCTTGCAAGTCAGTTTATAAGGAAACAGGTGTGTACATGGTTATTACAACCCACAGAGAACAACTCCGGGAATACAATTGGAAATAATTCAAAAGACAATGGTGAGTCTATTGTAAATAAAAAACAGGGTATGATGTAACTGGCTTGTGGTAAGCAGGGGTAACCAGTGGGCAGCCAAAGACATAATGTTTTGTTCTTGTGTACAATCACTGAGTAATGATGAGGAAGCAAATGGTGGCAGCTTAGGTGAAAGATTCTGTATCACTGCTGTGCTGCTCTCCAGCAAGCCTTCTGTCCCTGGCCTGTAAGGGAGAGCATCCCACTGTATTTGCTGGAAGAGATCAATGAGCATCCTCCTAAATATTAGGGAATATCAGTGACTGTCCAACTGACAGGACACAATAGATCTGAACACAAGTGTTTTCCTGCCATTAATAGATAACCCCTCCTTCTTCACAGACATATGAAAAAAAAATCCTGAAATAACATAAATAAGCACTATTCTTCCTGCCATCTTGGGATATTATCAGCTGACAGGGCAGATTGTGAAGGACCGAAAAATGACGAACATTAACTCTATGACGCTCTTTCTTCCTGCCTCCCCCCCCCCTCCAGAAAAAGGAAAGGGGGGGGGGGGGATAGAGAGAGAGAAGAAAGGAGGCTCTGTTGGCAGCCTCGGGATAGTTAGTATAAAAAGCAGGTGTGTGGGAAAATATGAGAAACAATCTTGTGGGATTCAGTGAGGAAACACTTCAAAAATATAATTTGATTAGGACACAGCCTGTATGATTCAACGAGGGGGAGGAGGTATTGCCTGGAATATGCATCTGACAAACTTTCACATCAAGAATTACTAAATTACTGTCATGCAGCCATGAGGTAGGGGCCAAAACAGCTTGTGGAATAGACAACTTTTTTTTACAAACTCATGAACTGCAACTTTTTGAGTTGTTGGCATCTATGATGGGAATCAGCACCATGAGTTACTTTTGCTTCTGGTTCCATTGATGTATTCCACCTTCTTATTTTTTTCACAGTATAGTGTGCTGCATACCATTCCTAAGCTCACTGTTGGACTGGAGAGTGGGTAAGAAAACGGATCCTTCACTGCAATGGGAAAGAGAACGTCAGTTTTAATATGAAGATGATTCAGGCTTTGTGTCTGATCAGATAGATTTTGGCAATATTACAGAACATCATTCATCCACTGACATCTGTTTATTATTTGCTACTTTATTATCTGTATTGTAACAGTGCCTATAAATGCATTGCTATGAACATGTAGTAATGGTCAATATCTGACCAATAGAAATTTTGTAGGTGGAATCAGAAAAGAAAAAGGCCAAAAGAAAGGCAGAATTATTTACAGAAGGGCAATCAATATAGAGATGTATTTAAGCATTTACAGACTGCAACCCCTAACCTTTTAGGTATAAATGAAATGCAGAATGCTATATTTTTGCATCATGGCACACAAAGGAGTATGTAGAATCACAGTGTGGGACCTGCTCCAGCTAGTAAAGGAAATATGAAGGACAGAGTGGGTTCTGAAATCATCTTCCTCTTAGTGGCATTTCTGTCAGGGCTTCAAGGAGGATTATACAGTGTAAAATTGTACAAACAGTAAAATGCTAGCCACTTTCTTTCAAAGAAAGCTCTTTTCACAGCTTTTCCTTTTTTAAACTGATGATCCTTTATTTTTAAGTCTGGTGTTTGGTACAGTCATTCAGGTAGAAATTTGCCTGGATTTAATTTTTACTTCAGATCTAGATGTCCACCTTCTGGAAAGCAGGCGGGCAGAACTTGGCTGTTGGCTCTAATGAACTATAGCACTATCCTGTATTGTGCTGATGATGTATAATTGAAGATCTGTTTTGTTGTGAGGGAAAATGAGAAAGAATAAGTATTCAAAAAGGAGACTGCTTAGTACAGTTCTAAGAACATTCACTTGGAGAAAAGAGACTGGGTGCCATATGTGCTTTCAGGATGATTTCTTTACTGGCATTAAGTAGTGAATTTGCATAAAATCCTGCGAGCAACAAATAGAAAACCTGTGTATGCACACTGTATGTTAGTACGATGTTATCTCTTAAGTCACTAGGTTTTAATTATTATTGCTTTGATTTTATGCAAAGCAAAGTGAAGAACCACCCCAATTAGCAGCCCTTGTCTCTTCAGAGGTCTGGGGTACAGGAATGTCTTGTTTCGTAATACAGATCAGTTTTTGTACTTATGACTCCTCAAACTGGATAGTTCAGGACGTGTTACATAATTATATATAAATGCCAAAAAATATTTTCACTCCAAGCAGTTTCTTCTGTTTCCAGCCCTTTCCCAGTAAAATACAGAAGAATATTGAGCAATTGCACTTATCACAAGTAATTTTCATTGGGGAGGGGCAGGTAAATGTAGGAATGCATCTGGGAAGGTAAAGAGAATACTTTCTTTTCAGAGTTTGCTGTCACCAAAGGAAAATTCCAGAGGGGACCATAAATAGAGTATTCTTCATAAGCATGTAGCTACTATAATATTCTGTGATTTGGTAATAATCAATTGTCTGCCGGAGAGTAGGAAGATGCTGCAGAGGGACCTGGACAGGCTGGGTCGGTGGGCTGAGGCCAATGGTATGAAGTTCAACAGGACCAAGTGCAGAGTCCTGCACTTTGGCCACAATAACCCCATGCAGCGCTACAGACTGGGGAGGAGTGGCTGGAGAGCAGCCCAGTGGAGAGAGACCTGGGAGTGCTGGGTGGCAGCTGGTTGAACATGAGCCAGCAGTGTGCTCAGGTGGCCTGGAAGGCCAATGGCATCCTGGCTTGTATCAGGAATAGTGTGGCCAGCAGGACTAGGGATGTGATTCTCCCCCTGTACTCGGTACTCACCTCAAGTACTGGGAACAGTTCTGGGCCCCTCACTTCCAGAAGGACACTGAGGTTCTGGAGCAGGTCCAGAGGAGAGCAACGAGGCTGAGGAAGGGACTAGAAGGAAAGTCTTATGAGGAGAGGCTGAGGGAGCTGGGGTTGTTTAGCCTGAAGAAGAGCAGACTCAGGGGGGACCTTGTTGCTCTCCACAACTACTTGAAGGGAAGGTGTAGTCAGGTGTGCTTTGGGCTCTTCTCCCAGGCAACTAGTGACAGGACAAGAGGGCATGGCCTGAAGCTGCAGCAGGGGAGGTTTTGGTTGGATATCAGGAAGCACTTCCTGACAGAGAGGGTGATCAGGCATTGGAATGGGCTGCCCAGGGAGGTGGTGGAGTCACCGTCCCTGGATGTGTTTAAAGAAAGGCTGGATGTGGCACTTAGTGCCATGGTCTGGCCGATGTGGCGATGTTGGGTCATAGGCTGGACTGCACGATCTCAGAGGTCTTTTCCAGCCTCAGTAATTCTGTGATTCTTAGCACAGATTTGTCCTATTTGCACCAGGTCAGTTTTAAGGTATTAGCGCTGAATGGAACTGTGCATGAAAGCTGAAAATTTCCTCTGCAGGTGTGTACAACTTATTTAGCATCAGTAAAATATTCTGGTTTGAGGTATATTCTATATAACAAATTGTTGTTTATTAGAGGTTTAATAGATATTTAAAGTACACTAGTTTGAACATTTTCCTTGAAAGTACCATCCCAGAGAGAGTCGGACAGAACTGTTACTTTTTGATTTATATTAGTATTTTCAGGTCCCAATTCAGCAATACATTAAAGTTAAACATATTTCATTCCTTCCCTAAATGTCCATTGTAACGTATTGAAACTCATGGGATACTTTAATTGCAGGTAAAGCTGAACTGAGCTAGAAAACAAATGACTAAAATACTAAAGATGTTCTGTCTTACAGTAGGTCTTGTCACTTAAAATCAACTGGATATATGATTGCTGCATATGCTATTTTGCCTTAGTTTTTATCTGATTTCCAATGAAAAGGGTGAAAGGATAGTCAGAAATTAGATCAAAGCATACCCAGTTTTAGGCAGAAAGTTTCCCTAGTATTATAGAAACCCGTTATTTGTTAACCACACTTTTTTCACCATACTTTATTAGGTCAGAATCTTTTTAGAATGTTATGATAATCCCTAAACTAAGAATGTTTCGATATAAAGTCTTTAGATTTTGACACATCTCAGGGCTAGAAATTTAAATCAATTTTGCCTTGAAAAAAAGGGTGGTATGAATGTGGTGGTTTTCAGTTCAGTTCTAGCCCAAAGTTTTGGCTCTATAAATATGTTGTGAACTGTTATCCTGTTAATTTAGGGTTGATTAAAAAAAATAACAGCCCCATGAATGTATGTAGTATTTAAATGGCTCACATAACTGGGACCAGGCTTCTGCAAAGTGATGTTTTACCTGCTGAGAGATTCACTAATATACTTAGTGAAAACAAAGGCAACCCCTTAATAATAATTATTAAGGTCAGAATTATTAAGGTCAAACTTGAAAGGTCAGAATAACAAGTCTGCAGGAATATTGAGAACTCAATGTATGAAATGTAAGGACCACTGTGTATCTTCTGATTTTGTTTCTAGAAGAAATTATATTTATGCTGTCAAAACAAAAACCTAATCTTTTCGACAATTTGATGAAATTTGCTGATCTGTATATTTTCCTTCATTTTTAGTAATGAAAAAATAATGAGCATTCCAGAGAAACTGTTGAAACTATTTAAGTTTCAGTTCCCTGAGAGAAGAAAGCCTTACAAAATCCAGTGATTCCTTGTTAATAGACATGTTCATAGAATTTACATGGGGGAATAAAAAGGATTGAGTTGTTTTATGATACTGCCTCTTTTACTGTGTTTGACTTGGGAAAGTAAGTGGTTATTTCTAACCTTTGTTTGAAAAAGGTTTCCTTTGTCAATTGTGTGAAGAAATACTGTAAATAATTTTAGAAATAAATGACTGTGACCAGCTTTATTAGTGGAAGCCTCAAATGCAGTTGTAAAAATTACAGGAAAGTGCAGATTATCTAAGGACAACATGTAGCTTCTGCTCCTTCAGCAGCAGTGAGGAAAATTATAATTCTGAATAATTCACAAGCTTTGTACCAAAAAGCAAGAAAACTAGAATTCTTCAGTTGAAGACCAGAGCTCAGGGAAAGTCGAAACTCTAATAGAGAGTCACAGTGGTGTTTCCTACAAATAAGAAGCGATCCATTTCTCCCATTTGCTAGTTATCTTCTGTTTCCTAAGTGGGAATCCTCACATCTATATATATACACCTAGAAGTTGTATAATCTAAATAAGCTGTATAGAAAGTGATGAGAAAATGATGTTTCCAGAATGTGATCATCTCACATATTTAAATCCCTATTGACAAGTTTCTGACAACTTTTTAAACTGAAAGGCTTCATATTTAATTTGTCCAACCATTCCTCTTCCTTAGTTTCATTGCTTATCAGTTTCAAATATAGTCTCAGGTTATTACATGGTTGGCAGCAGATAGGACTTGCAAAGTCGCTTCAGCAAACAGCACTTATGGGTCAGTGAACTTTCTCACTTCTATAGATATACTGCATTGGGAAACCAGTTTAGCTCATTTTCCTAACCACGGAGTACAACTCAAGTGTTTGGAGAGCAGTTTTTCAAAGTGAAATTGCTATGATTCACAGTTGAATCCAAGCCTCTTCTCTGCTGCCACATCCACTTAAGCTTCAAAACAAGTTCTTAAATGAGTTTAATCATATTTAATATTTTAATCTTTTTAACATTATTACAATTGCCTTTGGCAAAAATCAGTAGTACACTGAGCTCCACATGACTCAGACTCAAAACAGGTTTTGTGTATTCAATTCTTTGTGAATCACCACTTCTTTAGACAAGCCTTTAATTTTTCCATGGTTTTATACCTTTACTTACATTATTGTGCATGTGATTAAAGAGAATATCTAAGAAATATTAGCCACTGTTGCAGATGTATTCACCATCTAGTCAGGATGGAATTGAAACATATCCTCTCTCTTCCCTTCTCTACAGGCTGACACAAAAGATGAGTAGGTTTTGGAGGTTCTTTCTTGAGGACATCTATCTATTCTTGCTGGGTTGCATAATCAGAAGTGGAGATTGTGGCCTATTATAGCTCAAATAATAGCTTTTTTTGATTCTCAATGCTCTTCCATGAGCTAAGCTTCCTGCCTATGAATAACATGATACTTTTTGACACTGAGATCCTCACTGGTAGATCTGTGATAGTGTATTTTATTCTCTGCTCCTTGCATATTGCTCACACATGACTGTGTGAAATTTGAAAGAGATTCTGCAAACCTTAGTCATGGGGAACAATACTGTATTATACAATAATGCTTCTTTGAAATGCAAGTTCTCTGGAAAACAAGCCTAAAAAATAATCACTTTCCCTCGATCGCCGTGATTCTAGAGTACCCTAAAGGTACACAGGGACTTAATATTTCACAGAAAACATCATTCTTCCCTTTCCACAATTTACATCACCAGTTGGAAGTAGATCCTGAGCTGGTACAAGTTGATTCTTTGTTACCTATATTATGGAGAAACCTTGAAAAAGAAAACGTTTAAACCATGCTGAGATTATATTTTGGTTTATATTTCTGAGATCCTAGATTTCTCAGAAACAAAAACCAGCCTTTAGAAATGTGCATTAACTCCTGTCATCTCACTTATCTTTAGTGTGAAGTGAAATGATGGCATCTTAAAAAAGAGTTAGTAGCAATTAATAACTATTAATTCTTTCATGATTCAAATTGCCAACTAATGTGCACATTCCCACACTACTACTATTCCTTTTTGTATATCCTTACTGCGTTGTTTTCTCAGAAGCTCCAGTTAATCTCTGATACAATATATAGGGTAGGTATATATAAACTGTGCCACTGTGAAAATCACTTCTGCAGAGCACCAATGAGCTATATTTAATTTCATATCTTCCTTTTATGTTCACAAGTGAAATGAAATGGCCAACAGCTTTCCTATCTGTCTTTCATTCTCATATCCAGGGACCAAGTCCATATGCAGCTGGGTTCACCAGGGAGAGAGGGGTGGAAAGGGAAATGACAATAAAATTGAATTTAGGATTGAACTCATAATCTGCAACCTGCAGCTAAGAGAGGAATCAAGTTAAAATTATATGGACATAGATAAACAGCATAATTATTTCATTAAATGTGTAAATAATATTTTTTTTATTTCTAGAAAGATTTCTTTTATCATGTCATTAAATGTTTAACATGAGATATAACAGACTTCTTTACACAGAAACTTTTGCAACCTTTCATAGAAGAGAAAGACTGTCATTATGCTCTCTGGAAAAATGGATCCTAAACCAGTTGAGTCAGGCTTATTTGACATTGCTCACAGTGCAGACTGTTGTTGGTATTTGAAGACAATCCAGCTCTGAGCTGTAATTATGATGACAGATCTATTCGTGTTTGTTGGTGCTGAGGATAGACAGCTGTTTTCACATGCTGGCTTACAATTTGACAACTGCAGTCCCAACAAATGCTTTTGATGTTCATACATGACAGAAATAAAAAGATCAAACTTCACACATATAATGGCCTGTTCTCCTTATCTTTATCTTACTGTTGAATCCATAGAAACGTAGGTCTTGAAAAGACTTTGAGGGATTTACCAGATCAGCTTTAAGGCAGAGCCATGGCTACTCAGAGCACAAAAATCTGTGTTGTTTTGTCTCTGCTTACAAAAAGGGGTGGTTTTCTGGATGAGGTCTGGATTGATTTCCCAAGTGGTAGATTCTTTTCCTGGTTTTGCTCCAGGATTTCTTTGGCCTGGGTTAAATCAGTTGCTGTATTCTCCCACCTTTCCATTCAATCTTAATTATAGACTTCTTGTTCTTTCTAATTACTAATTTGTATAGTAGCCTCCATGGTAGAGGTCTGATTTGAAGATCTTTGGGCTGTCTCTATGCTTTACCTCACTCTTGCAATACATCACTTATTCTTCACTCATATTCTACCTTCCCTATCCCGCCATATACTTAAAGCTAGAGTGGTGACTGTACAGAGGTATGTGCTAAATGATTTTAGATAAAGACATAAGCTGTAACTTCTTGTCCATCTACAGAGCTACCCTGTGAGTTCGTTTCACGAAGCATAAATAACAGCTCTATTCTTTCATTTGTACTCAGGTGATTCATTCATGCTCAGTTACTTTTCTATATGTTTTGTAGGACAGACTCATAATGAAATATGTATGTATGTCTGTGTGGTTAGGAATGAAACCTAGTTTTTGTGAAAATTTTTTTCTTATCAATTTATAAAAGATGAAATTGAGGTATCAGTGCATACGATTTTACTAGATACAACTGTGAGTATTGGTTTTGGCTATGGCACTGCAACCAGACTATTATTACTACACGTATTAAATGACATTTTATTTCCTACTCTGCATTTCTGAACAGCAGGCTGTTTTAGCTACTGCAGAGTCACATCCACAGAAAAGGGACAGATGTTCCACATTTTTCTCTATGAAACTGAAGAACTTTTCAAGTTCACTGGCTAAAATACCACCAAAGACAGAGCCATTGTACAATAGATTACATTGTCCTAAAGAGATGAAGAAAATGTACTATTTAAATCACCAGTAGCACTCAGAAGGCATATCTTGATATAATTAGTAATTGTATGCTCAACAGGCACACATGGTAAAAGATAGTCAGTTCCTTCCTACTACTGTAATAATGGGAGATTACATATAGATGTCTATTCAAAAGAAAGGATACAAGACTGTTGCCAGCAAGTGTAAGAGAGACAGAGAGAGAGAGAGGATGAGAAAGTTTAATTAACAAGTACTACCCAGAGAGATATTTTGAAGAAAGAATGACTCATAGGATAATAATGCAATTTTGCCAGTGGCCAGGATAGAGAGGAAAAATATAAAGGAATGTCTCACTTTTAATGAAGTAGATTTAGTTGCTGTATCTTTAGGAAGTTGAAAACATACCTTTGTTGCCTGCTTACTCATATCCCTGCTGTATGTAGTTTGTTAAGCTAAAAAAAAAAAAAAAAAAAAAAAAAGGTAGGGGGGGACTGTTTTCTCTGATACTGTCTGGCAAGGACAAAGGGTCTGAAATATATCTTCTGCAATAGAAAGAACTCTTTTGTACCAAAAATAGTGTCAGTAGAAAAATAGAGTCAGAATAAAATGTAACATTTTGCCAAAGATTGCCTCTCAATCCAAAGTTTTACATGCTTTTCTAGAGTTAAAAGATTCTTTGAAAGTAAGAGTTTTCAGAGATGCTTTTCTGGTATCACTAATACCACTGGAATGGACTGGATCTTTTATGACTTTACCAGTATACCATTCTGATGGGGACTGTGGCCATTCAGAATTACTGCTCTTAGTCTTATCAATTCAGTAGAAAGTAATTAATGTCTCAGAAGATTGCCTGTATTCCCCTCCATTCTTAAGGCTGCACTTCAGTGGGGCTAAGATGTTTCTTGGAGTATCCTGAGAAGCCACATATCAGTTATAGGCAGGAATATATCAGAAACATCAATTTCAAGCCACTGCTCACTGTGTTGACTTGTAAGTTCATCATAAAAGAGGAGTAATTTCTCAAAAAAATTGTGCCAACCCATTTTCATTGTGGCATCTTCAGATGTATGCCAATTCCAACTTCATTTGGCAAAAGAAATTAGAGATGGAGTAACCTGGCAACAAATGAAGTTGTTCATTGTACTGCCTGAAGAAGAAACTGGGTTTTACCTAATGAGGCTGGATGTAGTGCTTCATTTGGCAGACTGTGATCACGTTAAAAACAATGTTTGCTCAAGATTAACAAAATGATTTGTATGTAGTAAGTGTAAACAAATACTGCTATTCTCTGTATCCACAGCATAATTCCCCATTTTAGGAAGCAATTTTCTATCCCAAGGACTTAGTAAATACTTAGATAGTGACATATTTCAGACAGAGCTGATGGGTACTGAAAAGAAGGGAGTTATCAACAAGGACTCTCTTGAACCTGAAATCCATGATATATTGTTATTCAGAACAGAATAATTTTTGCCATAGACATAAACGAGTTCTCTGAGTTTTGATACTGCGATGACTCGGCACTTCATTAACGCCTTCAACTTCTATAGCAACTTAGTGTTCAACTTGGTCCCTAATTGAAAGTGGTTTGTCTATGTGATACAGATGAATGGGCTCAGCTAAACAGTAATGTATTTCCTTCTCCCCAGCAGTCTTTTGTAATGCAGTATCTTTGACCAGCATCACTGAGAAGGTCAAATATATAACTGCCTTAATATTTTACAAGAATAATTTTTATGTTTTTACATCTGCACTATCTAACAACTGTACCAGAAAAGTGGTTTAGTGACAAAAAATTACTATGTATGTTGTGGCATCAGTTTGGTAATGCATTGTCATATAAATTAAGCTTTCTTAATCAGTGTCTACAGTGTATTACAATATAGCTTCCATTATGTCATTTTGACATCTGTCAAGTACATCCTGTTGAGCTGCACGTAGGCATCCAGGTTACTTACTGAAGGTATGGGAGGATAATTTCTGTTTGGAATATTAACTCTTTCTCTTTACTATCTAAATTAACTTAGAACTACTTTCATTTTGGTTCATTTGAGTACCTCAAAGGGCTGTGTGATTTACTACTTAATTTAAAAATTTTGAGAACCCTCTGTTCAGTATTGAATCTGAGTTTATGGTCTCAAAATATTCAGTTTCAAATAGACTTTAAATTAATTAGTCAAAGAGAATGACACTTCTCAGAAGCTTAAATTAATTTTGAAGTTGTGTAAGTGGAGATCAAGAAATTATTAAGAACAATAATCTGTCATGGTGACTTGGGGCATTTATAAAAACTAATCCTGAAAGACTAACACAGAAGTGCCAAATCTGACTCATTCTTTACAAGAAAAGTCATGTTGTCACTGCATCTTCGGTGTCTCTTTGCTGAAACAGTATCACGTAAAAGAACACTTCAACATAAAGTAAGAAAGAAGCATACAGAGAAAGCATATGAGGAATGTATACATGCATCATACAAGGAAGCATACAGAGAAAGCATTCAGGGGTGGCTTTGCGGAGTACATGGAACAGCTAATTAAACGCCAGTAAAAGGTGACATCCAAAAACTTGGTGCATTGACACTAGGAACATGACAGCAAAAGAAACAAAACCAGATGATATTTTCTGAGACTATTCTACTTTCTGTCTGAATCATGTAACAGTTTGGTTGCAACCAGGAATTAATATTTAGTGTTGGGGTCTGTTGGTTACCACCTAGAAATAAGCTCCAATTCGTGAAACAGTTTAGTTGAAAAACTGAAGAGAAGTACTTATAACTATTAGGGAACGCTACACTAAGGAGAAATGGTCTGCTTCCTATTATTCTTTTTTTGCTAAAGGATTTTTCCCACTGTCTGTAAAGGACATTTTCTTGGATTTTTAAATATATTTCCTGATCTTTGGTTCCTCCTGTGCACCAGGATATGAAAATACGTATATATGTACATATGTTTATGTAAACGTATTTAAATATGCACATACATGTTTGAATACATATACATATTTGAATAATATAGAGAGAGAGCATATGAAGAGAGTGTGTGTGTGTGTGGAATAGATATATATCTATAGGGAAAAGGATTATTTTGGTCAAAAAGCTGTCTCAACTTCCTGGAAATAACTGTGTCTTTGGATGTCCATGGCTTTATAGCTGTCAGGTTCAGCTACAGAAACCATTTAAAAGTCGAAGGGCAGCTGCACACTCTGAAAAAAGGTCATCTAATGTTATGAAGTTTTCACTTGGTATCAGTTTGGTTACCAAACATTTTCATGATCGTCCTGGTCCCTGTTTCTGGAGCAGGCTCTGTATTGGGTCTACCACTGTTAAAGATAGCATCAATAGAATATAAAATAATAGTATATAAGCATAGAAGTGCTGAACCAAGGCAGTGTGGGAATATAGAAAACAGACATTTCAGTGAAGCCAGAGTATACCTCACAAATGTGGAACATACGCACCTGGTAGCCATGACTTCTGCAGTTTTCTGATACCTTCCTGCGTTCTAGAGAGACTTCAGGGTAAACAGTATTAAAACTTCTTGCTTCTCCTGACTGTTCTCTCCTTGGCCTGAGCAGCTCAGCTGTAAGCCTACTTTTTGGAAACAGTGAGGGGTGTGCTGGGGAGCTGGGGCTACTGGTAAAGTGCCCCAGGGTCTTGCTTTATAGACTTGTCGTGACCTGAGGTGAGGGATGCTGTTGCGTAATTATCTTAAATCATGTTAGACTGAGCCTGTATAAGATAAAGTGCACATAAAAGCGTTTGTTCATAACATTTAGAATAAACTAAGTCAGAAGTTTGTAAGAAAATATAAAATAAATTAAATTAAAAACAATCAAACAAACAAACAACACCCTACCCATTGTTTAATCTAGTTACACGAAGAATTAGTTTTCTTTTCCTCATTCCCCTGAGTGTGCAGGAACAGAGTTAGAAAAGCCTAAGCTCACTTGAAATTTAATCTGGTGAGCAATGTGAAGGGCTTCTTTAAATATATTATGTTTGTTGTGGTTTTTATCATGATATTTATTGCTTTATGCCATCTAGTGGACTCTGTGTTTAGTATCAGCTTTACTAACTGCAGAACTTTAAACGCATTAACAGATGCTATTCTAATATAAATTTTTCATGTTATCTTGAATCATGATTGGATAATGGAAGGTCTCATGATGATGCATAGGACAAGTTGCCTTGGAACTAATCAAATTAAAGGAATTAATTTAAAGGAATTAAACTTAAATAACAAATGTTTAAACTGTTATTACTAATTTGAACAGATTCCAGGTGGGGTTTTTTTGAGCATTACATATGTGTTTGTTCTTAGTTTGGCTGAAATTTTGACTATGAATAATGAGGTGCTGAAATAAGTAAGCTGACCAGAAAATAACTTACTGCAATATAACACTGTGTGAAGTATTTAGGGATTAAAATGTTATACAAAGAGGTATAATTGCTGTTTTGGGATTTGACTGTCCTGAAGAAATGTTGTTGCCCTGCAGGGTGAATTTATTTTTAAAAAGAATGTTGCTTTTTTTAAAGTAAGGGGAAAAAAAAAGAAATCTGCTTCGTCTTTGCTAGATGAGGAGAATTCTAACATTCTGTGAATTGTTTAATCTGTAATATCAATATTTAAATGTGAGGTACTTTGGTTAACTTGTAAAAGCAAAACAAAAACCAACCACAACAAAAAGGTATTGGGTAACAGCTTTTGAGACAGACATACTGACCTTGCAATTTATCCATCATATGCATTCATATATTTATCCATTCAAGTGCTGTATTGTCTGTAGATCTGTGCAGCAGTAAGTTACTGCTTCTAGAGGAAGGTAGTTGCACCAAATGGGCTGAGACAAACATTTCTGATAGCTGATTAATTCCATTACAGAAATTTGGCAAGCGCTGTTTATGCTTTCCACATACAATGTTACCAATTGTCAGTCTTCATAATAGATCTTGTATTGTCGATCTTTTTATGTTGTACCACTCTTAACTTTTTGTCAGGCAACTTGGTATCCTAAGAACTCAGCTGCAGAAATCAGGAAATTACACCTGTGGTTTAGTTTTCATTGAAGAAATTACATGTATAGTCTTTTGGTCCAAAATCAAAATATGTTGAAATAAGTGTGACCCAAAGCATGCCAAAAAAAAAAAAAAAACCGAAGGCTTGAGGAAAAAACAAACAATCAAACAAACAAAAACCCCACAAACAAACAAAAAACCCAAACAACCTCAATGCTTATTTTTCTTAAAAGTAAAGATTTTTAAACCCATTATTTTAGGATTTGAATTTAAACTATTGCCAATAACTCTGGCATGGTATAGCTGAACGCAAGCAGTTTGCATTCTGGCAATTCATACCAATTGTGGATTGTGCTGCCAAACATTCGCTGGAGTTCCACTGGAATTGAAGCTGCCAAACTATTTTTACTAGTAATTCTGATTTTAAATCACAGCTCCAAAGGAAAAAGTTAATCGGTCCTCTAAAAAATTCAATCTTCTATACATAAGCAGTTGTGACTAGCAAATTGAGATGTGTTTTACAGTTTTCTGTTAATTTAGAAGAACTAATCCTGTGCTACCTGTGTACCTTACACCTGACACAAAGTTCAAGATATTAACAAGGAAAAACCAACCCAACCCAATACCCGAACTCTACTGGCTTTCAAGGCAAAGATTTTAAAGTAGGAATAGTAATGACTTCAAGGACACATGTTTCATCAAAAAACAATTTACTTTTACACTGCTGTCAAGCTGTTGAACCGTAGAAGCCAGGTTTAACTAAAGAGGAAATCTACAGAGGCCTCTTCTGCTGAGTTGTATTACACTGCGGTAACAGACTGAGTTTTAATTTTAGTCTATAGATATGGGCAACCTGAAACACAGCACCATTGTAAAAAAAGAGCACGTGCTTTGTTGTTATACCTTTGCCTCTTTGTAATAGTAGAGGTTTTACGTCAGAGACTAATGTTTCATTTTATTAAATATTTACCAACAATCTATTGGCCATATGTTATAGAGTTTGCATGGTGACAGACTCAGTATTCGTCACCTTTTCAAGATGATTCTGTTAAATCTGCAGTGTTATAAAGGTTCACAAAGCCCTTTCAGTAACCTAGGTTTTTGTTCTTTGTGCTGTCTTTGCTAAACTGGCGTCAGTATCACATTTGTGCTCTGTTGAAATGGTTTTCAGGAATCAGCTTTTCAGGACTTTTTTGCAGGGTACTGTGGAAGATGTCAGGATTCCTTTCTCAGCTACTGTTTATCTGACAGTATTTGTCTTCACATATCTTCAAAGCGTGTAGACACTTTCTGCATGGAAATATTTTTAGTCAAATGTTATAATAATACTTAAAAGGCTCTTTCCACACTTTTGTTGTTAGGTTTATTCACCAGGATGGTTCATTTTATATGCTGTTACAGAATAATCAACTGAAATGATGGAGATTGTCACAGGTTAAATTTTGTAAGGTTTGGACGAGGTTCATGCTTTTAGTACAGGGAGAGGGAAGTCTTAATATACTTGTTAAATCTTAATATCTTTTCTATTTAACATATCATAGTTTCAAGACCCTCACAATACATTTTCCCTTATCCTGTCTAAATGTAATTATTTTCTATGTTTTCTGATGCAGAATAATTTTATGTAAGATGGTAAAACTATAATATCAATTACAATTAATAGGAAGTTTTTAACAGCTTCTGATTTCTGTAATTGCATATGATAGACTTACTGTATAAACAGGTATATCTACATATAGTACTTATGAAAAACAATTAGATCTCAAAATAATAATGTATATTATTATAATTATGAATGCCAAAATATAACGTGTGAACAACAAACAACAAATAATTGAGGGGCATGCAAAAGAATGTCTTTGATTACCAGAAGTAAAAGGAAGGACTTGAAGGAACAGGTCACTTTTCATGATGTACTTATTCAAAGTAAGGTTCTCACAATTGTATCAGATTCTAATATCATGTGCAGCATCGAGCTGCAGCAGGGACCAAGTTATGACACCTACAGCATCAAGGCATGCCACCTCAGGAGATTCAAAGAACCCCGCTGGTAAACACATCTCCTCATTCCTTTCCCACCAGTACAAGTTCCTCTATGTCCATCACATGATAAATGGATAGAAGTAACTGGAGGTCTGAGTAGTCTCTCAGACAGCGCTAAGATTTTAAGATTTTTGTTTGAAAAAAAAAAAAAATTTAAGGGATTATAATTTTGATTGTGATAGGACAATTGACCTCATTTTGACTTCCATATTATCGGCAACTCAATGTGAGTCATTACATAACTTTTTTTTTTCTGGAAAGTATTCTTTGCCACCATCATAGCCATAATGGCAGTAAAACTTAACAGTTAAGTGCTTTAATGTAATTGTTGTAAAGCATGTTTCAATATGGTTTTCACAGCCAAGGTAGGTAATGTTTAAAGAAAATGAGAAACATTTAAGAGAATTCTGGATAGGGAGTCAGTCTATTCAATTACAGTTGAATATCATTGTCCCCAGTAAAAAATTACTGTGACTCTAGTTATAAAGTAGATTTGTGGCAACCCTTTCCTGGGGGTTTTAATAGGGCATGATGACAGGTACTTACAAAAACAGTGTATGAATAGTTTACGTGTTCTCACCATAGTAATAACATGTATCTCCCCACAATCTGAACAGTGATATTTTTTTTTCAAGTGAAGCATGAGGCATGGGTTTTCTTCAGACAATAACTAGTTAGGCATATGAACAAAAGGAGTCATATGCAGATAAGAGTACCTTTACATTTTTCTTTTACATTTTACTGTTTGTTAACTGTTAGATTAAATACTTTGCAACTTAGCTGACCTAAACCCTGAAGAGCAAAGCACAAAATTTAAATGAAACTGTACATATTTCACTAAGAAAAGTGAATGAATATAATTAGTATATCTCAACTTTTATATGGCAGAAAAAAAATCACTAGCTGCACAAAGCTGGAGTAATTCAATCAGTTAAAATATTGGGATATCTGAAATGAGGGCTTGTTCCTCCCCTTTTTTAAATTACAGAGTAGTGGCAGATGAGGACATGACTCATGAATGAATCCTGTGATGAACTAGATGCTCTGGAAATAGTCCTCTTTTGTGCTTGGCTCAGATAAATGTTGCTGGGCAGAGGTTACTAAAACTGCCATGGACCACCCTGAATGTGGTTTGGGGGAAAAAAATATCCTCCCCAGAATTTGATGTCAAAATCTATAAAATAAAAAAAAAAAAACAAATCAGCAACAGCTGAAAAATGCTCCTTTTCTAAATTATATTCAGGGGCAAAATTATAGATATACAGCAAGATGAAAGAAGTCAAAATAAAAATTGGTTACCTGGGGAAAATAAACCTGTAACCCATTGTTTAAAACCATTTTAAATTTTATTTTATGTAAAAAAGGGAAAACCCTCAAAGCTTTTCTTTTATTTTTTTTTTCTAAATAGCTTCTTCTCTGAATGAAGGCCATTTTAAAATCAATAATAAACCAAAAACTTCAATGTCTACCAATCAGTTCCCTTCAATATCTGCCATGAGCTAAATGCCTTTTTTCCTATAATCTGAGAAAGCACATTTATAAATTCCCTGTTTGCTTTTCTCTGAGCAGTTTTTCTCTATGGCTGAAGCTCTTTTTTTTAGTATTCTGAACTGCTTGTGAATCCCCAGAGCTTTTTGTTTCTTAGCTGCTTAATCTTTAGTTATAGCCAATGCCATTGGTAATTGGAAGGCTTGCTTTTTTCTGTCAGGACTGTGACTGGAAGCCCTAAAGAGTGTGTGAGCCACAGGTCTTTGCCCAGCTGGCTGAGCCCCAGCTGTTTGGTGTTAGGAGAAGCCCCGGGGAAAGAGGAAAGGTTTGAGCAGTGAATGGGGTAGGGGTAGTGTGGTCTTTGCAGGGGGTTGCAGACCTGTCTACGGCAGCTCTGAGGAGGGGGAAGAAGTCATTCAAGATAATAATTAAAGCAGGACCTTTGTAAGGCCCCTGAGCTAAAGGAAATTTATGGCCCTCAGCAGGACAACGAACTCACTGCTTCATTGCAGAAAAAGAGATGTAGGTACTCTGAGACAAAATACATACTACCTCACTTTTAACTAAGGTTTTGAGTATAAATAAACTGCTTCCAGAATTCAAAAGATACCTGAAGGTCTATCTGAAACTAGGAAAGAGTGCCCTGGCTTGGTGCTTATCTTCTGGGAAACAGAGTTTTAGAATAATCCTCCCCCCCCCACTTCATTCATTTCTAATGCCCACAGCAATCAATGAAGGACAGAGAGGCCTTGTGCATGTCAGGTGCACAATGCAATAGTCATCCTACTACAAAGGAGGTTCAACTCCTTTGTTGCCAAGGCTCAGGGAATAGAGTATATGAAGTACAAAAGCTTTCTTCATAAATTGTACGTCTTCATCTCTTTCACTCTATAATGGTGTAGTATAACATTTCTGTAGCTGGGAGAGTAAGTAGCTTTTTCCAAACCTGTAAAAGCTATTCCAAATCAATTCCGAAGTGTTAGAGTGATTCAACCTTCACCTTCTCTGCCAGTGTCTGAAGCGTCAGCAGCCATGTATGCTTGAATTCTTGCCAAGTGCACTTATGATTTGGGAGAAAATAGCAAGGAAAAATGGCTTCATGGCTGTTGCATGTTAAAAAGACTGTAAGAATTTTGTATGTGAAAGATGAAGCTGTCTGCAGTGTACAGAAAAGATCTGAGTTAAGGCTGTTACTAGAAATGGTAGTTCTTTATACCTGTCATATGCTCCAACCCCACATTGTCTGAAGAGCTGTATTTGCGAAGACGTACAACAGTTCAGCAATGCAAACGATTATTGGAAAGAAAAAAGGATTGTGAAGAAAACCAGAGCTGAGTAAGGATGTTTCTAGGATTTGCTATGTGCTACTCTTTCAAACCTCTGTATTCTCTAAAGAATTGTGACAAAACTCAAACATAAAAGGATGACCTCATTAATGTTTATAAATACATAAAGGTTGAGTGTCAGGAGGATGGAGCCAGGCTCTTCTGTTTTATGTCCAATGATAGTACAAGGGGCAATGTGTGTAAGCTGGAGCATAAGAAGTTCCACAGAAATATAAGGAAAAACTTTTCCACTGTGAGCGTCACAGAGCTCTGGAACAGGCTGCCCAGAGGGGTTGTGGAGTCTCCTTCCCTGGAGATATTTAAAACCCACCTGGAAGCATTCCTGTGTGACCTGCTCTAGCAATGGGGTTGGATGAGATGATCTTTCAAAGTCCCTTCCAATCCTTAACATTCTGTGATTCTGTGTGAAGTAAAATTGCAAAATAGGAACTTTCAGAAACAGAAAATGCTGCGTATTGCCAGTAATACATCATTTCAAGTTTCCAAAAATAGCAAGGAACTTAAAAACAATTATTATTATTTCTGCCCTTTGCAGAATTCTATCAAAATAGTTTGCACAATATGCGACAGCCTTTCCTTTCTCTCCTTGGTGATTTAGAATGGTAATGTGCAAGTCACTTGCCTTTGTCTTGAGGGATTCAAGCCATGAAACAGAGGGTGAACCAGCATTTGTTTCCTTGTCCAAACAGTGGATGTTTTACATTACTGGCATTTATATTTTGAGGGAGTATACGCATGCAAGGAAGGAAAAGGTTCATTTAATTATCTTAGAAGATCTACCCTAAAGCCAGACTATTTCTTTTAATGATTTAAACTACAGATAAGTCTTCAAAGCAAAGAATGGTATCAGAGTCTACCTACAAATTTTATTATTAGATTTTATGATAATGTGTTAATGTGAAGCTTTCAGTTCAAATATCGGAGAACCTGAAGTGAGTGAATATAGACCTTGTCAAAGGTCCTCTCTTTTCAGGTTGTTGAGAGAAGTGCAAGGGTAAGGCAATGAGTAATTTTCCTCTTACAGATATGGGATCTGTCATTCATTTAAAAACAGAGGAAAAAAAACCAACCCCAAAACTATAAGCCAGAAAGCCATCTAAGGCAAAATTATTTTCCTGAAAAAATGTCGTGCTGTGATAATTGTAACCTCTTGAGAATGGGGCTTTATAAAAGAATTGTTGACAGATATTTTGCAGTTGGGTACTTCAGTTCTTCATTTTGTTCTATTCCTAGACATGAAAAGTATCTGTTTCAAGAACTTAATTCACAAATTGGTCTGCTTTGAAATGTTAAAGTCTAGTAAAATATGCTAACACAAAAGAACCTTTATCTGTAGAATCAGATAAAGAATGTTAATAATAAGGTCTTTATTAAACACAAACCAGAAGCTATAAATTCCTTTTTCCAAACACATTTTTTGTTTTTTTGGTTTTTTTTTTTTTGTGTGTGTAGTGCTTCCTTGTGTAAAGGAAGTTTATGTTTTTAGAAAGTTATGTGTGTATATATCTGTATGTAGACAGCTTAATAAGAAATACCTTCACTTAACAATGATTAGTGTTTTAATGGTAGCTCTATGTTTTATTATGAACAATACTTTGAAAACAATTTAATCTTGACAGTGATAATAAAATTTTGTACTTATATGGAGAGTTTACATTAATTAACTATAATAAAACAAAAATATGCTTTTAATTTTACATGTGATTCTTTTTGTTATGGTGTTGCAATAGATTCCAGTTACCTGCAAGTCCCATTGCTGATCTACAGCACACACATGTTGTTCATGAAGCATCGCTTATTTCTTGCACCTGGTTGAACTCTCCAGTGGCAGGTGGAAATTGGGAAATTACTCTCTCTGCACACAATGGTAGTTTACTGCAAGAGAACAACAGCAATATGGAGATAAGTAAGTAGACTACATTTTTTATTGTAAATAGGCTTTTTTTTTGTGTGCATTTTAGTACTATATTGTAGTACAGAGTACAGTGTAGATTTTCTCTAAACAATGTTGAGTTTCTGGAAAAGTGATTTCTAGCAAAGTTGGAATTTAGTTTTGTAGTGGTTCACCTAGAAGAAAAAAACCCTGAGACTTCTTAAAAAGAGTATTTAAAATGAAATCCCTAATATAAGAATCACTGCACTTTGTCAGAGGGTAAGAATTTGTGCCTTGTAATAGAAAGGGTTTGTAAGTTGAGGTTCATTGAGATTAAAGCAGGTGTTTGAGACTGATTTTTCTTTTTGGTTATAGTAAGGGAGAGTTCTGAAGTGTGCTTTAAATTTTGGCCTTCAGCAGCAACATATTTCCCAATTGAAACAAAGATTTAGTAATTCAAATTTGTAAAGTTGACTTTTTTCCCCTCTTGGGATTTGTTCATAATACTGTGGGTTTTCTTAACTTGTGCTCTGCATTTGTGTAATAAGACTTGTAAGTATTACCTATGATTCTGTACATTAAAAACAGTCTCTAAATAGTGACTACATTGTATTATTGAAGGACAACATGCCAATAAATCCTAAACTCACATGAAACCGCAGGAAAAAAAGTCTTACTTGGTATGAGATCAGCTGAAGGTGGATGGACATAGAGCTGCTTTTCACTGTGGTATGTGAAAGGCAGAAAACAGCTGCTAGCTTGGTGCTGTATGCTAAGAAGTTTGCTTCTTTTGTTGTTATAGTGTAGATGATGTAAAAGGACCAAAGAAAGAGGAGTCCAGGCTATCCTTTGCAAAACAGTAGTATATTGTGTTCTTGGTCCACAACTGTTGAAGTCATGACACTGTCTAGGAAAGTAATCAATATTTAAAGTACCAAAAAAATATAAGAATAAGGTTAAGCATAACTGTGTAGCCAGTGAGTGAAATTGATCTATGACTCAGGCTTACCTTTTTTTTGTGTGTGTGTGTGTATCTATAGAAAATATCTTTAGGAAATGTCTCATTTGTGAAACTTTGGTATTCTTTCTCTTGGTATTTTACTTTTTTATGCATGTAGTGGTTTGAGGTTTTTTACTATGACTCTCTGCACAGTTGATGTTTCATTTTTCTTAAGAGTAAGACTAGTTGATACCCTTTCTTTTCTAAAAAGAAATCTCTCCTTTGTGTTGGAATTTTAGAACTCCAAAGTGAATGCACATGAAATAGATACATTTTTGCAAATAGAATATTTTTTTTAATTATTCCTTATATTAGTTTTGAATAATAAGAAAAAAGTTGAAATGTAGATTTTTTTTTTTAACCAACTTTAATCATCTCAGAAGAAGTCGATAATATTTAAGTTTACAGAATTTCCTAAACTGTAGGAATCGTTACTTGAAATACTGTATGCCATATCTGCCTACAAACTCCATGAACAGAACTGTTATCCTTTAAGGTATAAGAGGTAATTGTAATAGAATGCACAATGTGCTCTGTAAGGTCACCACAAAACTTGATGCATAACTCCTTATTTCAGCAGAAATTTAATTGATATATTTTCTCTTCAGGCTCATTTTCATTGTCTGGAGCTTTAACCTGTAGCTTCAGGCCTGGCATTTAGTTAAGTGCTCTCTGACCAAAAAAAAAAATAGCCACTTAATTAGATGTGAAGACACAAAAAAGACTTTAGTTGTCCAAAGCACCTAACTAGCAGTCAGTGCTGGGGTAGGCCAGCTACACTGCATAAATGCAGTTTATCCTCTAACCAGGAGTTCCCAATGCATTATTGTTTGAAACATCTGAAAAACAGGAAGTCCAATATTGCATGTTCATATTTTTACATATGAAATGTGGCCATAGGTGTGTGATGGATTCAAATGTTAAGATTTAAAATGGGGTTGAGTAACTGTGCAGAAAAGTTTTTTTAATTATGTCAAAAATGAAAATTTCACTATTAATGGAAAGAGAAGCATCTCATGTGTACCCAGCATAGGGTTCTTACCTTCCTCGAGTACTTGGCACTAGTGATGTAAGAGGACGAGGATTAAATAGTCATGACTAAGAATGATTGTTCATCTGTAAATTCTTGGCCGTTAAATCAGCAAAGTTCTAAAGGGTTTTGCACATCTTGCTTTATATTTCAGTGTATAAAACAATCTTCTTCAAACTATACTACTTTGGATAAAATAAACAATCTTCAATATTTATGCATAACAAAAGCATGGGTATCTTCATTGGAGTAGCTCTTGATGAAGGAAAATCATTATAGTCTAAATACTAAATAAAAGTATACAACTACCTACACAATGATGAGGGAGAAAATGCCATGTGCTATTGGATCTTTAGTCCTTTGTGAAGAGGAAGAGTTGCTTGAGAGTAATTTTTAGAAAATTATGAATTTTAATTCCAATTTAAGATTTTCCACTGTAATTCTGTTTCAAAAAGTTCCACATCTCAATATTAATTCACATTGGAAAGCTTTTGGAATAACTTTTCTTCCTCATTGTGTTATTAAATCTATCATAGTCAAGTGCTCTTTGATGTCCCAAGCCTCAGCACTACAAGATTGTCACCCTTTCACAGCAGTTCCTAGAATGCTTATGGTTAGTCACCATAACCCGAGGAGATATGAACTGTGATGCTGAGTAGGATTCCTGGAAAAATATGACCAAGTGAAAAGAATTCAATTTATAGAAGAAAAAACTTCTAATCTGTTAGCGATGAGCAAGCAGCAAATCAGTAGCTGAAGAGCTAAGGATAGGGATAGTTGGTGAGGTTTTATTTTTGTTTGTTTGTTGGGATTTTTTGTTTTATTATTTTCTGTATATCAGCCAGGTCACTGCTTTTCTTTGTAGTGCAAGTTCTTGGGGTGTGTTAGTTAAATTTCTATAGAAACAGCTGGAAGTGGAGAGCCTCTGTTCTTAAGGTCTATGTTTCTAAAGGCGGTGCATTGTTTAAAAGTAGGAAATTTAACTATTAGTCACTGGAAACTCGCACCCCTGCTGGCCCCTTCCCTTGTGTGATGGTTGTTATGATGAATTTAGTGAGAAGTCCATTCTTTGTAGTCTGTCAGTACATGTAGTTAAAAGCAAAATAGCTGATGTCCTCAAAGAGCTAAATATTCAATCTAAATGAGCAGAAACAATTGAATAAGTGTAGAGAGGCAATAGAAGAGCTGCAGATAGCTTAATAGATGTCACCAATCAGAGAAGCAAGCACTGTACAACAAACGTGGCATGGTGTTTGGGATCTGTTTGGAGTGAAAGAGGGATTAAAAGCTCCATCCAGTACACTAGTATATTTGCAGCTGCTGGCAAAGACATAATCATATTGGCTTTTTCCAAGTTCCTTCATAAGAGGAAAGTCTGAGATATGATTGTTATTAGCAAATGAACATTGTCTTAAGATAGGCTTGCTTGTTTCAAAATAGATTATAGGAGAACAAAAGTGTTCACCCCTAGAGATTCATAAACAAGGCCTTTCAAGTTCAGTTCTCCTACCTGCTTCATGCAAGCTTCTAAGTGTGCCAGAATGTTTATACCTTCTACCTCAGAATTTCCTCACTGTGAGGAAATTCCTAAAGTGTTATGGAAGATCAGCTTTGCAAGGCCTTGTATTTTCAGGCTTGCAGGTATTGAAGTGTTTTATAAGAAATTTCTTATATCTCATTAAAAATGAAATGTCATGAAATAAAAGTGAAATAAGCTGGTGGGCTTGGAGATGCAAGACAAAAATGAAACAACTTTAAGTACTTGAGCTACTTTAATGATGCTAAAAGCTGTTGAGAACACTACTTCATCAAAAGTGCACAATATTTGTAAAATACTGCTAAACTAATAATTCTGAAAAGAAATGTTGAATTAAAGTTATTGGTTTTTTAATTGTGACAATCTCATAGTTAGCAAAATGGCATTGTGAATACTGTGCAAATATGCAAATGAGACCTGCCTGGTAAGAAATATTTCTAGCATTTTGCCTAAAACAGGCACAGTTACAGATAAATATATATTTATATATACACTATACGTATATTTTCTTTTTTATAAACTTTGTATATTTACATTATACCCTTCATGCCTGAAATATCTAAAACTCTCGTCAGAGAGTATTGAACTCTGACAAATTATCAATTTGTGTAATGTTTAGAGTTTTCTAACCTGTGATATACATGATGTTAATGAGGAGATTCCTTGATGGGTGTCAGTGTGAATAATCATTCTGGATATTACCAAGATAACTATGTGATAACCAGAATATTCTTTTCAAAGAATTTCCTGAAAAATTAAGATTTTGCAGACTTGTAAGTTTTTAATCTTAGGGCTTCATACTGAAGTTCAATAGGATGTAAGACTTCAGGTTTCAGAAATTACTACCAGCTGTGGGTGTCTGGTGTCTTTGTGACTTGATATAGCCAAAATTTACTTTAAACTGAGCTGATGTTTACCCTATCAAATATTACGTAGTAGGTGCTTAAAATGTTTTGTAACCCATCAGTTTATTGCAGTTGGAAAGAGACTCAATTTAGAGATTTATGCATAGCATTTTGCAATCTTCTATTTACATGATGTGTTGCCATAAAAGTGTAATTCCCCATTGATGTGTGAAAGTGGACTGTTTCTACAGGAAAGTTAACTAAGAATCAGGTTATCTTCTGACTGGATAGGAATAAAATTAGCCTAGGGAAAAAAACCAAACAAAAACCAGCATTGTGGTAAGATACTAAAAATGACATTGCAGAGTTTAATACTGCTTTATTTAAGAGCCTCAGGAATGTCTTATTGCTTCTACAGTTATGGTGTTGCATTTTAACCTCTGCTGACAGCCACTCACCCACTGCTCACCCCCCCACCCAGTGGGATGGAAATGAGAACTGGGAGGAAGAAAAAAAGAGAAACCCCAGGGGTTGAGATAAAGACAATTTAAGAAAACAATACGAAGAGAGAATAAAACCTAGTATTAATGGTAGCAGTAATGAAGTAAAAAATGAGTAATAGAAGCTGAGAAGACTCTACTTGTGCCTAGGATGTCAACATTCCCTGCTCCAGTCACACTGAAACAAACTGAAAACAACCACCCCTACCCTGGCCCAGCCCTCCCCTTTATATAGGGGCATGACTCAGTATGGTGTCAAACATCCCACTGGCTGGTTCATCTGTTTATCCTGGCTGTGGCCCCTCCCAGCTGCAGCCCTTCCCAACTGCTTGGCCCAGCAGCTGCTGGTGATAATTACCTCAAACTGAAACTAGGACAGTTGTGCTTAGGCCATTCAGGCAGGACTACTTGCAGAAGAAAGGTACTAGTTAATCCAAAATTAATTAAGTGTTGTTTCTTCATGATCTTAATGCTGGGGAGGGTTATCTTCCTCAAATTTGGTGAACTGTTCTGTAATGGTTTTCACCTGGCAAGAATTCAAAACAACCCAGTGACTGGTGGATTGAATGACTTAAAATCTCTCTGGTCTTTGTCAAGTGAAATATTTCTTGTAAACTGGTTTTGCTTGCTTCCATGTGTATATTGATTCTGTCTTCTGTGTATGTTGGAGATAGCAAAAGAATTACAGTAATCACTATCAGCAAAGTTTACTTTTTTTTTTACTTCAGCACAATCTATTGATAGTTGATGTCATGAAATACTGGTATTTATGAGTTTAATGACAGTTAAAGGGTGAAAAAATATAGTGCCTTGTGCTTGTATGTATTGTTATATTGAGTTATATGGTTTGCATTTAAATGCTAAAAGGAACACAATTAAGATTCCAAACTTTCCTCTGGTTTAAAGGAAAATAGATGCATCACCTTTTTTTTTTTTTTTTCCCCAAAGGGAGCCTGAATTAAAAGGAAAAGTGAGGAATGCTTAGCTTTAAAGGACCATTTTCTTCCTTGAAATGCACAGAAAAGTGCAACTGCCCTGTTCACTCTAGGACAGGAAAAGCTTGTACGTTTTTGTCCCTGAAAAAGAGATCTTCTGGTATGTGTGATGGAGAAGATCTCCAGGTTCCCTCCTCCTCTGTTCTCATTAGCCTGATAACAGACTGGAAAATATTTGGGTTTGAGTCCGTGTGGCAGAACTTTTGCTTGAGCACTATCTGCGATCATACAGAAGCTGTGTGATAAGAAGTCATTTTAGGGTCATGTGAAACCTGGTTGACACTGTTCCCTCATTTAAAAGAAGAGAGGGTTCAGTCAGATCTATAGCATTTTGCAAGCAGGTAGAAGCCTTTTAGGGCACTGATAGTCTGCAGTAATTTTTAGCCTGAAAGGTAGGAATGGTCTAAGTAAAGAATATGGTGCTATGAAAAAGGTAAAAGTATATTACTGTTCTCATTCTGCCTAAGGCTTTGTTGTCCAAACATGTTTCTATTTGACTAGCAGAAATAGCTTTTGTCAGTAGAAGACATACAGAGGGAATGTCTGTATATATTCATCAGTGGAAGAGTTAGGGTCTCTAGTAGACCAACACTGTACTTGTGAAGGGGACCTTTGGGAAGCTCTGTTGACTGTCCAGTAACAGAAGAGACAGGGGTCTTGTAATTGCTAGTAAATTTTCTGTATTAATAAATTAGGAATCTAGGGAAATTTTATTTCTTGACAGCAAACAATCTACTTGTACTTCTTTCTTTTTGGTAAAAGCTGACCTTTCTATTGGGTTGTACTGTTCAGAGTTTGGTAATCACTCAAAGTCTGGACATGAGTTCCCACTCGTATTTTATTTTAACTTAAATACTTACTAGCTTTTATGCTATTGTCCTATATTGCAATGTAATTTCAAATACCTACTTTGTTCAGAAAAAAAATACAAAAACCAAAACAAAACAACAAAAACAAGAAAAAAAAAATTTAAAAAGAACAGAAAACAAACCAACCACCATAAACTATCTGGTTGAGGTTCACAAAAGTACATAATGCCTAGGGCAGTGGTCTGCTCTGCTCTACATAGAGACAACAAACCTTTTATTTATCCCATGGTATAGTATTGATTGGTGTAATAATATTAAAGCCAGAGTTTTAATTAAAAACTTGTCCTATTGCAACTCAACACCTATGGTAATACCCCAGATCTGTGTGTAATCTGTACATAATGTAGAGGATTCTTTGCTACAAAAAGCTAAGGCAGTAAGAAGAGTACACTTAAATTAAACAGGCAGAACTCTCTAGGACACTGATATTGTTAGATGAGAGAAGTGAAGCAAAAATAGGACTGGAAGAGCTGACGCACACAAATGCTGAGGTCAGAATGAAAACTGGTTTGTCTGAAGATGGCATAAAGCTGCAGGAACTGAGACTTTACCTCTGGCAGGTTTTTTTGAAGCTGTGGTTGCCTTCTTATGTTGCAGTGTCTGTGTTATTTTTTCATTTTCAGATTGCTGTTTGTGGTGTTCTGTTGAGAAAAAAAAAAGAGTTCAGCCCCTAGATACGCACATAATCCAGAGGAATTGTTCTAATGTACTTTCTTACATAACAGCTCTGTATTTATTCTCCCTGAAAAATGAATGAGCTGTTCAGTATAGGACCACAGATATAATCTGATAGGGCTTTTTAGGTAAATGCATTATCTTGCTGAGTCTATTTTAAATTTTATCTCCTTTCATCATTGAAACTTTGTTAATAGTAGATTTTTCTGGAAAGTAGTAACATTCCAGGGGTTAGAACCTTAGGCAGCATGATGCAGTGCCTTTGAGATTCTTTTAAGCAAACACTATTTTAATTGCAATACTGGGATGAGAATTTCCTTTTGAAGACTTTCTACCCTTTTAAAGTAGCACTTTTAAGCTATGTTTTGAGCTGCTGTGGATGCATACCAGTGGGGTAGACGAGGACGGGATTCCTTCTCCTGCATGCAGGAATAGTGAGATACACACAATTTGCTCAGACAGATGGCACTTCTATTTTGCATCTAGGATCTGTTGGTATAAACTATCTACAGATTCTTGAGTAGTCATAATTTCAAACTTTTAAAGAGGAAAGTAATTTTTTTTTCTTTTTCTTTTTTTTTTCCCCAGTATCAATGGTTTTGTATTTGGGGGGTGGATCAGGAGTGTGATGGAATGTTCTCAGTAAAGATACAAGCTATCATACCCTCAGTAATGAGAGAGATTAATATTGGCAGGTAGTATAGCTCTTTATTTAAGGTAAAAAATAATAAATTAATGAAGCTGGAGTCTGTACTTGACCTTGGAAATGTTTAATATTAATAGCCTAGAGGAATCAAGAGAAAAGAGCAACAGGTTGGTTTTCTTGACATCATTTGTTCGGATCACTTAGGCCTTCTTGAAAAAAAGAACCTGTAAATCTGACTTTGTTTTATTGGTAGCCTGGTGAATGAGCATCTGGGATGCAATTAAGTTTACAGGTATCCTCAGTTCTGTCTCCTTCATCCATCAAGTAGTGGATTACTTTCATTTAAGACTAGAAGTCTTGCTATAAGGTGAAAATCTGCTTTGATACCAGCATGAAAAGGCACTTTTATACCTAAAGAAGAGTTGTCTATAAATAGATAGCAGTGACGTTACTGCAGTTAAGGAAACTTAATTCCATTAAAAACATCAGTGAAGAACTAGAGTAATACTTAATAATTAATGAATATGATTTAAGTCCATTTTAAAGGAATGACACTTTTTAATGGTCTTGCAATATTTATAAGAAACTCTTACCTCCCGTAATTCTAATGAATGAATTTTCCTGACCCTTACTGAAAGTTACACCTGTAAAATAATTTTTCAGCTTGCTATTAAAGGTTATTTTGTTCAAAACCACAGTTCATTTACATAATTTTTTTTGTAATCTCTTCTGGCTCTGTAGACTTTCCTCTTTTGTTTGACATAGTGTATTTCTTGTAAGTTACTATTAGCTATACACTTGACTACTTTAAGAAGAATTGGAAGTCCCATACATGGAATCATAGAATGGTCTGAGTTGGAAAGAACCTTAAAGATTGTGTAGTTCCAACCCCACTGTCATGGGCAGGGATACCTTAGATCAGATTTGTTCACAAACCACATTTTTCTAAAAGGAATATTTTTTTCATGTTTTTCATACAGAAATTCTAGACTGTCAAAAGAAGGTATGAAGTGACAAAACTATATACAGAAGGCTTTCATTTCATTGCAAGTACCAAGTTTTTTCCACTCTTTACTGTTAATTCTCCTAATAGAGGGGCCTTGACAGTAAGGACATGGTTCATCTTAGTTATATTGGAGGAGGCATTGATTGGGACAGTAATTAGCACTTGCCATTTGCCTTTGCTTCCAACTCATTTCCAGAGTATTTACTCCTAGAGAAACCATGGTGGAGAAAAAAGCAACAGTGATGATATGTGAGTATGTGGTGCCCATTTATGTCTGTTCTTGTCACAGGTCATCATGAGGCATTTCAGCCTTCCTGTTTTTTACAACCCTGCCTCTCCTGTTTTGAGAAGGACTGTGTATACGCCAGCATTCCCACCTAAGGGCTTATGGTCTTACAGATTTAGTGAAGAAAAATCTGGGTTTTGTGATTTCATACTGAATAAGAATTTCTGTGTGACTGATAGGGAGTGTTCTGAACATCCAATCTGGACTATGGGGATGTGTAAATCATGGCTACATGCTGGCCACTTGTAGCCACAAGGGCCATGTCTGCTGCTGAAAGTAGTTAAGTATTTAAAGAGTGGTTATGTTTTTATAACCATTGGATTAATTTAGGAGGAGACCTGAGTTCTTGGCTACCAGTATACTCAGACTATTCATGCCTACAGCTCTTGCAGCCCAGAAATATTCCAATGTATTCCAGTTATCAGACTATACATTAGTCTGGTGAGGACCCAAACCTAGCCCCTTCAGTTGAATGGAGCTTACTGCAAAAAGATGCAATATATGTAAAGGCTAAAGATGTGTAATGGAGTTATGCACCACAACTTGCACTTCTAGTGCTTTAAATGTATTTTTACTGACAACCATTTTTCGTAAATGCAGTTACTGTCCCTCTTTTGATGATAAGGTCACTCTTTTGGGGGTGGGATTGGAAGTATATAATTTTGTTTAACTTCCCTTTAGAAACTATCTGGAGTCAAGTTTTACTGTTTTAGAAAAAGCCTCTGTTACATCAATGAAGACAATGGATTTTAAAGTTCAGTCCATGAACTGTTTTTCAGCTGACTTCCAGCCTATGTAAGAAGCATACCTTCAGAGACGGACATTTAGCAACTTACAAAAATTTCGTGAGATTTTTAGAAGGTAACTTTAGGCATTTTGAAGTCAAGAATTCATCTGATGAGATTTCTTAAAGAAATATTTCTAGAATGTTTGACTAAATTATAAAACTAGCTTTATTTCTTCCACTTAAACATTACAGTCTGGCGTGGGGTAGTTGCTTCTGAGTGGCTAATTGTTATGAATCTTGAAGTGAATTTAAACTTGGTGTTTTGGAAGATATGATCAAGACAATGGAAAGCACTAATCAGTAAGACAGGAATTGTAAATTGAGCTGTGTAAAATGTTCACAAAAAAAATAGGAAACAGCATAATACTGTTAGGATATTGTTACAGTCTTGAAACAAAGCCCAGGTTTGCTTTTAATCAATAACTAGACAAATTCAACACAGCATTTAATGGAAAGAAAACAGGTCAACAATTGCAAAAGTGATAGTGGCTGTGGGCTTGAGTGTTAGACAATCTCTGAAGTTTTGTAAAGAAAAAAAAACAGGAAGCAAAACAACTGAGGAATAAATTTCAAGGAGTCTAAACTACAGGAGATCAAAACAGAAGCAAATGTCTGCATAAATCCCCACAATATGAAACTGCTTTATTTTCAATGGTTTCATTCCTAACAGATGTTTGAGATGAGCTGACCTTTTGCCAGGAATGTCATTATCACCTATTGCATTTTCCAGCTAATACCAGGCATTTGTTGTCAATTTCTTTGCATACATTTCGAACTGTATTTTAGATGCGGCAATATCCAATTTCTTTTGTCTGTTTCCCTTTTTCCCTTGTAAGTGCATATGTGGAAATGCCATCAACAATTGGTGACTGAGGATGGAGATTTGTTATGGTCTTTTTGGATGACATCAAACCCAATGTTCTGTGGTAGTCTAAAACGTCCCAGGCTAAACATTTCAAAAACCAATGCTTAACTGTAGAAAAAGGTTTTTTGGTTTTTTGTGGTGTTTTTTGTCAGTTTTCTTTGGCATAGGCAATAGGAATAGGGTTTTTTTTTGACATAATTTGCAGCTCATCAGGTATAGAAAAAAGAAGAGACCAACAAAATGATGATTTTTACTAACATTTTATAGCTGTTATTGGCCCTAAATTTCATCATAATTTAGGAGTTTTATTAAGATTTCTTAGAAAACTAAGATTTATAGTAGAAACTGATTTAGAGAAGCATCTGAATGTTTGATGTCTGCTTTTTGACAATTTTGAAAGTGTTTTGTTTATATAAAAGTACCCTAAGACTAGTACAAACATCTCCTGCTCCCCTCTACCTACCCCCCCCCCCCCCCCCCCCCCCAAAAAAAAATCAGGGAAAAAAAATCCTTTTAGATTTCAGGGAAATACTGCATAAACTCGAGAATGATTCATGATAAGTTTTTTTTAATTTGCATAGTGTCAGGTAAAGTTACTTTGTAGATGCTAGAGACAGAAGTCAAGTTCTTTCTTCTCTCTGTCATTGACATCTATTTCATTTTGAAGAAAATGAGAAGCTGTCTATTACAATGTTACTCCATGTGCTCTAGAAATTTTTTGAGATATTCAAAACCCAACTGGACACAGGACAGGACAACCTGCTCGGGCCGATCTCTTGGACTAGATGCTCTCAAGAGGTCTCTTCCAACATAAATGATTCTGTGTTTCTGAATTTGGGTAATGATAGACTCTTAAGTTTGTTTTTGTGGTTTTCATATTCCTTTGATGTGTCAGCACAAATTAGAAAACTGCCGAAAATTATGAGCGGGAAGCTTTAACAACATGTTAAGAGAAACAAAAGCAAACAAGTTTTCAAATTAATGTGTTATGTTAGAAACAGGAGCATAAAAGATGAATCAGCTCCCTTATCTTGATGTTAATGTACAACCCAACCGGGGGAGGGAATGGAGTATTAAGAGTGCTATACCAGTAAATTCTACTGCCTCTTGTATTATAAATCTTCTGTTATAGATCTTATGGTACTTGTACCAATAATTCTTTCAAAGACATGCAATATATACTGAAAACATTAGTCATCATAACTGAGCACATTAATACTTATACTAAGTAACTCATCCCTAACACTAACAGAATGTACGAGAAAAGTTCTGATTGTTTTGTTGCAGATCTTCAGAACTGAATTTGGCTTTTTACCTTTGCATTGAAATCCGAAAGTACTAAGCTAGCAGAAAACATTTCAGCGAGATAAAGGCTTTGTGCACTTCTCTTGTTCAAGGCATATGCAGGATAAGCAAAAGATGGTGAATTCTGTTCATGAAGGTCTGGATCTTCAGTTCTTGTGTGTGGTTAGTCCACCCAAAATGTGGTTACTTTAGGGCAAGTTGTCTGTCACTCTTAATCTTTCCCACTTGGGCAGCTTCTGAATTATGCAGCTCACGTAGTGTATTCTGGTTTATTCTTAGTTCAGTGCAGATCTGGAAATGTGTTTTGTATAAAGAGTTAGTGTGTACATGGATCCAAAGTTCCTTGAGATGTATTTGAGGGTAGTTCTACAGCTGAATATGAAGAGAAACTGCAGAAAGTAATAGAAACCAACTGTAAGGAACAAAAAGCTTGAATAGCTGGGAGAATATACAAGGAAGGAAAGCTGAGAAAGAAATTACCCATAATCTTTAATCTGTGAAGCTAAAATGTAATTCTGACTTTTTTTACTAGGCATTTAAATTCGTGTTAATTATGAAGAGCTGAAGAGTTAAGCTAGACTCAGTTGGTAAGGTCGAAGCAGTTTGTGTTTCAGCACGCTGGACAGGGACTCGAGGCCGACCCCATGAATCTGCACGGAGAGGGCACTCGACTCCAGGCTCTTGTGCATATAAAAGTAACTATCTATCGTGTGATGCTATTGAGGCAAACAAATTTCCAGTCATTGTTTCCCCGACAAAAGGGGAAAAGTTTCTTAAGTCTTAGTAAATTATTTCGGCTTCTTCTCAGGGCTGCCTACATTTTTGTGTAGTTGCTGATTTAGGCTGTACTACCTGGTAGAACTAAGGTGGCTAGGACAAACTAGATGAGTATGGAAAGTCTGTAGCTATAAATTACCCCAGAGTCTGAGTCAAGTGCTTGTTGGTGCACAAGAATGCATAGCCTATCTCTTGAATAGTTTTACTTTCTAAACTTTGAGGAATATTGCTTCTGTTGTGCTCCATTGTCTTAATCTAGCTAAAGAAATAATAATTTTCAGGGGACAAGTCCATTGCATGGAAGGGCCTTGTATAAAGGTGAACTGTTTAAATTTAATCAACCATTCAGAAAATCTCTTTCCAGTCTGAAGATTAATGTTGTATGAATTGAGGGTAGGAATACTGTAGGATCCATTGTTACACATCATAAAATGTTTTCAGTCCAAAGATGCAAGGATCCAAAGTATTTTCTCCTCCTTCTGGCTGTAAGAACAATTCATCTTCTTGAAATTAAACCTCCCCTGCCAGAATTATAGTGCTCCTTACTTCCTTAGTGTGTTTTATTGTAAGAAGACAGCTTTTATTTCTCTGTCATAGAACTGGAATCTGGTGTCAATGACTTCAGTTGGGTATTAGTCATACAACTCATTGTATGGCAATAGAATTCATTGAACAAGCTAGTTCTGCATCAAGCAGGGCTTTGGACCAGATGACCTCCTGAGGTCCCTTCCAACTGAATTTATTCTATGACTCTATTTTTACCATCTGTTTCTTCAACTGCCCTCTGGAAGGTGCCAACCTTCAACCTCCTTTCATGACCTTTCTAAGAACCAGAAGGATAATGTATCTAGTCATACTGTTATCCAAACAAATAATTAAAAATGCTTTGTGTTTCTTCTTATATACTGATATATGTAACTGTTGCCCATACCTGCCTTGAATTAGAAATCTTCCTTGAATATTAGGTTTCTTTGAGCAGAATGGAGTTTTCCTCTTTGTTTCTTAACTCATTGCTGATGTTGCCAGATGGTAACAGCCCTTTTCAGATGGACTGAAAGGAAGCCTAGTTTCACTATAAAGGAGATTTGATAAGAAAAAAAATGTGGTTGGGGGAAAGACGGTGCAAGAGCTGTGGGTTTCACATCTAAATGAAAATTACGATCAAATTCAATATTTGAAAAATTTTCGTGACGTGCAAGTGGTTCTTCACTAATTGATAGATTTTTGTCAATAACTGACAGACAAAAAAAGGAAAAAAAAAAATTAAAAACCCAAACCAAAACAACAACCAAAATCCTACAAACAACCAAACTCCTAAAGGCCAAAAAGGGAAGTTTCAAGGGAGTTATTTTGGTTGGTTTCTTCTGGTAACAGGGCTGAAATCAGTGGGAGTGTTTCTATTAATTTTTGCGTAAGAAGGACTGTGAGGAGCACTAAAGGACTTCTACAAGCACATTTTAAAACATTTGCATTGAATGGTAAAAACAAGATATAAAACTCTACAAATAGTAATTGTCAACTCAGAGGAAGGAATATATCCTAGTGAGGCATCTTATACCAGCCTATTTCTGGCACTTTTGTCAGCTCATCCAGACAAATGGTAGTAATAGAGAAATGTAAGGATAATGACTAATATACAATCTAAAGTGAACATCCTCTAGTTTTTCCATATGGCTATGAACAGGATTAGGTTCCTTCCAGAAATCTCCAAACAATTTTTTTTCTTTTGGTACCCTAATCAATGTATTCTAATTAGATGAATGAGTAATGCAAAGCTTTGATAAAAATTTAATCTAAAATATATAATAGACAATTTTTAAAATTTGTGTTCCTATAGGAGTAAAAAATACAGTAAGAAAACACAACTTTGGGTATTGACATCTTTAGAAAAATTAAGCCATTCATGCAAGAGAGATGGACAGTGTGAAAGATCCTTCATTTTAAAAAGAGTTACTTTTTTATTCAAAACCTTATTTCTCTTATACCCCTAGAAAGAACATGTGATCTGTGAAGTCCCATGAATGTGTGTAGAGGCTGGGAGGATAGTAGAAGTAAAAACCCCACTTCTTGATCTGTGCATATATGCATTTCATTACAAGCTGCTATGGCCACATTCACCACACCAATCTTTGGTCAGACTCAGTAAATTCATTTTGATGTTCTACACCAGGTTTGTTGAGGCTGGGCAGGTCTGAAGAACATGGCTAAGGAAGGATAGTGATACTTTTACCCGTGTTGTAATTTCATTTCAGGAAGCCTTTTTTTTATGGCTGTAGAGTTATGCAAACAGTAGTTGCTTAATGTTTGTTCTTTTCAACTCTAAGGTTACATGTGAGTACTTCTGAACGATGACGTTTAAGTAACATGCTGTCAAATATCTATAGTAAATCATAAGGTTTGGCAGCAGAAAATGTTAAATTGACATTTATTTTTGAATGGCTCAGAGGTGTTTTATTATAAGAGAATGTCAGGCAAATAAAAGGAAAGGTCAAAGGGAGATCTTTCCTTTTAATAGCTAAAGAAGAGTAAATATCTTAGTAAATCTTAATAGACTTGTGGAACTCTCTGATGCTTCTGAAGTTAAGCCATTCTAGGAAAACCCTAAGGATATAGCATTTTCACTGCTCCCAATAGCATTCCTCACAGCTGCCAGTCTCATAGATTGCATGTTATTTGGATCATATGAAATGATACCAATAGTATTTTTTTACAGACTCTTAGATGTGGGATGTAGTAATATGTGGCCTACCCTGGGGGCGAGAAAAGACTCCTCCTGTCACCTCTCATCTCCTGGCTGTTGTACATAAACTATAGCCTGCCTTACTGTCTTGGCCACAACATTAGTGTGCTATCTTCGCTACTATTGTAGTAGTAGAATACAGGGTTAGCAGAAATAGTTACAGAAAAAAAAAAAAAAGCATGTAAATCTGTCCCCATGTGCACATCAGTCAAAATTATGAAGTGGTCAACCAGGAGGTAAAAGCTTTGGGTACTGGCTGTTCTCACTCACTGAGAAACAATGTCCCCTAGGGCCAGTGTATCCAAGACCTTAGTTCTTGATCATCTTAATTCTTCACTTTATCACGAAGACACTTAGGCTTGCAGCTACATGTTCCTTTGTGACCTTGCTTTCTTCTGGTTTTCATGCTTTGGACTTTACCAAGTAAAGTGAAGGACATGCTTAATTGAGGAACAAAAACCAAACTAGTAGTAGTTACAAAAGGATGTGAAAATATCAGTTCTCAGTATGCTCTGATGCAGATGGATAGGTGTCTTTCTCTTTCCTTTACCAGTAAAATACTAGGTGCTACCAGTGTCTATTTTCAGCCTTTTCTAGATGAAGACCTAAATGTTTTAAGAATTTTCAGAGGCATTTTAATTTCAAATTTTCACTTGCATGATGAATTGGGTGAAATTGGGTGGAAACTTTCTACATGGTAATCTTTTCCAGAAACCATTAATAGCTAGAAAAATATAAGGGAAAAATAAGACCAAGCATCTTTATTTTGCTATTTAGATATCTTTGTTTTGTTTAAAATTTTATATGTTCAACATATCTCTAAGTTAATTATGAATAGTGCCACCACTGTTAAGATCTATCCATTTAAGAGAGAAGGTTTTTTAATGTTGACAGCACAGGATTGTCTATAAATTAAATTTATAGGTGTTCTGCTTTATAGAATATGTCTTGCTTCAGTTTCCCTCTCTACAAAGGACAAATAGAAATACATTACTGTAAATCTTCAATAAGGTTTATTTTATAAATTTTTTAGGGATTTAAGAAAGTAATTTAAAATTGTTCCTGAATTGTTTTTCCAATTTATTTAACATTTGTAAAAGTGTCTAGAGACAAGGATATGCAAGGGACATTAAGGTTTACATTAATTCATACATATCAACACCCTCTTTTTGTATTCATATCTCTTCCCTTTAAATTTTCTTTTATAGCATTGTAGAAGCAGCTTATTTGGTGCACATAAAGTTTGAAGGTGTTTAAGTTCAGTCTTAATACTCCAAGCAAGCCAGTCAGGATTCAGACAAAGATGTTCCAGTCTCTAATGAGCTAAATAAAACCTGTAGAACTAGGTAAATAGAATTAGATAAAATTTGATTGATTTTTTTTTTTTTTTTTTTATTCCTTCTTATTTCAATATCAACCTACCACAGGAGTTAAAAAATTCTGCTATACTATTTTAATATTCTTCCAGCAGAAAGTTTTAACATTTTGGTATATTGAAAACAATACTTTAGCCTCCAATTTCTTCTTAGGTAAGGAGATTAATTTATATGCTGATTAATTTTCTGGGCTGGTTGTCCTCCTCTGCCTTTGTCATATGTATCACTTTTTAGTAATCGATTTTCTCTAACCTCTGTACACCAATTCTGATGGTACATGAATTAATTTGTTTGCTTTATGCCCTTCATTTGTAACACTAACTGATATCTATATTCTATGATGGAACTTGATTCTGAAAGGTGCCTGAATGATCCTAATTTTTGCTGTGTTATGAGTGCTGGGCACTTAGCAGAACAAGGTAATTAGGAAAAATATATTTCTGTTTGAACTGTTTCACTAAGCTAAATGTCATTAAACAAGGGCTTATTTTTTAAGCAAAAGCTCACATATACATGCTGGTACCAGTCTATCTACTTTGCTTGGTGCAGAAGTTAATTTAGTACCCTAGTAGCATGGGTTCCATACAGAATTTTTTCATTTTGCAAGAAACATCCTGTTTCTGTGTGTCTGGAAGTTGAAAATATCAAACCACTGAGAGCATCATGGTTCCCCTCTCTCCCATTAGATTTCTGCAGTAAGCCTAATTGCCACTATATGTGGGATTCTGTCAAAAAAGGTGGGTATCAGCTGATTATCCTTTCTGAGGGACAGCGGGAAAGGAAAAAGGAAGTCTAGTGGGTCACATTACATTCCAGAAATTGATGTCTGGCTTAGTTTTCTTATTTCTGCATGCCAGGAAATTCTCAAAGTACTTTTCTGAAGATAAGTGAACATGTTCATCGTAGCTTACTTACAGCTGTTAAGACTTTGTGTGAAATATTTCATGAGGAAGTATGTAAATATTTTGACTGATTGTGCCTTTATTTTTGGAGTGCATTGCAGATGACACATGAATGTATCAGGATGAAGCTGTGGCAGCAGAGGCATGTAAGAAATTGCGAATGTTTTTAAAATTACTTTTTTATTAATGATGCCAGGAATAGTAAAAAACAAAATTACGCAAATGGACTGAAGTAGAGTAGCACATAGCTAGCATAGGCATGTTAAGGCTAACAGGATTGTGGTAGAGATATTTTTGAGGCATAATTTATAACATGAAGACACGTATATAGTAACAACTTGTTTTCAAATCTGAAGGGGTGTTTTGTACTTTTATTTCTCCTTCTGGGCAGCAGATGTATTGGGTTTTTTTTAAAAACTATTCATGAAGTCTGACAAACATGAGGTATTTACCAAAGGAGAATGGTACATATGGGATTGTGTGTTTTTTTTATCTGACTTTCTTTCAAAGACAGAAAGAAAAATGTGATTTAATAAAATTATCGTGTGTATGTTTGTAAATGTAAAGTTAAAGGAATGTAAATGGTAAAGTAACAGGCAATAAATGCATGTAAGTAAATTTAAAGATTTTATATGTCCACAAGTCAGGTTTCGTCCAGTAGATCAGAGAAACTATAAAGAAAGTAAAAGTCTTCTATCTACTTTATAATGATAAATGTTATCTTTGAAAGCTTGAAACATAAAGTTGAAGTTCAGTATATTGCAATACAGTGTTTGTTCAAAGTTGCAGATCTGATAACTAGAGAAATTATTCCTGAGGAGGTGGTTAGATCCTTTCTCATAGTCTTTTGTAGATTTAGACTTAATGTAGTGCATTTTAGTATACAATCTATGTGGACTTAAACAAGAGAAGCATCATGAAATCCTTCAGTATTTTTTAATATTTATTTCTTTCAATATTGATATTAAAACCTTCAGTTATGTCTCAGCTGTGTTTAGCTGGCCTTCTGTTTAAAATGTTGCATCTTATTTTTAATCTACACTGTATCTACAAGTGGCTTCATATCTTTGGTTCGCACCACTGGGGAAGAGGGCAGAGCAAAACTACAACACAGCCAAATCTCTTTGTATACATACTTTTATGTTATACTATAACCATCCCATTACCTTTTTGGCTGTGAAATACATGGATTTCGCTTTTAATTTTATGTAGCGCACAATTTTCTAGACTTAAAGACTATTTTTATAACTTCCTTCTGAACCCTTTCCAGTCTGTCAGAAACCTTTCTGAATCATGGAGAAATGAATCAGTAGAAGCCTCACTAATGCCAGATGTTGCCATTAAATCATTTCCCTACTCCTACTTGATGTTTCCTAGATTCTGCGTACAAGGTCTCTGTTAGCCCACTTAGAGGACTGCAGTAAAAATGTGTTTATTTCAGTTGGATTCTTTGCATTATTCTTGAACTTTCTATTACTATTTTTCCCTTTTGTCTTTTACATTTAGGATAGGAATAGGCCACTCAAATAAAATATTATACTAAGTAACATATGAGAGCACTTAAGCATATGCTTAGTTTTCCATTGACACAAAAGAGATGTCCATGTGCCCTTAAACTGCATGCTTACTTGTTTTTCTGAATACATAACAACTGCTGGACTTAATTTTAAGGTCAAGGATTGGTACTTTTACCATAAGATGTGCATTGTGATATGGCAATGAATTATTAATATAGGGAAATTAAATATAAATCATAGTGATTTTCTCCACCTCCCAAATGTTCATGTGACTCTTAAACTACTCTTCTGAATTGTCTGCATGTAAAAACTTATTTAATTTCCTTACATGTTGAAAGCATTAGTCGCCTGGCAAAATTTTAACGAAGAAGCAGCAGCGAGCAGCATTTGTCTCTGCAACAGTATGTGACATTTCTTCATTTAAAATTCTCTTCATGTTCTATAAGACAGATTCACACATCATATTATTCAGCATGACCTTAGTGAAATTTCTTTACATGGAATCTCAAATTTTGTTGTCATCTTTTTGTGGTGTTTGCATGTGCATCTGTAAAATAGCACATGTTCATAAAGATGTTTTTCTTTCTTAAGAAATAATATAGGAGTACTTCAGTTTGCAAAGGTCTCATTTGTTCATGACTACCTGAATGTTTAAGGGTGTTGAAAACTGGTTTTAGTTCAGCCTTCTCCCAAGGAAAGGAAAAACTTTTTTACTGATGTACTCTTCTCTGCCTGGAACTGCATTGGCTGAAAAATTGATATTTCATTATTTACTTGAAATGCTGCGTTAAATTAACTTTTTTTTTTTTACTGAATAAAGGAGGAGAATGAGGTTGTAAGCAGTAATTTGACACTGTGAGAGGTTTGTGTGGTTTTGCGACAATGGGGAGGGCTAGGATTTGCTTATAAATAAAAAGTTAAAAAATAATCCTCAACCTAAATCCTGAAATGTAAGAAATAAATATTCAAGTATCTCACATCACAAATGCTCATTATGAATATATAGGTATCAGTTGCAAAATGTCGAAGGTCGATGAGTGCATCACTCCAGAGAATTAACAAAAGTCTGCATTACAAATACATAATTAGCATATTCATGGATATTGGTTTTTTCCCCCTCCTATTGAATCCTCTGGTTTACCTTTTCCCTTGTTCTGCAGGCTGATTTGCTCCTTTTGTCGGGTACCTCTGGACTGCACACAGCCACTGGACCTATTGAATAGTTTTTCTTAGTGCTTAATAACTAACCTCTAACAACATTTTTCTTGCATGTTCTATCTGAATTCCTCCACTAAGATATTTTTTTTTCTTTGCTTTTGTCTGTTTAAGAGGAGAATGTGTGATAAAGGCTCTTTTTCTTGTTCATTGGGATCCCTTCCATAGCAAACAGTTAATTATCTCCTTTAAGGAATTTTGTGTTTTTTATCAGAAAATGTAAATTGCTATGCTAGAGGCATCTTTTTCACTCTAAGTTTGCTCTTTATAGATCACCTTTTTCTTTAAGAACAGTATCCAATAATGTTCTGGAATTAACTGCAAAGGAACAAAAACAATACCATACTTTCTATGTATAACTTAGTATAATTAATTCAGAACTGCAGGAGTTGTAGTATCTGCTTATAATTTCTCAAGTGAGAGTTTTGCTACTTCCTACTCTAAACTGGTTCAGCAATATATAGATTTAGGTGGAGAAAATCTATTCTAAATGTTTCTGAGTCTGTTGATGTGTACAGGCTTATATGGCTTTTTCATTCAGAGGGTTTCTTGGTGACTTAATCCAGACAAAATCAATAGTTTTCTGTTACTGTTGTCTGTGAATCAGTTTCTTGTTTGTAAATGTGATAACAATGCTGCTTTTTGCTGACTTTCTGTTGCTTTGCTGGACTACAATTTAGTGATACTTTGAATTGAACTCAGATCTGTTCTAGGGTCCTTTAATATGTGTCATACAAATAAGGTTATTATGATAATATTTCTATTAGTGATTAATTATTACTAATCCATTTTTTAAAACAGGATTTCAGGCTAAGTAATGTGAGAGGTTTGGCATGGTTTCTGAATTCTAAAGGTGGAAGGTGCCCCAAAAGTAGTGTAAGCAATACACTAAAACTTGTGCATATAGGATTTGCAAACAGACTTCTACCAGCATTTTAAAATATCACTGTTCTCTTTGTTTAGTTCCCCTACATAATCATGAACCATTTGAGAGAGCTTTGATGGGATTTGGCATTATGTGGACATGTGTTTCACCTAGCAGTATTTGTGGATCTACAGTAGAGAAGCGTGTTCCTAGTGCAAGGAGGCCTCGGTTAGTTATCTAAGGTTCTACATGTCTTTGAGCTGTGCTGTAGAAACCATATGTGCATGAACATAATTTTTTGTTTTGGTGGGGTGTTTTGTTTGTTTGGTTTTTTGGGTTGTTGAGGTTTTTTTTTTTGCATTTTGGTATGGTTTGTTGTGGGTTTTTTGTTGTTTTGCGGGGGATGCTTGTTTTTTGTTTTGTTTGTTGTCATTTTTTGGTTTGTTTTTTTTTTGTGGGGGGGATTGTTTGTTTTTGTTCTGTTGAGGTTTTTTTGAGCAAAAGACTATTTCACTCCTGAACAATGATTTCTAGGCTGAATGAGAAACCTTCATGCTAAGTTGTGCTATTTGCACTGTGAGTAGAAAGACTGTTCTTGCACTGCTCAAGGAAAAAGTCTGGATGAGAGAGGTGAATGAAGTTCTGCAAATCCTGCCTTTGTGGGAGTTTCTCATATCACAGAAGATGCATGATCTTGGCAAGATGAAGGGGTTTGTGAATAATGATCTTTTTTTCATCGTGAGCATGCATTTCAGCTAGTTTAAGAAAAAGGATTTATTTTCCTTTCCTTTTGAAGATGCCAAGTGAACACCCTGAGGTTCATGTGTCTAACTCAAGTTAGATGCAGTTATTGTATTATTTTTTGTTTAATATGGAAGTGTACTTTGTTGGGTTTTATTATTTTATAAAGCATCATTATTGAATTTGTTTGCAGCTTTCTTAAAATCTTACAATGAGTGATTTGACAGACAGAGAAAATATTTAATTGAGCTAATGTTTTTTTTCTAAATGTAAGCTTAAAGGTTTTTTGTGGAAACAGAAGCTTTTTGGTTTTTGACCCTTGGCATAAAATGTATGTGTATATAGATGTATATTCATCAGATGGCATTTCTGAGATAGACTGAATAACACTGAAATGCTATGGGAGGACAAATATAATTCATAGGAATGTGCTATATTGTCTGCAGTGAGTGAAAATATAAAAATCTGAAGGAACAATTAGTAATTGTCTCTGAGAGGATTGTACAAGTAGCAATATAGCAAGGTGGCAGCCTCTCCTCTATAGTCTCAGAACTGTTTTATCCTGTTTTGGGATAAGATAGAGGTTAATATAATTAATGTTTCTGTTGAAATATTTCTAGCAATTAGAGAATTCTCCATAGTCTTTGGAGTTTTTCACCTAGTTAGCTATACTAATGGTTAAAAATGACGATTCTATATTTGTCTAGATCCAAGTTCCAGTTACTGGTGCTTGTTAAAAGAGACTGAAAAACTCTCTTTTATTACATTATAAATCCCCAGGTAGCTACTTAACACATTAGATCAAATAACTTCTTAACCTTTTCTTTGTTAAGATAAATAGATTTAAATCCTGCAGCCTCTCTCTAAGGCATGTTTACCAATCTTCTAGTCAGTCTTGTGGCTCTTCAAACCTCTTCTCATTCCTCAGCAGCTTTCTTTTATTGGAATACCGAGGCAGGACATGAGTTTTTTAATTGTATTCCTATAGCTGTCATCTTATATTAGCTTTCCCTTCTTATTCAGAGTTCTAGTTTAGTCACCTTTGGCTCTTATTTGTGCTTTTGATTGCCTTTTTATGTTCTAGTTGATGATATTAATGAATAATTACCCAAAAATTTTTCATCTGTTGCATCCCCTGATAATGACTTGATTTAAATTCTCCAGCTGTATCAAAGATTTTCTTTTTTCCTTGAACCTGATTAAGCCTTGGTTCTCTTTATTAACTGTTTCCCAAAGCTTTGTTTCACCTTTGAGCTTTATCACTCCCAATTTTGTTGTTTCCTGTCCCCCACCAGTCACCAACAAAAATACTAAAGACCACATACAGAAGTGGACGGTGCAGATGTATACCCATTTAGCAGAAATTGTGCTTTGAGATTTGAGATCTTTTTGCTTAAACACAATGTTAAAAATAAATGTTGTGTTTTGTTACTCTAGTACATAATAATGAAATTATTGGAGAACAGTATCTAACAAACATTAGTCAACATCCGTTTCCATAAACTCTCAGTAACAGGAAGTAATTATACTACTCTTTCATTGTTCTTCTTTGTCCATAATCAGTGAGATCCTAACAGTCTTATTATTCAACACATCTTGTTTACCCATGATTATTTTTTCCCCTCACTTCTAAATCTCTTAATGTTTTGTTGTCTCATGTAGTGTCTGATGTCACATATTTATGGCTGAAATGACATCCTTTTTGTAGGTAGTCTTTAGTAAAAGTACAGGGAAGGAAGCAGTAATAATTCAAAATGGAGTATCTTTTTTTATTAACAATACACACATTTATACTAACCTTTTAAAATGTCTGGAAATATCATTAAGTTAGAAAATTCCTGAACTTTCAGCAGTCCCTTTTCCTTTCTCTATTTAGTCTTCGTTTAAGTGCGATATAATACAGATTTAATCCATCCCTCTCTTTTGGCTATGCCTTTCATCTCTCCAGAAAATTTACTTCAAAAGTTTTCCACTTTCTTTCAAAGTCTTTGCAATGTTTATCTTTAATAGCCTAACCAACAGAAAAATACAGCTGTAGTCAAAGTACTACATATTTCCAGGTTTCTGTATGTAATAAAACCAGATATATTTCCATGTATATGTCAATCCTTCTTTCCCTGTTTTTGTAGGACAGCCTCTGCTTTAGGTAAGGTCCTAGAAGTATATTTGCAGGTCTCTCATAATCTTCTGGAAGCATATACTACATACTTCTGGAATAAAGTGTACAATTATAAGCATATACCATGAGACTCTGACAATTATTATATTTTCACAGACATTTTGCCCCAGTGACTACTTTAGCAGAATCAGCCGAGTGCTTTGGTAATTGCTTACCACTACAGAAATTTAGGGACTGCATTATTCAAAAAATGTAACTGAAGCAATTGTTGCTTCCAAAAGGTGTTTTATAATGGGACACTACTGCGCAGGAATTGTTTTCAGGGGCCTATTCCAAATCCAGATGAAACACAAAATGTGAGGAGAAAAAATCTGATGACGCCAGTTCCCCTAACTATCATTATTATACTTTCTTTTTACACATTTGTTTTAGCCCCTCTGGATGTCAGGCTTGTTGTTCTTTCTGGATCTCACAAGTCTTTTTTACAGAGTTATGTCTCTGATCTCTATTTTGTTTTAAAATATCAAAGTCCATAAGTTTTTCAAAAGCAGCAGTCTCTAATAGAGGTTTTACAAAATTATCTTTTGACACTTGTCATAAAAAAAAAAAAATCTCACAGAAATTTTAATCATGCCACAGATGACAGTATGTTCTTTAGTACAAACTAATAATTTTCAAGTTAATTGTTCACTACTATTCTCTGTTTCTCCTCTAGCCTTCAAGAAGAGTTATATCTGTACTTAAAATTAACATTCCTCTCTTATCTTCCCAATTTGTTCAAAATTTTTTGCTGTGAGGGGTTGTCCATCTGTACCTTTTATTCCTATCTGTTCTTATTCTCTCCTCGCTTGAAGTCACAAACTGATTTTTGCAGTGATAGTTGAGGAAAATAGCTAGTAACTTGTAGATTACATTCTCGGAAAAGATCCAAGCACAAAGTGCTTTGTGTTAAAAACAAATAAAAAAGCATTATGTATCTTGAGGATTATTCTGTAACTGTTAACAAATCTGTATATGCAAAATTTTGTTGTGCCAAATAAGTTAAACGCAGTGCTTCTTACATTGCGAATTTGCCTGCTTTGGACATCCCACAGCATCACTTGAGCAGCCATTTTTGTAATGATGGATTCCCTCCTACCATATGCTTTAGATAGATGGAAACAATCATTCTGTTCTTTACAGGATGGATGTGGGGGGAGTAAATTAAATGACAATTAACATCTACTTCTGGTTTATCTTTCAGGCTATTGATCCTAGAATATCCAAGGTCCTCTTGTTTTCAGCCCATTGACATGTGAGAAACATACATAGAGCCCACATTGCTTTTCATTTTGCTTACTCATTTGTTCTTAAAAAAGAGCATAAAGATTAATTCTGTTTAAATCAGAACAGTCTTTCCCATGAGACTTCAATTTAATAAAGATGCAGTTATTTCCTGAGACATGCATGACAATGTAAATGATGTATCTGATATTCCTTCCTTGGTTATATGTAACACAACCATCAAGATATAGTGCCAAATGTATTTCTGTATTTTATATGTCTGCACCTTTCTCTCTACCTTGCTGTTTTAAAATCTTCCTGAATAGTCCAGGCGGCTGTCCCTTAATGTATATTTCATGTTCCAGGTTTTTACAGGTCTTAAATAAATGGCAAACTGACATTTTTTTATCTTGGTTCAAGGATTTGTCGCTCTGTCTCATTATGCTTCACAGTCTAGAGAGTATGTAGGTTGATGCAGATCTTGTTTTATATAAATGCATTTTCTTTGCAAATAAAAAAATGTTAGACAGATTCTTCTCTGAAGACTTATAAGGTTGTACATGGTTTTTATGTGAGGGCCACTGACCAGGTATCTTGCCTAGTTTCCCCAGTCCAGAAGACAGAGAGATGTATAGGCAATATGTTGACATAGACTTGGAGACATCATTGTGACTTTGTATGTGAGACATTCTGTGATAGGTTCTTAGCACTGGTATGACATCAACAGAAATTTCTAGGAATGATACGTAACATGCTCCAGACTGAATGAAAGGGAAATGTTTTTCTGTGTATGTTGACTTAGCATGATTAAAGTGAGGTTTAATAATTTAGGATGTGCTTGTGGTTTTCTAGGACTATTATGTAACTTCTTCCCAGCACCTGGAAAGCATGGAGATGGATAAAGCCTCCAGCAAATCAAATGAGGTAATGAAATACAAGGGCTCTTCTAACAGTACCTGGTGCTTTTTTACATTCCAACCAAGTGCATGTTCAACCAGTACCAGATGTAGATGTCATCATCAAACAGGATGATGAGTGAGACTGAATGTTCATATAGCAGTTCATTTTTTTTCAGGGGCATTTTTCCTGGTCTGTTATGCATCTCCTTTTTTAACCAGTAGTGGATGCCTGGAGTTTTGTGCCTTTTTGCAACATACTTTTGCTAGTACATTTAAGGCAACTGTAAGTTATCTTCCTTCTGAAAGTCTTTTTTTTTTTTTTTTCTCTGATAATTTCCAAAACATCTTGATATTGGAGAGGTTATAGAATGTGTAGGTGATATTCATTTGAGGAGCTGTCTTAAATTCTGTGGTCAGAAAGTCTGAATGACATAATAGATTGTATTTTGAGGGGATAAAGTTTGGCATAGATGTTTTAATTGTATAGTAGCTGAAGTCCTGGTTTAAGTGTCTAAATAGAGAGAATTGTTTGAAAACACTAAAGAAAAGGTTTCATAGCTTTTTATTTCCATGGTAACTGTATCTGATGTTCTGTCTTTCCCTTCTTTGCTTTTAATTACACTGTTTCCTTTTTCTTCCTGTTTTTCATTATGATCATGTGTAAGTCTATGGCAACTTATGCAATTAATAGTGTATAATAAACATCAGCAAATAAGAACAAATGCTCTCTTTTTTTCTTAAAAGATTAGTGACAAGCTAACTGTGGTAGTGGTGTAGCTAGAGCAATACAAAATACATCAGCTCTACCTTTTTCTTCCATCTTAACAAAACCTCTCTTTGGAGGTAGAGGAGGTGGTACTTGACTGTTTCAACAAAACAACAACAAAAAGGGCTAGGGGCACAAAAAAAAGGACACCATTGTAGTTAGAACTACAGAATTTATGAAGATGTGTATTTTGTGGAGGGAATTCCCAAGAAAAGTAAAAGATTTCACTGTAAAACATAGAACCTTAGTGTGGTTTGCATGTAAATGGAGCAATATGTGATAAAAAGGGGAAACTGTACCTCTTATGATTGTCTTATAAGAGACAGGTGAGACCCTATGAAAAAGAGTAGTTCAGGCAATAAGTACTACCTAGGGCTGTATCTAGAAGTAGGATTGGAAGAAATGCCCACTGAAGTAGTTAGGGAACTAGCGATAAGACCGAGAAATCACCTTGTTGTGATATGTTGTAATTATGAACCTAAAAGAAATTAATCCAAGATGAGACTGATTTCTGAATGAGATATCAAGTTAACAGTCAACTTAGGGACAGTGCAAACCTTGGGCTAAAATACCTTCTTAGCTATTAAAAGAAAAAAATATCTAAAGAGTTTCCTTAAGAGAGAAGACAAACCCAAAAAAAACCCAAAAAAAGAAGGAGAGAGAGAAAGAAACAAGGGAGAAACTGATTACTTGTGTATAGGTGAATTGTGTGTGTTAGATTGGTCTGACCTCTTGCTCCTCAGAAAGACTTAATGTATCATCGAGGTTAGTAATTGCTAAATAAGTTGGAGAAAGTTTCCAGTGCTGAAGAGTTTCTGGATAATGAATCTGATGGTGTGTGTGTTTCATTAAGAATCGAGGCATGTCTAGCTCAGACATTTGAGCCAAGAACACAAACACAAACACCCCGCATTCCCTGGGCACAGTGACTAATACTTCCAGTGAGATCTCAGCATTCCCTTTATAGATCAGGTGTTAATGTACACTGACATTCCAACTTGCAGCACTGAAAATTAATATCAATATGGTGGGCTAAATAAGGTATAACTCTGTAGCTGTAAATACTTTTGGGATGAAGGACAAGTATTTTAAAGCTTTTCTGCTAATGTTGAGTCAAAGTCTTTGAGACTAAAAATAAGAGATTAAAAACCTTCATGAGATTGCAGATTGCTTGTACAGTTAGGCTCAAGTGAAACAGATCAATATAGTACAGTAGCTGAATTACAAAAAGCAACCGATAAGACCAGGTGGTGGACAGCAAGTTTTATTCTATTTTTTTTTCATTTATGACTTCTTTCTGTAGAGTGTTGTACTGTGTTCCTATGTAGTGTGTCTCTTAAACATCAATGGTATTCTGCATCTCCAAGAATCTTTCTAAAGAGTCGTTGATGGCAGCATCTCCAAGTTGTATATCATTACTGGTGTTCATCTTTTCACATGGAAAGTATTCCAAAATTTTAGTTTATTTCAGTAGTATAGAGACTAATCCTCTCCTTTCTCTTCTATCATTTTTACCTGTACTACTTCCCTTGACACATGAAAATTACATGCTCAGACTAGGATTAAATATTTCACTTGAAGTTGTAGAGTTCTACACTGAGATTTTCTGGTTTTGTTCATGGGGACTGCTTCCTTTACCAATTCCCAAATGAAATTCTTTTTGAAATCAACTTCTCTTCCTCTGCCTGGAATATCCCAGTGTCTAGCCACTTGTTTGCTCTTGCTTGCAGATTTCCTTGTCCATTGAAGATATGGACATCTTCAGATCTTGGCTTGCATTTTCATATGTTCCATGAATGTCCTTATGTTTCAATACCTTTCTATTAGGTATTTAACTTCATTATGTCCCCTTTGTTTCTCCTGATCTCCTATTTATCTGAAGTTGGTAGCATTCTCCCTCCTAATGATATTTTTAAGGCAAGCGCAGTATTGCTACTCTGACAAGTCAGGTATCAGTATCAGTCTACAGTTCCTTCATTTGCTGCTTATCATTTTCTTTCATTTTCTCTTAAGTTACTCTCATAAAATCTTAGGTACAAGTGGATCAATGACCCATTAACTATTCATAGATTTTCTTTAACTTTTTTCAGTTCTAAGTTCCTAAATATATTCTTCATAAATCCACATGTGGAAACATACTTCCCCCTGATACCTCTGAGATGGCTGATGTTAAGCTGCATATCTACTGTAAGATTATGTAAGTCATGTTTCCCTTGATCAGACTGCTAGGAAACTGGGGTTATGACTTCTGTAAATATATGAGAATAAAACATTCTGGGGCATGTTTGAATTTTTTTTTTTTTTAACAATGTTTTTTGTCTACAGTACCCTGAATATTGTAGGAAAAATGTGCAGCGAGGTGTTAAGAAATTTCACATGCAAACTAGTGTATATTTGTTTTGTATACCATATACTACAAAACCCCCCTGCTTTCTCAGGTTTCATGGTTTCCATAAAAAATGAAAAATGGCTTAATTTGGGGAGGTGTAGATAATCATCATTCATTGATTTCTTAGGTCAAATTAAACTATCTGAAAACTTGGACATTAGAATCCTCAAAATAATGACAAATATTTTCATAACCATTTCCTGCTTTAAGTGTATTAAATATAAAGTTAATTGTGGTGGATAGAGCTTTACTCTGGCAAATGAATGCAGAAATTGAAATACAAGGTATGACTGCATACAACATGAGTATTTTTAGCTTCTTTAAGCTGCTTTATAAATGGCAGGTGTTGTCAGGTTCATGCTTATTGTCTTTCATATGGTTCACCGAACAGGAAGAAACACAAAGCTTGATCTAAGCGATCATAACAGAATCACAGTTTAAAAAAGTTAGTGCTGTTGAGTTTTTATTTTTGCAGAATAAACTGTTCACAAATACATCATGGCATCATATATTTATTCACATACCATTTGTGGCAATGAAGCTGCTGAAAAACTATTAAATTTCAAGTATTGTTGATTTAACAAGATTTAGAAAAATCCACATTGATGGAGCTGGTATCTCAGTAGCTGTTTGGTTTGTCATCTGTTAAGATTTACTGTTTGTAAATGTTTCTTCTGTTAGTTGAGGGTGAGGGATTTTACTGTCATTAGTGTGCTTGTCTTGTTGTAAAGGTCAAAGGGAGGAGAGATATAAAGCCAGTTCTGTTTGTGTGTGGAGCCAACAGTACACTCTCTTTTTCCTCCTTACATGTTGAATATGTGGTAGTGATGGATTCTACAAGCTTACTGACCATACTTTTGTGTGCAAATAACTAATTAATAAAAATGTAAACCGTGTTGTGTTTCCAGTTGTATTGGCTTTATACTATTCTACTCTGAAAAGTTTATCTTGAGGATCAGTAACTGGTAATTTGCATTTTCAAAATGGGTAAAGGTTACAATGTTAATTGACTTGCTGAATATTATTCTGCAACTTCTAGTGTCTTTAGCAGAGCTACTCCAGATTCCTGCCATGGTCAGTACAAAACATTGCTCACTATGTGTAGAAGAGCAGAAATCAGGACTGATGATGATTGGTGAGGACTAGATTTTGTTTATTCCTTCTGATTTCTCATCTTCCTGAATTTGAGGAATTACATACGAAGGTAATACTAATGGATTTTGCATTGCAACTCTTTTTCTCCCACTGACATTGGCCTGTTAGGGGGAAAATGTTAATGTAGATGGCCCACTTCAAATGTAGAGGAGCATTTTAGCACGCAAATTCTAGCAGTTGAAGAGGTTATTGATATAGCAAAAATATTGCATTTTAGTTGATGTGAAGAGTACTATGACAATTTTTACCAGCTGCCTATGTTGTCTTTCTGAATGTCTTTCTTTAGCACACCCCTAAAAGAGAGAGATTTGGTCATTCAGTTCTATTTGCATTTCATTTGTGATCAGAAACTGTCATCTTTGAACAGCTGAAATAGTTCCCCTCCTGAATACTCTCCAGGATATGATAATTAATTAACAGATTTGTCTTCATTTTTTACTCTTCTCTACCTCTGACTTTTTCCTCATATCTCTTTCATTTTTCTTCTTAAATTCCTTATGCTTTCTATTTCTTCTATGTTTTTTTAAATAAATGAAATAAATATTGTTACAAGAGCTACAGAATTAATGTGCATGGGAATTTATGTATCTATTTTGGTGCAAGCTCTCCTTTAAGTGCAGTAACTGAAAGAAAAAGTCCTTCTCACTAGTTCTTCTCCCTATGTAGTGACATAGAATCACAGAATGGTAGGGGTTGGAAGGGACCTCTGGAGATTGAGTCCAACCCCCCTGCCAGAGCAGGGTCACCCAGGGCAGGCCACACAGGAACAGATCCAGGCAGCTTTTGAAACTTTTTTGGAACTTCCTGTGTTCAAGTTTGTGACCATTGCCCATCATCCTACCACAGGGCACCACTAAAAAGAGACTGGCCCCTTCTACTTGACACCCACCCTTCAGATATTTGTAAACATTAATAAGATTCCCTCTCAGTCTTCTCTTTTCCAGGCTAAACAGCCCCAGGGCTCTCAGCCTTTCCTCATCAGAGAGATGTTTCAGTCCCTTAATCATATTTGTAGCTTCCATTGGACTCTGTCTAGTATTTCCCTGTCCCTCTTGAACTGGTGAGACCAGAACTGGACACAATGCTCCAGATACACCCTCTTAACAAGGAATTCCAATCAATACATCTTTTTGTCATATGCTGTATTTACAGCAACAAACCAGGAGAGAAGCCAAGAATGAATCACCAACAAATTAGTGACTGATATGCCCCAAGGGTGTAAAGAGGGCCAGAGTCACCTGCCCAGAAAGCTGCATAGGTAGCCTTTCAGAACAGTTGCTTGGTGGTACAGACACAAGCCTCCATTTTTTAAGGAAGGTCTTGATTTACTTACTTCTTGCATTATTAACTTGATTTACTTGCACCTAGTTAGAATGATGTATTTTGAGCTATTTTGTTGTATTTTTTTTTTAACAGGCATTAAAAATAACTCTGGTAAACCTGGTTCTGATTTCACTGACAGCAGCATAAATCAGTTTGTTCCAGCTAAAGGCAATAGACCTCATTCTTCTCTTACTTTGGTCAATTTTAGTCAAACTATGCCTGTTTGCCCCATTTTTCTCTCTTGCACCAGTATAAGTTTAAAAGAACTTTACAAAGGGAAATAAGTTTGTTAAAGTTAACAAAGTTTCAGAAGAACAAGAGATTTCCTTGCATATGTTCACATACAGTGTAATGTTTCCTCTTTGTTAATGATTAGGTGATAACAGAATAGGCTGCTGCCATATTTGAAACAATGTGTTGTATTCTGACTGATAAAAACCACTATCTGTACTGGCAAATTATTATAATTTTAAAGCAAGGTAGAAATAACCCACACTTTCTCTTATTAAGCATAACATTACTTTTAGGTAGCAGATTTTGACAACTTTGTAGATATTTTATTATATTCCTCTTTCTAACAAATCAAGGTCTAGCAACTTTCCTTGTGGATTTGTCTCCTTGCATATTTATTTCTTACAGAGCATTCTAATAAAGAGGCAGTTTGGCATAAAAATGTAAGGTAGTTTGAAAAACTCCCTACTCAGATGAACTTTTATGCATTCCATCTTGAAACTTGTTGTTTCAAGGTGCTGACTTGAATTTTTGCCTTTGGAGCAAAGCTGTTTGTGAGCACCTGGGACTTTCTGAAAGAAGTTTATATATCTGTATTTGTTTATATTTTTCCATTTTGCAAAGTTGTGTTGGAATGTCATGTTGTACAATAAAAGAGCTTTTTTTATATCTACATTCTGAACCTGAATGTCCTCTAATGATCCTAACATTCACTGGCCTGTCCTATGGAAAAGAGAAAACATTAACCAAAGTGCTCGTTTGTAGAGCCTAGGTGCTCTTATTTTATAGAAGGAATGCACGTAATAGCAATTCCATGTACTTGTCAAAGTTCACAAGCATGTATGAAGCAATATTTGTGTTGCTAGCTGTCATTGTTATAGCCTGTGCAGTAGAATTATTGTTCAGGTTACATCAGGACTTACATTACATTGTTTTCATATGGGCATTATCTTCCTTTCCCCCAGAAAAGATCAGCTGATCTGGTTTGCATGTTCTGTGGAATGCTGTTGGAGGAGGACCAGCAGAGTTCAGCAATGTAAGATGTTTGTTCAGCTTGGGGCTTTTTTATACCTTTGTGTATTTTGGTTTTTGTTTGGGTGGGTGGTATTAGCAGTCATCCACAAAGAGGAAACAGTAACTGTGGGTAGGCTTCTGGATCTGTTTATGGGGGAAAAAAATGCGTTCAGTTTGAGAAGAGAATGATTGAGTTGTGATTGTGATTGAATCAGTAGTTTGGGGTTATCTATTTCAAAAATGGGGTTGTCTGAAAGAAAAGCTAAAATTATTTGAAGGACGGGGATAGGGTGTTAAAGGAAAAAAACCCAACCCAACAGAAAATATTTTAGAGTAGCACTGACGAGAATTCAATGTCAAAATAATACTTTTTCCCTGTCATGCATGTCTTGAAATTTCTTCAGCTTTTTTTTATACTAGAGGTGTTGTTCAGCACTTCGTCCAAAACATCAATTTTAATTGAGTTCAAAGTTTCTAATATTTTTTCTGGGTGTTCTGGAAAGTCAGGAAGTCCGCTATGAGTTGAAGTTAGAAAACAAATGATGCTAATCAATGTAGGAATTTCTTAGTAAACTTCAAAGTGTGAATATAATCCTTAAATTTTGGGTTGCTTTCCTCTTTCTTTAAAAACTTCTACCTAAGCTTTGAAACTCCTTTTATGCGTAATAGTCAAAGAAGATTTGTTTTCTTCTTTCTTTATTGTTTGTTAGAAAATGCTTTCCATTTCCACCATAATCCAGGGAAAATGTTACTGTTCTTGACAGCTAGCAACCAGGAAAGAGATGGTAAGCATGAAGTTTTTGCTGTGGTGACATAAGCAGGCAGGTGACCAAGTAGATCTCTTTTTATTCCAAAATATCTGATTTCATGTGAGGTGCAGAGATGGCATGAGGCTGATACTGAATGTGTTGGTCTCACACTCAAAAGTGTGAGCCTTACAAGTCTGGTGAATACATTAAAGATGTACATAGTTGCGTTTATATAAGTGGTTATTTTGAGGGGTTTCACCTATGCAAACAGAATTCAGAATTATGCAGTGTGCAGTGTACTCAAACAAGAGACCTGGTTCTCCTCCATCAACATGTATGAGTTCCCCAGGGTTTAATGTAATCATGGAGACTACAGCCTCTGCTAAGAAAGGGTCTCATCTGTTTGAATTGCTTATGCTTCGTAATAACAGAACCAATAGACAGATCTATCTATTTAAACAAAGTAAAGCAGAGTAGAATCAAAGCCTATTCCTCTTTCCCCAAACTATTTAGTCACCTATAAATAACTTAAGCAGCTTATTCATTATTTCTAGGTTTGTTATTCTTGGCAATGGTCTGTACTTGGTACCAGTTAATACATCGGCTTTAAATTGTATTGCATTTTTTCTTATAATTGCTCTTGCTGCCAGAATACTTCCCCCCTCAGCCTTGCAGACAGTGATTTGATGCTCCTTAATGTAGGCAAGTTCATTTCATGATGATTTATCCAGCTTTTATTCATATCCAGGAATGCTATAATAATTTTTATCTGCTTTCATAATATTATGGGTCTGCACCTTTAAAACCTGCTTGCATCTATATATTTATGTCAGTCTAAAGCAATGTTGCAAGGAATTGTAAATATGATGTGCTCCATTTTCTGTCCTGTGCACTGTCTCATGGGAGAGGAGGCCAACTGCCAGGGGCGCCTTTGTATGCAAACGAAAATCTGGCTCCACAGCTTTACTGTATGAAAGCCTTGGGGATGAACACGCTATTGGTCTGTCCCAAAGACATTGCTATCATAACTGCTTAGCTTGAATTCCTGATTTCTAGGCACTCCTTGTAATTACCTAGACCTCTAAATTAGTGTCTCAAAAGCAACCTGTGGATAATTGCTTAGCTGAAATTGAGTGCAAGTCATTTTAAAAAAAATATGTCATGAAAAATTTGCAAAGTAATAGTATGTACAATAACAGATATCAGAATCCTACACGTGAATTAAAAATAATGTCTGGTATATTCTAGATGCCACTTGTCCCATTTACAATATTCAGGCAATGTCTGTACTCGGATATTTTACCTAAACTGTATAGCATATCTGCCTTAGCTGTTAACTCCTTCAAGCACTTTCAGGTGAGAAAGCATACCAGAAAAACAAATAACCAACAGTAAACTGCAAAAAGGCAACTTTTCTTTCCCCCAAAACTGTAAACTTGCTTGTACTCCAAGGGAAACCATCCTCCACACCATCTCTGTGTGTGTAGCAGTGCCATCTAGCGAGCCTTGTCCTGACAGTGAACAAACAGCAGATTTGGGTGAATATGAATACTATCTTTCTCAAAACTAGTTGTCCATGAGTGTTATATGTGCTTTTTAGGACTCTTAATATGAGATGTTATACTTTTTTAAAGGTAGTTTGACTCTGTCTTTGACACAGAGTATGTTGGTTTTGCTTTACCATGACCAGATTTGCACTTTTTTTTTTAATTTTTAAAAATTTATTCTTATTTTGAAGTGCAGAGAGATGTAGTTTTGTAAATAGGTGCTGCTTCTCAAAAAGCTGAACAAATCCATGTTTTAAGCAAGCAAGTTTTGTTGAAGTTTCTTCCCTCATTAAAACTGCAAACAAAGCAAATAACTTGAGTAAAATGACTTATAGGTGAAAATGTCACAAAGCCACACAGCACATAATAAGAAAACTGTGAAGAAGAAAGTATGTTCAATGATGCATAGACTCATACAACCACCAGCAGGTTTATCAGAGACAGGATAGCTGTCATAAATAGGAGGTTTCACATACATGTGGCATTCTCCTCAAGGGTGTGGTTATTATTGAATAGGTAGAACAAGCACTACAGTGAACATTGTGTCATCAGTCATTACAATAATTTAGCTTGTCACCCTGTGAAATCAAGGAATGAAAAATATTTATTATATTTTAATGACAAATAAGAAAAAATGTTAAACTCTTTTGAAATGATAAGGTCTTAGGAGTATTTTCATTGCTAACTTAAAAAACTGGACAAATAGAAACAAAATTAGCTGAATGTCCAGGTTCAAAGACAAAATGGAGAAAGAAAATTTTATCTGAAAAACCCCACAAACTAACTGGACAGAGAGAGAGTGCCTGTCAAAGTCAGGTTTTGTCTTTGGTGGTTTGAATGCCCCTAACACTAGGAAATTTGTGTTTGAGGTTGCACTTCAGCTTTGGATTTTTTGACAACCATCTTTTTTTAGAGTGATTTTGTGTTTGTGCATTCTTTTTTTTCTTATGTAGTAGGCCAGATTTTTGTTTTCTGTGATTGGCCTTTTATTAATTTCTGTGGAGTTTTGTGAGATTGAATTTGAAATAAGTGATTCGGAGCCCAATTTTCCTCTAATGTATTGTTTGTGAGAATATATTAATTCTATATGCTTGCAACTACTGTTTTACAAAGGCGATATCTATTCCAGGGTTTGGGGAATCATTTCTAGGGTACTTGCAGCATGTCATTATGAACAAAAGTTACCCTTGTAACTTCAGTGTTTGAATTTAAATTTAGATAGGGAAGACTATGACTAGAATTCTTTAAACATTAATTTTCTGATTATATGTTTTCTGTCCTTGTTTGTCTTTCAAAAATTAATTTTTCCTCTGTGATGTTGCTTTAAGAGACTTGCTTTACGTGTATGTGACAGAGAGAAAGACAATCAGGATGTTAGTGTTCTCCTAAAACAAAGTACTTTAAGTTATTTTTACAAGGCTTTATTTAAATAAAGGGTTGGGTTTTTTTGTTTTCTCCAAACGGTTGTGGGAAAGCTTCTTTAAATATTAACAAGAGAGACACATAACCCAATGATAAGGAGAAAATTTGTGAATGCGTATGATCAGAATTGTTTTTAATCAGAAAAATATCTGTATTGTGCAGCTAAGAATGGCTGTGAACCAAAACCTTCCTCAAAACAGATCTGAGTTTACCAATCAACATGACATTTACAGTAGGTGATGGAAATATAGAAGCACATGTAGGAGATGCATATATACATATAATTCAAAATAATTTTAATATATTCAAACAGCCAACAAACAGGTTGTTAGATATAATTGGCAGGCTGAACTTTCCTTTTTTGACCTCAGTTCACATCTTACTGAGTTTAAAATATATATATATACACATATATAAAATGTCAATACTATTCTAGTTGTAGATGAGACAATTTAAGAAACTATTGTACAAAAGGGTAAGGATTGTTGGTATGGGAGTTCTCAGTGAAGTGTTACGGGTTAGCACAAAAATGTAACCATGCCAAAAGCAGTATTGTAACAGGTTGCATCATTTGATGGTTGCATCTCTTTCCATCTGCTGTGTTTACAGAATGCTTGGTTTGGCTGCCTGCACTAGAAGGCTGAAACCAACAGAGTGGCCTGATGACTGCAAAGGAATCTGGCCCACCCTTGACATTTGAGATAGGCAAGGGTCACCCTGGCTTCCTTTGTCACTCCAGGATGACTGTGAAGAACAAGAAACCCTCCAAATCCCTGGATGCCTATGGTCATTTTAGAGGCGCATGTTTAGTGAAGAAAAGAATAAGGCCAACTTCTGTGATTATTTTCAGTGATTTTAGGGTATTGTTTCATTTTGTTTAAAAATAACAAAGAATCCGCATTACTTTCTTGGTTGACCATTGGGATACTCTGTTAAGATAAATCTCCACTGTTTCAAGAATTCACAGATCCCATGAGTTTTCTCCCATGGCCATATTATCAAGGCAGCTGTTCATTCTACTAGTAAAACCATGGGGCAATACCTATCAAAATGGGATGCTAACCAAGTACAGATCTTGAAGACTATCTTAATCTTTTTTGCACATGAAAATTGCTATTGATTCTGAGTCACAGTGGTGTGACTCATCCTTAAAGTTAGACATTTCCCCACGGTGTTGCTGCATCAGAGGCTCATATTGAAATCAGTATCAGGGTTGCTTGGTTTTCAGGGGGATAATGGGACCACTGTTAGTTTTTTGTTGTTGTTTGTTTGTTTTTTTCTTTGATAACAAAGGGGGAGGGAAGAAGTCAGAGACCAATATTTAGAAGAGAGTAGGTTTTCTTTTTCAGCTATTTAAATACTTTAGTTGACACTTCAGCTAATAAACTGGATGTTCTCTGGTGTAATACTGTGGTTGCTAATGCTCAGGCTTTTTGGTTTTGTGGGTTTTTATTTGTTTTTGTTTGCCGTTTTTTTCGTGTTTTGGTTGGCTTGTTTTGGTTTGGTTTTATTGTTTGCTTGGTTTGTGGTTGTTTTGTGTTGGGTTTTTTTTGAGCAAAATACTTTACAGAATTGGAAAACTATGCATATAGCTTACATCTCTAAGCATATTATCCACACTCCAAAGACTTAGGTGATTCTTGCTGGGAATAGGTACAAATAATTATCTGAAAAATTTTCCCAATATTCATCACTGGTCAAAACCAAATAGAATATTAGGTGATACTAGCAGAGGAATTTAAAACAAATCAGTAAACTAATTTGTGTTGCTGGGTAATTCTATTTTTAAAGTTGTGCAATTTTGCAAATATAAATTTTGAATACTTCATGCAATTTTGTTTGATTAATTTAAGAGAAGGATCTAGTAGAACTAGGAAGTCCTTGATTGATCAAGAGCATGCAGTATCTTTCAAATGGATTATAATATGAATTATAATAAATTACAGTTTTGTAGCTTGGAGAAACAATAAAAGGAAGGGGAAAAGATAAAGGGATATACCAAATTTATAAACTGATATACCAAATATATAAACTGATATACCAAATATTTTTAGCTTGTAAATTAATTTATAGCTAATGGAAGAAATTACTTTTTGCACAATTTATACTCACAGAACCCATTACCAAAGGATGTTGTGGAGACTATAAATGTAACAGTATTAGGCAAATTTATGGGCTATGTTTCCTGAATTACATACTAAAGCTAATGGTCCACGTACAGCTTCCAGGTTCTGTAAGTCTCTAAGATTCTTAAAGGATGACACAGAGGTGATTATTGTGTGTGCACTGTGATCTTCAATTCCTACAGGAAAGTACGTTGTGCTAGGCAGGCCTACACTTAGTAAATGCATTTATGCATTCTGGCAAGATGATGATATAATATTGCAAATATTTCAGATTTATAGTATCTGGCAAACAGTAATATACTTCAGAAACTTCTACATCCAGTTTGAAAAGACTGGAAATAGTTGCAGAAAAAAAAGATATTGTGGGACATATCTATTTTAGTATTATTTTATGACATAGTTAATGGGGTTTTTTATAATACTTTTCCCTTCCACTTTTCAAGAACTTGAAAAAAGACCAAGTGTTACTTTGTATTTCTAAATGTTTGTAATTATTTAGGTAAAATGTTACATCAGCACACAATGAATAAATAATGTCAGCCTCTGTTTCTTCACATTATTCAGGTTTATTTTATTAGACACATCTATGATTTGTTGATACCACTTGAACATTTAATTTCTTAAGGGAAACACTTTTAGAGCAAGCTATAGAGTCTGCAAGCAGGAGGCGGAAGCGAGTGGGCTGATATTGAGAAAAGCACTGTTGATTGACATGATATATTGGTTTAGAGTATATTAACTTATCTTACACTTTAAAGAGTCAAAATTAGCTCAGGAACATGTTTAGAATCCTTAACACCTCAACAGATGGAAAGCTCCCTTCCTTCCTCCTCCCCCAGAATCACCTGGCAAAGAGCAAACCAAGGCTAAAAAGGTGTTTTAGAGAATTTTAGTTCATTTTGCAAATTATTTCCTTACACTTCTCAGACTAGTTTGCAGCTTTCCACAAATCAGAATGTATCTTCATAGGATTTCTTGTTTCCTCATAAAAAACTGTCAGGAGTAGGGTTTATTTTAATTACAGTGCATACAGTATGTCATGGTCTAGTGCGTCAAGCATTGCTATTTTGTGTCTGTGCTTAATTCCAACTTTAGACGGACATACATCATAACTATAAACACCTGCCTAGATTCATTAGGGATAGTAAAAATATCCCATTGTGGGAGGATCATAAGCTGTGTTTTAGGCAGTTTGTGTGTGATCTCTGACAAGAACATACCGTGCTACATCTTTCTCTCTGTATTCTCGTTCAGATGAAAAATATGCAATTCTGCAAGTCCTTGGCCCCAACGTGCCACACAGAGTATTCTAGCAGTACACGTAGTAATTTAAAATAATTTTGCAATACTCAAGCTTTTAATGGAAAAATGAAACTAAATTTGAAAAATCACAAGATTAAATTAAAGCCTTCATATACACAGAGAGCTTAGAGGTCATTTATAACCATTGTGTTGCTGCCATATGTTTAAGGAAGATTAATTAAAAATGAAAAAGCTAAGGAAGTTGTGTTTTCATTTTCTTGAAATAGAGAAAAAAAGATGAGGTTAATGCTTAAAAAAAAAGATAGAAGTTTTCTACACAGGGATCCAAACATGAGTAACTTGCAAGCAGTCCTATCATCTGTCAAATCAACTACCACATCAAATTCATACATAGCAGTGTGTAAAAAAGGAAACTAGGAAAACCAAAGGCTTTAAAGCTTCATAGAAATAGCTTTTTAATTAAAGCTGCTAGTGATCTTAAAACTCTTTATGTGCTTTGGAGTATTTTTTGTTTTGTATTATTGTCCAGAACACTTCCCATCTATTGCAACCACTTACAAACAGATAAACTGAGGCAAAAATAGGTCAAGGGCTCCAGATTCCTTTTGCTTTCAAGAGAACGTGAGCACACTTCATATACTGGGTGTATGTGTATGCTAAGTCCATATTTAATCCAGGGACTGATGTAATAGTATGGCTTTCTTCTGGAACACTCTTTTCTCTCCTTAAAAACTGAAACAAATGTGCACTACTTGATTTTATTATCATTAGAATGAGTCCAACAGGAAACAATTGTCTACAGTAGAAGAATCCCAACACTCTTGGCTCTTTAATTACTAAAATATTGAACTACTGAAGTGTTAGGTTTAAAGCTGTGTAAGAACACTGACCAAACAAAAACCCATCATTTAGATTTTTGCGTGGTTTTTTGTCAGGCGTGTGCAGTACTGATGATCTTTAATACAACTTGTCCTGAAGCTTCTATTTAAAATTGCTCATCGGCTTTTGTGTGATCTTGGTCACATAGGCCTATGTTTCTAGCTCACATCTCCTCCTACTCAGGACACTGCTCCTGCTGCTAGGAAAGTCATAGCCCCTACTGATTTCTATAGATCAACACAGAACATTTGAAATACAATGACGTGGATGCTTGTAAGAGGTGTTTTGGCATAGCAGATGTGATAATTGGGTTACACAGACTCTCAGCTTCTCTGTCTTCCACTTGCTTTTTTTCTAGATGGGCATTAGTATCTTTCTCAAGTCTCATCCATAATGTGATCACTTCCCCAGAAAACAGGAAGCACAGTAGTGGACATTTTCATTTCCCAAATTACACAGCAGTTGTAATCTAAATGTTAAATCACTTCAAAACTTGGTCAATGTTTTGCATTTACTGTGAATAGTATGGAAAATAATTTCCAAGGCAGTAATCCTTTTTTTTTTTTTTTAATCTGCAGTAATACTGTGTTAGTATGCGTCTCTTGGAATTTTGCACTTGGTTATACTAACTCCAGTATCACATGCAATCTTTTTTTGGCAAGAGATTTCTTCGTACAAGATCCATTAAAAGATAGCTTTGGGTAGAGTGTGGGAGGTTTTGTTGTTATTTTGCTTTGAAGTCTTTCTGTGTGTGTGTCTATGTATAAGTTTTATATAAATGTTATATAGAGATATTAATATATAATGAAAGAAAATGAAAAACTCTTCACCTGAAATATAACACTCGCAGATAAACACTAAGAAAGTAGGTGAGCCATGAGGTGCCCTATTCCAGCAATGTAAAGGTTGGGTCACCTCTTCTGCTCCCATAACAAGCAGAGTGTTTCCTGTCAAGAAAGCTGACATCTCCCCTGAAATGTACATTCTTGATATATTCAAACACTGTAGTGAAGGTAGATTTCTTGCAGATATTTCACCTGTGCTGGAACATGTGAAGCATTTCAATATATTTCCATAAAAGCAACTTCTAAGCTATCCACTTTTCTCAGAATTATTACTTGAATGTTAGTAGGTATCATCTCCAACTGCAATAACAGCTACAATTAAGCTGAAGTAAATGATAGATAGGTATATTTCAATAAGTAATTATGTTGCATGAGTTTACAACAAGAAAAACCGTTGTATTTTGAGGAAGAAACTGACACTTTCTTGAGACCTTTTCAGGTCTATCTGTAAATAAGCAAAGGCTTTTTTGGTTGGTTGGTTTTTGGTTTCTTTTTGTTGCTTTTTTGTTGTTGTGGTTGTTTTGGGATTTTTTGGTTGTTGGGATTTTTTTGCTATTGTGTGAAAAGATGTCCATAGGTTGATATATAGTAATAATTTTCAGTATATGCTTAATATTAAATTATTTTGATAGATCCATTCTTTTGGTTTTAAACAGGTCAACTTTTATGGACAAGGAATGATTTTTTTTTTTTTTCCTTACTCTATTATACTTTTTACGTGGTACTGCTTTGTTCTTTAGGTCCTAAAGACAGCTGGTGTAGTTTTCTAGGGAATAAGCCTCCTCTGTCCTTGTTGAAGCTAACAAGAGGGGAGAGAACTTGGCTTTTGCTCATTTTAATGTTCTTTGTTAGCCACCCTTCACTTTAAAATGTGAGTCATACTCTTAAGAGTATTCTTATAACACCTTTGATTCCCACCCCAACCCCCTTTCTGGGCTGTCAGTTAAAAACTGGAAGATAAATTAGCTTTGTCTTCAGCAAACAGACAGTAAATCTATAAAATCAAAGAAATATAAAGGCAGCTCTAGGGAGATATTCTGCTTTCTAGGTATATCATCCTAATTTTTCCTTGAGGGCCTGAAACACTAGGTCCTATCAAAATGTGTTTCCTTTCTTACCTTTGTACACTGTTAAATGCCTTCTGGGGGCAGGAGGAATCATGAAGACCTGAGAAATGGAGGTGGCTGTCATGTTTGATTTTGTGATTAGTGGCTTAGTGGACGTGGGGACTTCCACTAACTAGGAACATGATTTCAGACATCATAGAAAACTGTTCTCAAATGCTAGTTCTATTATTTTTTTTTTTTTTTTAAAGATAGATATCTCTAAAAGGCAAAAGAAAGATGAGGTGATGAGATGTTAATCATGGTTCAAATTCACCTTATTCTTTCTGCCCTATATATGTTTTACTTTTCTTTTAGTTCAAAGCATAGTTTCAGAGTAAGAGTAACATGTAGGTATTTTTTATTTCACCTGAATATATATAACTCTGGACTGTTATTCACTGTGTTCTTCATTCTTGCTGCCTTTTTTTCTTGGGAGAGGGGGCGAAGTTTTTATTGTCCTATTGTGTTTTGGGGTATTTTTTTTCATTCTATCTAATTCTGTGTAGGCTCCATATAAAATTAGCCATCTTTTTTGTTTATCTCTTCATTTAATTCCTCATAAATCTAATTAAACTTTCCAAATGAACCTACAGTATTACAGAGGTTTTTCTTAGACTGATACTTTGGGACAAATTGGTCTAGGCATGGATCTATTCCTTTTGTCTGTGGACAAAAGAAGTGCCCTGAGCCAAACACTGCCTCTGAAGTACGCTGTGATCGCCAGGCTGGTTGATAGAGATGTTAAAGTGAGAGCTCTTCCTTCATTCTAGTGAGTGCTCTTCCTAGCACTTTGGAAAAAAGGTTTGATCACAGATGAGGGTTCTTGGTCTCTTACTGATGAGTGAGATCGTTTTTAACTCCAAGCAGCATGTTATGCTTTAGGCTGTCTGTTGATAGCCTCCTCCTGTCAAAATTTGTTTTGTGAGATGTTTGTTTTGGTTTGGGGTGTCTTTTAGTTTTTTGGGATTGTGGATGGGAAGTGGTGTTTGTTTGATTATGTTTAGCTTTGTATAGAACAGGATTAGCATCACATATAAGTTCTGTGTTAAGTTTCCCTTATTGTATCAAAATCCTGAAACAGAAAAGGTATCACTTTCCTTTTCTTCCCTTGTTCCCTTCCTCTTTCTGTCCTCTTTTACTCCTTTTCATGCCTCTCTTCCCTTTAATTTTTCTTTACAGCAGAATAAGAAATTACTGTTATCTTTGTAGTTACTTAAAGTATCACAGGATTAAATTTTTGTTGCCTCACAAATTGTAATTATCTTGACGCTCTTCTTGCGGATTATGATACCTCACCTACAAAGGAAGTGACAATACTGTAAAAGCACAGGCTGGAATTAAACTCAATAATGGAAGACAAAACTAAAGTCAGGTACAGAATCCAGAAAACTGGCACCAAACTTGTAGACTGGTAATCACGGCCCACGGCACCAATACATTGTGTTGTACAAACATGTAATCCAGTGACCAAAAAATCCAGTGCTTGCAAAGAAAGCTGGTGGACATAAGAATGCTGATAGGCTCATTTTGTATTTTATATTAGGTCCTATTGAAGTACAAGTTTTACATTTTGTAAATGATGCCTCATAATGCCTAACTTAGAACAAATTAAAGCTACCAAATAAAGAATAATAAAAAGAGGTAATAACAGACTAGAACCTGAAGAAGCAGTTAATTTTCAACTCAAGCAACATTTACAAGAGCGTAGAGAGTTAGACACATTCAGTCAACCTTAAGGTAACAAAATTAGTGTGAAAATCTGTGGGCCATATTTGTATTATTAGAGTTTTATATTAGTGATTTGAAGAAAGAAAGGTTCCTCCAAAAAACAGCATGAAACTGCTGTTAACCTCATGTTCATGTGAGGTTCATGCTCACTCATACAAGGAGTTTTTGTTTCTTTCTAATTTAATATCTAGACCTTGAATAAGATTAATTCCTTTTAAACTGGCTACCTGTAAATCATCCCCTGACCTTTTAAACTGTCTGCCTGTAAATCTGAACTCCTAGCAGCAGGGAACCCCTGCTGCCCTGTGGTGCAGGCACCTGTATTGCTCCCCAGGGGATACAGTGGTTACGCAGATCTCACTTTTGATGGGGTTGGGAACCTTCAGTGTACACAACGTATGGAGCCAAGATCAGGTCATTCAGCAAGGCAGAGCTATGAGGCACAGGATAAAAGGTCAACAAACTGTGATGTTTTTTTAACAGGCTAGTCCCTTCTAGACAGCAGAAAAAAAGATTATATGCTAACAATGATTATTTTTTTTCTTAGTATTCTCTCTCCAGTAAGGTTACATTAGACTTGGGGAATGTTCAAATCTACTCGATAGTTATTACAGTGAAGTAATAAAAATCCAGTGTGTTATAGTCACCCTCTACCAAGGTAGCCACATGGAGCTCAATTTAAAAGGAAAAAAAAAAAAAAAAAAAAAAAGAAACAAAAACCAAACAACAACAAAACAACAAAACCAAACAAACACAAAAACAAACAAGCCCAAACACACAAAACTGGGAAAAAAAAAAAAAATTTTTTTTTTCAACCCTGGCTTTAGGTAACCTTGCTTCAAGTAATTTGTGGTCTAAAACAATTGTTTGGCAGAAGTGAGAAAGCAGAACTGTTTGCAGGGATAAAATTGAGATTGTGAGGATAGGAGAGCTCTACATCTGAGCCTAGGTGCAATTGCCATACTAATAATTCTTCCCCCTATTTTTGTCTCAGTCCTCAGTCTGGAAGTGGTGATGGCCCACCTCAGATGGGTGACTGGCTGTTTACTGCGGTCACCTGGCATATGATGATCCAGGGTTTTGGGTTTTATTTTGCTATATGCATGCAAGTTTTTCCATATTATCAGGAAATTGTAGCTCAGCATAATCCCTTGAAAAGTCCGTATACTATTTTAAAGCTTGATTTCATAATGGTCTGTAATACTAAACAGGGGGTGTTATAGACAGCACTCTATTTGCTCTCATACATGTACTTTGATTACTATTTACAACAGATGAGAACTTTGGGTTTTAATGAAGTGAGTGACATTTATTGACTACCCCATGACTAGTTCAAAACAAATCAGAAAGGTCTGAACAAAATAAAAATAATTAATCTACAGAGATGGTTGTCTTCTGTGAATCATCTAATGCCACCTACCTCAGATTGGCATTTCAGGAACTATTAGTGAGGATTTTTCACTTTGTGACATGGCACAGTGATGGCAGATATGTTCACTTAGTGCTTTTCCCAGTAGACAAGGTATTTTAATTATTTTTAGGGAATAGAAAAGGGGAGTCTGGTAAAGAATCACAGGAAAGAACTCTTGACTTTCTGTCTTATACATGCCATACTGCACATACAGATGTGTAGTTCATAACTGATCTTTAGGAAAACATGCATGTGTAATAGCCTGTTTAAATTTTATTCTGAAGTATGAAAAAAAGCTTCTACTTACAAATAGAAAAAAAAGTTACTGTGGTTTGCAGGTACTGTATCTTTTGTCAGACTTAACTAAGCTTTATTGGTTTTCTTGAAACTATTGAACACTAGGACTGAAAGAATTTTCCTATACTTGCACTTTGTATCAAAATCTGGTTTATTTCAAGGTAAAGCATGAATGATTAATTCTTAAGAGAAACTTCTGTCCTTTATAAATCTTTACTGAAGCTCTATGGATTTTCGCTGTTTAGCACATACCAAATCTGTAGAAGAGTGAATGTTGGCAGCTCTAGCCAGAAAAAAAAAAAAAAATGACGCAGTCACTACGTCATTCTATCATCATATTTTGGCTTCGAGACATTTTCCATGGTTTGTTCTTTTGCAGATCTTAAAATTCCTCCTACATCTCTCAAACATATTTTAAGGTGATGCTACATGTACAGTATTCATTTCCAGCTTAAGAGAAAGGTGCAAGCAAATGCTGAAGTTTTGGCAATAGTTACGGAGAGTCTTACTATGGTAGAAACTACAGGCTGAAATCTAGTCAGATTCTTGGAAATGGGATAACTTCAATATGTTTGAATCTCGTACTTTTTCCAGTAAGAGTGGAAGGGATACTATAACTGTTACTGTAAAACTTAGTAGCATGATTCAGAACTAGAAAATGTGTCTCCAGCTCTATATGATAAACTTATCACCAGCTCCATCAGAAGGTATGAGAGAGAACTAGTTTTATTTTGCACATGTGTTTGAGAAGGATAGGAAAGGGGAAAGAGGAAAACTAGGTTCAAATAAATATAACCTCATTTTGAGATTTCTGCAATAGTTTTGTAGAACTAACAGGCTGAAAAAAAGATCCCAGTGAACAAAAATCATTTTAGGTTTAAAGTAGCCTTTTCACATAAGTTTTATTATATTTCCTAGCTTAAGTTTATGAGCAACGAATGCTCATCAATGAACTCAGCAGAGGAATATCTGAGGCAATATGAGATATGGAGAACTATTATTCTCTTAGTTTATTCACAGCTGTGAGTTGTGTACTGATTCATACCATCTCAGGATCTGACTCTCACCTCATTTTGATCACTTGTTCTCCTATTACAGCACACAGAAACAACAACAAGGGGGGAAATAATCTCACTGAGTTAATATGACACCATAAAACAGAATATGCCTTGGAGAGTACCTGTGAGTGTTTTGCCTCCTGTACCTGCTCTATTGCCCAGACCTGTTAAATCTACACTGGACATCAGAGGCAGGGAGTAGACTGGGACATATCCAGGAAAGAGAGAAGAGGGAGTGGTTGTTGGGAATCTTCTCAGGTGGAAGAACCTTTCTTAGCCTGCAATAAAATAAACCATGGCTTCCTACAGTGAGGTTGGGGAAAAAGATGACAGAAGGGCTTGGGGTCCTAACAGAGAACTTCTTGTTCCAGAGTGCTGGAATGGTCCTGTGCAGTCCTCCCTAGCAGAATCTAGGGACACTCCTCTCCTTACCCTTTGCCAACATTCAGCTTGTGCCTCAGGGAAAGCAAAGTTGTGTAGTCATTCAGGATTCCAATCTGTGATTGCACAGATCAGAATTCTAAGTGTAGCACATCAGGATAGTTCAAGAGTGCTGGAGGTGGGGAATTTTGCCATGACTGTTGAGTAATGCTGAAAAAGAGGAAAAAAGTTGTGTTTTCTACCAGAAGAAAAATAATATAGATTAAAAAGCATGGTGACAAGATAGTGACAGAATTATAATCATAATTCTGGATATTTTAAAACAAATGCACAAAATCCAGTGCCTAGGGTGTATTTTTAATTATCTCAAATTACCTTCCCAGTTTGGATATTACACTATTCTCTCTTTTGATGGTTGAGTATCGTTGTATACAAGATCATGAAAGTGCTGTATCAAGTTCCACAGTAACAGCAAGATTTCTTTACTACAGTGTACTATATTATTACAAATTAACCCTAAATTTGCTACAACCATGATAACTGCACAACATTATTTTCTGGTTGATTTTAAACTTTATATTTGTAATCTCAGGGAGAGAACTATGCAAATTTTCTCTAGAAACCATGATATAGATTACAGCTTGGCTTTTTTTCTTCTTTTCAGTAGGATTTTTGGTTTTTATCTCAGGTGGACTGCAAATTGTTTGAGACTTTGCATGCAAAACTACATCTTTACCAGCTTCTCCTAGAAATGAAACAGCATGCATCTTTTTTAAAGGCTTCACTCTAATCTCACAAAATCACTGTAAATCACTTGTGATCCAGTGAGCTTCATCACTGTCATGCATACAAGAAGGAAGCCCCTGGTGTACTGAGATAGCCACCTGTCATGCTGAATAGATTTGTTTCGCTCTCCCCCCCTCAAACCCTTCCTTTTTGTTCTGTATAATTTCCTTGTTTCTCTTTAAAATTTCAAATACTTTATTTTTTAAAAGAGAATGCACTCTTTTCCTTACCATATACATTACCTAGCAAAACAGTATCTTCATTTCCTGGCCTAGGTACAGTGACAGTAATAACAAATCATTGTTTAATAATATGAAAAAAAAAAATTTCTATGTTAATAGTCATTGAACTATTTGTAGGGCTTTTTAATGAAATCCAGGTCAAAGCACTGCCTAGTCCTGTCTTCTTATGTTGGAGAACAGCTCTTTGTATTTCCTGCATAAGACACTTGTACATGCATAGAAGTAGCTATGCAGAAAACATAATCTTTAAAATGACCAAATGTGAGCTCTACAGAAAAAGAAATAAAAAAATTAAGAAACACAAAATCACTTTCACTGTCTCTAAGGTCTTTTCAAAATATTGTGCACAGAGATTATTAAATTGATGTCAGAAGTAGGTATACACTTGAGGTCATTCTAACTGACCAAGGACAACTTTCATGATAGAAATTTTAAAATATGAAGTTCATTATGTTGGCTTCCAGAGTCTATGTATGATACATCATAGATGGTCATGTGGAAGCACATGGAGGATGAGTGAGCTCACACATTCTTGTCTTTGGCCACGATCTAATGGTCTTGTTTCTCTTGGAGCAACAATATAACAATATGCAGTCATAGGGAGGTCGCTGAAATGGAATCCTCATATGACTGTTATTAGTAAAATAAGAATTATTACCAATTGCTTTTAAATCCTGGACTTTTTCAAGATTTGAGTTAATCATTAGATTAGTCTTGCAGATTGTAATAATCCTCTGCCTCTATTCAGTTCAGAGGTGATATTCAACACAGTGGAGATTCTTACATGGAAGTTGAGGTTGCAGGAGAGTTTGGAGTCAAACTGTCATTTTGCTACAGAATTGGGGTGTTCCCTTATGAATTAGTAGGAACTTGTGCATATTATGCTGTCACTTCTGCACAAACCATTTTGGAAGAGGTATCATTGTTCTGTGGTGCTACTGTGTTGAGAGTTGTTTGGTTGATTTTGTTTCTTTTACTGTAGTAAGATACATTATTTATTCTCTTATAATATGTATATGAAACCATATCTCTACTAGATGTAGATGGAAGCTGAGAATTTCAGGTAGGTCACAGTCACATTCGACTGGAAAGCAAGAGAACGCTGACTTTCACAGAATCACAGAATGATAGGGGTTGGAAGGGACCTCTGGAGATCATCTAGTCCAACCCCTCTGCCAAAGTAGAATAGAATAGAATTACCGAGGCTGGAAAGACCTCTGAGATCATGCTGTCAGGCAGAGAATTGAGCCAATTCTCTGTGATTTCAATCTCAGCATTTGCTTCATTTTGTGAAAATAAAAAGGGTGCAGAGGTGGGTATGAACATATCATCAGAATTTTTTTGCCTCATGTCTCGATTTCTGTGATAATGAATAGCTCCGTAAAACTGGTTTGATTTTGGCAGACTGTGAGCCATATTCATTATTTGTTCTGCAGTCCTCCTGCTTAGTACAAGAGATTCTATTGCTCCTGTGTGTGAAGAGGAGAGGTCATGTTTGCTCCTTAAAGTCATGGGTGAAGAATAACAGAATAAATTGGAGAAGCTAGAGAGAGTGGAAAAAGAATGGAGCATACCAGAACCCTATTCTTTGTTTGTTTGTTTGTTTTTTTCTTAAATAAGAAGTAAATGAATCAGGTGTTCTACCAGCATACAGTGATGCTATGGGTTTCTATGGGAAAGAATGTGAGGCCAGGTCTTTTTCTCTATGGAAGGACTTAGGAATATTGAAGGACTATAAAAAAAGTGAGAATCAGAAGCTATTCAAAGAAGTTCATGTAGTCAAAAGGTCTCTAAAGTTTATCCTTGCCTTATATTTGACATTAGGGACAACGCTGTGTGTTCCTTTCACTATCTTGTTATTTCAGCCAGTCCAACTGACTCATACATTCATTAACCTCTCTGAAGGAACTGTTGTTATAGACATGGCTGCCTCCCATCCGCAGGGTGTTAGAAAGATTCCCCATCCTAAGATTAGAGCTGAAATCAAATGACAAGAAAAAGACGAGCAATTCAACTGGAGATTCACTTTGCATAATTTCAAATAAACTGTCTGGTATGTTAAAACATAACATCTAAGAGTCTGGATCCTACCCTGTCATGAAATCTCAACTGGGATAGACAGCTTTCTTGAAATAAAAAAATTATTAAAAAATTCAACAGAATTTACTTGGGAAACTGAAGAAGCTTGTAAAATTCTGGGTTCTCTTCACAATCCAATTCTAAATAATTACACACTGCTTAAAATAAGATGCATCACTAAAATTTTGATATTTCCATAGTAATGGGTTTACTCAAAACTTATAAAGTTTTGGGAACAAAACTGATAACTAAAATGGTTGTCCTCTTAAGTTTGTTTTTTTTCCCCAAGTTCTCCCTTTTAAGAATATTATTATGGCTAAAATTTCATTGTATTTACTAACACTTCAGTTTTTAAAAACTCCGATAGAATGTTTTTGCTTTTTAGAAAATCTCTGGAGAAAGGGGAAAGAACAAATTAGACTAAACAAAAGCTGAGAAAAGAGAACATATTTAACATTGTGTATTGGTTAAAATAACAGGGAAAAAAAATAACTAATAATGTTCTGAATTGAAAACTAACTCTGAGTCTCATTAAAACCTTAAATGCTTTAGGCTTTCCCTTCTCTCACCTGCCACCCACTGATGACCTATGAGTCACCAGCTTCTTCTGAAATCTTTATTAAATTATTTTAAACCCTAAAGCCCTGTGTGATATGAAAAAAAAAGCAACACAACAGATCAGCTTTAATACTTTTAAATTATAAAATTATCTGTAGATAACAGAAAGTAGTTTTCCATGTATGTATCTGCATGTATATATGTATTAACATCTACAATATGCATAATTATATAGTTTTAGAGCTCATAGAGTAAATTATGAAGTATAATTATGTTTTAGGTCATTACAGGTCACTGTTCATAAACCAACCCTTTCAAAAAATTACTAGAGGACTTTCAGATTTACTCAGAGCACCAGCCTCTGGGCAGCAAACAGCATGTTAATAAGGAAATACATCTCTTCCAAACTCTTTTTTTTTTTCTAGTTAGTACAACTCAAAATGGCAATTGATTAAAAATTATTTTTATTCAATAACATAGAATAATACTAAAGACATTGTTTTGTCAATGTTTTTCTCTGTTAACAAGAGTTTGCCTTAGTCATTGCCTGGATGCTTCTCAACAATTACATGTGCAAGTAACTACCTGCTGTTTGTCTCACCAAGGCACAGATAACATCTCTGTGAATAATTGCAAGGTCATTGAAACCAAAAGATTCTTATTGACCTGATACAACCGCTTACCAAAAGCAACTGGACCTGTGCATGTCAAATGATGGGTGAGGTTCCTAACCATTATACTGTCAGAAACATTACAGATGCGTTTTAATGCTGCTTGGTTTCTGTTGTGTGTCCTGAAGAGTAGTCATTGTGAGTACCTACCTCCAGGAGAGATTTTGCAGATGTAGATTCTGCAGTGTGAAAAAATCACTGTTAGTTACACCACTAACCAAAAGGGATGTATATGAGTCCATATCCCCTTCACATGTACCTTTCACATATACTCGGCAGATCAGGATTTTCCAGCAGATGGCTTAGGGGCATCCTGATTCAGCATTTCAGATTTGACTAATTTTGCTAGAATTGTTATTCTTCTTGTGTATTGTATAGGAAGTTAAGTAATTTAGCTATTAATTAGGTATAATTTCATTATCCTACCATGCAGCAAGGTTTTTAAAAGGTAAAGTGTGTAGCATTTCACTCCTTGAAGTCACACCATGAGTTTGTGATGGAACACAAAACACATCGAGGCATCCAGAGTGCTGTTCAGTCACTTAAGTGCTTGGCCAACTCTTCTTTGCCACCTTCCCCTAGAATATGGGCTAGTATAAGTTCAAATAAAAATTCTTTCCCTAAATTCACAAAGGACCAATGCTTAAAATATCAACAAAGGACCTGATGAGTTGTAGCAAATAGTTAACAATAGCAAAGTAGGTGATGCTCTATAGCGTGCACAAATAGAGTGATGTGAGGCAGAGAATTGTGTAGGGATGTAGTCTTCTCTATGGTGAAGTGCTTAAGCTTAAGTTCAAGCACATGAATAACCTTGTAGAAATTATTTCAGATTTGCTTAGTTTCATTTAAGCATGTGACTAATAACTCTCCTAGGTTAGGACATTAATCACATCTGAATGTGTTCATCAATAGGTAAGATGATAATTCAGATGTGGTCATTTTGTGAATATGTTTTTATAACTCCTTTAAGATACGGATCTATGTCACTGATGACTCATATGATGGAAAGAGCAGTTGAGAAGATCAGTGCTAGTACCAAAATATAACCTTTCTGAGACATGAACTAGATGCACTGACATACCAGTATAACTTCTCACACTTGCATGGTATGAACTGTAACTCTGTCATGAGACGCACTTTTTTTCCTCTCTTTTGTCTTTTTTTATTTTTTTTGCTAATTAAGTGGAACCAAAAGTGATTCAGCTTTGCTTTTTAAAATAACCTTTACTTAGGACAAATCTCCACTCTGGTCAGCTGTTAAGGCTGCTTTCAGTATGTTGATTAAGAGGGAATCAAGTCCACCCATTGTGACTTCTTTTTTCTCTCTTGTGCTTCTTTTCCAATGTATTTTTCTCTTGTCTTCATACAATTATGTACCTCCTCTTTATTTCTTAGTTCTTTTTGTGTTAACTTCCACTTTATACTCTGTCTCGGTTTCATTTCCTATTAATTTATATAAACATTTTGCCCTTTCTCCTTTTTTTTTCTTTTTCCTTGCTTGACTTATAAGCTCCTTCCCTCTTGCAGAAGTGAAAATATACCACCTCCATTATCTATAAATCCTCAGAGCCTTCATGCTTATTTCTAGGTCTGATAAAGAGTATATGCTCCAAACCTATTTTGTATTTTATCATGTTGGCTTGTTATGCTAAAAGCTAATGTTTTCATGACATTTTCATAGAATCCCCAGTCTTAGGACTAGTAGGTTTCATACAACTTGACTTTAAAAAAAAATAAAAACCACAGAACTGCCTCATCTGTAAAGATACAGACATTTCTACAAAAAGAAGACAGATATTCTATATCTCTATCAGAAAAATATCTTTTGAGAAAATTATTATATATCTGCTTAAGAACCTATGTGGGGAAAAAAAAATTACATTTGACTGTAGGTATGCAATTATAAATAATTAGAACACAGTGAATAATGGCTACATCCTAGTGCTGAATCATGGACCTCTCTTTCCTTGAGGTAGATCACCAAAACATATAGTGTTTTTAAAATTAATTATTTGCAAAGGTTAACAAAATAATTGATGGGACATTTTATGCATATCAAAGAACTTTTGGTCCTTTTCTAAACTTGTAATAATGTAGATCATCTCAACTGCTGACCTTCAAAAGACCATATTTGACGTCACCAAGTTCTACTGAAATGACTGCCTGCTCATTATGTTCATAGCACAATGAATTTTCTAATCCTCACACATAAGCAGATTACATTGTTTTCTAGTAGATGCTGCCCTTTCCTTTTTATAAGCACCTTGTCAGACACTAGGTATTATTGGGGTAGAAACATCTTTTATAGTTTTTCTAAAAGCCTACTATAACTTCTTACGAAGTAATAGAAGGGATGAAAAGAACAAAAATATCTATAGGATTTTTTTGAGAAGAAAATGTACAGGAAGGAAGGGGGCGCTGTTTTTCCCACAGAAGGATGAGCATACAGAGAAATGACTGAAAATGAAGAGCTTCATGCCTTTGTTTCTGGAAGAAATTAACCTGCCACTGGTCTCTTTTCACTGTGCCTTTTTTTTTTTTTTTTCTAAACAGCCTCTATTTTCTATTTCTGTGTCTGAGACAAGATTTGAAAAATTAGTGCTCTTTAGTCCTATCTCTTGTACTCTAGCATCAAGGAAACACCTGTGTTTCTTATCTCAAAATCTAGCTTAGTTACCTGAGTGACCTGTTGACTTTTACTGTGTTCCCAGGATTCTTTAACAAATTGAAGTATTATTCTGCAAAGCTCTTTCATTTAAACTGAATTTATTCAATTTAAATGACTTGTGGATGCACAAGTCCTCATAAAAATAATTGGAGATGGGTAGAAGTTCTGGATTCATTTTGGCCTAGTATAACATGTTTTGTAAATTAGCACATGGATAATGTGCTAAAATTATCTATGTAGCTATTTAGATATAAAAATAATAAACCAAGTGGGTCTATAGTGATAAATTTGTCCTGTTCTTGACAGTCAATCTAGCTGTACTTGTCTGTCTTCCAAGAGAGAAAAAAAAAAGCTTAAGAAGCAGTACATCTTTTAAAATAACAAGGAGAAGGAGTGCAGTACTTAAATTCACACAGTCTATCTGAATAGCAAGAAATGCAACATTTCCTTAACTATAGTAAAGCTAAACTAGAGACAGCCCACAGATATGGGCAGTTGGTGAGTGGGTAGCACTCCAGTACAGTCATGCCTGAGGAGTAATTGCATTGTAATTGGTAGTTTTTGCTTTCACTCTCACTTATCCAGCTTCCAGCACGTGGATACTCTTCTCTACCCTCCGCTTCCCTTACCTGCCATGGACTGGGGGATTGAAGACAACTGAGAGAAATTCTAAAATGTTCCAAAGAAAATTAAATTTTTCTCTCAATATTTTTAACAGGAAGACATATCTGTTTGGTTTTGTAAAGCTGAGCTGCTGCAGTGTGAAGCCTTTATGAATTGTCCAAAATATACAGTGCTGCATCAAGTTCTCTACTGTCTGCTCCTTAGATTACTTTTATCCCACAGTAATTGCCTCCTTATTTCTCAGTAATTTCATACCAAAGGACAGTGAAAATAGATGGTCCTGCACAACAAGCTACCAAACAATCTCGGGTCCTTCTTATATGTATATTGGGGGATATTGTTTCCAAAACAGATTATGTTTTCTTTTCTGAAAACATCCCACTCACCAGCCCTCAGGGTCATGTTCACACTCTTACTCAACTGTTACACAGTAGGTAGGAAGAATCATGTGGAATACATTGGACTTTTATGTGGAAAGGCTTGGCATATTGGCCAGGGAACACTGTAAAACTTCTAGATATGTTCTCTTTTGTAGCGTTCAACATTTTGCTTTGAATACCATATAAAAGTAAATTTGTCACCCACAGAACTCTTCATTCTGCTGTCACATCAATGAATCTGCCTGGCTGGTATTTTGCAGGGGAAGAGTCCCAGAGAAACTGTGTTCTTCTGGCTTTATTATGCCCTGCTCTTCAAGGGTCTGAAAATAAAACTTATATCCAGTGCTAGTTGTCCTAAAGTTGTGGAAATCATTATTCTGAACTTATTTTTCCTCACCTCTCCAAATTTAAGACTAAATCCAGAACAGCATGGTTACCTTTGATATTAAGTCTGATTTGACTTTGTGTTTGTAACATGGCCAACTTTGTTCGCTTTTAGGTGCAGACCAGGAATTTTCCAAGAATTAAATATGCACTTAGGCTTTCTGTATTAGAGGTATTTTCACCAGCACCCTTAAAGAAAATGGGAGTTGCAGTCAAGGCAGTCTGTGAGACACTGCTATTTTGTATGTATGTACCAATATTTTATGGGATCAGAGTTTGCAATGCACAGATTAATTAAAGCACTACAAAAAAGTCAATACTAAAGATTGACGCTAACCAAGGGAAATGTCAGCTCCTTATAGAATGAAACAATGCAGTTTGGCTAGCAATTGCACAGATTGTATGACTGGAGTATAATAAATAGCATGATGCAGAAAATACAGCCAGCCTTACTTTAATGCAGTGGTACGCATTAGAGATGTTAAGAGTAGCGTTGCCCCCAAGGGATATACATGCATTACTATCTTTTAGTAAAAATTGACAACATTGTGAAGAGCGTTATGGAAAGCAGACAGGACTGTTATTCTTGGTTTTGCCTAGGCAAAAAGGAATCCTAGTGAAATCTACTTAGTGGCATTTAGAAATTTAGAAAGAAATAAATATACTTTTATATATATATGTATATATATAAAAGGTCAATGAAACTGGTCAGACAGACATAAAATTGCAGCACAGGTGATAAAAAAATTGCATCCTGATTATTTCTCTAAGGCAGTAAGACACTGATTGATGAAATAGAAAGGCAGACAGATCCATGGGAGGAAATCTGAATAGACCAAAGACCTTACCAGGATGTGTTATCGTAAAATCATAGAAGACCAGGTTGGAAGGGACCTTAAGGATCATCTGGTCCAACTTTTCTTGACAAAAGCACAGTCTAGATAAGATAGCTCAGCACTCTATCCAGCTGAATCTTACAAGTGTCAAATGTTGGGGACTCCACAACTTCCCTGAGGACATTATTCCAATGGCTGATTGCTCTCATTGTGAAACATTGTCCTCTTGTATCTAGTTGGAATCTCCCCAGGAGTAACTTGTACCCATTGCCCCTCATTTTTTCCATGTGACTCCATGTAAGAAGGGGTTCTTCATCTTCTTTGTAGCCACCCTTTAAATACTGGAACACGGTTATAGGGTCTCCTCTGAGCCTTTTCTTGAGGCTGAACAAAGCCAATTCTCTCAGCCTTTCCTCACATGGCAGGCTTCCCAGTCCTTATATTGATATAAACTATATTTAGAGTTATATTTCATAACTGTCAGTCAAGTTTTCTAGGAAAGACCACAGTATAAAATACATCCACAATCAGTGTGGTGTGATACATGAATGCAACCTTTCCTAGCAACTGAGTTGCTGTTGCTGTAGATAGTGGTTCAAAATTCAGTGCATACATATTTTTGAATAATATAAAAACTCAACCCTTCAAAAGACAAATCAGAACTACTGTAAAACTTAAGACACAAAATAAATCCATTTGTTATGTGGTTTTATTTGACATCAGCTACTGCTTGCTGCTGGGAATATTCTTTGACAAAGGATTGATTATAGAACAAATGAAAGATTACATCCTGAAAACTACTGAGATATTTAAAAGTCATTCTTCCTTTAATTAAAAAAATAGAAGGATGAAGATTATTTCGGTATCCATAAACTAGAGAAGTAAAAATACCAAGAGTGAATAAAAAATATATCTTTAACAGTCTTAATACAATCACTAGCTTATTAGACTTCTATGAGTTTATTTCTGTTAGATTTCTCTGAAGTATTCAGTGCTGGCAAACTCTGATCCTGTTGGACTCAGGAATACAGTGAGACCAATATTCTGTTCTTTAGAAATGTATTCCTACAAGTTTTATCCATGCATGTTTCTCTCATTGTTAGAGAAGCTCATACTTTGTCCCAAGGTCTCATGTTAGTAGGAGAGTTCATGACACAACTCAGTCTGTAAATATTTTGCAGCAAAGTCACTGTTGCCACCAACAAAAAGCCTGTACTTGTGCTGTTGTGATTTATTTGTATTACCATCCAAATCTGAAATAAATGTCTAGAATGGAAATCAGTTACAGAAACTGAGTTTTAAGAGTTTTGTTGATGTTCTGTGTTGATTGTTTCTGAAAATTTTAAGTTTACAGCAATCACTTGCAAATTTCTAAATATTATGGTTATGGTTTGAAAGTACCAGTCATAACATATTGCTCTCTTGTGTAAAGTGAACAGCTTTAAATGGCAATTTTCAAAAACAATTACCATCTCCTATTATCATATGTTGCAACAAATAAGTGTGTATATCTAAATCATGCCAGTTCATCCTTACGTATTAAAAAATTGAAGTATTGTCATGTTGCAATATGCTTTCAAAGTGGTAGTAGATGCATCAGTAGCAAGCTCTAATCCATGAAAACCACAGAATAAATATATTTTTACAGTTTTAGTTTGACAATAAGTTTTAGTGTACGAGAAGAAGCAATAGAAAAAGCAAAATTTAAATATATATATTAAACTTAAAATTAAGTCTTGACAGTTGCACACCAGTATAAATAAAAATGGTTGTAGGCATGCATCTATTATTAGAAGCAAACTAACAAGTTGAAAACATTGAAACATAAACATCTAAATTACTGTTCACTTTGTGCTTCATTTTAAATAATGGTGTTAAACTCGGTAGGATTATGTAACATACATTATAAAGCTGGTTAATGAATGGAACTAGCTGTCAAGATATCAGTTCTTTTCGCTTTTGACAAAACCAGGTGATCTGTTTGTGTGTGTGTTTGTCAGCCTAGCAGGCCATTAGTAAAAAGGTCACAATGGTCAGGTAATGATGATATGGTAAGGGTCTCTGATGCTGACTTCTGTATTACTTGCTGAAGTTGACTTGTGTATTACTGTATATTTACATATCTAGAGTGAACCTGTACACTCCACACAGATATGTATTTGACAGCAGAGACTTAAGGATATAGCACATTGCACTTGCTAGATTTGTGGAATTACAGGCTGCAAGAGTTTTTTTTTTCCAGTTTCTGTGGCTTGTAAATAACAGCAAATTCCTGAGATGGCCTATTCACTGCAGCAATTAAATGTCTTTGGGAATTGTTGAGTAGCTTATCCTTCATTTGAAAAGGCTCTACTGCTGAAAGCAACCATCAAGGGTAATAATGTGTGATTAGGCATGAAATGTGGTTTCTGAGCCCCATTGTACCTGTTGCATACATGGCTCTTGATTTGTTAGAGTTCAGGAGATGCATGGAAAGCTGGTCAGCTTTGGGTAGATGATTCTGACATGCTGGGCTTCTTCCATTTCTTTCCCTCAGATAAACACATATAGGTATTTTAAAGGTCATAAAATGTAAAGAATATCGACCCCAACATGCAAACTCCAACACAGGTGAGGAAAAAATTCACATTTTGATGCATTCTATTGGTGTCTCAATGTCATATCATTTGGCTTTCAGTCTTTTAAGCAACTCCTCATTCTATACTATATGCCTAAATTTTCTATAAAGCATACTGAGAAAGTCAATATTGAAGAGTGAGATTCACAGAAATTGTTAAACTTAATAGACAACTTCCCAAACTCATCTGTGGGAAACTGAAAAAAGGGAGTGGGATGGATGTCTAGCTCTGGATGACAAGGAAACAATCATTTCTTCATGAATTTTCATGTTAAGCAACCAAGCCACATAACTTTTCTCTCAAATATAAATAGTTACTTATATTCTTACCTCACTGTAACTAATAGTTCAGTGAAGAAGGTGCCTAGCTAGGAGATAAAATAATTTACATTTGCTTGAAAGCAGTCAAATACCCTGCTCCATTTGGAGAACATTTTGAGTCCCAGTTCCTATACTGTTTTGATTTCCAAGATAATGCCCTAAGGATGTAGGATTTAGTCTGTCTTCTAGCCTCCTTTGAAGGTTTTTCACTTTGAATAAATAACCAGTAATACACTGGGAAAAGGACCTACACCTGACTGTCATTTGATTCTAATCGAGTGTTTTATCACAGGACTTGTAGAGGGAATCTCTGATTCATTCTTCTGATAGGACTAAAGCAAAAGGAGTGGAACATGTGAGCAGCTTAAGGTCAATGCACAGGGAGACAGGATTTAATGCAGAGTTACTCAAATGAAATGTAAGGAAGCTAGGTAGCTAGAGTGAAGGTTGGAGTCTAGTTGCAGAAGCCAAGGGTTCTGCTTAGGCTAATATTTTCAGTTAATTAACATTTAACTTAAGTTGCAGTTAATCTTCCACAAAACGCTCTCTAAAACCAACTCACTTCGTTGGAGAGTTGATGATCACGTCCTTCAAAAGCTGAGCCTTTCATAATCAATGTAGGAAGCCAGACTGCACACAACCCAGTGCTCCTTTGAGAGTCTGGCTGGGTACCCTGGAAGATCCCAGAGCTGGTGAACTCTGGACCGTTTTGGTGTTTTATTAAATTAATAAGGTGATGTCTAAATTGACCCAGAAGTTAAGTGGGAGGTGAAAACACATCTCTTGTATCACTTGCCACCTAACTAAGAGCAATAATATTAATCAAAGTTAATAAAAACTTGTAATCAGTGAGCAGGAATAAATTGACACTGAAAATTGAGACTTGGTGTTTGAGTGACTCATACAGTAACTTTAGCATTTTGCTCTGAGCATTAGGAACTAATGACATAATCATATATAATTATTTTAAATATTTTATAAACTGCAGTGAATTTCCTAATTCTGTTTGCTAATTATGCAGTATAATTTTAGGAAAATTGCATGGATGCTGTAGTATAGAGAGGATGAGTCATTTGTCACCACAAGATTGTAGAGAAATCCTCAGTCCTATAAATAGAGCCATAGGCATTATGTATATACTGTGTCTTTGTATTTTGTGGGTTTTTACAATACCTGTCTCTCTAGGTACTATTGCTCTTTTGGTATATAATAGTACAAATGTTATTTTATCTCAATACTAAAGAGTACTGGCATCTGTTAGAAACATCATTCTTGAGCTACAGCAGAACAATGAGCCCTCTAAAACATGGCTAGATTATTTTAGGAAAATATATAAAGCTCCAACTCCTAGGTATTATAGAAGCATAGAATGAGAGTTCACCATCTAAACAGACTTGATCAAGGAATAAGGAACAAAAAAAATGTGTGAAGAGATTGGAAATTTTTATTCAGAAAGTCAATGACAGTACTGAGAGTAGAATTCTTAGAAGCTTTATACTATTATTAAATACTAATAATAATAATTATAGTACTGACTGATAGCTTTGGTTAGGATTAAATTATTATTGAGTACAAAATCAGCAGACAGAAAGGACTTTCTGAAATTATTGTGAATATTTTCTTTCTCTAATCGAAGAGAAGACACAGATTATTATGAAAAGCTATAGGGGATGAAATATGGGAAAAGCTGTGAAAACAGGAGATAGACTAGGCTACATATTATCATCTTGGCTACATCTTATTAATATGCATCATTATATACAAGATGTAAAATGGAGACAGAAACATTCAGAATGTTTTCATTCTACACTAATAGGAAATACATGTCAAATGCCTGCCTAAATCTGTGCTCTTAACATTCATCTTTAGATGCCTGAATAACAATCTTATTCTTTAAAGTGCTGAGGTTTTAAATGAAAGAGGTCCCAGAGAGTTCTGAATATCTTACAAAGGAGGCAGATATTGCTGACATCAGGGTATCTTTGTACTGATGATAGGGTTGAGGTATGGAGACATCTATTTCAGACCTGCTTCCATCTACATGGCAGCAGTTTCCAAGATTTGTCGTTCCCATTTCACATCCAATTTCCTGAGGGAGTATCCTGATACTTGGCCATGGAAAAGAACTTGCAAGCAGGTCTTGCTGAGGTGCCCAACCATGTCCTCATGTGCTTCTGCAGCAAGACACCATGCACAGCCCATGAATTTGACTTGTAGGCTGTTATTGGAGGTACTCTGGTAAGATTTTATAGACACAATAGTTAGGTCGAAAAGGCTCTTCAGGGTTATAAAAGGAGAAATTGCAAAGAGTTGCAGTGCCTTCATCTAGAGCTTGAGCTAAATATCACAGCTCTTTCAGGCAGGTAGTTAAGTATAGGGAAGAACTTTGACTCATCATGCAGGTAGAGTACTTTGAGTTACTTCACAAAAGAAAGATCAACCTGATTCTTCCTGACGGTTTAACAAATGAGTCATGCCATCTGTTTTTAACATCTAACTTTCTGTAGATTAACTTCAGAAAAATATTTCCTACAAAATTACAAATTATTACTCCCATGATCATGTGTCTACTGATTCTTTAGTTAATCTGCACTGAATAAATACCCGTATGCTAATTGTTCTTTAAACAATTACCATTGTCATAGTCACTACTTGGCACAGGACAACAAAGGAATTCCCTCTATAGTGTTAATTATGCAGACAAGTATCTGAAGGAATGTTCACAGAACTATAGGTTTTTCTGGTTTGCATACAGAAATTAAAGACAGCATAATTAAGCACTTTTTAAGCACTACTGATTAAGAAAAAAAAAAAGGAGGTGGCTTGTACAAATGGAGGATGCTGTGTATAGATGTTCTAATTTCCTTTCTGATGTAACAGTTTCTTCCTGTTTTACTTAGCGTCTGAGAAACTAACATTCAAATCTATTGGTATATGTTGATAGCATGCTGTGAAATATGGATTTCTCATTTTCATTTGTAAATGGTTGCTCAAGAAATACATGAAATGAACAATTATGGTAAATAGTTTGAATAGAGTGAGGCCACATACATTAGTACACTAAAAGATGTCAGGTATTAATCACTAAAATGGACTACTAAGACAGCAGCAAGAAAAAGAATCTGAGAATACTTTTGAAAATTGCTTAGTTTACAGACAACAAGTAATAAATTGAGAATTTTGTTTGAATAACTTGGAAAATGCCCAAGGATGACAGGGTATAGTGGATAAGACTTGGATTTGAGCAAGACTTCTTAAAAGAAAATGCAGTAACCTCAAATATAAAAGCTCTTAAAATAGTTGTCACTAAGATCACTAAATAAACCAGTTATCTGCTACTTCTCAGATCAGCATACGTGTTCAAAAAAATTAGCAAATAACCTCTGGCAAATTTGCAGATATTGCTAGCATAAATGACAACAATAAAAAGCAGTCAAGGTGAAAAAGAACAACTTTTTCATATATATGAAAATATATATGAAATATATTTCATATACATATGAAATATGTATACAAAAACATTCACGATTCTAAGGAAGTTTCTTGACAGCCAAAAATCTAAACTAAACTTTTATTTCATTGAGACCTGAGACCATAAAGTGTTTCATAGAGTTGGTCCTAGACAATGTTCAATATTTCAAATAAAAGATGATCACACTGTAGTGATTACCTGCTACATGGAGCATATAAGTTTACCTGTAGAATGGATTCCTCCTCTTCGCTATAGATAATGCAGTCAGTGGAACATAAGTTTTATTAAGGAGCTGCACTGCGGGGAGGAGTGGGAGCTCCTATAACCAGTGCTGCCCATCACATGAATGTCCTGGAAATGGGCAGCAGCTGCACTGTACTGTAGTGTTCCGTAGCCACATGATGCAATACTGCAGGAAATCCTTGTAGAACCTGATGTTGATTAATTGTTAGTTTTTATCCTGTTATCTTTTCTGCCATCCCTTCACTAGGAGTAGGAAGATTACATTTCTGGGCAGCAGGGAGATCAGAAACAGAGAGTACTTCACAGTTCAGGTCAAGGGCTAACTGCAGAAGTTAGTGCACAGGAAGCTGGGAGTCAAAGTGCACGGCACCAGCTACCCTATGTTACATCTGCAGCCACGTGCTTTAGAGTTGTAGAGATAGAATAAGGGAGCTTTGTTTTCAAAAGTAATTCTGCTAATCAAAGGTAATTGGCATGTACATCCCCAAGTGTAAATGAAAGCTGTTTGTTCCATCTTAGTATGCACTAACTTTCTCTACAGCCAAGCACCAGTATGTTACTGGGTGGATGCTGAAAGCTCCACAGTAGTGTAAGCAGGTTGCCTCAGTTTCCTCAGCCTGGGCCTCTCTATACCCCAGACTAGTGAAATGCAGTGCATTGGGATTGTTCAGTAAATACGCTGCAGGTAATAATAATCACAGTAATGGGTATATGGGAATATATTGCTTCAGCTGTCTCCATTAATTATTCATTTATTAGTGAGATAATCAGGATGACAGCTTCAGCTCCGAGGCTGGATATCTGGGATAATCTCATTGTCTGTCTGGCCAGGAAATGGACAGGAATTTACAGTAAAATAATGTAACCTCCAGCTCCCCAGAACTGACACCCCTGTGGCACATCTCATCATTATTTGTGAAATAACTGCCCCTCTCCATGTACCTCAGACTTTCAGTCAAAAAAATTGCTGAAATACTTCTTCCTGAAAGTTTACAAGACTTTTTAAAACATGCATAAGGTTTAAACATGGAATGTCACTCAATAATTTTATAGGTACATTCACAGCCAACTTCAGGCTGGTCTGATGAGCCATATCAAATGCCTGTTTTTATAAAGCAGCTAAGGTCTTTGCATAGCCTTAAAAATCAGAGTTCACTGCATCTATTTTTTGGTAGTATACATGTTTTGCCATAGAACTCTCATAGATTTCGTTACTCTTATCTGCATTTTGTTCTTAAAATAAGCTTAACAAATATTTTACATCAACCTATATGGAACAAATTTAGAAGGAAGGTAAATTATTAGTCTAGGTTGTTTGAAAGCAGTGAAAAAGTGATTAAATTAATTTTGTCCAAAATACATGGTAAAAAAAATTGTAGATTAGCATTTCTTAGTGGATTTGTTAGGAGTTATTAACTTAATAAAAGGAGTTTGAGTAAAATGGTTGGTTCTGAGGATCCAGAGTTCACACTGCACCCTTTTGGGTGTTGGGATGCTCCAGATGAGCACTATGCTGGTTTTGTACACAGAACACCACTGGAAACTGGTTTGCAACTTCTAGTTTAGTTTTACTTTGCATGCCCTAACATTGCTTTCCTATGTGAACAGCATTGGTTACATGGATTCACTTCACAGAAAAGGAAAAAAGCCTTCCAAGTTGCATCTACATTAGTGTTTTAGTTTGATGTGTGATTCTGGATCTGACAGAGGAGTGCCTACTAACCCCCAATAATCCAGTGTATTCTAACCATTGGATGAGTGGGAAGATGTTACTAAGGTAGCTTTTCATTGGCTGTACTCCAAGCACACACTTCTGCTGCTACCTGAGGTCAGACCACCAAGAAAAATGGTGATCTAAATATGCCAGATAACTTCCTTCAGGTGTACTGGACCAACCTGGCAGTGCTGGGTTAACGATTGAATTTGATGATCTTAAAGGTTTCTTCCAATAGAAATGATTCTGTGATTCTATATGTTGTGGGTCAAATTTCTTAAAATCCCCCAGGTGTTGTAATCCTTCGTGTTAGAATTCAGTAGCTAGAGGGGAAGTCCTATCTTTGAAAGTGTCTCCACCAGGAAACACAAGAACATCTTTTGTTTTACTTTGTAGGTACTGTTTTTTTGATACAGAAACATACCCCATCAACTGTATGTTTGTTTGGGTTTGTTTCCATGTTTGGTGTATCAATAAAATTTGCACCTGTTTATTTTGGCAACAGGAACAGTTAGTTGTCTAGCCTGTATAAACAGTTCCCACCTGCCTTGCTTATCTCTCTTCCAGTGATAAACGTCCACTACGCTTGCTGTGGGTAATTAGCAGGCCAGTTAATCCAAGAGAGTCAAATACTTTCTTTTGGACATCTGGAAACACTGGTGGTTTGGTTTTTTTTTTTTCTACAAGCACTTTTGTATTAGAAATTATGAAAGACAATGCTTTTTTTTAAGATATACAGGGAGAAAGCAGAAAGCATTTCTAGATGATGTGTTGTTATGATGAACAGGCATTAATAATTGACATTCGTGGTGAGAGAGAAGACACTACGCACTCTGAGGGATTGTGATGATATCATGGTAACCATGAGAGCAAAGCCCGAGTGGTCTGTGATGACGGCAGATGTGTGCCTCTTTATACAAGCTGTTCCTCTGTTGGATGCTTTATATTTGATGGAAATCCATTTATTAAATTCATACGTAAAATATCCACACATACCCCTGAAAGTTTGCAGGTGACAAGACTAGGTCAGGTCAGTTGCACAAACACGTGGAGAACAAATGTCTATGAACTTCAAGCATCACCCTGGTGACCTGAAGCGGAATTTCTGTCCTTGTGTTACAAGGTGTGCTGTGAGGGATCTGCAGATGGGAGAGCCTGCTTCCCAAGAGTGATTGGTGAGGATTTCTTCCTGCATGCCCAGGGCACTGGGTGGTTTACCAGGGACTATAGTTAGCTCCTGTGAATTGTTGTAGTTGCAATTTCCTTTGGTAATCTCCTCTGTATTCCTATCCCAGGCTCTCCAAATACAGTGCAAAGATGTAGCTCTTCTGTGATTACAGGTGTGCATCCTATTGCTTTTGCTTAACTTAAAAACTATGATCGTATAAAGAATTTCTGTAGCTTGTCTTCTTCACACCCTCTCAAACCAGTTTACAGTAACTCCTGAGAAAAAGATTCATCAGACCTTTTTTTGCCTTGAAAATTAAAACACCAACATCCAAATAGTTACTGATTTCACTCTAATCATTTAGCAGCTCAGTTAACTGGGTTAACCATTTCCAAGGGCATCTTTTTGGCTGCCAAAGTATAATGCAGGAGGACAGCCTGCGGTCCCACCATTTCAGAATGGTGAAAACAGGCAGTTTCTGAGCTAAGTCCGGTCATGGATAATAGGCCCCCAACCCACTTTTAGCTGAGGTCTTACTGCCTCAGTTTTCTGCTGCCTTTCCCAAGGGAAGGCTGAATGCTAGCAATGATCCAGAGCATGATCCAGAACTGCTGCTTGTTTCAGAATGCTTAGCTAAGGGGTTTTTGTACATTATTAGTTTTTACTTGTGTTCAGCCATTCCCTTTAGCTGCACGAGCTGGCAAAGCAACTGAGTTCTGACATCAGAGAATCCCTCTGGTAGAAGAATTTCTTTGCTGGCAGACAGCTCTCTGCCTTCACAACAATGTTGGTGACAAGGGACCAGCCATCGCTAGGTACTGTTATGATGTAGTTACTAAATGTGTGTTCCTGAGAAAATAAACATGTAGCATAGTTGCAGAGCACTTGACATATATGTTCTTGGTCTCTGTCCTGGTATATGACTCTGCTGCATAAACCTCTCTTTTGGGTAGTACTTGTTTGGCAGTGGTTTTGCTTCAGTCTAAGTATGAGCATGTATATCTTGGTTACATAAAGGATGATAATATGCTAAAAATGATAACACATAAAGTTCATAGTCTCCTCCTCAGCCTTCCAAGAGAGGGATTGCACCCTTACTGCTGTTAATTGAATGAGTTTGCTTGTTACTTCCTATTCTGCCTGAATATGCTGTTTGGGCAGGTATAAAAGTCCATTTTCCAGCCATCACTTCTATGGCTCCAAGTGTTAGCACATGTTTATTTGAGTTTAGTTTATTTGTGTAAAATACATTTTACAACTGCTGTATGCAGTCCTAGGTTACGTGAGTGTATTTTCATAAAACTAAGCCATCAGTAGGGAAAAAGAAAATGTCTTCAGTGTTGGAGTTTTAGCTTTCATTGCAATGTAATGGCACATCTGGACAGGACCTTTTGTTAATACATGATGTGTTTAGCATAGCTTTTGGCATTTCAGCCATCACTTTTCTTCTAAATGATTTTCAAGACTGCAGGAATGTGCATGAAATGTTGTCTGAAGAGAGGATTAAGTTCTTTGGCATTTAGTTATACCTTTATTGTTGTAGTTTCAGGTGGGAAGAGCAAGGTACTCTCCTGAGCAAATGAAGTGTCCCAGTCTCAAATGGAGGATAAGAGGTAAATATTAGACCTTTTAAAAATGTCCTAAGATTTTTTTCCTTTCTCCTTAGTTCTTCTGTGATGTGTATCCATGTTCTTAAAAAAGCATGGACACTTAACGCATGTATTTTGAATACAATAAAATCTGTGCTCAGATTAGAGCTGAATTCATAAATTTGTTCTTTATCACTCCTCACTCTCCAGAGGGGTGTGTACAGATAATGGACAGAATTCTTCTCTTTTTCCCCATGCCATTTCTGTAACCAAATGGTTACCAATTATCCAAATTATCTCATACATTTTTGGTTTTCATCTATATTAGTATTATTTCCACATAACTTATAATATTTTTAATTTCTCCTACTCACTAAAATATCAGGACTATGTTTATTAACTTTGGTGACAGTATTTATTACAATAAGCATTTGTTGGTAAATTCCCAAATATTTTGTGGTACAAATTGTTGCAGTTATTGATCACTGCTTACAGGAGGCCCCACAGTTTTCTGTATTTAAAGTGCAGATGTATACAATTTTAGAAGAAAATTTTTACAAATGCATAAGTTAAAAAAAAATAATTAAAATGTACCTTATTTGATTTTCGTCCCCTCAGAAGTAGAACACGAGGAATACTCAAACATTTTGTGTAAAGGCAAAACACTTGAGCATCCTGGGGGAAGAGGAGGGAAGTTTCAGGTAAGCACAAACTTTTCTGGTGTTGGTCTGGAGGACCTATGTTGCTTATTAATGGTCCTTTTTCACTTGTACTTACTCTTTAGACTTTCATTGCTACAAGGTAAGGTAAAGACTAGTTTCTACGGGTTCTGAGGTTCAGCCATTAAGGTTGAATAATTTTCACTGTATTTTTACTGTGTTTTTTCCCTCAGCATTGAAGAAATAATAAGTCTATGATTTAGCAACCAAAATTAACCTGCTTTGTGCCTATTAACATTCAGATTTAGCTCAGGAGAAAGTACTCATTCATTTAAAATATCTACTTTGTGCCAGACCAGCTTACTGGTCTTTACAACATAAAAATTGGCATTAGTTTCCCCACTGAAAAAAGTAGGAAGCATATAGCATTAGCACAAAACCAGTATTTCCTCTTTTCATAAGTATACACCACCTGTGTAGTCTGATAAATGAGATCTTTTCCAAGGAAGCTACACTAAATGGCTTTTTCTGTTTGCCAGGTCAGGCTGTTCCTCCCACGTGGTCAATAGTTCATTCCTGTCCAGTATAGGTATTTTCTGCAAGCTTATTTTTAGGCTGGATGAGTTCCCTGATGCTGTTTACATGGCTTCAGAAGCAGTTGCATGAGAACAACATGGGGGAAACAAGGAGAGGAGAAGCAAAGGGTACATGGGAAAAGATGCTGCTGAGCTAAGAGGAATGTCTGTGGAATCATGATTTCAAAACTGTCTTTGCTAGGATGATCTTGCTGCCTCATTTGAGTCTTGCAGTGTGTCTAAGTAAGTCACAGAATCACAGAATGATAGGTGTTGGAAGGGACCTCTGGAGATCATCTAGTCCAACCCCATGGCCAAGCCAGGTTCATCTAGAGAAGGTCACACAGGAATGTGTCCAGGCGGGTTTTGAATGTCTTCAGAGAAGTCAAAAAGCTTTATCTTGAGTTCAGCTCAGCTGTTTTGCTACACATAGCAAAGGCTCTATGTTTGACAGTCTGTGTTCAATACTGATTTCTCATCTCATTTGGTTTCCTAGGATTTCTTAATATCTCCTTTCCAGATTTTAGATGGTGGCGCTGATTTGTTTTGCTTTATAGACATTTTAGATTATTCTTTAATCTACTTCTGTGTATTGATTTTTGTGTCTGATGTTTCAGGTGTTACAAGTATTATTTTAGTTTTAGAAAGAATATCACTCAAGTATTTGTACATTATTTTCAGTGCTACATTGTGGCCAATTGCATATTTTCCCAGTTTGCTTGAAATAGTAATTATATATTTAATATAGAGATACTATGGGCATTCTAACAATTTCACCCTCCAGAATCAGATACCAATGAATTTTATGTCCCTGTTTTGTTTTGGAGATCATATTATTTTAGAATTTTTATGGCTAGCAGTTTTACTTGTTTAATATTAAAAATCTTTAGATAGAAATTATGAAATTGAATATGAATCTCTCTTTCTACCAAGCAAGCAATATAACAGAGTTCTTAATGTGAGGCAGTTTCAAAAATTATACTGTATTAGCAGAGGATGGACTACAAATTTGACTCGGGTTTCATGGAAGTTGATGGAAGTCTCTGCACTGGTACTCAGGGGGAATACACACTGGCTAATTATAGCTTGGGCTAAATCTCTCTAACTTCTCACTGTAGTCAGTGAAGAGAGATGAGCTTCTCCAAGGGACAGTTTAGAGCAGAAGCCAAGCATAGCTGTTCTTATTCATGCCCTGGAGGATCGTGTGGTAGAGTCCTCTTCGGTCTCTAATTATCTGTAAAACCTGAGGTTTCTATAGCATCCAAAGCCATAGCAGCTAATCCTTCCACATGTTAATTAGATCAGTATTATGGAATAAAATGACAATATTAATTTTAACTTTACATAGAGTAGAAAGTTGCCATGTTGGTAGGTTTTATAGAAATGTCTCTAACAAAATTATATAAAGCACATTATTTTCTATAAACATACATAAAGACAATAAAACTAGCACCAGAATGTTTAGGCTTCTTTTTAGGCAGATTTCTTAAAGATAAATAAGGGCTTAATGGAAGAAGAATGTGGCCCATTATTTAGTAGCTAATAGGTATCATTACTTACTAACCCTGATTAGTAAAATTATGCTTCTTGGTTCCAGCATACACACTACACATACATACCATTTTGGGGAAAAAAGTCTGCAAGATTTATTGCATCTTACCTTTGAGCTTTAAAAGGAAAAGATTAAAAAATGTAATAACTCTGATCGAGGCATTTCATGTAAAATACATGACATCTCATGCAAGTCTCACAAGTCCCAGTGTCAACAGTGAAAACATTTCTAATGGTTTCATCCTAAATCCCTGAAAATACAAGCTTGTAGCTGCTTCTAGTCAAAATATGACACTATGTATTCTTTTTAGGCAAATTCTTTGTTTGTTTGGGGGGTGTGTGTGTGTGTTTTTTCTGGTTTTGGTTTGGTTTTTTCCAAGGATTATAGAATTCACTTCCTCAGTTCATCCGGGCTGTATAAGAATCTTCTGCTTCCCGCATCCTGAGGCATTCTCAGCTTTGCTCTCAGTACAGTTATCAGCGCCACATGTCATCAAAGGAATACATAGGTTTTAGGTGGCTATTGAATATTATCCTTTCAAGACAACTAAAGTTGTACTAGAATGTATGTACTTTTCAGCAGCACTGCTGGTTTAATTAGTATGCATCTCCAGCTGCTAATTCCTCCCCTTTCCCTTCAGTGTGGTGGGGCAGTTTGTTGTGCAGCTGTGAAGTTCAACCAACTCAAAACCATTATTTTCTTTGCTGGGTTACTTATCTGTGAGATTAGTTCCCCTCTTTGGTTCACAGTGTGGATGAGTAAACATACCAAGACAACAGAAGAGATGATAAAATGGCAGGGATGAGAAGCCAGGATGCTTTAACTTGCCAAAGGTCAGAAGTTTTAGAGACGGTCAGGAAACCTTTCAGATATTCCCATGCTGGTAAAGCTCAAAGAAGCCATATTTTCCCTTACATGTACACCAAGAGCTCTTTATTATATATTTATATTTTAAACAACTGTGAAGGAGTGGGCTAATGAAAACCAGACATTAGTAACTAACAAATCATTCTTTCCAAGGAGCTGACTTAATTTTGTTGGTGTAACTTCAGTTCACACATTGCTTTATCTACCATACGTACATATCTAGAGGTTTTTTCTTTCTATAGTGCATTATTTCATTCTATAAATATAACTTCAAAGATGTCCACACAATAAAAAGGGGTGGCTGGGGGAGGAGGAGGAATCTGTTATCTCTGCTTGCTGAGTGATATTCAAGGCAAATAAATTCTAAGAATTGAAGGGCATTCTTTCTTCTGCTTCTTTCTACGCATAAGAAAGGGATTTTAAGAGACATGCTAGATGTTTAGTGGTGATGCTATAAAAAAAGAAATGTTTTCATTTTTCCCCCCAGTATTTGTGTCATACCAGAGATTCTTTTTTTTTTTTAACTTCAGTTGAGTGAGTTATGCTGGCATTTTAGGCCCACTTACAGAGTATTACAGCATGAGTATCATAGTGCTTTTTCACCATCTGTTTAGTACAGCCTTCCTACCTGTACACTCCGATATGATTCTTTATTCTTTCAAGCCAGACAGCCCATTTTAGAGGTTCCTGTTCCTAAGCACTTGTTCCTGACCCTGTGCTGTGCTTTTGGTTGTACCAGCGCTCCTGAACATGGAGTTACCTGGGTTAGAAAAAAATCTTCAAGAGTTCTTTGAAACCTGGATTTTGAAAAAGTTAATTGAATGAATCTACAGCATATTTCCATAAATGCTTTTGATTGCCACACCTCAAGTGACAATAAATTTTGTCACAAGACAGGAAACATTGGTAAGGGTAAAGAATGATACATGAAATGCAGGAGTGGGTTTTGTCTGTTAGCTTATGATTAATACAATATTTCCAATAATGCTATGATTCTTCTGGAGGAGATAAAACTTAAACCCCTTTAAACCCTCTCTTCTGTACAAATCCTCCCTCTCCCCTCAAAAGGTTTACATTTGTTCATTATTCATGTTTCATTGTGTGGGATTGCCTGTATATCCTTGCAGGAAACTGCTCTTTACAGTTTGAAATCAGGACAAGCTTTTTTTTTTTCTTTTTTTTTTTTTTTTTTCCATAGCCACAAAAGAACTTGCTTTAACATTTTCAGAAATGTTTTCCCAAATTTTTTTTTTTTGCTTCAGTACAGTCTCTTCACACCCTCAAAAATTCCAGCACCTATTTTATGATACTTAAAATAACTAGTTATTTCTTTAACTTCTACCTGCACCTTTCAAATGTATAGCAGATTGATCTCTCATTACATTGCTATCTATTATTTAATATCAGCCATATTCCTCTCTATAATTGTCTTTTCAGCTACATGTCCTAAGCAACTCATAGGATAGCTTTCCTAATCATCATCAACCATTTTTATCTCAGTTTGATGTCTTAATTTAGTGTAGTCTATTTTTTTTATAATTTCTTTTATTTTCCTGTAACTTATTCCATCTTTTATCTTTTCATTTATAATGAAATGTAATTGTATAGTTTAGCTAGTCATTCCTCAATTATGAACTAAAGTCTGTGAGGACAAAAATAGGCTTTATGTGATATGTTCTAGAAGTAGATCTTTAGTTAGGTTTAAAATAAAGAGGAATCTGAAAATTTATTAGAATTTAAATGAAGTGGAAACCTAAATCCATATGCCAAGTAAAGAATCTAATTTGTTTTAACCATATATAATATGGATTTTTCTTTAATTATCTAATCACCAAGAAAAATAAATTCTTACGCCAATTTATTATTCTTAGCTCTCCTAGACAACTTGCAGAAATGGCTTACACTTAAGACTGTACTACAGTCTCGTTGTGTAGAGATATACTACTAGGACCTCACAGAACTGCTTCAAGGCATAACTTAATGACAATTGCAGAAATTACCAACTTTCAGGTAAAAGAAAGATAGCTCAGTATTATTAATAAATACATTCAATGGTGTCACTGTAAATTGACAAACTTAAATTGGAAGCATTGATATCATTGTATGTCAAGCAAAACCATTCTGCTACTTGGTAAGGTTAGTGGATTGTATGAACTGTGATGATGGTACAGCTGCTCTGATAAATTGTATTGATCCTACGCTGCTAGACTTGAAAAGCTTATGTAGAACCCCATGGTACTGTCACTCCCTTGAAGGATCTCAAAATTCACTATCCATGACAACTACCACTTCTATAGTTTTTGTTCCTGCCTTTCACTTCTGTCATTTCACACAGCGACTGTTCAGGCTTTTCAGTAGCATAAATGTGAAAGAAGTGCAATACAAATATTTTGTCATATGGAATTTTCTCTATTTCAATAACTGTTTCTTCCCTAATTGATTATATTACATCAGTTACTGCCTACTGTGGTTTGTATCTCCCTACACAAACAAGAAGTTTTACCTCAGATATTAGAACTTTTGACAGACTTTTATATATAACAATAGACTTATTGACTTATAAACAGATAATTTACAGTGTAAGAATTTTAAAGTATGGTCTAATTTATGGCAGTTAGTTAAATTATTGAAAATTTGACAATTCTCTTTGTTATCCAGTGTTCTTATGGAAAACACAACATAAAGCTTTTCCTTTTCCCTTTCACAGGAAATGTTCAATACTACACATTTAATGTTACTGATGATAAATGTAAGTCTGAAATTCATGTCAACTCATTATAACTTTACATTTTCTTTCATTTATAAGCAATTCTCCTATTCCTGCCCCTTTCCACAAATAAAAAACACACTTTGGTAGAAACAGCAAAATGAGGCCCCTGAGACTACCTTTTTTTCTTTTACTTTCAAAAGAAAAGCAAAGATTTAAAAATCTTTTTCACTGAAGAAAACATGAAGCCCTACATTATTTACATGAGTAAGGATCCTACAGATGGAGCCTGACATAAGGGTGATTCAGTGGTGTGGGTAAAAGAGAAACATCTCCAAACTTTTTCATGCAACTGGCAGTCTCTCTCATCTAGTGTTTTTCTGGTGCCTGGAATGAAAAATATCCTTTTCATCTTCATATACAGTCCAGGTATTTTCTTCTGGTCACCTCACTGACTTCAGTGGACATTTCATCAGGACTGACTACCAAAAATCCTTAGGCTGAATCTGCAGCAAGTATAAATGCATGTAGCTTTGTTGACTTCAGTGGAATTTTGTAGTTGAGGTGGTTGGATTGTGTTTTGATGAGAATGTAAGCCTCTACGCAAGCATGAACATAAACAGATTGATAGAAATGCTTACAAAGTACCTCTAGAGCAAATTCTTGTCAAATGTGGTAGTCAAGCACTATAGTATTCTGTATGACAAAGGACTGTTTCTTGTGAACCAAAAAATATATGTTTGTGTAAGGTTGCAAAGCTGCCTTTTCATGTTCTTTATTTTTAACAAAATCAGAGTCCAGAATTCAGTAGCTAAATGAATACTGAGATCAGAGTTGTGCAATTTGATGAGAGCACGAGATAGGCCCAGAGTTCTGTGGCTGAGTGGTTTTGTTAAGTACAGTATAAACTGGTATGATGCATCTTCCGTTTTACTTTAATGAGAGATGAAGGTATGTATTCAGCTTCTTGTTGATCTGACAAGGTACAGAAGAAATGCAGAAACCTGATGCTTTCATTGAAACCATGTGAAATCAAGGGCCATCAGCATCTTCGCAAATGGTGTGCGAAGTGCCTCAAGCTGATGACAAAAATTGGTGTTCCCTGAATGGAATTCAGAGTGCATTTCAAATAGGGTGAAGTCTCCATTGGAAGTATTCTGGTTTGTAGTATTAAAAGCAACACAAAATAAAAATTAAATGAAACCAAAGAAAGTAGTACCAAAATGGATAACCCCAAATCTTCAGACCCAAACTGCATATATCCTTCAGCTAATACTAAAATATTTGGCATTAATCTATTGTTATGAATGTCACTGTTCTCTACAATTTGCTTAAGATTATTTTTTTTTCATTTTAATTGGCATTTTGGCAGAACATAAAGTATGAGCTAATGAGTTGAAAGAACAGACTGTTCTTGCAAATACAAACCATTTAAATATTCTGCAGTTTCTTCTGAAAATTTGTATTTGACTACCAGTTTCTGACCTCACTTACAACGCCATTATCTCATATTTAGCAGAAAGATTAGCATTTTCTGATGTTGTGTCTGTGTAAAGAATTCTCATATTTGGAGTACGTAACTCAAACACAACTTTAAAGTAACACATGCTCTGCAACTTTCTCATCAATGATGAAGGTCAGAGATTTTTATATTATTTTTATATATTATCTGTAGATACTTCAAAATATGGAAGTCAAACCTTTAAGAACCATAAGCAGCCTTTATATGGGAATTAAGGACCCCTGAATTGTCCTTGGTTCTCTTTAAGTGATGAACCAGTCCTAGTTTCAAGTTTGTCTCCATAGCAGCAAATGAAGGCATTCCTGTGAGATCCCTCTGTCCAGTCCTGTAGTGCAGTCAGCAGTTGTGCCATACCGTCTGTTGTATACCCTGCTCAAGAAGCATCATCACTGGGCATTTTCTGGTCCCAGGATTTTATTGAAAACTGTTCCAGAAACCCTGATGATTATAAATCTCTTCTTAATTTCCAGTCCAGGTATCATAACTCTGTTGTAGTAATTGTGGCATCCCTTTACTTCACAGAAAGAATGGCATCTCTGCTAAAACATTTTTACTTGTAAACTCCAAATTCATCAGAGATCAGAGAAATTAAGACTTTTCAGAGAGGCCTTGCTCATACACTTAAAAGGATGGCCAATGTTAAAAATAAAACATTTAATTGCTTTGGAAAGTGAAAGTCACATTTTGTATGTCAGTTGTATGACCAGCATTAACAGAGGTTCTAACTTGACACATCTTTGTGGGCTGAGAGTCTAATTTGGTACCAAGGTAGTAGAAACATTACCTGCTTTAAAACTCCGAAGAGAAGGTCCAAAAGACTATTATAGTCTAAACCACTTCTTATTAGCTCTGTATTTTTCTAAAAATGTTATCAAATATTTAAAATATATTTTCTGAAGCAAAAACCCAAAGTGAAATTTGTTTCACAAAAGCTGCATTTCACATCACTTGAGTTTGTATCTTTGAGAATCAGGGATCAAATGTTGTGGCCAAAGCCACAACAGTGCCTAAATATATTTTACAATTGTGAATCATGTGCTTTCAGGGAATATTTAGATTAGTTGTAATCTCCATAAAAAGCATTATACAAGTGTGCAGAAAACTCACCTTAGTAATTGTCTCAGTTTGGCAAGTTGTAACTATAGCAGTTGTTTCAGCACCCAATGACCCCTCCCCAGACAAAAGCAGGGGTGTGTGTGCGTGTGTCAAGAAAGGGATAGGAGACCCATGAGCTGAAATGAGGACAGATTTAATGAAACAGCAAAATTAATAATCATGCAAATATAAAGTACACAAAGTTATACTGAGCCCAGTGAATGTACAGCAATAACAATGAACAGGAAAACAGTCCTCTGGAGCAGAATGATAAACAAGTCCCTCCAGGGATAGCAACCCTAGCAAAGAATACCCTGGCCCCAGCAAAATTCCCCCTTTATACTGAGCGTGAGGTTTCTGATATGGCATATACCTGTAGCCAGCTCAGGTCAGCTGCCCTGGCCTTCACCACTCCCAGCTTAAGCTCCTGGCTGACACAAAGCTGCTAACAGCCTGCACACTGTGTCTGGCCTATGAGCCTATTCCAGTGAGACCAGGACAGTCATTTACAAAATTCTGTCACCATAAGAACTGAAGTTTTCAGTTGGTTTGGAATATATTTAACAGTGTCAGTTACAGTGTCAGTGATAACAGTAAATTATTTTACTTCATTGCTGAAAAGTGACCATATAGATACTAAAATAAAATACCAAAGTTTTTATTAGTTTTTTATTTTTAACTGTATGATAGACTTTGGACTGCTCTACAAAGGCAAACTGATTCTCTTATGGTGCAATGATTTACATTTATCTGATGTGTATGAAAGTTATGAAACTGTACTTCGCAAAACATATATTGGGTACAGTTGGTGGTCTTTACATTCCTCAAGCTAGCCTTAGCCTAGAAGCATAAACATTAATAGGCCACTACCTTTTACCTGATGGTACTGGCATCTATACAAATGCTCTGTTTTTCCCAGCCCTTCTCAAGATATATATTTCCTCCTCATAAATTTTCTAGAATTAACCTTGAATTCTACCATTGCTACATTTCACTTTTTCAAGGAACTAATAGGAGTTCCTGTAAAACAATATCAACCTGTTGCACACGATTGTGTTTTCATTCTAATGCTAAGATGGACTAAATTTCTGATCAGGCAAAACTAACAGAATACAGCCAGACTCCTTACATTGCATGAAAGTGTAAAGAATAACAATGCTTTTAGTAACCTCTGTTCATTAAAAGTTTGAAGATGGTTCCTTTAAATTTATGTTAACGTTGCTTTGCAATTTGCTAGAAAGAGAAAACTTACACTGACAAGGAGACAGTGATATGGGGGTGGAAAATATACATGATCCAATCAGTGAAGCCAGAGGTGGGAGGAACAGCTGCTTCTTAAGTAATGACATATAAGTAATATTAGTCCCATTGGTTTAATTACATTGTAACCTTAAACAACAAACATCTGTTTTCCATGTTTTCTTCCCAAAGGCCCTGACATTTCCAACATTACCAAACCTTCTTATATTTTTCATGATAAAATAGTTCAAAGCAGTCAATAGTAGGAATGCTATTAGTATTTAAAGAAACACCCAAACCCGAAGGCAAGATCCACAGAAAAAAAACATATCACAGTTCTCATTGTTTTCTTGTCTCTACTCTACTTGATTGTACGCTATGCAGAGATGAAGGATGAGGGAAATAGTAGATTGAGATGTCATCATTTCTTTCTCCTTTTCTCCTGTCCTCATGAATGTTTGCAAAGAACACGTACCTGTGATCTATGAGACATACTTAACTTTCAGATCAATTCTGTTTCCAGTATAAAAATAACTGGTGAATCACTGTGCAGATCGTAAGCATGTTTTCATATTCTGTTGTGTTTTCCTTTCTCTCTTTGGTACACCTACAAAAACAACCCATTTTTTTAGATCTTGTATACTTGGGGTATGAGGTACTGTTGTGATAAAGGGTGAGGGACTGATGTCTGAGTCCATGTGCCATAGAGGAGATTTGAGTGAATGACAGAAAAAGGGAAAAAATCCTACAGGGCAAAGAATTTGTTTATAGTAAAATTCAATGTCCTGAAAAATTGTGTTTCCAAGTAGATACTTTTAGATATCAAGAGACCGTTCCCTAGAAATACCTAAAATCATAGACTACTAGATGCATAGGTTTTGAAGGGACAGTTAAAGGTCATCTAGTCCAGCCCCCCTGCAGTGAGCAGGGACGTCCTCAACTAGATCAGGTTGCTCAGAGCCCCATCAAGCCTGACCTTAAATGTCTCCAGGGATGGGGCCTCTACCACCCCCCTGGGCAACCTCTGCCAGTGTTCCACCACCTGCATAGTAAAGAACTTCTTCCTAATATCCAATCTAAATCCACCCTTCCCTACTTTAAAACCATTGCCCCTCATTCTATCACTAAATGCCCTTGCAAACAGTCCCTCTCCAGCTTTCTTGTAGCCCCTCTTTAGGTACTGGAAGGCTGCTATATGGTCTCCCCTGCATCTTCTTTTTTCTAGACTGAGCAACCCTAACTCTCAGGCTGTCTTTGTAGAAGAGGTGTTTCAGCCCTCTGATCATCATTGTGGCCCTTCTCTGGACTTGCTCCATCAGGTCCATGCCCTCCTTGTGCTGAGGGCTCCAGAGCTGGACACAGTAAGCCAGGTGAGGGCTCACCAGAGCAGAGTGGTTCCCCATTAACACATTGGCTTGTCAGCATCTTCTGTTTTATATTGATTTTTCCATACATATTCCTCAATGCTAAATGAAATGCCTAATATCTAAAAATTCTACAAGAACAACAGAATAATCTACTCAAAATTTCTTCATGATTTGTTTGATGACATTTAATTCCATAAAATTGGAACTGATTTGCAATACCCCTAGTTTTTATTTCAGCCTCCATTTACTTTTTGTTTCATACTATCTGTTTCTATACTTTCTCTGGGCCTAATTTGAAGCTGTTATTCCTAATACTGCAATATTTTCTTGGAGCTAGATATTGTTTCATAGTGTATGCTGAGGATATAAATAGTAAGTAAGAATTGCTGAATTGAGATATGTGTTATTTGTGGTTTAGATCCCGTTACACAGGGCTTATCTAAACTGCTAACAGTGGCCAGGAAGCAGGCTCGAGCACTGGATTTCTGATCATCCACTCAGCTCCTTTATTTACTTTGGATCATTCCAAAGCTGGAATTGGAGTGCTCCCAGAAAGCAGGATGAATCAAATCAGTTCATCAAATTTAGCTTCCTCTACCTACTCAGTCTTTTAAAAAAAAAACTATCACAGAATGTTTAGCACCCTCAAATGCACTCTCATGCCACTGCCTTGGTCCTTTCTGTCACCTAAGTTTTGGGCTATGAAATCAACCTCTCTGGTAGGCTGCAATGAAGCCATTGCATTATTACAGACATTCTGAAATTTTAGAAGTGTACAGCAATTACAATGTATTAGGGCAACCGAGAACTGCATGGGGATCAGAAGATAGTGAGATCCATGGGCTAGGTACCCTGGATGTGGATAATCTACCCCAAAAGAGGCTTAGGTATTTGAAATCGATAGCATTGTGAATGTGAGAAAAAACATTCAAGGATCATTTTCTGCTCTTCCTAAAAGATTTTGCATAGGAGGAAGTAGTTCAAGGTAGAAATTTTGTTTTGGTCTCATTCCTAGTTAAGAACAATTGTGGGTTTGGGGTTTTTTTTTTGTTGTTTGTGTGGGGTTTTTTGTTTTTGTGTGGGTTTTTTTTTGGTTTTGTTTGTTTGCTTGCTTGTTTTTGTTTTTATTTCTTTGGGGGTTTTTTTTGTTTGGGGTTTTGTTTGTGGGTTTTTTTGTGTGCGGTGTTTCGTTTCTTTTTGTCTGGGGGGGGGGGGAGGGGGAAGGGCAGAAAAAGTATTATTCTAAAGCTCTTGGGAAGAAAACAAAGATTTTTGTCTGTTATGAAAGGTGAGGTAGGACACACTCACATGTCATCTCTGTACCAGGCCAGTGCATTAAGATAGCATGAAGGTTTCCTTTTCAGGATATAAAAGGTGTATGTAACCTGTCATTTCTTGTGACAGTAACTTCAAGAAAAACATGTAATGGCAGATTTCAGGGAGAAGGAGTATTTGTTGGCTTGTCTAAATTTTCTTTCTTCACTTCAAGAAGTCAGATGTAACAAGTTAAATCAGTCCTTCTTGCATTGACTTGGCAATATCTCCTCAGTTGTAGAAGATGACATTTCCTATTTGTTAAATTTTCACAGGATCTTGTTCTCTGTTCAAATTTCATCTCTGGATCTTGAGTTTGAGTGAATTAAGGATTCAGAAATAAAGTAACTTATGAATTGTAGCAAAACCATATCCATGCCTAATTAATGGATATTTTTCATAGGTAAAGAGCAGAGGTTTGGCTGCAAAAGCTAAAATCTATTGACATATAGTGAAAGAGTTTTCTTCTATCATTTCCAGTAACTTGAATGAATAGACAGGAATAATTCTAGTATTTTGTCCGTATCACTGATGATCTGTGTTGGACACATTAGAACCTCACTATCTTCATTTCTGTACCAAACGAACCGTCACTTCCATCCATACTAACTGCTGCAAACAGTGAATCTTCCCATCAAACCCCAAATGTGTGAAAGACTTAATCATCTTACGTAGCTGCTATGCTGAGGGTCTTAAAATGCAAGGTTATTAATGTAGGAGACATGTCAATCAATCTGCAAAGACTGGAAGGAGACAATGAAAAAAATGGAAGCAGTAAGATAGCATCAGTAGTGATTGGATTTGCTGCATGTGAATAACTTTTGAGGAGCAGGGCTAAGAAGAAGCCAGGTCTGGGGAAGTCAGTGTTACATCTGTAAAGCTCAGTTTTCTTGGATATTAGCCCCTTGTTGGTCCTTTTTCAATTTGAAAGTTCTACAGTAAAAAAAAAAAAAAAAAAAAATTTAACTCTGAAATAATATAATCTTTCCAGAAGACCACAGAGGATATTTTAGTCTGACAAATAATGCAATGCAATCTAGATTTTTCCTATTTGCACTCAAATAAAACCTATTTCCTTTCAAAATAAAGTCTCACACACAGTTATGGAATCCTTACTCAAAATAAACAATTACAGAAGAACAGTAGCAGAGAGGGCAGAGAGAGGTCATGTGCTTCACCCCTGTTTGCTGAGGCATGATACATCCTGTTGCTCCTGAACCTCTATCTGTACAGCTGATATTTAAATGTACTTAAAATGTGCTCTTTTTCTCACTGTGAATTTTCTGTAGGGCCTAATGACTGGACCACAGAATTTGTCCATTGTTTTATCCTAAGATAATGTATGCATTTCCAAGCAGAGGACTTAACCATCTTCGTTATATAAAGCCAAATATTCAGACAATAGAAGCTCAGCCTGTTGTCAAATTGCATTTCCAATTGACATTCTGTGAGACATTAGAAGTCACTACATATATCTTCAGTGCATGTGGGAGTCATGACATTAAAAATGACATAAAACTTATTATGCAGACAGAAAATAAACATTTTCTTCCCTTAAAGAATTTGAGATTGATGGATAATTACTTTGCTTGCCAAGGAGAGACTTCCATAATCAGTATAAATCATAAGGTCATTAAATTGGTAGGGCAATGAGAAATAAATCAATGCACTGAAGATGACTTGTAATTGCTTGTTGCAGGATACATGGCTGAATGATATTTTGTAAAGACCATACTGTGCATCTATCTAATTGGGCTGGATGCGTTAGAGTCTATAGCAGAGCTTACTGAATAAGTCAAAGACCACCCACATATGAACCAAATGACTTACGTGTCTGTGGGACACTCAGGAAAATCTGTGCTTACTGCTCCATCTCAACTCTATCAGGAAATTCATAGGCTGCCTTAAAAAAAAAAAAAAAAAAAAGATAAAAAAAAAAAAAAAAAAAAGTTGATGCAATTCATTTTGTGTAATGTTTCTAAAACCAATGATATGGAGACAAAAGTGACATGCAGTCATAGCGACAGCAATGCTATTTTGGAATGTTCTGCGTGTACATATTTCATAATTGGATTCAAATGACCAGAAAGTGACACTTCTCCCACAAGCAGACAGCTTTCTTGTAGCCAAATCTGATAAATAGTTCGGATTCAAACTCTCAAGAAATTAAGACTTTGTAGTTCATGACCTTTTACTACTGTGTGTTTATAAATAATATATTAATCAAAATCAACTTAATTAACATGTGCATCTGCAGAAAGGCAGTAAATAACTATTTAAAATTGAAGTAAATTGTGGTGCAGGATTATCAGTGGGCCTCACATTCTAGAGATTTGCTTTGAGTCTGTTTCATAACCTGGGCAAAATAAATTTGTATATCTAAACCCCATTTATTCTATTTTTTTCCTCTTTTGTTCTCAGTTAACATCTATATCGGCATGGATTAACTCCACTAAAAATACTAGGATCATTCCAGATTTACATCAGTGTCATTTTGTTTTAACATGCCTGTTGCTAGTAAACTAAAAGGCAGGAATTTGTTAAATGGTTTTGCTCATTCAACATGCTTAGTTTCAAGCAAATGTATTTATTTAGTACGGATGACAAAGATAAAGTAGTAGTATGATATTAGGGCTTAATCAGTGTCAAATTCCTCTTGTGCTGGGAGCTGTACAAATATAGAAAAAGACATGTTCCTTACCTCCAGATGTCTTAAAATTACAAATGCAAATAATAGGATTGGGAAAGTGATGCATCGTGCAAACAAATGACAAAACACTACAGCTAACATAGTTTTGTTAGTTATGTATTGTAGCTGGATTTTTAGGTGTTTTCTGCTTGTTATTTATTATCTGGGACAAGACATAATGCAAAGAAGAGACAATAGGAATAGCCAGATTAGTTACTGCAAAAAAAAGCCGGAAACACATAAAAAGGGAGAGCTATCTATTTGCCCAGTAAGTTACTAAGAAGCGTAAAGCAGGTCTGAAGTGATTATTTAATCTGACTCCCCCAGTTTTATTGTTTGTTAACTAAGAACAGGAAAACCCCCAAGTCTTAAAGACTCTTCAGAGTGCTCATTAAAGCAATTCTCTATCTGCAGATTGCCATGGCCACTATCCAACATGTAATTCAAAGAGAATTGAATATGACATCTTTCAAATTTCTAAACATTATTCTATATTAAAAATTGGTATATTGCCCCAATCTTTATAAGAAGCCAAAGCAAATACCGCATCAGAACTCCAAAGCTTACTGGCTGTTCAAAACTGAGATTCATTCTTCTGACCAAAGCTGGTCAATATCTTTCAAAAAAAAAAAAAAAAAAAAACCAAAACCAACTAGATGAGTAAAGCAAAACTTTTATTTTACACGTTTTTCTAATGGTTGCATATGCTTTTAAACTTAATTTATCTTTTTATTTAATGTTAAAGCTTTGATGGCAAATGAGTAAGAAAACCACAAAATAGTTTCCAGTCTGTTAAATTGCAGATAAACTGATTTAGCTGGTTTAGAATGAGGTACTCTATTTTCTTGAGGACTTCATGGCTACCTCTACTTGTCTGAATTATTATATTCTTCAGAAAAAAATCCAAGTTTTTTGAATTATGTGATAACATGAGCAGTTAGTTAGAAAATACACTGCTGTGTCAACCATGCTCAGTTTTAACAAGAATACTTCACTCCAGTAGTCACAGTCTTCTAGTAAAATTAGTTTACTGAACATAATAGAATTATTTTATTGCTTGATTATATTCTACTTTCACTTTCATCACATCTTAACCTTTTTCTGACTCGCAACTTTTTTTTTTTTGTGAGATTTAAACAATTGTCCTTTTCAGTTATCCATGCGTAACATGAGAGAAAGAGTTCATATTTTTCTGAACAGATGAAGTTGTTATGTTTCTGCAGTAGTTTCTCAGATGAGAGATTGGGCCAGATTTTCAGGTGCTGTTCCATCAAATCTAGTTCTTTTAATATAAAAAACCCAAAATATGTAGTCAGGAAGACAACACACAGGAGAGTTGAAAAGAATAGGCCTCTGAGCCATATGAAATTTGAACTTTGTTGAATGCCTAAAAATATATCTATGGAAAAAAGATTTTTAAAGATTTCACGGCTTCAGCTGGATGAACTAGAGCCTTAGTATCTGTTGCTGTTTGTTGCTCCGTTGCCTCATCTCTGTATAGAGAAGGGCTAAAGAGGCTAAAGAAGTCTCTGAAGCCTTTTCCAAATAATGATCTTGAGTAACTTTCTTTAAAGAAGTTTGCTACCAGAACTGGGTAGCATATTATGTTTTTCAGCACCACCAATGGACATTTTTATTTCCACCAGCACTGCCTGAATGCAGAAGGGGAAGCCTATAGGACACTGAATTGACACAGACTGGCAGTTGTACTTCATGATTGTGTGGTCTGTACTTCAGATGTCAGCTAAAGAGGAGCTGTTCCTCCTGTTAAGCACCTGAACTCAGATGCTACATGTAAAGGACACAGAAGTTTAGGTAACATTTTCAAGTCTCCGTGACTAAATGTCTTTGAGAACAAACCAGACAGACATTTAGGTGAGGAAGCAGACTAAAACATCTTTTCTACCTCTGTTTTCAGCAGTTCTGTGATAGACCCATACCATTCCTTTCCATTTTCTCTACATTTCCACAGTAACCTGGTAAAAGAATTGCAAATGTTGCAGATGCAATTTCAGCAGTACCTGGAGAAGCAGATGGAAAGAGGGAAGCCAAAAACATTTCTTATTTTATTTTGAGATTCAAAATTGAGGATAAGAGGTGTTTTCCCTTGGCCAGGGAGGCAGAGGGAAAGGAGGGATAATGCCAGCTGCTCTGTTACTCACAAAAGCAAGAGCTCACTAATTTGATGTTCTTCTCCACCTACATACAGAGAATAATCATCTCCTAAAAATATTTAAACATCTATACTGATTTCAAATAGAACACATACTTCCAAAAATGTAATAAAGAGATGTATGCTCCAATAATGAAGGTTATAAAATATTTAAATACTTCCTCCGCTTCTTTCAAGAGGAAATGCCAAATAGCAAAGAGGAAGGAGATTCCAACTTCTCTTGTTTTTAGTGTGAGGTTCTTATTCCCCTTTGCTTTATCACTCTCTTCTCCCAGAATAAAAACGTATTACTATTTTGTGATGCATAGCCTGCTCCAAACTTCATGCATATGCATTGCCATATGTTTCACACATCATATGCTTTCCTTAGTTTCATTTCAGGTTCAACATCAACACTCTTTACCCATCACGCTTATGTACACATACTTTGTTCATTTCACACATCTTCCTATGTTTGCAGAGTTGAATAGAGAAAGAAGCTGAATTGATTATATATCTTACAGGGAAGAAGAGACTTCCGTGCTTCCAGATATCTAGGCCCTTCTATGTCATCCTTACTCTCTGCTTACTTAATAATGTAAAATATTCTTTATGAATTGAATCTAAACTCCCTTGCTTGATCATGAGTAGAAATTCAGTGAAATAAAGAAAAAATATGTCACGTAAAGCATCAGGAGAGGAAATTGCAAGCAGATTTGGGTATCTATAGGCAGCATCACAAAATCGAATTTAAGGTTCCCTGTCACCGCATGGAATCCCCTGCTTAGGTTAAGGCCCAGGTTATCCTAGGGATAAGTATCCCTGCCTGAGTAGGGATCCTTAGAGGCCAATCTCCTGGTGCAACCTAGAGAAGATGTAGCTTGCTGCCTGCAGGCTGCAGAGAGAGCCCTGCTGCAGCTCAGGATGCTCAAGACAAGGGACCTAGACATACGTTTTAGATTCCAAAGAGGATATCATGGTTTTCCAGACAATAAAGTTCCAGAAATATAAAAGGAATCTTCCTTCTAATGAGTGAATGGCAAAGAAAAAATGACAGAAAGGAAAGGCTTGAAGTGGTTGTTTCCAGCTCTAAATCTCCTCAGAAGCTGCTATGGAACTGCTTATGGAGGATTTTTCATGTTTGAAGAGTCCTTTTAGGATATGGCAATGGATAGGTGAGATGACTGCTACACAGGGCACACAGTTGATGTTCTCCTGGAATTTTAAAGCGGTTTTTTTTTTCCCAGAAGTCTTATTGAAGTCTGGGTTTCTTTTTATTTTTTTTTTTTCAGTGGGTGGTAGGGGGTGTGGGCATACTGTGTTTTACCTGACAGGTTGCTGAGGAAGGAATGGTATGGATTTTATTTTGTTTTTTCCAGTGAGAATGAGATGATACAGCATCCTTTTTCCTGTATTCTGCTTTCTTTTAAGACCATAATTATATAATTACAGTATGCTAAAGTACTTGAAACAGGTGTTGTAAAATGGCATTGCTTATTATGTTTAAATTTTACAGTCTGTACTTACAGCGTACAAGAGAATCAGCACTTGGAACTGTGAATCTCAACATTTCCAGATTTATAACAGTGTTAGGCATTCCATCAATATATTTAGGATCTTACATGGGAATACTATATATATATCTAGACAATGATCCTTTTTATTTTCAATTTAGCATTTTACTTATGGCTATGGGTAGGAAGTATTTATTGTTGTGGATGCTTACAAGTAGATACCAAAATGAAAGAGTTCTTTTATGCCTTAGAGGAAATTTTTTTTTTCTGCTTGGTTTATTGACCTTTATGGTAATCATTTGGTTCCCAAGTTGAGCTGTCTAGTGCTGTTTGGTGTTATTCATGGACAAACTGACTTTGGGACCTATTTATATCTCTATTGTCCCTATTCAAATATACGTAATTTTTAATTGTGTTTCGCAGTTCTATTTCAGCATGTGTGCAAATGAGACTTCCTATTAAAATAACTAATAATTTCATGATTTGAATGCTCCCCTGGGAAATGGAATACCTCAGCTCATCTCCCTTCTCCAAAGCAGCATTTGAGGAAGGAGACAGGAATTAAATGTTATCTTGGCTAAGGTTACAACTGCCTTAGAAGGATCCTGTTCCTAAGTCACTACCTTTTGCTGCTCAGGGCAACAAACCCCAGGGTACAGGTGTGAGATATTGCTTTAGAATTCTGCAATATCCCTGTTCATCACCACCATTAACCTTTGTCAGGGGAGGCACCTCACTTGACCTCTACCCTTTCCAAACCCTAAATGTCACAGGAAACAACCATTCATTTGATATTTATACAGATAAGAATACAGCTTTATTCTCATTTGACATTTATATACAGCTACATTATGGTTTTTCAGATAAATGTCAAATGAAAGGTTTCAAAATCTGACATTTTTTAATAGTATGCCTAAAAATGTTGCGGTCAAATGAAGGACCGTGATTCATGTGGCACTTAGAATATCCTACCTGTCTTCTGCACACAACTTGAAGGCTAATTTCAGCTACACAGAGGTCAGTATGGTAGCACCTAACCAAAAAGAAGATGAGAGCTCTCTGGGGAAATACTCAAATTGAAGAAAATCTCCTCATTTTCATGTAATAGAAACTCTGAATATTACTATCAAAGCGGTAAACAACCATTTTAGCTCTGGAAGAGTTTAGTACTCTCTAACCAGGTTCTTCTGGATGTTTCACACATGGAGGGTTTAATGTTTAATACCAAGTTTACTTATTTGTAGATATTTGACATTATACAGGATTTTGATTTAGCAGAGTGATACCGCAAAGTACTGAATCACAATACACATGCAAATTGCACTTCACAGAATACAGGATTTGCACGATAGAGTTGAACCTCAACACAAGTGTGATTCCCATTACTGGTCTTCATAATATGCTCATTGTTAGGACACTAGGCATCCCAAGTTGACAGGAAGGTAGTTCAAGTCTATTGATGTCTTCAAAGTTCATTTTGTTGGTTTTTCACTTTTTATACTCTGTGTTGGATTGAGCCATGTACACACCCACCATGTTAGTATGGCTAACTCAGGAAGACACTCACACTCTTCATTAACTCAGGCAAAAACACTTACCCTACCGGTTCATCCACAAGTCATCTAAGGCCACCCTCATTGCTCTGTGTTGAGCTAAGTTTCCTTTGTAACAGATATGGTCACTCCCTCCTTTCTTCACTGAGCTTCATGAGCACCTTCTTCTGTACCTTGTGATCTCTTTCCTATTATATAGGTTTCTTGATCCATCACAAACTCATAGGCTATTCCAGTTCATTTTAAGGACTGATAGGATTGGCATGACATCAGAAAGAAAGGATAATGACAAATCAAAACTAGAGCAACTATTAATATAAGCAAGTTAACAACCATTTTTTAAGGGACTTTTAGCTATCTGCCTAATAGATTAAATTGAATTTTATCTTAGAAAAACATGCAAAGTTCACTTGTGATCAAAGAGAGTTGTTCTTGAGCTGGCCCAGCAAAGAAAAATGCTATTCCATTGAGATTATTTCAGAAGAAGAGTTTGTCAAAGGCAGATCGGATTTCTGGCAGCATTTCTTCAGTGTTGTTGAACTCTACTGTTGATATTATATTCTGTGTCTAAGAAATTGAAAAGATACAAGTAAATATGGACAAGTTTGCAGATTTGTCAATAAGTAACTTTGCAATCTATTTTACAGTGGTATAAGCCCTTTTAAAAAAAGTTTCAGTGAGATTCTATTGCCTTACAGGATATTCTTTTGCCATTTTACAGGAGAAAGGGACCTAGCCCAACATTGGTCCATAGATATACGCTTATTTGGTACGTACAGAATTTACTGCCTAATGATTAACAGATCTTCTAAGAATGCTCTATTTTATAGACACAGTTACTCCTGCTGTCACTAAAAGTTACTAGGCAACAAGATGTTACCATTGACTTTTTGATTTGTTGCAATCTCTAATAAGTGACCATTAATAAAAAATATATTAACGTTTTATATTTTATGTATACCCTGCAGTGAATGATGCTCAAAAAAATCTGAGGGCTATTATACTTATAAAAAAGTGTTTAAGAGGCACTCTTAAACTCTCAGGCACAGGCCTGTTACAGCAATTGCCAGCTGCCCAGAAGGAAAGTGGCTTGGGAGCAAACGGGCTCTTGTTCTCCTGCTTTGGCTCTGTTCTACTGGCAGTCTTAGGGAAGGACTGGAGTAATTTGTTCCTGGTGTAGGGTCTATCAGCAAATGTCATTAACATAACAGCCCCTTGGAGCAAGAGTTTTGAAAGACAGCAAAGGCACAAGCCATCGGGAATGCTCCTGGTATGGACTGTGAATGCATACTCTGTATGAACTTTAAATAAATAGCATGTGTGTGTGTGAGAGAGAGAGAGAAAAGGACTTCTAAAGTGCAGATGCAGATTTATTTTAAAATATGTTTAGGTGTACCAAATGTGGTAGCTACAGTCAGTCCTGAGAGTTGCAACAAAATCTTTAAAAATTGAGAAGGTTGTTTCTTCTTCGCCGATTACCTTTAGCTCAAACACTTCTATGAAGCTATATAGAATATCCTCAAGTGAAATTTGTCGTGGACAGTAGTTTAACTAGACAATAATTAATTATGGACAATAATAGGCAGGAAAAAAGTTTCTCTGCTTCAGCTGTATCTCTATGGTCCATTTATTTTCTTTTGAGTAACCATGTTGTTGACAATAATACAAAGAAATTTTGCTTACTTGAGACAAGAGAGCTTCTTCTTTGAAATTTATTTATGAACTTTAGTCCAAAGATGCAGCTGATATTGATAGAGCTCTAGCCATATCTCTTTGCAGTAATGTGTATTCCCTTGTGAGGTATTGTACTGCATCTATACTTTTTTTTTCATATTTCTATACAATCAAGAATATAGAGTTATGTCAGCTGTTCAAAAAGTGTTTTATTCAATTATACATACTACCCTTATGCTGACAGCACACCCAGAAGTATCTCATTATGGTTCAGACAATGATCATGAAATGTCATTAATCACCTCCATGGAACAAGACAGTGAAAACAGTCCAGAGTGAGCCAGTTTTTGTTTTCATCTCTTTCTACATGCCTTCTTCTGGAATCCTCCACTAAAAGAAAAAGGGCTGCTGACCACTGCCCCCTTATATCCCTGTTGTTATCAACCATACTCATTAAATGGCCATAAATCAAAAGTTCAGTTCCGTATGTTCTGCACACAGATAACTAACTGTATACTGATAAAGCAGGCTTGGGACCGGTTTTCCTATCAAGCTTCTGCTGCTCTTTAGGTTTATATGCCCGCCCACCCACCCTCTCCAGATGAGGAAACTGAAATCAGAATTAGACTGCTAGCTTTTGAAATAAGAATATACTTGAAACTAAATTTTTACAAATTATTCTTTTGCTTTAAATCATAAGTTTGAGGATGAATAACACAACATCTTGAGACAGGCCAAACTCCTATTACTGACATTTGTATTTTGTTCCTGAAAAGGAGGTTCACCCATCAAGATTTTTAAATTATATCGCCTTATCATTCCCACATTGCAGATGTAAGCAAGCATAATATGTAAAAGCAGAAAGAAAATCTGTAGAGTGAGGACTCTTTTCATAATTTTTCTGTATGTGCATATGAATAATGGCAAGGTAGAAGGGAGAGAACTAGAAAAATGCTGGACCGTAGAGCTATGAAACTGAGTAACTCTATTTACCAAGTGGTATCTCTTGGATATTTTTTTTCTTGGACTTGGGGATAGTAAGGGAGGCAAACAGACCTTAAATACATTCTTTCATACAATGTACCCTCTAATATCTTAAAATGTGCTTTACCATGTGTTGTACTTAATTGAACTGTTCGAATATACTCCACAAACCTTTAAATCCCATTTTATGCCATATGCCATAAACTAAGTATATTTTTGAATTTTATTCATTACTTATCCCTATACAAAGAAGCATTTTTACATGGATCGGAACAAAAATGTGTGCTTTGAATGTGTTTTAAAGAGAATAAAAAAAATAACACATGAAAACATTCTTTTTAAACATCAGATGGATCAGTTAGAAAAGAATGGCCATTGCCACACTTGGAATTTTGTTATCCTGTGTCTGCGCCAGGTTTGCCTTCTCACCATGAAAATGAAATTCACATCTGCTTAAGTTTTTTTAGTAATTTAAAATCCCAACACTAAAATTAGAAACAGGTGCCAGTTAAATGAAAAGGCCATGTAAAAAACCCTACACAATATGTTTTCCATAAGATGGGGGAAGTGTAAAAAAAAGAAGAGAAAAAGATTGTTTGAAGTCATACAGTCAGAGAATCAAGGAAACAAAAGAAAAAAAAATATATTATGAAGATAAGCCAGGACATTTAACATGATTTCATTCTTATATGTTAAAATCTGAAAGCTGTATGGCCAACAGCATCACTACTTCCCCATTATTTATATCTGTATCAGAGAATCTGAAGTTAGAAGGTCCATTACAGGTTTCTAGTCTGGTCTCTATTCTGGATGCATTTTACTTTGAGGGGTTTTGTTTGGTTTGGTTTTTTTCCCCCTCTCTCCATGAGAGACATATTCTGTCCATGTGAGAACAACTAATCATACATTGGTGCCTAGTATACAGAATAATCATGTCAGCAGCAAACTATGAACACTAAAGACCATCTAAAAGGATGATCAAGAGGCAGACAGCAACTGGACTGACGAGATGTGGAGAAGTGAGGACCAGATTTGAAATGGTAAAAATGTCAGTGTATACACATGAGTTATGGAATACCTTATTGTCTAAAATTTATTGGCAGTGATTTATTAAAATAATATATATAAAAGTAAACATATATGAGATTATTTCATTTTTAAAAGGATGTATTAAAGATATAATTTGTTCTGATAAAGGGGACCATCCAGTTCCTTACAATAATTAGGCTCCAAAATGACAGGGTGGGTAGGAAACAATCTATATAGTATGTCATTTTAAGGCTATGCTGGAATAATAAATATGGATTTTTTCTTGATAGAAAAGAGCTAGTTTTATAGTAAGAATGTTAGGGGAAATGATACTGTCAACGTGGAGAAAACAACTAATAGAGCTCCAAACATCTAAATCGTGTGCATAAAGGTTGAATTTAACAGGGCTGGGAGATACCGAAGAGTAAACCAAATAGAAATTAATTCCAGTGGTAGGGTCAGGAAGTATCAGGGTGGAGCAGACTGTGTACCAAGCTCCTTGATGCTTCAGGAAACTATTGTATAAAACCCCCTATTGTATTCAAGTCAAAACATATGGTAGGAGGAAGAGGAGGAGCTGCTTGCTAAGCCAGATATAAAGAGGCTTTACTTTTTAATTTAAGGACCAGGGATATATGGAGAAGAGTTAAAATTAGTTCACCTCTGATGATTTAAGAAGTATTAATGATTGCTCTTTCTCAGAGAGAAGGTGATTGTTGGAGGATCACACTACTGCTCAGTTATTTCTTAAGAATATTTCTTAAGACCTTTTTTCCTATTCTGTCCACATGCTTGATACTATGTCAGCATAAAAGAAGGCATAGCTCATGTTTCAAGTATATAATTTTTTGTTAAGAGTCACGAAGCTTGTAAAAAGCAGCAGTGGTCTTCAAACTGCCCAGATCAGAGTTTCTAACTATCATTTATTCAAGATTCTTAATTACCTACAGTAGTTTCTGAAAACAATACATAATATATGGCTGAATTTGAAGACAAGAGATCATAATTTTATTTTAAGGAATTTGGCCATACAACAATGCTACTTTACTTTGAAATCTTTATAATCTTACATTTTATTGTGTTTGGCATCTTAGTGTATGGATTTTGGTGAGATCTTAAGGAATACATAATTATTGTATTTTTAGATACATGGTGAGGTATCTTCACTGATAATTAGGTATTCTGAAATTAAGTTGGTCTCAAAGATTTTAACAAAATCTAATATATGGTATTTTTGTGGAAAATATAAAAACAGAACATCCTTTACATGAAATACCTTAAGTGTATTTAAAAAGTCCTTCTTATGAATGAAAATTTAACAGTTGTTCTTCATTTTCAGCACATATGATTAAGCATGTTATAAAAAAGATGACCCATAGGAAATTTTGAGGTTTTAAACTCTGCATATCATTGTCAGTTGTGAAAGAATGTCAACTGTTGAGAAAACAACTGCAATCCATGAATCTCACAAAATTGACCTACCTACTTGTCATGAAACAGTAGTACAGGATGAAAATCATGTCCCTCTAGTAAAGAAATAAAGGCATTTTGAAGTCAAAGTGGGGAAGTTTCCATTGTAGTTTACTATTATTCACTGTCTAAATGGGATTCATTTTTGTTAAACTTCTGCATAAATCTTGAACATCAAATTCCATCCTTCTCCCCCATGCTCTGTTCCATTACTCTATATTACTTTGGCTTTTCTTCCAAAAGAACTTTAGCAGTAAAACAAATGTTTGCAGCACCTGAAATATAATGCAATTACAGGAATTACCTGAGTTGAGCCTCTGTTTGGTTACCTCTGGGGAAGATCTGACAGTCAGGGTTATGATGGGAGTTAGCAGAGGTCTCCATGAGCAAGGACGAAGCAGAAAGTTCAGCTCCTTGTGTCCCTTCAGGACTCATCTTCTTTCCATTTCCAACTCTAAGGAATGCAGCCATGACAGGAATGCTCAGAGCAAGATGGTCCTCGAGTGATGCAGGCAGAACACAGTATGGGCAAAGAGCTCTGAGACAGGAAGGGGTGTAAAGCTGTTATGCAATTCATTGTGGAGCATAAGACAAGGAAAAAAAAAAAAAGTTTAAAATGGAAAATTTAACTGTCTGTATTTGTAGGAATTCCCAACTCCAGGACTGGTTTATTAGAACAAGGTCTATATGCACAATGGGGAATAAAAGCCACAAGATAGTGATTTTTAAATCGTAGTTTTCCGTGTGTTATGTGGGGTTTTTTTGCTTTGTCTGAATGTAGGCTTTTTCCTTTGTCTGAAGCTTTTTTACTGCATTGAACATATGACTGAAATACATGTGTACTATCTAATATGCTCTTTCTCTCAAAACAGTAATTTAAGATGAAGCTCATTAAAAAGCTGCATTCTGAACAGATAAACAAAGTGGTATTTTTTTTTTTTTTAATGAGGTAAGGTGATTTCTTGCTGCACAAATGTGCCTAGACCTGTAAAAACATCCTTTTCTTTCTACCCACTGAGGATAATGAGCGTTTATCAATGCATCATCGTATTTGCTGGTAAGACTGACTTAGAGAGATACGTATTAAAACTAGGGACTCCTCTTCCAATAAAACCATCAGTATTGATATTGATGTTCTGAAATTGCATTATTTCATTGTTTGAGGTATTATAATGTCATTGTCATAAACTTCCACAATCATGTTTGAATTATCGCTGTTGGTTTAAATTGTCATTACTTTTTTTTTTTTCTCTCTCTCTTTTTTTTTTTTTTTTTTTTTACATTTTTACTTACTGTTGATTATCACATGGCACTCATCAGAACTGTGGGGGATTTTCTTGGGTTTCATTGTGCTCTAAATAGTTTATCAGGATCAGAACAAAATCAGACTTCATTTCTGAAAAATCTTTGCTGTCATGTTGAAGAAGTTTAGGCATAGAAACATAGAATGGTTCACTTACTTAGCAGTTTTTATTTCTCTATTTGTTTTTAAAAGTTTGCTTTGAAGGAAGCATGGAAAGAATTAAAAAAGAGTAGAAAAGGTGTTCTCAAAGCACAACATGACAGGAAACAAATTCCCCCCAAGCCCACCTGAATCTATTTAGTTCCACTTAACATAAAGTATTCTGCATACCTTGGAAAATTTCTGTTATCTTATATATTAGACACATCAGATCATATGTGATCAGATCAAAGATGACCAAAAAGGCATATTTTTCTGTATTTTATGCTGAGGTATTTCAAATTGTTTTTTCTCTACATACATTGGTTTCTGACATGTACATATTATTAATACAATGATTATTACTTTTGGGGATTTGGCTTTTTTTTTTCTTTTTATTGTTTAGTCATGGTAAGAGGTAGAAGTTCTAATATGGATCACAGACCTACTGCAAATTTATTTTGCCCTTTTTTTTCTGTGGGGGCTATATTGTATTTTACACTAAATAAATTCTATTAATTTCTTTTTGTCTTCCTAATTTTTAACTAATGCTAGTCATGGGATTATTACTCATACCTAAATTTAGCAAAGCCCTAATGTATTATCTAATTTGCTATAAGGCACTGGAAAAATCTGGATCTATGTAAAATCTCTGCTTTTGGGCACAGGCATAGTGTAAGCAGAAACTTTCAAGGAAAAGGCATACTTTGATCAATAGGCATTTGAATGAGTATCTAAACGGTTAACGTGTATTGCATACAAAAAGATAGATCTGAGACTCTTGGAAACTACTTTACTTTCATCTCCTATTTGTTGAAAAATGCTTCCATAAAATAATGATTAATTCTAAATTGGACTTCAAGAGGTTTCTAATGCTGATAAATTTGTAAGAGTATTTTGTGAGTTATTGGCACTGAGTTTCTTCCAGTTGGGACTCTTGTGGAAACATACACAGTTTTTTAAATATCTAAGGCCAACTTGTTGGCTAATCAGAAATAATAAATACTGATCTCAATGTGCAGATTCTAGAGAAAGACAAGGGAGCTGTTGCAGAAGCAGATCATTTCAATGAATGAACATTAGTTTTGAAGAAAACTGAGCACTGCCATCTTTTGTTGGAAGAGACTAACTGCAACTTTCAAACAATATTTGGATCCGTTCTGATTTGTATGCACTACTCTCTATTGGAAGGTTTGTTTACCACTAATAAGACAGATGGTTTTTCTTTCTAAACACAAGAAAGAACATTTTCTATATTCAATGAATATTTGCTGAGGGAGAAAACTGCAAGCATGAACACAATTATAAAGAGCAGTCAGGACCTACCATTCTACTAGGCTGCTAGACTTTTATGAATGAAAACACTTCAGGCCAAATCCATTAAGACTAGATATGGCCTTTTTTTACAATAAAGACAATGCATTCGAGTTTGATTGGTTAATGTAGATGATGTTTTTCAGAAAGAAAATTAAAAAGTACTTACTTCTAACCTGTACTGCTGCTGAATCATAGTTTATTTTCTGACAAGACAGATCTAATCTAGGGTAGTCAGAAGTTTTTTCTTTTCTGTTGTGTAGCTCGGAGAGGGAAGAGTGAAATGCAAACTGGCAGGTAATGTACATGGAATCGCAGAAATGGAAGTTCTGTGTTTTTTAAAATGGTTATCAATTCTTCAGTTTCCTGAATTGAAAGATGTATCAGATCCACACCTACCATTTTTGTATGCATATTTTCCTCCCTTATGTCTGTTAGTTCTTATTTGAGTTTTTTCTGACACTGGCAAAATCAGGGCTCTTAACTCTTTATTTGACTGTCATAGAATCATAGAATGGCAGGGCTTGGAAGTGACCTCTGGAGATCACCTGCCAACACAGGAACACCCAGGGCAGGCCACACAGGAACAGATCCAAGTCAGTCTTGAAAGTCTCTAGAGAAGAATACTCCACAGACCCTCTGGGCAGACTGTTCCAGTGCTCTGTCACTCTCACAGGGATGAAGTTTCTCCTCATGTTGAGGTGGAACTTCCTGTGTCTCATCTTGCTACCATTACCTCTTGTTCTATCACAGGGCACACTGAAAAGAGACTGTCCCCTTCTACTTGACACCCACCCTTCAGATATTGGTAAACATTCATAAGATCCCCTCTCAGTCTTCTCCAGGCTAGACAGCCCAGGGCTCTCAGCCTTTCCTCATAAGAGAGATGTTCCAGTCCCTTCGTCACCTTTGTAGCTTCCTTTGGACTCTCTCTAGTATTTCCCTGTCCTTCTTGAACTGGTGAGACCAGAACTAAACACAATATTCCAGATGTGGTCTCACTAGGGCAGAGTAGAGGGGGAGTGTGCCTGCTGGGCACACTCTTCTTTATGCACCCCAGGAGACCATTGGCCTTACTGGCCACAAGGGCACATTGCTGTTCCATGGATAACTTTTTGTCCACCAGGATGCCAAGGTCTCTCTCCATGGGGCTGTTTTCCAGCAGTCTTCCCCTATCCTGTACTGGTAGTGTTCCATCCCCAAGTGTAGGACTCTACGCTTATCCTTGTTAAACTTCATTAGGTTTGCCATTGCCCAGCTCACTAGTCTTCTTGCTCTTTCTGAAGACTGGCATGACATTGGCTTTCCTTTTGTCCTCAGACACCTCACCTGTTCTCCATGATCTTTCAAAAATGATGGAGAGTGGTAGAGCAACAACATCAGCACCTCCCTGAGCACTCCTGAGATCAACCCTAGGATTGCAGCCAGATCACCTTCACGTCCAGACTGTAGTTTGCTGCCAGTGCCTCAGTAGGAGTAAAAATGAACAGGGAATTAATTAAAATTATATTCACATAATGTAATAAATGGGCTTATAATACATTCACTGCACTTCTCCTGTTCTCCTTCCCACCATACAGGAGATTCCATCCTGGAAGTTCAAGATGGCAGAAAATGCTTATGGCAGTGGGAAAGGTGTGAATATGCAGATGATGGAAGAACCCTCATTAATGTGAGTGATAAGCTTAAACTGTCCTTTCACCTGAATAGCTCTCTACTGAGAAAAATTAGTCCTGAGCCTGTAGAACTTCTACCAGCCATCATAACCTGCAGTAGGGAATATGAAACCTGAATTCTCTTACAAAATTGTGTCTGTAAAGACTTTCTTATATTCTCCATTCAGGTGCTACCCAAGGTTGAACACTGGCTGTATCTGAAAGGGTAACCTCTAGACTGTTGCTCTGTCCAAGCCCTAGATGATCTAAGCTCAATAGGCAGTACTTAATTTTTCCCTCTGGGAATATCCAGATCTATACTACAAATGTATCACTTTGCTTTGCCATTAAAATTGTTTTCTAAATCACTAATGGTACTTTTATATAAAATGTCTTTTCCATTGGAGTCTCTAAATTTAGTTTCTAGCTTACAGTATTTGACCAGACATTGGAGAATCTGATTTATTGAGTTCTCAAGTTTTCAAGTGGTTCATTTCCTTTAAAAAGGATTGAATCAAAACATTATTTTGCTTTATATATATTTTACAAGTACAGGAAATTAAGCAGCTTGTATAAGACAAATAACAAACACTTTCAGATCTTAGTCTTTTTCTCTGTCAAGAGCCCAGACTTCGTAATATTCCAGTAGCCTGTATGAAGGTGCTTCAGAAAGCGCATTGATTGCCACACAGCTCATCTTGTACCAAAAGTCAAGTGGGAAAGAAGTCCACTCAGGGTAAAGAAAAGACATAACCCTCCCCTTCCAGTTACCAGGACCTTTGTGTTTTGGTGTCATCTATGGTATCTGTGCATTCCAGAAGACTGAAGCTAAACAGATCAGTATCACTGGTAGCTTTGGCAAGTCTGTAAGTAGACTAATTATATGACCTCAGGTATGTCTTTCAATGTGTGGGGCATGGCTGGTGTGAGCCTGAACTTAGGAAAGAAGAGACCTTCAACCTCCTGTTAGTCATCTATGGAATGGCCTACAGATCTCTGCTTTGCCCTGAAGACTATCCTAAACTCTGAGATACATTTAGATAATATGTAGATTCTCATAACCCTTAGAATTCTATCATTCTCACTTCTTTTAAAATCCAGATTTGTGAAATATAAAGCTCACTAATCCATTTTGATGAGAAATAATTAGACTCTAAATGTGTTAATATATATTTAATACATTAATATGTTCAATTAATGGGCTTATCATGCAATTTTTATTCTTAGTTTTCCCAACAGGCTATGGTAATGACTGTTTCACATTCTCAAAAAATGAACTGCAAAAATCTCATTTTGCTCTATGAGTAAAAACCATTTGCTCAAACAGCAAAATATTAATGAGCACACCCCTATTAATCTCTGTGTCTTTTATTGACACAACTTACTAACAAGGTTTCACATTAAAATTATTGAGCAATTTCTTCCTATGTTCTTATCTTTCTTGGATATGTAAGCACTGAATTTCGAAAGACATAAATGCCACTTAATTCTTTATATAACCTCTCTTAGAGATTAGGCCATGCCAATGCTTCTATGAGTATTAGCACAGTTATGCATTAACAGAATGCCCAAATACCCTAATTATTTGTTTACTGTGGGTATAGTTCTGTTCATTTACTGGAGGTATAATTTAATACACTCATTCTGCCCATGCAATTTTTGTGTAAAATAGGGTGATGGTAGCGGTGGTTTTTAATCTAATAATATAAACACATTTGAGCTATTGCTATAGGGATTTCCAGACTCTTCCCCCACATACTGCAGAACAGCAGTAAGGCAGACTCCTGGTGCTGGAAGTGAAGTGACTAGATTTGAGTCAGGCATATCCTAGAGTGCTTCTGGTTCATTCATGATCTTGCACTTTCCTTACTAAGTTCTGCTTCCCAAGTAATTAGGTGGTATCTACTTACATGCAGTAGACTAACCTCTGTCTCACGCGTTCATGCCTCATTTCCTCATTTAATGCTCTTTTCAGTCTTGTTATTTATTTTCTTTAATATTACACTTCCAGCTCTATAGCCAGATGAGTCACACTCGTTGCCATCCACAACAGCACTCTCCAAGGCCTGTGAAACAATAAAGTAATTTATAAAAGCTCTTCTGCTGAAGTTATATACAATCAGAGAATCTAACCTTCATTTCAGTGGTACTTGAATTAGAATGAAATTCCATTCAGAAAAGATTATTCATAATAAAAGGCAGAAGAACATAATGTATTTTATATTATAAAAAAACCCAACAAAACAACAAAAAACCCACCAAACAAACAAAAAGACCCCCAAATAAGCAAAAAACCCCACTACAAAACCAAACAACCAAAAAAACCAGACAAATCCCAGAAACAAACAAACCAAACCAAACCCAAAATGATTAAAAAACCACACCACCATAGCCACAACATACCAAGATAGTGGTGAGACACAGTGGCTTACACTCATAGAATTTTTTATTCAGAAACATAGAAAATAGACTGAAAACTTCAGAGCACTTTTCTTCTTTGCCATAGAAAAGGGAAGATTAATATATCAGAAATTCCTACATTAAATACAGAATGACTGATTTATTTTCCTCGCCACAGAAGAGTAATTCCTCATTTCAAAATGTTGTTTCCTCTGAGCTGTATACTGTTCCCTGTTCAGCTATCATTACCCACCTACGATCATTACATTTTACAATTAGAATGTGAGATAAGAAAGTAATTGTTACCTTCCTGAGGGTGACATCGACAGACAATAAAATACCTATGAGATAAAAGAGAGGAAATCCCTTTCACACATACAAGAAAAGTCTTGCTATCCAAGCATGAAGATATCCAGAACTGCAGCACAGAATTTATTTACCTATAACAGAGGGGGAACTCATACACTTTTTCCATGAAGGAACCTACCTGTTTCCATTACATCCATAGAAACCTGACCTGTGAAAGTACAGTACATTCCTTTTTCTGACATTTTAACCACAAGTTTCAGTTTACTGATTATCATAGAAATGTACTGAGTGAAGAGATGGAAGAATTGGTGTTATTGCTCTCCGAAGGCATCTCATTGCATTGACTTCCATGGGAATTAACACTGGTACATCTAAATGCATATACTGCTTATCTGTGCTTACATTGCCCAAATTGCTCTGTAAAATTTAAGCAAGCTTCAAGATGATGGCCTCCTGCAAGAGTTGACAAAAATCAACTGCTGAAGACATTTAGTCAAATCTTCAGTGAAGTACAAGTCAGGATACATCACTGCTGATAATTAGACAAATATTGCTGAAATGGAGACAATAAATAAATAAATTGTAGAGGAGCTGGAAATGAAATCAAGCATCTAGACTCCTACACTTCTATTCCAAAGTTCAGAACATATATAAAACTTCTGTATTTTGCCAGATCACAAAGGTAACTAGTCAATCAACACAAAACCACCAACACAACTACAAATTGATATTTGTGTCACTGTGAAGAGTTCTCCGATTCCATTTAAGAGATATTTCCTTCAGAATTAAACCAGTGTTACTTGACACATTCAAATATAATAAGTTTTCAGTATTTTAAAGAAAAAAAAAAAACCCTCAGTAAACAAATGACCAAAAGTATCACTTTAATGGTGTTACAATGCTATTAAAAAATCAGAGCATAAAATTTTATGCTTCAGAAGATGAAGAACACATATTTTACACCACCTTAAAAATCTACTGGTCTCTTATAAATTGTGCCATGAGTTTTATATAATCAAGTTAAATTAAAATATTTTTTTCATACCTTCATACTTCTGAAGACCATGGCATGTTACAGGTCTATGTAAATTTCAGATACACAATTTTCAGTCTTCCTGTATAGAAAATGTTATCTTTCTGTAATAGTCTATAACAAACATAATTGTCTTTGGCTGTACACTGACATTGGTAGCAGAGTGCTCTACAACAATAAAGTACATTCTGTAATCTTCCCTAGAGCTGAAAACTCTTTCAAATGAACATGAGTCAGGCAGTACTTTCGGGAATAATGTTGCAAAGCTGTAAATGCTGCTTATCGTTCCCACAACCACTGCCTTTGGAGGAAGTGCAGCAAGTGTCAGACATGATGTGAACTCGAGTTAGTTGGACTGCCTATTAGCACAGTGGGATTTTCAAAGACACTGCTGCACGTTGCCTTGCTAACTTTGAAGAGAAACAGTTATTTACGTTAGCAAATGAAACAAGGGTTGCACAGACCAAATACATGAAATCGTTAATGTCTTGGTGAATGATTTAAATACAGGCCTAAATTCAAAGCTCATTGGTACTTTTAGACCCAGGATAATTTTATATTAAATACTGATTATTCAAAATGTAACATCAGTCCGTTTATTGAAGAAGCACCAATAAAAAGCTTGATTTTGAGTACTCTTGTGAGAGTTCTAAGACCTCATTTAAATATAAAGACTCAGGCTCAGCTCTTCCACCTTCTTTTAGGAGCCTCCCTGCTATAATTGTGCCCTCTATTTGGAAGTCTAGCCTTATGGTAGGAGTCCATTGATTACTTTTAATTAAACTCCTATCAGAAGCAGGAAAGAGCACAAGGTAGTCCGAAAAGTATTAAATAAACCTGAATTCAATGTGAATGACTTACTTCTTTCTGCAAATATTATCACTCTTTCAGGAGAATCTTTCTTCTTTTTAATGATGATACCATTACTGCTTATCTCAGTTCAGGCTTCTCAGAGATGTGTCTTCATGAGGTAGATGCTGTCTCAGTTTTCTGATGGTTCTGCTCATTTTTTTCACTATTGAACTTTTTTTTTTTTTTAAGAAAAAAGTTACAGAATAACATTTCAAAATATTTTCCAAATTGTCATGTTTCAAATGAGTACTCAGAGTATTTCACTGTGTGATGATTAAAATTTTCATAGAAACAAACTTCTTGAAGATGTGCGATTTTCATAGAATGCATGAATATGTAGAGTTGATATATTATAACAAGTGTTCTAAGCAGATTATTTAAAGGGCTTGATGGAAAGCTGAGATTTCCATAATTGTCTATGGTTAAAGTTTTCAAAAACCTCGTCCTGTATGTCCTTATGCCTTATCTAGTATTACTAGTCTGTGTTTAATGAAAGATACATGAAGGGCTGTTAAGAAGTTGTGCTGTAGGGAAAGACTTTATTCTGAGTCATGATCAGCGCTGAACTGTAGGCTCATTAATTTGATTAAAAGCACGGCTCATTATAGCCCAGCTGGTTATGCAATTTTAAAATAATACAGTTTCCCTGAGATCTCATTAACTGAAGTTATTACGTATTTTATTTATTTGCATGACTTTTTGATCTAAACTTTTGGGTTTTTATGCTGTTTACATCATCAAATTTGACACTGGCCATGCATGTGCAACACCTGCATGTTTGCTATATAATTTTTTTAATGCTTACCAGATATTTAGTTCAGTTTTCAGCTTTTTGGTATGGTTTGGAATTATGAATCATTCAACAGATGAATATATTGCACAGCTTCGGTGCTGGGCCCATCTCTGCATCCATTTTGAAAAATAATTGTATAATCCAAAAGTACTGCTAATAAAGAGGTTTATAGCAGAATTTAAACAATGTTTTGAAAGGAACTTCCTTTCCCTTTTTTCAAAAAGTAAATTAAAATAGGATGTAGTTAACAAAACAATCTACTGAAAAATTAGTCCTGTAACTGCTTTCATGCATGCACTTCTTTCCCTGGAGACAAAGCTATTAAGGTCACAGTAAAAAGATTATTCTTTCTATTAATTGCTCAGTATTGCATACCATGAGGCAATAAGCAATAAATAAAATATTATTCTGAATCACCTCAATAGATGCCGAGTCAGTAGTTAGCAAATAGACAGTAACAGTTAAAAAAAAAAAAAAAAAGACTGAGAAATAAAAGTTGAAAGGAAATCTACAGGAAAAGGAAAAACATTAACACTGCAAAGCCAACTCAGTTAAAAGCTTTGGTTCATATTATCCTTAGATGAACTATCAACCCCATTTTTAGAAGGAATATGTGATGATTCAAGTCATATCCAATCTACTGCTTCTAGTGAATACAGAAATTTGATCTGTGTCATAAAAGATGCAGAAAACATCCTGGAATCTAACTCTATGTGAAGACAACTGTAATGAAAAATTTCCTTCAAAACCTAAGACTTCTTATTTTCAGAGCCCTTGCTGACAGGCTTATGTTTGACATGGCATGTCTGAAAAGCTTGTAATTGGCTCTCGTATAATGTGCTCTGATTCTGCAAAGAACTGCTTCATAACTCAGTTACAGATTACTGGGAATACAACATTTACTAATAAGGAACTGTGAATGACATGTGAATCCCTAGAATTGGGGTGGGTTCTAGAGCTTTTTATCAGAATTGCAGGTAATTTTGTCACATAGGCAAACATATCTTTTTTAGACATGGCAAATGCTGATTTGAAGCTTGCCACCACTTTTTCCAGGCACTGCAAAGATGTATCCTGAAGATCAGATAGAAATAATAAATTATTGAGATTTTCACTTTCTACATGCAACTTTCAAACAAATTCTGAAAATTTATACAGGCAAAACTTCTTCTAGTGTTGAAAGAGAACATATAAAGCTAAAAAAAGAGTGTATTAACTAAGAGCTTAAGTAGAAAGTAAGTATTGCTGGTAAGGGTCTTTTCTGAACATCAAACTTACTTTGGTGAATTCATCTAAAATGCACCAGATGGGACTTAACCAAAGGTAACCTAGTTTTCCATGAATTGACTATTATTCTGGCTAAGAAGCTATTAGAACTTTTTACCCAGGGTTTACCTATCCTGTGAAACACAATAAACTCCTTATTTAAAACCTGGGCCATACATCCCCTATCTAGGTACTCAGGTCCCAGGAAATAACACCTCATGGAAGAGAGAGTTAATGCATCTTTCTGAGATTGTATCATTTCAGGCTTTCTAGTAGTTGCACATATTCTTCTACCTGATCAGGTAGAACCTGCACAAAGAACCAGAGAAAGTCCTATGAAAGAATGTATGAGTAATTTAGCACATGTCATAGCTACGCTAAAATCTTACCGATATGCATCTGAAAAGGTAACTACAGTTACATAGCGATAGAACTATCTAAATCATAGAGCTGAAAATCATGTTGAATGCAAGATGGCATACAAGTGAGCTAGTATTCAACACACTATTACTCCTCTATCCTGTCTGACAACATGCTGTTGAACCTTCATCCAAATTAACTTACATTTTTCTTTCTTTGACATTGTCATGGTCCTTTCATCTATAAACAGTTTCTCTGTATTTTAACAAGATACAGTCTTCTCTTTAAATGAGGATGAGCTAAGCAGGCACGGTTTGAAAGTTTCATACTCATGGATCTTTGAGCTGAGATGCATGCAAAGTCACGCACAAGACTGACCAAGTAATTAGTATTTGAAAGTGTTAGTGCTTTAGAAAAGTTTTATTAGGAGTTTCAATATGCAACTGTAAAATATTTTGACTCCGAGGATTTTATTTTTTAAGAAAAAAAAACCCACCAAAGAACCCCACCCTACTTATGAAAGAAAAATTTATATTCCTTTGGTTTTTCCCCTTTAATGCACATGATAATATCTCTCTAATACACATGGTAATTAAGAGGAGAATCTCTCTATTACTTAGAGCTTTTGTTTTAAACAGACCTTGTCTATGGAATCATGAATTATAATTGCAGGGACTATGGAATAGCTCCATTAGTAGGCCCCTCATTTGTATGGTCATTGTGATTTTACATCTGTAAAGCATTGTAAGTTATGTAAATATACTTATTATTAAGTGATCAGAGTTTACAGGTAGCTCTAGATTTGCTCCAAAGGGCTCATCTGGTACATGTACTGAATCATCTGACATCAGGTGTTTTGGTTTTGAATCAGTTTTTACACCAGGCAGATTTTAATGATTCACACACACACACACTATTACTATACTCATAGGGAATGATACAGTCCAATTCTTCATCCAAAAAACCCTGGAGATTTACCTGTTCACTACTACTTGCAGTTGGACTAGGTGAGTGTTAAACATGCCTTGAAACTGAAAGTATTCTATACTATTTAAATAACTTATGGGGTTGTAGCTCCAAGTACAACACCCACTCTTCTCATTCATCTTAGTCACTAAGGACTTTCCAAGCAGAAAAATGTAAATTGCTTGTGTCAACAAATTGGATTTTCTGGAAGAACAAAACCAAAGTGAATAAATAAAGAGTCTAGGTTTACTCTACAGGACACAGTAGCGTAATGTTCCTTTAAAATCCCAATTAAGTTACTGTAACTGTGTGTTATCACTCAGACACAGAGAATACCCATGGAAAAAAAATAAATAAATTCACATTTCTATAGTAAATAACAGGACAGTGAATAGCTTATTGATTGATTGTCCCTTCAAAACAAACTTCTAGAAGACAGTAATTCTGTAGCCAAAATCTAGTACAGACAGGTAGTGAACCACAAATAATCACTTTTTGCTCTCTCTGTGGCTGTCCTGTTTCTCAACAGAGTGCTGATACCTTTCTTTTTTTTCTTTTTTTTTTTTTTTTTTTTTTTTATGAAAACAATAAAAATGTAAAGTAGTAATCAGAATATAGAAGTTTGGGGTTTTTTAACTTACTTTTTAGCAAAGTTATCATATGTACAGAAAAAAAAACCCTGTCCTCAGCTGCTACACGAAAAATGGACCATCCAAGCAAAAAAACACCCCAAGAGAAAAATCTCACAGAAGAAAAGAACTGTGGCAAACACGTAGCTATTTTTTGAGACGAAATATCTTGTTGAGCTGGAAATGACTGAACTTATTTGGGTGGAAAGACTTAAAAAAGTTTTAAAAAGGCTGGGATCAAAGAACCATGGCTCAGTGTTATTTTTTTGTTTTAGAATTAGCTTATTTGTGGTGGGTTGTTTGTGCTTAGCACAGTTAACATCCTTCTGGGAAAATTGCTACACAAAACGTATCTTAGAACAGAGACATAATTTTTTTTAAATAGAAAGATGACATATAGCATGCACAAGTATCTGTCTTTACTGGGACTCTTACCTTCCTGGTTGATGTCAGAATTTGCCTCATGGTCTGTAGGCATAATTCTACCAATAATGATGATTTTTTAATACGACATTTATTCCTGAATATTCAGAACTACAAGAAGTAGTTATGTTTTCTAAAGAAATGACAAAGTAGTTAATGTTCATGTGTTAAGGGATGGGGTGTACAAACTTTTGGGCGCAGTATATGCTTTAGAGAGTTTACTTCTATAAAGATTTATACAAATTGTAAGACCACATAAAGATATAAATAGTAGAGATATTTGTGATCTGTATAACATTTTTCCTTCCAGAGTATCTCTGATCTTTTCAATATTATCAGATTAGACTTTTGGGCAAAAGAAGAAACTTGTAACCAAAGACACCTGAGAATTCTTATTTTCTGGGTACATGCAGAGCCTCTATTTAAAGTCTCATACAAAAGGTTTCTATAGAAACCGGAAGGACTCAGACAGCCAATGCTAAAAAGCTGAACCCTGAGGCCTATACAAAACCCACAGAAACATTTTTCTGTCCTAATGGCTCCTAAAGTCACTGCTCTCTATCATGATTCAGCAAACAGTCTTAATATATGATGTTATACCTTACATTAGCATACTCTATCTCTGAAACCAAAACATTCTCATAACTGTTAAAACCATGGTTTTAACTGAGGTCCTTAACTGATCCCAGAATTAGTGAATTGGAAATTAACTCTGATCTCCTTTCTGGCATATACTATCTCCTAGGACATGTAATATCAGTTTTGCTTTTTTTTTTTTTAAGGAGCTGTTTGTCCTATATATAGTTATGTTTCAAATTGTTACTCACTAAAAGAGCAAGTATTTTTGGTTCCTTCTGAAAGTCATATTTCCATAGTGATGCCGAGCCGACAAAAATATGCAATACATCACGATAACTGAACATTAACTCAGATACCATTTTACGCTCAATCTGGAGTATTATATTGGTTGAAAGCTCAGGTTTTCCTGAATCTTGTTTTAATATATATTCAGTATAAAGCATTCACTCTTCTTAATTTTCAGCTTGTTCCCCATTTCTGTTTTGGTTTGTTTCAATCAGTTATCTGAGGCTAAAATAGAGCTAATGACTCATCACAGGGTCCACTCCTAAACAGCAGCTTGGATAAGGCTGCACTAGGTTTTGCTTCCTCTTCCCTGTGCAGAGAAACACTCTCCTAGCACTGCCGCAGCACTGCACAGTCCTCCAGCAGTCCTCACAGAAAACTTCCATCCTTTAGCTCCACAGTATCACTTTCCATAATGCTCATTTTCATACTATAGAACCACCAGGCTCATCATTCGTGAGGTAACATTTCTCTGTGTTTATCTCCTAGAATGTTCATAAATGTTCATGTTCAGTTGGTTGTTAGGGCTATGCAGAATTCATAGAAAGATACACATCCATTGGGTTGACAAAGATGAAAATGTTGCAGTGGCTATATAGCACAAGACAGATGGAAGGCAACTCAACTCTGTCACTTACTTTGGACAGTGCTTTCATTGTGTCAGAAAGGACAGACCACATATTTCTAATACCTGTGTAGTGGGAGGGGTTTTTGTGCAGAAGATTTTTGTTTTCTTTACAGTAGTCTTAGAAATGCAGAGACCTTCATTTTACTACTTCTGATATTCATTATGGCTCAGTTTCTGTTGCAATAACATTTCAAGTAGAATTTTAGTCCATAAATATAGTAATATTCCTTTTCTTCTACACCAAAAAGAACCTGCAAGAATGACAGAACTCCAAAGCTCAAGAGCATGCCAATGCTTAACAAAGAAATGTCTCTCCAAGAGAAATGGAGCACTGATTTCAATCTGAGTTTGCAGAGAGCTACGATAACAGGACATAGCACAGATACCAATTCCAAAGATAATTATTCATACCATCTATGAACAACTCTCACAAATGTTATAGAGTTTGGGGCAAGTTTATCTTTATAAAGAATTCATGACATACCTCCTTTCAATCATCTCACATCCACCCACACTGACATTTCACAAACCAAACTTATCCATAATACCTCTCAGCAAAAGGCATTTTCTACACATTTGTTCAGGTCAGCACGCAAATGTTGTCACTTTCCAGCCCTAAAAAAAAAACAAGCAAAAACCAAACCAAAAAAAACCCCAAATCACTCTCATGTCCTTGTACAAAAGACTAGTCCAACTCAAGATCAAGAAAAAGGCCTTTGTCCTCCTCTTTCCTCCTCCTCTTGGTTTGTACACTACTTTCTTTCACACACTGCATAATAAATTTCCAATCAGAACTTTGCAACTTTTGCAAGTTATTTCTCCCAGGGATACAAGTTCAGACAGAAAGAAAATGACAAATATTAAAGTTTTGTCTACTTCCCATTGCAAAAATAAGTTGCTACTGTCATAAAAATTAATGCTGAAAAATTAAGAAAAATGCCACAGTCCTCTATTTCTCAGAAAAGTTCTCACTGTACCTTATTTATGCCAAGAACTATGGTGATTGGAAATACCTGCTGAAGTACTTTACAGTGGATTTTCTTCCTATATCTTAATCACCTACTAAGTTCTCTAGACAAGGTTATGTTTTTTCTGAGATGTAAATACTGATGAGCAGTTGTTTTTCGAAGGAGGCAACAGTTGTGCTTTTCTCTTGGATGGACCCCAATATCTTACTTCACTTACAAAAAAAAAATGACAAGAAAAACGTCCAGCGAGTTCTTTCTATAGCAAGGCAATATATATCTCAGCTGAAAACAAACTTCTGTGTATGATCGTTATTATTTTCGATGAACTGTATTAAAAGTTGGAGAACTACTAATACAAAGTCGTGTGGTATTTATGCAAATGAATGGTGCAAAATCATTAAAAATAATAAAAATAGATCTATATATGACTTAACATGAAAGGCAGAAAATGCTAACTCACATTTGCTGGTTCACCAAAACAATTATTGAATTAAATTCTTTATGACAAAATGTGATTATTCTCTAATTTACAGATATTTGTTGTGGAAGTAAAGTCACTTTCTCAGAGCTTGCTAGTGTGCCATGGCACTGGTTGTATTAAAATGAATCTATTTCTGACCACAAGTAGCATAAATGAACTATTCTGCCTGAATGAAGTAAGGACTCATCACAGCAGTTTCAGAGAAAAGTCCTCATCAGCTTCTGAATTTTCTTACTGTACCACTTCAGTATCGTGCAGACTCATTCGTGAAAATAGCTTTCAAAAGCCTATGTCAAAGGATGCTGAAGAGAGTTTTCAGAGGCTTTTAATTAATTTTTACTTTTTTCTTAATTATGGAGCTAATGCCAATAAAATGGCCAGGAGCATTTTATCTTATTTTAAGAAAAAAATAGTCAGTTTTATGCCTATATTGCTCTCAGGAATGGATGAAATATTTTGTCTTAAATATGTCAGCTTCAGGCAACTCATCTCAAATTTAAACTATGAGCTTTAGGAGTGAACTACAATAAAGCAAATGAAAAGGTCCAGGCAATGGGAAGTCTATCTATATGGGAAGCCTATCTATAGATGACACTGTCAAGCTCCTGTGCAGTAGTTTATAATGCATGTATTGTAAATGGTGGGGTTTGTGTTCTGGATGCACTTCTTAATGATTTCCACCACTTTGTAAATGTCAGAGCTGTGATGTGAATTTCTGGTCACATTACCACTTAAGTGTATAAGCGTGAATAATCACTATAATCTGGTTTTAGCAACTATGGTAATGATAGGGGGTGTACATCGACTTCCGTAACTCTCTTAGAAATCATTGCCAGTTCTCACAGTAAACTTCAGGAGATGGGAAAATGAGACTGAAACAAAAGAAAAACCTTTATTCAAGATTCTGCAATGCCAGTATGACATGTGACCTATTCTTGCAAAGACCTTGAATACATGTATAAATAAGAACTTAATTAATTCCACTGAAGGAAATAAAGCTGCTTTATATGCATCACTGCTTTGAAGGAATAATGTATTGTTCTCACAGCAGAAAGATTTCATTTAATGCTGCTGTAATTTTTTAATTACCTGGAATAAGAACTATCACCACCCCCCCAAAAAAAAAAAAATTTATATTTTAAGATGTAAATAAATGGACCCCATTCAGATCTGTCAGAGAAACTAGTCAGATGTAGTTAGAGAATCTAAGTTTTTTAAGTAACAGTATATAGTTTGAGGAAAGACACTTTATGCATTCAGAGGAGATATTGCTCACAGTTCTTTGCTAAATACCAGTACAAGTGCTGTTACTGAAAAAATTATCTCAAAAAGGGATCATAAAGGGAACAGACATCAGATTTGATTTAAGGACAAAATATCCTGTAGATACCATGCCTGCATACAATATAGCTGCAACACAGAAACAGTAGACTAGTATAATCAATGTGACTCCAAGCCCCCAAAAAGGAGTATTAGGAAGCACAAATTTGACATACTAGAAAAAAGAAAGAAAAATAAACTCAAAAGTAACACAGACTACCAATATGTTAGACTTTTCTTCTGAACTTTCTACTAGAGATGAATGAATTATTAATGACTTCACTTTTGTAATTGATAAGTTTTAAATGTATTAATTCTAGAATTAATTTATTTGCTGAGCACAGGTTAGACTGAATTTAAAACCCTCTTAATTGTTCATAATTAAATTGAAACTGGATCAATTTATTTAATATAAATCTTGATATTCTGTGGTCAAAATACTCAGTCTTTAAAGTCTGATAAAATTGAACACTGTGACAATGCTCTGACCTTTCTTATATTCAAAAGAAGGCTTCTACTGAGGATTGGAGTAGACTAGAATGAGTATTTCCATCCTGACTAACTTGGTAAGACTGCTTAGCAGAATGGGCTTCCCAGGAAGGAATAATGAACTCTAGCAAAGCAGAATTTCTATGGAGTCTCAATAGAAAAAAAAAGTTATCATTCCTGACTGATGAGCAGCAGATAGAAATCTGTGGCCGAGAACAACAAATTTTAGATGTGAAAAATTAATCTTGTAATTTTCTTATAGTCCTCTAGCAAGAGAGCAAGTAACATTTGAAAGCATTACTAGTAAGGCTGCCTTAAAGAGAGGTTTTAGGGAGGTAAGGCCTATAGAGAAGAATTAATGAAGGTAGAGGCTACAGAAGAAAACTAAATAAAATGCTTCATAACACATCTGACTTTTCATACAAGAATGCAGGAGAAATGGAAAAATACTCATTTACACATGAATATATACTAATAAGCAAAGTCAAAACAAATCATAAAAGGAAGGAGGAAGCTGATATTTTTTGTTCTAAGTTCACAAAGAAAACAGCACACTGACACCCAGAGTAAGGAAGGCCCTGGTGTTTGTTTTAATTTCTAGGACTCAGCAGGCTATATCTTGTCTCATCTTAGAACATCTCCAAAAAATACCCCTCACCTGAAGATTGGTACAGCTTCAGCAGTAATAAAATTACTTTCCTCAGGTGGTAGGTTCCAGCCCAATAAGCTGTTCTTCTATGTCTTGCTGCAATGTGTAACAACCAAATCCCAATTTTACCCATGATGGGTAACAGACATGACAGTGAGCAGACCACTGCCCCTGAACATCACTGACACAAAAGCCTCCTAAACTTTTTGTTGAACCTTCAATTTAGTAGAAGTCAAACTAATCTTTTACTCAGTACAAATCTTGCAAAGCATCTCCATTTTCACAAAGTTAATTTTTGCAAAACTAATACCTTCAAAACAATGCAATATAATAACTATTTCCAAACAGAATATTGATATTTCAGATGTGGACTTCTGCATATTAGAGAAAGACTGCTATTCAAATAAGTGAAATATTCTGAAATATCTTTCAAAATTTACTTACATAATCCATTCTCTTGACATTTGCTGCACAGAACAGCTTACAAGTGAAAACTGTTGTCCTGATGCTCCTCTGGGAAGCTGCATTCACTATATGTCTGTACTAGTCTGTTCTTTGTGTTTTTCTGCAGTTGACAAATCATATCCTTCAATGGGATCATAAAAGGTTGAACCACCAGACGTTTGCTAATCTATACAAGCTGAGGTGCTAGTCTTTACTAGAATACATTATAACTAGAGAAATATGAAAATATTACTTCTTTGGCTATGACTTTTATGACTTAAACCTCTATCTGTGCAAAGTGAGCTACTAAATTAAGCTCTATTTGACTAGATTTAAAGGAAGCTGTTGAAAGAACTGTTGATCCTAAAAACATCAAAAGCTTAACAATGCCCTCTAAGTCAGCAATGTTTTTCAAGGAAATTATAAATAAGGCATTAAGAGGCCTCATATTTCATTCCAGATAAAAATATTCCCTCTTAGCTAGTAAGTCAGAGTAGATGACGTAGGTGCATGAGCTTCAGTCAGACTTTTTTCCATTTTTGATGAGCATGAGCTATAACACAACTACTACCCTTGGTTCATGAAGGTATGTAAGGAGTACCAATCATCTGCATTACACCACTAGCAGTAAATAAAAAACTCAGAGAAAGAGAAATGTAATCAGTGTGTCTAGACAGAGCAGGTAAAATTCACAGACAAAATACCATTGTTTTCTAATGAAGTCTTGTATAAGATACTGTGTATGGCTGTGACCAAATGGCATATAAGGCAAAGAGACAGCATTTGAGATTCCAAGGACATGAATTATTTGACTATTAAATCATTTCCAGCAGTCTCAACAGCAACATTAGCTTTCAAACTGTTCTGCCTCAGATTTGCCTCAGGAAACATAAAAGGCTATCTTAAATCCTGATGTGTGACTGGCACTGCGCCCTTCACTTGTTTTTTTAACTTTATACCTCCTTTTTACCATTTCCCTTTACAGGCTACTTCTGGAGTTCTCCTGGAATTTGTATCTGGAGAAGGAAGAGTAACAGAGCCAGGAAAACCATGTTAAACAGATTGAATTGTCCACTGTCAAATCATCAAAGTTTGCCCTTTTTTATGGCATGAGTTAACTCCTAAACATTTTGTAGATGAAACTTACCATCCTCTTTTAGGCCCTTCTGCTTTTAACAGTTACATAGGGTTCTCATTACAGAGAGATAGATTATATTGAGAAACTCTGTCATACATCTTACTAGCATAAGATTCCTTCTTCCTTTATAAAATCCTCCTTGAGCTAGACACTAACCAGCAGACAGTACCAGTGAGGCAAGCAAAACAATAGGAACATGGCCTATTTTGAAGTTATACTGTTACGTCCATAAACTAAATAGGGAAAAGTACAACCCATTATTCAAATTCTGATTTACACACCATTCAAATTCTGCTATTAGCTGATACGTGTAGACTGACTCTCTTTTTGAATATTTCAAAACATAATTGGAAGCATTTTATACATGGTTTAGAACTTGGTTTGGAAGGAGAATTAGTTCCATAATTTTGGACTAGAAAGAATTAATATGTGTTTATATACACAGCTTGCTGAAGATGGCCAAGCACCAGGATCAAGACATTCTTCCCCAAGCAAAGGCTTAAAAATATCCTTTGTTTTAGGGAGTGGAAATAATTTTGACTGACAGCAACAGATATCACTATGTATGCCAACTTAAGTGTTAGTGTTTGCAAAAGCAGACCTTTTATTTGCTAAATATCCACTGATGTCTCATTTAATCTCTCTGAAAATAAGAAGGAAATCAATTCCATATCATTTCACCATTGGCTGAATTTTAAGTGTGAGATTCTCAAAAGATAAAGTCTTACTTTACATTCTCTATGCATTTATCATCATTAATAAGAACAACTTTACTGGAGCAAGGAAACAGAAGAATTGATAGAATAATTAAGAGAAACGTGAAACAAAAATGATCTTGGCTTAGCTTGCTAAAAAAGTCAAAATCGAATTTTTTGAGGAATGACGGAAGAGAAGGCTAAGAAAGAAACCTTTACAATATGCATAAAACAATTAATTGCTTTGTCTGTACTTGGTCCCAACATTTCCTCCTCAGTTCCACTAAGCTTACTGCCCAGGTAGCAAGTACAACACTTCTGGCCAGAATGAAATCCATTCAGCCAAAAGACTGAAGCTGAGGTAGGGCCAAAGTACTTCACGTAGAGTTCTTTCAGCTTATCCTGTTCACCAGAATTGCTCCTGTTCACCAGAGATGCATACATCTCTGCTTACCCAACACCAGTGATCCTTTCTTTGTAAAAACTCATGATTCAGATGGTGAAAAGAACTACCTTCTTCATAGAGTGAGATGAGAAACATCATCAATGCAAAGAGCCATCAGTACTGTGAAGTACTGAGGAAAAGAGGAAAAAGAAGATGTCTGTTGTTTTACAGCTCTCATGATGTGAACTCAGTTTCTTCAGGATTTTTTTTATGGTGGTACTGGGAAATGGATAGGGAAAATTGTTTCCCATATGGAAAATCCAGTTTACGCCCTTACAGTGGAATTATTGGGAGGAAAATACTACAATTAGTGCAAAACTGAGTAAGACATCTATAATACTAACTCATAAAAATGATGACACTTAAAAGATAGATGTAACTGGGGGGATGGACAAAAAAAGAAGAGATGAATATTTTTTAGAATTCATAAAATATTCAAAACCCAAATAAACAGTTCGATATATTTGAACAGAATATTTACTTCCCAACTCCTCCCCATCTCCCCAGGTAAATAGTTTGCTTCACATCAAAGTCTGGGAAATTGCTATGGACTTAAACTGAAAGGAGGCCTTTCTATATTATTTCTAGGCCTTACTTTAGATTTGGAGAATTTTAATAACTTGGCTAAATCTTATTTCTCTTAATATAAGACAACAATTCTCCCACCTATCACCAAATGGAAAGGATATTTCCCAGAGGATATAGAGCCCAAAATGATAAGAATCAAATCTGCATTTCCATAACAAATACCCACATAATTAAATTTTCTCTATTTTTAAAGTTAGGTAGTGCAATACAAACATGTACAAGTGTAGGTGGCTTTCTTTGGTTTTTGGATACAGAACTGAACTTTGCAATATGAAAAAAATTTAATTAGTTCAATTTCACCTTTTTTGTGAGTGCTTCTATACATGACCAGAACAGGTGGTTAACCATTTAATAATATTTTTCATACACTTATGTTTAAAATGCACTGGTTTATGTTTTTAAATTTTCTTTTATTACAATGAAAGTGACTTAAAATTAATAGTGTGGGAGGCATAAAAAAAAATCTACCCTACCCAGTGTCAAAAAGAATATCAAGTTATTGATCTGTAGACAGGAGGAAATGAAATATGGGATTCCCTTCTCATTTAAAAGAAAATAACTGCAACAACTCTGCAAAAGTTCACAGAAGAAATAGATTAAAAATGTAGGCATAAAATCAGCTCCTGTCTTGAATGTATCTTCTGCAGCAGTTTTATTTACAGAAAACAAATATAAGGATTTATCAGAAGAGTATAGCCTTAACTTTCTTTACTGACCTTAACTCTTGTGCATACACAGCCACAGAGACATTTCATAGTTGTGACAGTCAAAATTACTACTTTATCTCTGAAAACAGAATGACATATCTTAATATATTTTGCTTGTGGAAGTTTTTTCTTCTTCCTGGATTTCTTGAAAACATCTCTGTATTTTGTCAGAAGTCAGTCTAATAGATGCACAAAAATCAATCAATACTTTTTCCATGGAGAATTAAAAAAAATCATTTTTGTAACACTGAGGCCTGAGTTGTATTAATATGGCACATTTTATCTCCGTTAAACGTTCATGAAAGGTTAATACAAACTTGTCATTTAACTGTAAGCTATTTATATCTCTGTAATTGTATCTTTACCTGCATTTAGTGCCATTCCACATACAACTTGGTTTATAAGGAAAAGAAAGAATGAGATAAAAGAGACAAGTGCCTTATAGATGTCCAAGTATTAAGAAATTCAGTGATACAGACTTGAGAAATAATCATGAAGACTAGCTTTAGCTTAACACATCTAATGGGTACTCTTCAGGTACCAGTGTCTGCCAGAAAGCAGGACTCTCTTTCCTTTCATTGACAGTAGATGGAAGCAGAGATAGCCATCCTTCAGCTAAAGTTTCCCTTTCTAAATATTTACAATCCCTGTATGATATACTCAACTGGCAACAGTACCATGGACCCAGATCACAATTCTCCCAGAACATAGGTTCATTACCAAAACACACTACAGCCTGTATTCTAAGACCTGTGTAAAATTCTGTTTTAGTAATCATTTTCATTCAGCTCTTAATTCTTGTGAATATGCTCTGTAAGTGGCGTATTTCTTGATACTTTGAGAGAAAAAAGGATTGTGAATATTAAGACAACAGAAGCTTGAACACAGGATCTTAAAGACATGGAAGAAGCCTGTTTGGAATGGATGTTGGCAGTTCATCTGCTCAGAGTAAGGTCGGCCATATGATGAGACACAGTTGTACCAGACTTGAACCAGTCAGGTCTTGAAAAATCTCTAAAGATGGAGAATACAAAATTTGTCTGGACAACCTGTTCACTATTCCAATACCCTAAAGTGAAAAAGGCCTTCCTTAAATCAAAGTTGGAACCTCTCATGTTTCACTTTATGTCTGTTGTCTCTTGCCCTCCCAGGGCACACATAGCTTCCTTCATGCTTGACTATATAAAAGTAGGAGTTAACACTGCTTTCCAGCAGTGACACAACAGTTGCACAGAAGTGAAATAGATCAAGTGAAAGTACAGAAAATCCAACTTACCGTGGAGATTCTTGCAAGTAGTTTCAGTGGCATTTAATTTAATAAAAATAATAGAAAAATTAAACCATTGTTCTCTGTTCCCATTCCCTCCTCCTGTATGCTTTTCCAGCCTTATAACCCTCTCACTAAAAGAAAAGAATAAAATTGGAAGAGAAGAAAAATTAAACAAAAAATATCTCAAAAGTTTAGAGTTCCCATTTGAAAAACTGAAATACAAGTTCAGAATATTTTTTGTATCTTCAATAGTTTTCAATTCCTCAATAGGTCAATCTTTTCATTGCTACTAAATTTGTTGAGAAGAAAAGGCTGCAAGTTCCACTCTAATGTATTTACAAAGTCTCTGTCTTATCCAAGACATTTCTTGCATCTGCAAAATTGCTCAGAACTCTTTGAACCCTTGTTCATTCATTTGATCATAAGTACTGGGGAAAAAGCTCTTGTAGATTCTTCTACCACCTTGATTATTGTCAAAGAAAACCAAAAGAAAGAAACCAAAAACTATAAGAAATAATTTGAATATAAGACACTGCATCAATGTTGTTTCTGTTAACTATGACAGATATTTGGACAGAATATTTTGTTAGTTGAACAGATTTATCAAGGAATAATTTCTAGGCAAAGGCTAACATTTTCAAATGTCAGTACCCAAAAATCGATCTCCAGGCTCACAATTAAACAAGGCATAATTTTCAACTGTACATCTGTTTAATTTTAACTTTGTACAGAAAACCTCATGAGTCCCAAACAAAATTATCTTTATATTGTATTTATATGTGATGCCAAGGTCTGAGAGGCTTCAGGTTTTGAGAATAATTCCAAGAGAACCCTCCTTCTCCAGAAAAATTCCATGCTTGCCCACAGACATTAAAACCTCTCAACTAGCTTCATACCAGTTACATCCTCTGTCCTTCACAAGGGAGGGAACAATACATGGTTAAGAATTGTTCGGAAATGAATATATTAAAGAGATGATTAGCAAGTTAGCTTTTTAAAATTTTTTTTAATGGCTAACATATTAGGGAAAGTAGCATACATGAAAAAAATTCATTCATTTCAAGCCATCTTTTCTGACACAAAGTGCTAAAGGTATAAGAAAGTTCGTTCTTTCTTACTTCTACGGAAAGTAGACATTCTTAATTTTCGATTTTGTTTCCATCCCTGTGGATCCAGGTAGTATTAGAAATAGAAAACAGTTTGGAGCAATGGTCTTGATTTTTATATTTAACTGTTTACTGTTTTACGTATATATAATGACATTTTAGACAACAGTAATAGAATGCATTTTAGCAGATGTGCATACATCCCCACTTTTATGAAAGGGAAGAAGAGATATTAAATGTGCATCACAAATTTAGAAGTAAGCAGCTGGCTGAAAAATCTTTTCTCTGCTGATTCTTGTCTTGTTAGCTTTTCTGTAAGTCTCCCAAGAGTTTCTTTAGCTGCACCATGTGATATTTCACCAGTGCTATTTTCTACTCTTGCAGCTAAACCTACTATTTCATCGTAAACAAATAGTGTTAACACTTGTGATGCTTAATGTTTTGTCAGTTTGCTCAGCAAGTGTGAAGAAAATGCAAACACTTCCAAACCTTTTTTCATGCTGTCAGACTTCACTAAGTCGAGATCTCCCAAATGGATGGTCTTGTATGCTGCATTTAGATCATTTGCTGAAAAATTAAAAGCTGAAACTCATGCGATTCTTAAAAGAGGCAACATCTGGTCAGAAAAATGCTTTTTTTTCTACATGCAACAAATTAACATTTTTCTTCACAAGAAGCTTATAGGCGATGCACATGTTTCTTAGGTACAACATGCTTGCTCCCCAGAATGGCTTGCCGCCTTTGAATTTCTGTGAATAGCTTCCTAGATATTCCTATGCATAATTTCCTATATACATGCTTTTTACAAATACATATTTTGATAAAAAAAATCTGCACATTATCTACCCAAGTAGATATGCTTTTCAGAGCCTATATTTTTCATCAATATTTATATCTTTCACCACTTCATATCATTTCTGGGGGGGGGAGGAAACAAAAAATTCATTTCATCAGAATGAAATTTTTTTCAAGATATGGATTTTTTTTTCTTTTCTTTTTCCTTTTACCATTACTTCTGTGGAATTCACATTACCACATTACAGGTACAATACAAATTTTGAAAAAAAAGAATTTTAATATCTGCTTTGCTGTTTTGAACTATGGAGTAAAACAAATTTTATCATGTGTCCATTAATCTAAAAACTAGAAATGAAGAGCATGTGGTATTTTAACTCATAGTTGAGTGTATCACCCAAGAATCCCTTCCCAAGAAACAAGAACAGCTCTAGTGGATATGCTCTGTTTCGCTCAGATTTGACACTTTTTGAATGTAGCAAAACAAACATAAGAAAAGACCAACCTGTGACGTTTAAAGAAAATCTCTAACCCAGATTATTTATAAAACATTTCTACCATTGCTATGAATGTTTTATGTGTGACTATGTTTTTTACATAAATGTATTTCTGAGTAAACTTGTATATTATTGGCAGCATGATAAATTAGTTTTATCAGACTAAAACCAACAAACGTGGTCTCTGTTGAAATGAAGAACACGTACAAGAGAAGTAACAAGCTGCTACCTAAAACATTGGACAAAACCAGACATGTTCTAGGAAAAACTGTCAGTAACTCTGATTAAAAAGTCTCAATTACTTAGGGACACACAGAATTTTATTACTTGAACTAGGTAATAAACTGCTCCTAGTAACCTCCTTGACTTAACAGAGACTAACTCAACAGTATAAAAATATAGGAAATAAGGAAGAGTATCAAAATCAAGCCTCCAAATTGCAAAGTATCTGAGGTAAACACTAATTCAATCTTGGCTGAGGTCTCAGGACACTACTGTGACTTAGTAATAAATTTCTTTTCCTGAAGGAACTAATTTCAAAGCCAAGAACCCACTATCATTCCTATAACTCATATGAAACCCTTCAAGCACGTACTAGAATACTGTGCTGGAGAGAGGGAAATAAAAAGTACCTTTAGCAATCTGCTTCCAGGTCATTCACCCAGGCTAATGGCAACTAAACTGGAAGCAGGCTAGTAACTTCTGGAGGATTTAGTACAGAGAGAGCATTCAGCAGCCTCTGCTGCCACCAGAAGTTTCCAAACATCTATCTAAACTTACCAATAGATAGAAAACATCGTAGAAAAACAAGCAATTATACTCACTTCCTGTAATTAAAACATTTTCCCTCATATTTGTAATAAATTGCTACAACAGGAGTTACCCAGTTGTGTCAGACATCTTGTTATGTAGAATATTTTAAAAATAAAAAGTTTTTACAAGAGAAACAACAACAACAAAAATAAAAAATGCACAGTCAAGTTTAAACTCTTGTTTCCTGATGGACTTTCACTTTGTATGTTTTTGTTCTGCTTCAAAATTATTTTTAAACAGACTTGGACATCCCTTTACATAACATTGTCAGTTTGAACCAGATTTATTTGTCCAATGAAGTATGTTTTATCAGAACATTCATTACCCTTTTTGAACACAGTGGAGTCAAGGATCAGAAAGCAATTTTCCTTCTTTCCTGTTCTCAAAAGTATGATTTTTTTTTTTAGCGAGGTTAAGCAGTGCTTTTTCAAATTCCCTGTGCTTGATGTGTCATCTGTCGATGAGTCAAGCCTGTTATGCTGGAACTCTGAATACAAGAATGGTCCCTCACTTTGAAAACTTTTAAAAGGAATGTTTTATTGTTTCTATAGGGGAACTAGAAATATGTTCTCCTTTTCCTTGTAGATGTCATGGCCATACCCATTGATACAAGGTCCTGGCATTGTACACAGGCTCTTCAAATATTCATACTTCCACCATGACTGCATTGCCTAACTAGTTCTGTTTTGAAAGACTAAAGCTGCTACATCAACATGAACAGACTGGAATTTCTTTGCATTTTTAGAAACATCTGCTCTACATGTCACTATGTAATATATCTATATATTTACTGTAAAAGAAATTAAGGTATTACTTTTCTGCCAAAAGCTTAAGCATGTACAGGACATTACTATTTTTGACACACTGCAGATGGAAGGCTTTAAAAAGGACAGTTTAGCCTTTGCAGCCACATGTAATGGATGCACAGCCATCCTCCAGATAAAAACAACTCTATGAAGTAAATGTTTAGTCTGCTTTTCACTGAATTTTACTTCTAACAGTTGCTTTCTACTGCACATAAAAATATTACTGATATTTGAGGGAAGAGCTTTACATCTAAAATTGACTCATGTTTTCCTTACTCATCAGCTTATCCCCTTCCTTAATTTAAGGGAGTTTGAAATCACAGGTCTAAACTCCCAGGAAAATATTCTGATCAGACAATGACAAGCTGGATAGAGGTACCTTTTATGACTCTTAGTACGAAGCAGTGCCATTATGTAAAAATGCACGTAAAAATCACAGGCACAGAAGAAAAAAGCAAGAGCATGAGACCCTTCATAGTGGTTGCAACTTTTAGCTACTGCATTTGTAACCTCTAGAACCATTCCGTATTTTACCTTGTTTAAAGTATAAAAGAAGGATGAAGAAAATTGGAAAGCTTGTGGAAATTGTTCAAGCGTTGACACGCTTTAGGAGTCTTTGGTGGGGTAGAGGAGCAGGAGAGGAAGAATTGTCAGTCTCCCCTGATACCAATTTCATCACTACAGGTGAGGCAGTGGTCAAAAGTTGATATTTTTATTTTTGCCCAAACCAACTTTTAATCTCTCAAAGTTTGCCTCTTCTCAGTGAACAATCTTTGCTGGACATTTTTGTTCTTGGGATACTGCAATAGCAAAAGGAACTGCTGGTCCCAGTTAATTAAAAATACTAACATAAAGTTTAATCTGTTAAACTAAATTGTCACTTGAAAGAATAGGTCTATTTTGTTTCATCTGAAAAACTGAATCATTCAGGAAATAGTCCACAGTATCTCTAAAAAAAACCCCAAAAAAATCTTAATCTCAAGGTTTCAAAATATATACATAGTCACCACTGTAAAGTATTTTACAGTAAGTAGATAAATACCTCTGTGACCATTATGTGGAGAGGCATTCATAAAAAGGAAAGGGCAATATCTCACTCAGCTTGGAGATTCTCCAGTGTTCTTTTCCTTTCATAGCTACGTGTAAGAGCAGAAGAATAATCCAGTTTTCAACATTCTTTTCCTAAAAGCTTTTTCTGCAGTGCTCATGTTTACATATTGTGTCCAACACACAGAAAGTGAGTGGGGGTCATCTTAAAGTTTCATCACAGGTCAGAAAAATCCTCCTGAGGCGAGTGTCTGACCACTCCTTTTTACTGTGCTTTGTTTCACATCATGGAGTGGTCTCACTGGCCATGAACTGGATTCTGTCTGGAGAATACACTGCAGGAGCTTACTTACCACTCTCCAGCTGCAGAGGGGCAGGCAGCACCTCATAGGACTAGACTAGAGCTAGGCTGAAGGAAAACCACTCCAACACAGGCATAATGGGGATGTCAGGTTCACAGCACTACTGTTTGACTCTGCAGACCCATTCCTATCTATCCACCTGAAAATGCAGAAGTAGCTCAAATCTGCCAACTGTACATTAAGTGCCATGACTAGGACTGCTTGCACATGCTCATTCTTTTTTTACATTTCTCTCTCACAAAATCAGGCAAAGAGGTTGTTGCTAACTAGCACAAAACATTCTCTCTCCAATGCCTGAGCAATCTGTCTCTGTGGTCTTCCCAGCCTTTCTGAGCCCAAGGGTTTGGAAAACAAACCTATCAGCTGAACCCAACTAAACCATATTGTACAGAACAAAGCAGAGGCAGAACTCTGGTTGGCCCTCACTGTTCAGAAGACACTACTGTGATGATACCACTGATAACTGGAAAAGTAAAAGTTTCTCTCAATTGACAATTCTTTACTTTTTTTTTTTTTCCCAACAAATAATACTGAGTTAGTGTAGATGATTTTTAAGATGAAGAAGAATGAAGCAAAATTAAGTGGTATTGAACATCATAACATCACTTTAGCTAAGCAGCAGAATGCTTAGATCTTTGCTGACAGCTTACCTGAACTACTGGAAGCTCCTTGACTCTGCAAAATCATGCAGTGCATTTTAAAGCAGGTCAAATACTAAGGCACTTCAGCTGCCAGGAATTTCCCATCAGCAAAAGAAAGGACCAGGAGGAAAGAAGCTGTTCCATCATTTCAGAACCTAGGAAAGGCTGGTTCTACAGTCAGGTGACAGTTAGGGGTACAGGATGTTATTTTATTTAAGTTTCCTTTTATAAAAATTTGATTATGTATCATTAATGTATTTTAAAATAGCTGTCTTCTCTGGTTTTTTAAGCAGGATTTGTATCTAGACTCAGTGTATTCTGAAAATGCACTTTCATGCATGCTTATGAAAATCATTACGGACAATTACGCGTGTAGAATATTTAATTGCATGTATGCACATGGATATTTTCCTTGCATGTACACATCCTTAAGTGTTTGTGAGAATAATCATAATATTTGGACATAATTTATTAGATGGACAATTACACAAATGATATATTTGTATTTTAAGTGAGTGCCTTATTTTTTCTACATTCTATGTAATATTGATCAACTCATTAAGAAACATGAAGATTAAAATTCAGGAGTGTCTGGATGCATGCCTGTTTCACTTAATTAATGATTGCTTTAAAAAAGATCTGAGAATTACCACACTGCATAATGGCAAAGATCTACACAGCAATACAAATATCCTGCACAACGTTTTAATTTGATTCACTGTGGTAAACTTAAACAGGTGAAGTAAAATACAGTATTCTGCATTATGTCAGGGCTTAATTTTAGAGTTTTATTTACAAATGCTACAAGTCATTAAAAGAAAGGAATAAGTCATAGTAGGAAGGTATAGTATTACAGATTTTTTTTACAGCCATGCTCTAATGGCTTCAGTGTATCTTAAATATTTAAACATGGATGTGATACATTAAAAACATGACAGAGCAGCAGAGGATAAAAATGTAGCCCTTTTGATAGAAAGATTTCAGATGCAATACAGGGCATGAAAGCAAAGTAACAGAGTAAGTGTGAATCATCCTGCTAAGATGCTGAAAATGTTCAAAGGGTTAAGGATGGCAAATCACGTTTTGTTGCTATGTGCAGCAAGGATAAAAATGTACTGGAACCCCCTTTAATAGGTGAAAGGTGGTCTGAGCCGAAACGCACATACTGACGTCCAACCCTTCCCCAGAGAATCAATGATGCTTTTTTGTGTGTGATCAATGTAATATTCCACAGCTAAATTTAGGGACTCTGCATCCTATGAAAATGGCACCTCTCTATGACTAATTAACAATAAAAAATTGTGGTTATCTACAGGTTTAATTAATCTTCAAGGTTTTGATTAACTTAAATCTTTTTAGTAAGGACAAAAGAGTATATGGAAAAAAAAAAAAAAAGTGCGTTTCTCATGTTGTTTATTCAGAAAGGAGTCTGTAATTTTCCCTAGTCAGCTTGTAAGATTACACCATCTTTGCTGTTAACTCCCCTAACCCAAGCAACATACAGTGTGAGACAGACTGCTAATAAACCTGTTTCACTGTGTCTGCAGACTATTTGGCTAAATCATAAAATATGCCCACATAACTTCTTTTTATTTTGAAATGGTAAAGACTTCTTGTAATGCAGAGTTCATAAGATTCAGTGTTTGATTTTGATGTGTTAGAAGAAAGCTGAAAAGTTAAAACCAGATGTCTTTAGCTACAGTGACAGTAACTGGTTTCAGGCACATTTTATAAGGCAAACAGATCTTTACACCCAGGTCCACTCTCTTTCTGGTACTGGCACTGCGTCTGCGTGTTTACAAGTCATGGGGTGATACATTCTGGTCCACCAAAGTCAGAGGGAGATTTGTCTGATATCAATGGGGACAGATTTTACTTTTAATAATTCATTTAGCACACAAGCTGAAGTATTTGCAGTGATACAATGGGTGGGTATTGTGCAAAGGAGGAAATAGGAAAGAGACACTCTCACCATAGAAACTCTGCCAGCAGCCAGCACTGCTGTAAGCCCTGTTTCCTCTAAGCACTCTTGCTTCTATGCTATTGCTCTGACCAAAAGTGCATAATAAAAGTCATTTAAATGAGGAGTTAAAGGAAGAAACAGACCCAAAACTCAGGGAATAAGAGTTAAGATCTTAGCTCTGACACCAGCTTGCTCTAAAAACATAAGCAAACCCATATGGCTCAATTTAGAAACATTAATAAGAGAAATTAGCATATGAGGAGATTTTTGAGAGGCTTGCAATTCATACCACAGTGAGGAAAAACCCCATGAAAGTCTACTTTTGGAAATAGGCTCTGCACTCTTCCTGGTTTCTTTCCCCTTAACCCCCACTTGTAAAATGGAAAAATGAACACTATAAAAATGAACATTTTAATATCAACTCTTTTTCTTAGCACCATAAATATTTAATCTGTAGGTCTTACCTTATGAAGCAGAAGTTCATTAGGGCTAAACTTCATATGGTGTAGGCATTACTTTGAAACAGTTTTTATGCTAAGTTTACATTCAAATGCATTTTTGCAGGAAGAAGCCTACACTAGCAAAGAGAACAAATTTTCAAGAACCTATTAACCTATATTCAGGGGAGAATAATGACATTTTGTCCAAATACCTGTAGAAAAATTCTATTTGTACGATTTCAGGGTGCCCCTGTGTTTCATGCAGACATGATATCCCCAGACATAAAAGTTGTGAAGTGTTATCATTAAACTAAAAATGAAGATAAGTATATTGGTCAACAAAAGTCAGGCTTATAGTTTTCACTGTTGCCAAGTCAGCAACACACGGACAACTCAGCTAGAAAGTTTCATACTTTAAATTAGTTGTTCCAAATAAATGCAAAATGTTGACCAATGATTGGAAGAGCCTACATACGGATTCCTGGACACACAGTAAGTGATATTTTCCTAGTTCCAGTGCTAACAATACCTCCTGGTTCATTTACAATTGTGGGCCGAGTTCTTGATACCATCATCCTACAGCGTGATAGATATATACAGACCTCTCCAGCTGTTACAGGCACTCCTTTACCCACTGTATTTCATATTCATACAGAGTTTGTGTAAATATTTATATTTTCACAAAAATATGGATCTTGTGATCTTATTGGGTAAGCGCAAAGAAAAAAACCTTTAAAAACATTTTTCCTATTGCAATGGATATGTAAAGAGACAAATCAAACACCACCTTAGACCATTCAGCTCTGCCTTGCCTAGAGAGGGCAAGAGACATATCTGTCAGGATGATTGCAATCCTATCTAATCTCTGCTGAAAAGTGTGAGGACTCATTTTCACTAACTCTCTCCACAGTCTTCCTTCACAATCAGGCTCCAGATGCCAACATTTCTCTAGAAATAAAGTTTCAGGGCCGTTTTACAACCACAGGGCCTTCTGTTGGAAAAAAGAATCATTCACATATTCCCCCTCATACAGAAAAATAAGAAAGAACTCTGGTTTGTTCCATGAAGAAAGAATATTCACAGAACTCAGTTCAGCCTTCCTCTCTATAGTGTGTTTTCTATTAGACATTAAAACAAACTGAAGTGACTGACAGGTATGGATGCCTCAGTCCTTAGGAGGAGCAAACACCTGTGAGTGCCACTGCTTCCAAGGTGTTACTGGTCTTTATAAACTCGTGAATATCACACAGTAAAATATGGAAGCCATCTCTATTTCACTTGAATATGTACAGCTGTCTTGTTTGTTTAAAATCCTGTAAATTATCTATGCACAGAATAGGATACGGTTGAATTTTAGCGATGCTCAGACATGTCCAATTGGGAATGCCAGCCCCTGCAATTTTACCATATAAGATCTTATCAATGTGCTTGTCAAAGACAAAAAAAAACAAAACACAAGCAAAACCTAATCCCTCCCAAACCATTAAAAATACATTAAATATCTTGCCATGTCCATTATAATCCTAGGTCACAAGCTAGAGAAGTTAGACACTCCTCTACCTCAGAGGTAATATGATGGAGAGAATGAAGACCAGAAAGACAGATGAAAAACTCATTTGGGAGATAATCAACCATTTGAGAAACTTAGTCACTGATTCATCTCCATTTCAACAAAATAGGAAGGCTGTGTGGAGTAGATCTACCAGAACATCTATTGTTGAAATACTGAATTTGGTAATTTGCTGGAAGTTTTCAACTAGGAGGTTTTGTAGCTGTACTTAGTCCTCTCTCAGCTCTAGTTCCTGCTACATACAATAATAAAGGCTGACATAACAACAGCAAAATTAAGTAAGCCACAAATCTTGCGTGCAGTTTTTTTCAGGGGTTTACTCATTTAAAGCCCTTGCAAGCCCAAATCCTAGCTGATTATTCCCAGTAGTGCTCCATTTCAAATCAGTGACACAGAGAAAGGTTACTCAAACTATCCAGAACATAGTTTTGGAACAAATTATTCTGCCATATGTTCAGTATTTTTGGAAGAAAGAAGTCCAGGCAGCCCTACCTATTTATGTCTAACATTTCTGACACAATTTTGAATCCAACTGAAGTAACAGGTGACTGCATTAAAAGAAGGAAAAACCCAAACACCTAAGCATGATCATGTACAGTGAACAAGGCTGTTGTCTATTGGAACCCTGCTGTTTTGAAGCAAAAAGGAAATACGTGGGCTGAAAATGGAAGAAATTGGGAATCAATGGAAAACTGTGGGACAGCAGGATTAGGTAACTTCTAAGGTGACATACAACAAGCTTCTGGCACAGGAGCAAGACTCTCTTTTTGGTCTTTTTCTCAGTATGGAAAAAGTCTGTCCGTGTAGTATGAGGAAGTATTTGTTTTGCCCTTACAGTACAGCTTTTTGTTTGTGCAGTGCTGTGGGCTCGCTGCTCTTTCCTGGGCTTCCACACTACTAATGGGAAAAATCAGTCATGGAAACAGACCAGCTGTTGGAACAAAACCATTTACAGTTCCACTTTTTTCATGGGTGATACAATCCACTCCTCCTTTTCTCAGATTAGTTTCTCTAAATGCATTCCATGTCCATTTAATAGGTTCAATGGAAAACTACATAAGTCTTACATAAACAATACTTTTGAACAGTCACACATGCCACATTTATTTTTCCCTAAAGACAAATTCTTTCCCTGTTGTGCATAAAGTTTCTAGAAGATGGACTTCAGACTTGCTTTTAGGATCTCTGAAAAAGAAGTGAAAAGACACTCTTGAACATCAGGGATGTTTACTCACATGATTAGAAGTAGCCAGGAAAATTTTATGATATGAACTCTTTCCTGAGCCAGAGCTGAAATTAATGTGTCCATGGAAAGTGAGAATACAACAATATATCCAGAAATTAATACAATTCTTAGCAATATCCTTACCCAGTGTGATTTAGAACAATCACCAGGCAGCTACGATTTGGAGCACCTTAGAACAACTACACAGCACCTATGTGAATGTACAATGCATCTTTGCTCTGATGTTCTGAAAATCCCTTTTCCAACCTACCTCAACACTCAACACGACTGGAAGGCAGAAGAAATTCTGTGGAACATTTTTGGCTGTGGAGTCACAATAAATTTGGCCATGTACCTGTATCATTCTACTAACAGAAAACCCATTGTTACTGACAAAATGTCATTTATGGCTTGTAGTGTGTAAGTTCAATTCCATGTTAACAATACAAAATTACTTGTTCCTGGCTTTATTATCCGTCGATGCTAACAATATATAGGTTTACCCTTCAAGGGAACTGGGGTACTCTGGTATCTCTGGCTGTCCTGTAAATAAAGTGAAATGCAAATAAAAAACCAACCTAAACTACTTTGTGAAAGGCTGCTTTTAAGTGTTCCATTAGTACTTCTGTCTCTGCAGGCAACCAGAGTGTGAAGCTGGTAAGAACTCAAGCAAGCTCTTGACGTCAGTTATTTCTCATTTGGAACAATACTAAACAATCTTTGACTTATGTTCATATGCTGATCCTTGATTAAGCCACAGGGATGTTTCCTCTGGTGTTTCTTTGCCTTTATTAGTATAAACAATGTAGTACTTTTCCAAACCACTTAGTTTCAGACTCTGTGTATGGTCTATTAATAACTGCAAACTTATATTTTTTTGTTTTTCATCAATACCTAGAAGACAGCTGATTTTCTGACAAGCTCTGGATCTCTGAAACACTCCTAACTAGCAGCAATAAATTATGTTTATTTATTAGTTGCACTTAAACATCAAAATTTATGCACAAAGAATAAATCATTCCTCTAATAGAATGATCAATTTTTAAATTTCTCTAATGTAGTTACACATTAGTCACTTGGCATTTTCACTTAAATGAATATGTTCACTTAATATAAATATTAAGGAAAAAACAATAGCAGACATAGAGCTTTAACAGGCAAGCAGCACACTTATTGCTATAACTAAGGGATTTTGATGTTGTAAGAATCCACTGATGGCTGCTTTTATTCACATAGCACACACAGTGATTTTAAATAGAATTAATTTCTTTCTGTGTTTTCTATTAAAAACAAAGGAAGGCTCCAGTACACAAATTAATAACCCGGGAGTTATTATTTCATCTGTGTTCAGTGAATATTCCATGCGAGTTCCTGGATTTCACGTTTCTTCATAGCACAGAACCCAAAAATATGAACTACACAAGCTTTCTTCCCAGTGTTTCTCCATACCATTCTCAAAAGGCATTGCTATTTCTTGCTACCACCCATTAAAAGCCTTAAGTTGCCTCCTGACAATTGTTTTTCGAGGCACAGTCACCCAAATATGTGCTGCAGCTCAGTAAATGAAGTCTGAGATCTTTGGAGGAGCTATAGACACTGCAACTACTAAACGTAATAAAGTCTGGTATGTCAGCTATGAATTGTACATGAAATGTCTTGTACTATGTGCTGCAGCTAAACTTGCAGGTGTCAGCTCAGTGAAGATGAGAAAACTGCAGTGACTGATAGGAAAGAACCACACATCAAGAACTGCAGTTAACAGGAAGATTGTTCCTTTCCTTCCCTCTCTGGTTACAGTCAGGAAGGGCTCATCTTTCTGACTAGCACTGCTCTAGAGCATGGCAGAGCAGAAACACTTGGCCTCTGATGGTAGGTGGGAAAAAGGAGAATTCCCAACACGGAAGCTGGAAGGAAAGGAGCAGGTCTGAAATGGCAGCTGTGCAGAAGTATAGGAGAGTGGGTTTGCCCCTCTGTTTGCAAGCTGCTACACTCTATTAACCTCATTCTTCTGATTTCCAAATTATTACTTCACAGAAAGCGTGTAATTTTTTTTCTGACTGATAATAAATTCAATGCATCTTTAGCAGAGAATGGCCCCACAGACTAAACCAATCATGAAAATCTTAATATCAAATGCCCATTTAAGCCCACTATCTCTTTTAGAAGTATGTGAAATAACTTCCTTTTTAAAATTCAGCTACAATACATGAGCAATCAGAAGGACTAGCCAAGAGTGGTACAATTCAGAGCATGGCCCAGCCCTGAGCTAGCAGACTCGTGGCTACATATTTCCGTGTGCAGGTCACACAGCAACACGATCAGCGCACTATCAGCTAGACCAGGACCTTTCAGCACAGCAATGTTTATATTCAGCCTTTTTCTGCTATTGTTTCTTGCTTCTCTCGGACATGTTCTAAACTGTGACAAGAAGGAAACCCCTTAAGCTCCTTCACACATCTTTTTCTGTCTAAAAGGTGTTGAAGCGTGAAGTAACTACTAGTAGGATGGTTCAGGATAAGTATTTTTGTGTACATGATGACAGGAATTATTACTGGCTCTGAATATTGCATTCAGGGTACTATGGCGTATTAGTTCTTTCCCCTTCCATTGGGTATTTGGTAATACTTACAATTAATATAAGTAAATAATTAAAATTATCATTGCATTAAGTTTCTGTGGCAAGACTTTGGTAGTAGTGGGGCTACAGGGGCAGCTTTCCCGATGTCCAATAGAGCCAATGCCAGACAGCTTCAAGATGGACCTGCTGCTGGAGAAGACCAAACTCATCAGCGACAGTGGTAGCATCTCTGGGATAACATATTTAAGAAGGGAAGGAAAAAAGACCTGTGCAACTGCAGCCAGAGACAGGAGTGAGAATATGCGAGAGAAACAACTCTGCAGACACCAAGGTCAGAGAAGAAAGAGCAGAAGGAGGTGCTTCGGGTGCTGGAGCAGAGATTCCCCTGCAATCTGTGGGACAGGCTGTCTCTCTGCAGCCCTTGGAGGTTAACAGTGGAGCAGATCCCCACCTGCAGCATGTGGGAGACCCCACACCAGAGCACATGGATGCAGCTGAAGGAGGCTGTGACTCCATGGAGAATCTGCACTGGAGTGAACTCCTGACAGGCCCTGTGACCCCATGGAGAGAGGAGCCCATACTGGAGCACATCTTCTGGCAAGACTTGTGACCCTGTGTTGGACCCATGCTTGAGCAGTCTGTTCCTGAAAGACTATACCCTGTGGAAGGGACCCACATGGGACCAGTTTGTGGAGAACTACATACAGCCCATGGGAAGGACCTATATTGGAGAAGTTCATAAAGAACTGTCTCCTGTGAGTGGAACCTCATGCTGGGGCTGGGGAAGAGCATGAGAAGGAAGGAGCAGCAGTTGCAGTGTGTAATGAACTAACTACAACCCTGTGCCACTCAGAGAGAGGAGGCAGAGAAGTCTGGAGTGAAGTTGAGCCTGGGAAGAGCAGGGGGAGTATTTTAAAATTTGTTCTTTTTTTCCTCATTATTCTGCTCTGACTTTATTGGTAGCAAATTATTTTCCTCCAGTTGAGTCTGTTTTCCCCATGAGTGATCTCTCCCTGTCCTTATCTTGACCCAGAAAGCCTTTCGTTATTTTTCTCTCCCCTGTCCATCCGAGGACAGGAGACATAGAGCGGGCTTTGGTGGGCACGTGGTGGCTAGCCAATGTCAACCCCCCACATCATTTACCTATCAAGGTACCATCAATTACAATAGCACAGCTTTGGAACAGATTCAGCTCCCACTGATACTAGTAACAGTTTTGCCATTTCTTTCCAAAGATTGGAAGCTCCCACTAGTCACCGATGCCAATGGCTGCTATCAACATATTCAAAGTGTATGCTGAATGATGCTATAAGCACTAAAAGATTTCTTTGTGAATATTTAATATGTCATCCCTCCCTTCTCCAAAGGTTAAACAAACTCTGTAAAGTCAACAAAAAGAGCTTGGAAGAACTGGGAGAATTAAAACAACAAAAAAGTATTTCCAGTGGAAAAACTAACATTTTGAATGACTCCTTTGAGGATGCCTGCTTCTTTCAACTCCTACTGCAGTATTCCTAAGTAAGGCCCTTACAGTTCTTCCACTTGGCCTTGTTCAAATCATCATTCCTGCTGCAGGAAAGAATGTGAAATGTTGCCATAAAAGAAAAGGCCTTGAACAAGGAATGGGAATAGACTTAGACAGGAATTATGTCTGTTAAGAGCCCCAGCACTGTAGATGGAGCTTGCTGTAATTAGAGCACTGAGATGCCTGCCTTACTCGCTGCTCCCCCGTTCTGTTCCTCACCTCCTAATACTTTCTTATTCACACTATTCTTCTCTGAATGTACTGAGTTTTGTACTGTGATATGTGGTGTGTAAATTCCAGCCTACCAAATAAAAACAGGATCAAACTCTAAACAGACTTAAGCCAACACATGTGGGGAGGTTATTCTGACACATAGATTTTTGTTCTATTTTTTAACTCCATGGACCTGCAAAGCATGTAGTGCTAGCAGTTATTATTCTAACAGGCACATCAGAGCAATAATAGGTGCTCCTGAATAAACTTGTGAGAGGACTACAGTCTCCTTCAACACCACATAAATTCAAATTTGTCACAATTTAGTGTTGGGTGTGTAGGTACCTGAAGGCTCTCCCCCGCCCCACTGCTCAATACAATCTCCAAAAATAGTGCTGTTTGTACAGCTAAGCAAACACTCAGATTAAACTCACTGAAGGCAGCGACAGAGGTTAAAAGAGAAATACTATTAACATGCAGTGCTACTCCTACACCAACAGCTGGTAAGCCCTCAGAAATGCATAAATAAACTAATTAGACACAGAAAAATCTTTGGCATAATGATGTCCATCCACACATTGTTCCATCCTTTTTGATAAGCAAGGGGAAAATGGAATCAACACAATCTCACTTGCAGGCATATGGCCTATTCACCAGTGACCTTTATTTAAGGAGCAGGGTACTTTATGTATAGCTATGTGCTGTTGTACACAAACATGCCGGGTTACCCCATGAACTGGATACAAATTTCACCAGGTTCTCTGCATAGCCTTTCAAGAGTTGTTTTTTGGTTTTGGGGTTTTTTTTTGCATTCATATGAGCTGCAGCAGTCTAAAAATTCCCAAAGGAATGGGTGGGAGCTCATGTCACCTGTATAATAATACTCTGATGGTAAAGTTTTCAATACCTATAAAGGAATACCAAATACAAGTCACTGTACAAAGTAAGAACACCTATTAAAATTTAATTACAGTATTTCAACTGTTGTTTCAAAATACATGCAATGTTATGTACTTTTCCTGGCATGTATACAAGACTACTATCCAGCTTTTAACTAGAAGAGTAAAAATTCTTACTTAATTTGATGCATCAGACTGGGGAAAAGAAGGTGAAAAGCAGACAAAAAGAATTCTACAAGATCCAAGAGATGACTATTGCAAGGTGCCAACTTTGTAAGCAATCATGCATGTGGATGTATGAACATGCGTCAACTTATTTCTGGTTATGAGACTTAATTCTGCTGAGATAGAGGTTAATTTTGTTCCCCTCCATTTCTTCCTCTTCTGTTTCAACAACTATACCACAACACAGGAAAGAACCAAAGTTGGGTCTTTCACTGGTGCTACATAAGGCTTTTCACTGAAGGATTTTATTCCTCTCCAAATAACATATTTAATTGCCTTTCACCTCAAAGGAACACGCATGAATTGCACAATCACGTCCACAGAAGATTCGGTTTTCAAAATAAGACACAATACCAAAGCATTCAGGAAGCGTGGCTGCTGGCCTCAGTAAAAGCAGAGTCAGAATGTAAATGCTGTAGATTAGATCCTGTGCTGTTATGCAGTGATGCATTCAGTTTTAATCACCTTATCAGCAGTAGTTTAGGTCAGAACATTCTCTGACACAGACTTTAATAACATATCAGAGGTATGGATAGTAGTATCAACAACAGTTTCCCAAATTTTGCAGGAGTGAAGAGAGTGAAAATTTAAATCAAATAAGAAATAGGCTTGGAGTGAATTTAGTGCTGATGACATAGCCAAGATTTTCTCACAGCCATAGGTTCGCCTAAACTTAGATATCTGCAAAGTCATAATTGTATTTTCTTCCTGTTCATTTAAAAATTAACTTTTGTGTTCTTAGTGATGTGTGAAAACTACTCATTAATGACCTGCAACTTTTCTATTGACTGTGGGGCAGTGCCATTTTGCCACAATGCCCAAATCTACTGTTTTGCAGAGTCACTTCTCAATGAAATGAAAACAATTGCAGGATTTAAAATTTCACAATATTTGATGTAGACACGATTTCAAAACAGAGAGAGCAGTGAAACTCTTGGTGGAACACAGAAAAGAATACTGCAGGCAGGAGCTCTTTTTTATATGCACCATTAATGACTACACAACTGTGGAGGGAAATGAAGCATGCCAGTCTGCCTCCTATCAATGGCACAAACCAGCAACAATCTCCCTGCAGCAGAGGAAGAGCACTGATTTACATTAAATATTGGATCACTCTCTATGATCCCCATTGGACCATTCATCCACTCTCGAGGTACGAGGTAGGGCATGTGTTCTACCATTTACTGGCAGCAGTTGGAACATTCCCTTCATCTTAAAAAAGATCTTATGCACCCACTACTGTAATCTTCACATTTATAGTAATCTGCCAGCTTCTGCTTTTATTTAAAGTTAGTTCTAATTGTAAATGGGATTTTAGGTTTCAGTTTATATTTGTAATATGAAACAGTGTTCTCCTACAGATTTTCCAAGGAAAGCTGAGAAAACACTATTTTTTAAGAACGCAAGTGAAGAGGTAGAAAATCTTTTCTTTTAGCGCTGGGAGAATAATAATTTAAAAGCAATTGAGGCAATGACAAGCAGTACTTGAAAAGAGACATTTTCATTCATATACTTGCTGTTGTATTTTCACCAAAGTCAGAATTAGAAAATTTGCCCCACAAGTTCCATCATTTAGTTTTTGTCATTCAAATACTTTATTTTCATGTCAAAGATTGTCACTAATACATAATTCCCGTGGGAATATTATAGGATTATTTGCATAAGACTTCCCCCCCCTTGAGTTTTCCTTTCTAGCAGGAAATGATGCTGCCAGGATTTGGATGAGCTCCAGGAAGAGAAGTAGACTAATAGGATATGTGCTGTGTGAGAAAGGATTATAGACAATGAAATACACTATATGCATATGCTTATTTCAGAAAAGATGTCCTAGCCTTGCAATACACGCATTTTTACTGTTGCTCCCTGCTGCCCACTCTAATGAACAAGTTATGCTGTTCACCTTCATAGAGACTGTCTTACAACAGAATTGTGGGCTGAAAATATTACTTGCAGCAACATGCCATACTAAGAGAAAAATTTATCTATACCCCTATTTACACTGTTACTTAGTGAATCAGCATGTCAGTGAATTTGTAGATTTAACTTACTGCAGATTTCATTTCTTGTAAAAGAGAACATCAGATGTTTTCCTCATTCCAGTAGGCTACCCGTGTTGTGCTAGCTCCTGTGAGAACCTTGCAAACAACACACAATACCCTAGCAATAGCTTATGTTTATAAGGATCCTGTAAAAACATGCAAGTAAAATCGAAATGCAAATTTTGACATTGCTGAAATACCCCAGTTTGGGGTTCTCTCCCCTTTTCCATTTTCCCCTCTTTACCAAAATTACTCAGCTTGCAGTGAAGGTACAGTATTCGTGCTCTTCTACCTGGCTATAGAGCAGGTCTGGGAACTGGAAATCAACTCATAGTCAGGATGTAAGGAAAAGTATATAATAGCCTAGGAAGTGGAGATGCCTTTAAATTTGAATAAATAAATAAATTTTAAAATAAATTAAAACAAGAAGAAAATAACCCCAGCAGCTTGGGTTTGGAGAAAATGAGCTCCACAAGCTGAGCAAAAAGCCCCTACCCTATCCAGCAATGTTCCATGGGGTTCATGGAGATGTGACTTCTAGCCCTTCAGCTGATGAGAGCAGTGGCCTAGAAAGTAGCACATTGCCTTATTCCATAAGGCTGTCACTCATTAGTGGAGTATACAGTTTTTTCAGATATATATCATAATTTTGATTGGGATCATCTGACTACAAGAGTAGTAACAATAGAAGGTCAACAACAGAAGAAATTCTATTATTATTTTTTATTACCTCGGAACTTAACTCCAGAGTCTACAAAATACACAAGGTAAATAATATATATTATATTGCATTATAGGCCCAAGTTGCTCTTCCAGGCAACAAGCAAGCAAGCACTAACATGTACTTCACTGTGTGGTTCCTAACTGTATTTTGGGTCAAATTTTGCTGAAGACTTTATGGTTATTGAATAACATATAGCATTATAGGTTTCTATACAATACACTTTTTTGCTTGTCCAGCAAAACAAACAAATAATTACCAACTCTTTATCCTTGTGTTCCTAAATAATATACTTAGCTTCAGCATCACTTTTTTCAAGTTTCATCAGTGGAACTTACTAAGGAACCCACAATGTAGTACCCAAAACTGAGGAAGATAAATCTCAATTTAAAGAACATGAAAAGACATGAAAGAAAGACTGGGTAAAGTTTAAGCCAATGAAAGTATGACTCATTATTATATAACAAGCAAGTTGGGTATGTGCTGGTATTTTAAGCTGAAGAAGAGATAGGTTGAGAGGGGAAGAGAGCACAGAAGTGGGAGTCAACAGGGGAACTGAGGTAAAGTAAGTGGGTATGTAAAAGTTTAGGAGCACTAATAGGAAATTACATGTTCTCTTAATTCCTGTTTTCCTACATATTTTTAAATCTCAGGTAGAGCTCTTAAAAAATGTTAACTCTGTTTTCATCCCAAAGGATGAAGTATCCATTTAAACTATATCAATGTGATTAATTTTCACTAGGTAGCTATTAAGCAACTTCTAGGTAACTTTGACAAACTTCTTCCGTTCATAGAAGACACAGCTGGGTAGAAATTAGTCTCTAAAAATACTTTCACACAACCTGCTTGTTTTCTAGTCACTGTCTTCTTATGTTATGCTCATTCCATCTGTCAATAGATATGAGTCACACATTCGACCTTTCAGTTTCACTTGCGCACATAAATTTCTTCCAATTTCCTGTGAAACAAACACTTTTAACTCTTTAGGGGCTATCAATTTGCACACATAGCATGCTAGAATGGTTAAGGTAGAAGGAAGCTCTGTGCTGATATTTGCAGCTTTCCACTCTGCACTACCTTTTGAATGCAGATTGTCTCTTCATTTTGCTGACCATCCTTCTGCCCACGCTCCACTAACTTTCACTGAAAAGCTAGCAAATGTCTTGAGCTCTAGTTTCAAAACCACATTCTACCTATATTTTCAAAGATAAACAGCAAACTAGATAAAAGGCACACCTGACATTACCAGCCATGATCAGCAGATTCACTGAAGGAAAGCTATAATTTTACCAGTTTTAAATCTGCAGCAGGCAACATTTGGTTCAAAGCTAACTTAAAAATAAAGACTCATGCTTGCCCAGATGCTACCCACTGACATAAATCATGATGCCTTTACCAACAGATTTTTTTTTTTTTTTTTTTTTCTCCAAGCACAATAAACACCACCAGTAAGAACAAAGAAGGAACATGGCTGCAAAAAAACCCACAGCAAAATACGAAAGCTAGAGCATTATTCTGGGATTTAGGAATATATTGCCTTACTGCTTCTTTCAGGTATAGTAGACAATTTAATCTTTCAGGGAACTTTCAAGACAAAGGGAAAAAAATCCATCAGTTTTAGCAAGAACCACAAAGCTAGACTACTGACAGACCAAATTCTGTACAGTAATCTGGTAAGAAGGACAGGCTTGACATGTATAATTTGTTGGCCGTCCTTATTTGTGAGCTTATTGAACTCATTATTGTTGAAACAGCAGCTTAGCAGTGAGATGCTTTAACAGAACAGTAGGCTCACAGTCTGTTTCAATGAGGCATTACAATGGCGTAGAAGGGTCTGTGGTTTGGCCTTATGGTTCCCTTCCATAATACACAAGACTTGGACCAGTTGTAATACTGTCCCATCAAAACTAACTTAACCATCTAAGCAAAGTCCCTTTTCCACTAGTGACTGAGATTTCACCAACTATGGTAATAAAAAGGACACTTAATGGAAAAAATAGAATGTCAGGCCTGAAATTCAAAGCCCACAGTGTCTGGAAGGAACGAGTGGATGAGTTATGGCTGAGATGACACTGGGACTGCTGAGGCTCCTATGTGTGCACACCAATGTGATAGCACTGTCATGCTACAGAAGTGCTTTAGGTAACACTGTAAAATGTAGAAGGACCCAGAAAATCTGCTACTGAGTTATTGATGAAGACTGAATACTTTAACCTCTAGTCCTTGGCATGTTAGCATTTCAATAATAAAACAGAATGCATGATCTGCTGATATAACAGATATGTACTCCCAGTCACTTATTTAAGTACAGATAAGTCAAATTTATTAACCCAATATTACATCGTAGATGTACATATGTGGTCTTTGTGTTAAAAATCTTTTCCTTCCTTACAGACAACACACACTCAAAGGATTAATTTTACTTCTGGTGACCTACATGCACTGCCAACTTAAGGAAATCAACTAAAGAAAAAAGAATTTCCAAGTAGTACTGAGGTCACTAGCAGGCAGCAGCTTGTACATTGGTTCCTGAAGAAAAGGAAAAAAAGACCATATATGGACAGCACCAAAACCAGAGACTAAAATTAACAATACGCAATATTAGTCACTGGGGGCTTTTTTTTTGTTAAGCGCTGGTAGGGTGGAGTGGGAGGGTAGTCGGGGTCTTTTTCGTGTGTGTCTGTGGTTGTTTTTTTACAGCATCAAGAACCATACAAACTGTATTTGTATGCTGATATTTTGGTCATTAGGTGAATTTAGGCTAAATTAAAATTATCATTCTTCAGGTTCTTCATATTCACTAGCTCAGATAAACACTTGCCATCAGCACGCAGCTAGATGATAGTAACACCTACAGTGTTAAAAAAAGGAAAATCTGTTAAGCAATGGCTCTGATTTATCAGGCAGATTTTCCATGTCAAACTCAGTCTTTCAAAAACATTATGATACATCGTCCATTTACAGACCTATACACTGTCTACTATTGTGTTCTCTTCTTCAGCACTTTTTCCTCAACTTCCAAAATCACAGAAGTCCAGTATTTCTCAAACTTCTTCCACTGAAGTTAATTGAATTTAGAAGATGACTGCCAGAACATGTGTGTGATGACATAGCAACCTAGCCAGACTGTTCCGAAATCAGTGCGTATTTGCTTTTCCACAAAGGCCTGATCTTATTTTTGGCAAGACCAGATTTTTATTTCACAAATCAGAGAAAAGAACAGAAGGACCTAAATAAATTCATAGTATAGGTTAACAAAAAGTTAATATGAAGATTTCAAATAAATATTTCACAGGAAATGATAGCTCTCCAGATTTACTGAGTGTTAATTAAGAAACTATAACTTAAAATACAGGCTCTGATTTAAGGCTAATTTAAAATACAAGTACTTCACATGTTTTAACCTGACCCCGTATTAACTGATGTCAGTGGGCTTTATTAAAATCAATTAAGAGTAAATATGTATTTTAAGAGTCTGATTTAATAATTTTCTTTAGTTATTAGTAAAACCCAAGATGACCAGTATAAATATAATGAAGGAACAAATCAAAGATGATATACACTGTTTCCCTTAGAGAATCGTTAATAAAAAACAAGTGTCCCATATAACAGTGACAATAAGAATAAATTGACATTTTTAGGTTCTTTACCAGATACATGTTTGCATCAGGTAACTCGCCACATCATGAAATTTTGCAGCAAATCAGTCGAGGTCCAGTGACTATGGCCTTCTTTTATTTCTATCTGATAATTCCTAGCTGGGGAAGGTAACATTTGTCAGCGGTCTTTTCGGTTGAAATTCTTATCTGAGGCAATGTTAATAACACAAGCCTTTAACTCCTTAATTGATACTATTTTTCTATTAAAAGAAGAAGCATCCTACATTATTGACATTTTTCATAAAGTTGCTAAAAAAGCTTAAAATCGAAACAAAGAAATGCAGGACGGTGTGCGCTCATTCTTTCTGGATAGTTATCAAACAGACAAAGCTGGTCCAAAACAATCAATAATTGACCAAGTGTTATTTTCAGCAATATTTTCCAACTACAGCTAGGAGGACATTTATTAACTGATTGTGAACAGACACAAGGAAGAACGTGATCAAAGTATCCTGGCAGCAACAATTTCACACGTTGTTCACTTTGTGCAGGTTGTTCTGGAACCTTAAGTTTAACCAAATGATGTGGAATGGGAATAGACAGCTATGATTTCGCATACCAATGTGCCCAGACACCTTCATCTGTATGCTGGCAGAGTTTTACAGCTAGAAGCTGCATTAAAATTGATGAAAGACAACATAACTTCTGTTGGATGATTCTGTGCATCTCTAAGTTGACAAAACAATGCAGTATTCCTAATTTTTGTGCACAAGAAAGTCTCCCAAGTATTTTCCTTGTTTTATTTAACGAAATGCCTTTGCTTTAAGTAACTTTATTGCATGTTTTGATTTGTTTCGCTATTTCCACTCTTAGCTCTTTGTATAATGCAACCATAACCCTAGTGTTAATAGCAGGTTAGCGACACAAAATTATTTGCTAAAACTAAAGACCATAAGAGGCATTTAAAGTCCTTCAAGTCCGAGACTTTTACAATGATCTGAATCAGTGAAGGTTCCAAAAAAAAAAATCATACACTAAAACGAACAAGTACCTTTAGTGATTAGTTATTAAGTATACAATAAAATGTTTGACTTGTGTGCTGGATATAAGCATACAGGTGCACTACAGAGTAGGAGGGTAATATGCATGATTGCATGGGATGGCAGAAAGGTTTTGGTTTGAGTTGGGGGGGTGTAAACTGTTCTGGATGGCTTCATTACACAGAAACAGCAGTTGTTCTGTTAGTGCTAATTAAGCCTTGGGGAACAATTTGTTGAGGTAGTTGGAGAAAATTTGGATGAGAGCAAAAGAGGCATTTTAATGTTTTAATCCCAAGCAGAAGTAGAAACTTTCAAGTTACAGACTTCTGGGATTCCAGCATAGGAGCAAAATGACTGATCCTGCAAAGAGCAAGAACCCCCAGCTTTTCACTGAAAAAACTACAGATGTTTGCAGCACATTGCAGGATTGTGTCCTTTTAATGGAGATCCATTACTACATTGAAATAATTTTAATTTACTGCATTCTGTTATATAGTTTTCCTATCACTGAATACTCCTCTCTTTGTCAGGGTCACATCAGGAGTTTATGGTTGTACGTGAGAAGTACCCCTCCCAGGCGGGGGTTTTCAATCACTAAAGATTTTTCTGTTAATTTTGAAATGTTTGTTAACAAATGAAGGAGTTACCAGTCTTCCAGCAAAAAAACTTCCTAAAACAACTATTTGATTTCATTAACCTCCCAGCAGCAGCACTGAAGGCTGTACCCTCATGCTGTCATGTGGGCTTCTATCAAAGATGGATTGCTAGCACAGGTAATGTCTGATCTTTCACCTAAATGTGAAATTTAGGTGATGCCTGTTTTCTTCTTCTGGATCATAACTTAGAGAACTGAGAACAGATAAAAGGCGGACAAGATGAAAGAGACTGCTTGTTTCTTTGCTGACAGAAAAAATGGCAAACTGGGAGGCTGTCTAGGGATCAAGAAAAAAAAACCAAACCTAGCAACTGTTCCCTGCCAAGAAAGGTGGAGAGGAAAAAAAGGGGGAGAAGGTGTTTTCTAGATTGGCTACCTGATTTAGAGCTGAGAGAGAAACAGAACAAGCAGCTGTGAGATATAAACACTAACAACTTTGTTATGGATTTTCAAGGGGTAAAAACAGAGAAGTACAGTGAATCATCTGAAGGCAGCCAAGAGAGATGCAAGTATACACAGATTTGTGTATCTGAGGAAAACTTTTTACTTAGATAATATTTTAGAACACTGGAGATGAAAAGCATTCTCTTTTTTAGAGTCCCAAGAGTGTCAACATTTTATAATCCAGAGCAAGACATACTTCAGAAAAATAATAAAGTTGGATTCTTTGCTGGGCAACACCATGAAAACAGATAAAAAAACTTTTATTTTTTTCAAACACAGATGTCCCTCCCATTTTGACTTCTTATATACTTTTAGCTGCAAAAGAACAGTTCAAGACAAATACATGTATTTTACCAATCCCAGATTAAGAAAGTCTGAGAGAAGGTGGTAAAGATGAAAATAAATGACTGGTGATTAAACCTGACGTAAGGGTTAGAGAACTGGCTTTAGTTCAAGGCACCAGATACTCAGAATGTGATGTACTGAAGATATTACCAGGGCCTAGAAAATCTGAAGCTGAAGGATTGTGCTTATAGCAAAGCCTTTTGAATCACTACAAAGGCCATGTGCAAGTACACAAGTGAGTTAAGACAATAATATAGAGACAAGCAAGAAACATGGATAAGATTTGCTGGTTAGGAGAGCCGAGCTGCTTGGAGGCCCTGGGCAGCTTAAATAGACACTAGAAATAGAACCTGGTTCATGGCATAGTCTGACATTTGGAGGTGTTAAAGCCAGATTTCAGGCTGATTTAGAGTTAGAGCATAAAGCATCTTGATCCCCAAAACAAAGTATGATCTCTTCATCGCACAGAAGACTTAAAGGAAATTGAAGTCTAAATCTGATTCAGGGTTTTAGGGTGAGGCCGGGAGTCCGGAAGCTTCAAATTAACAAAAATTAAAATGCGTGGACAAGAGCAATGCTTGCTACTCAATCCCATGGGATAAGCAGGGATAATAAGGAAATATTTAGAATGAAATTTCAGTTCAGATATAGCTGCAAATAGATTTCAGAAGTGTCAAGGGATTAGGATCAAGACTGTGAATCACTTGGGGTTTGGATTATATCCCATGCAGGTAGAAGTTCCTGGGTTACTAGGCTGTACAGTTTAGGGTGGAAATAGAGATAAGGTTGTGAAATTCAGTCATTAAGAGCTAGATTTATATCACAGTGCTGCAAAAGCTAGATGTCTAGGATGAGAATTTATGCTGGCAGAGGCCAGAATTAAGTTTGAGATAGGCAGAAATCCTCAAGCTCGGCTAAGAAAAAAACTGTCAGCTTTCTTAAGAAAATTAAGACACATACAAGGTTGTAAATGGGTAAAATAATAATGTAATAGAGATTTGGAAGTATCACAAGGATCAGACATTTTGATGGAAGACATGTCATTTGGTGTAGTACATCTCATTAACCAGGCAAAAAGATCAGTCAATGTTCAAGAAAATTATGTAAGCACCTAAAAGAATAGGAGTAAAAACATTCTTACTACTTTCATTTAACAGCACTTATTCTGTAGTTGGCCTAATACCCCAAGATGACACTTTGCAAATGGAAAATAAATCCAGAACTCATAGCAGCACTGTACAAGTTATGACCCAGAGCTCAGTAAGACTGCTGTAACTAATTTCTGCATTCTCACGTCCTTGCCCCTGGCAAGGGGGTTGGAACTAGATGATCTTTAAGGTCCCTTCCAACACAAACCATTCTATAATTCTATGACGAGAAAGCACTTGTGAAAGTGATCTATGTGAAAGAGTCTTTTCACCTTTACAGGAAACATTTGTATTAAAATAAACATAGAAAATTAAATAACATTATGGCCCAAAGTACTGGGACCAGAATCTCCCACTGTCTAGCTTAAGGGACTGGAAATAATACAAGAAGAAATGGTAAAAGGAAGCACTGAATGCAAAATTATCTGCTCATTTTAAGATTTGTTGGGGTTTTTTGCTAACTCTGGGAAGTGAAAACAATATGCATCATATTTCCTTTCTCCTGAAAGAAGTTATGGAATCTTTCCACTGCCTTTATGTACTTTTTCCTGTATTTTATAACTCAGTTTTATATGAGGATAAGCAAATATCATTATCTACATTCTGGTAAAAATTAAAACACAAACTTGATTTCATATTTAAGTCAACCCTAACAGAATGGAACCATCTAGAAATAATGCCCAGTTAAAAAAAAAATATTCAAATACCTTAACATGCGGAAAAGATTGTGTGTTCTAGTTGTTTGTATTCTCTGTATCACCTAGTAATTGTTAAGAGAGGACTGTTAGCACTGAGAACTTTTAAAGGCATAGTTCTTGATTTGAAAAGTTCTAGAAAAAGCACCAAAAGATTTGTCCCATAGCAAGATATGAAGCTAGATAATTAAAATATTAATCTTTAAAGGAGCATGGTAGGATATTTTTTCTATTTAAAAACAGTTCAAAGTAAAGCATTTTTTAATTTGTCATATAGCAGCAGTCTGGATGATAATATGAACAGCTACATTTTCTGTTCCTTCTGTTCAGGCAGCCTTTCTGAATTCATTTTGTTTACCTACACCACACAGGTGGCTGAAGACAGTTACATAGGCTGTGTACAGCAATCTTACCAGGTCTAAGTACAAAGAGAGGCTGGTTTTTGATGAAATGTTTTTGTCCCAAAAACAATCTGTCTTAGAGCTTTGTCACCCATGTCACTATTTCTCCACCTACGTAGCATTTAGACTACTGATGAATCACTAGATCTCATCACCCTACGGTTGGCAGCATCTCCCAGACACACTGCACAGCTGTAAACGGCTACTCAGGCCACAGAGCTGGTGAAGGAGAGTTAAGCTTTCCTACTGATGCCTTTGGGATAGGCTACAAGCCACACAGACCAGCACAAAAGTCATTCAGACGAGTGGGAATCTATAACCACTCCTGCAGCAGCTGACATAGGGCATGCCAGACAGCACTTTTAACAAAAAAAACAGTGAAGTGGCATCACTTTCTTCAAGGCACCTACTTAGGAGGTTGGTAGAACAAACAGCAATGCTGAAGACCACATTTCCCCTTGCATATTCCTATAATGAAATAGGTTGCTGAGATGGAGGCGGGAGTAAGGGAAGGAAATGCAGAGAAAGTCCCATTTTATATATTTTATGTGATGTTATAGGAACACCATGCTGCTTCTGTCAAGAGGCTTCCTGGGCAAGTCAGGCAATCCTGCTTTTCAGTGCCCATGATAGAGCCTGGGCAGTTCATGGCATTGATCCATGAACATCTGGTTAGCAGACAGACTTTACAGTGAAAGGCAAGTTGACTGGCATGCTTAATTGATATTCATTGACTGCAGTCAGCATGGGACATCATTCCTGATCAGATTAAATGTTAGATCACAGAAGACAGCTGATTTGTCCTTCTCTTCCACTCCTCAGTCATCCAGAGCCTTCTATAAGTAAGAATTCAGAGGACTGTTTTGTTATTTGAGATGAGTCCATGGCTATTCAACAAACAATAGACACCCCAAGAACTTTTGAACAACATGCTGCTTTGAAGCTTTGCTAGAAGTAAGCGTTTGAGCACCAGCTTCACCATCTCAGGTGCCTAAATCATGGTCTGTGCATTTCTGCAGTGAAACATTGTTACTACTAGAACTGATTAAGAGGGTCAATAATGAAGCAAGTTCTCCAAGACTGATTCATTTACACAGAGGGTTTTTCTGCTATCCTGCAGTCAGAAAAGAAAACCGAGGAGTAGTTATGACTGTACACTATGTGAACAGCTTCATGAAAAAAAAATTCTTTCTTTAAAATAGGGAGATTACTCGGACAATTTGGATACTACAGGTAAGGTATGGCTTTGTGAGGATTAGGTTTAAGCCAGCTTGGCATCTGCCTCGTTTCAGAGGCAGATTTCTGTATGTTTTAATATAGAGGTAGATGGAGTTTATGCCTTAAAATTTTTCCCTTTTGACAGAGAAATACAACTGACATCATCCACTTCTAAACCCTGGCAGACTAGCAAGTCCATGAACTATTTAAACTAGCACTGTGTAGTGTTATTTGTAAACTCAGTGACTTGTTTCTGCACAGGATTGAATTTCACTCCAGTTGACTATAAGAAATAACCAGTTTTTACTTAACTATCATCTCAGATAAGACACTGGGTAGATCTTTAACATCTCCAGAGCATTTCTTCATGCAACAAATTGTTTGGCTGCTTATATTCCATAGTTTTGGCTCTATTTTCAAAGTGGGAGCCCCAAATTTGAAGGTTCTACCACCCAAGTGAATTCTCAGTACCAGAACTCCAATGTTCATAATATGCAATTATCCTCCCATCTGGAAATAGGGGGAGAAGCAACAGCAGGGTTATGCATTGCCCCAAAGTAGCACAGAAAATGTATCAAATCTGAAAAGACAGCAGAAGCCATCTGACCTCTTCTTTCACAGTGCCAAACGTCTCTCTTATTGCTCTGTCTCTGAAGGAGCATTGCTGGGAAAGACAATTCACACCTGCAGAAATATCTTTGTTGAATAATGGGGTAGGTAAAAACATAAAGCATTTTTATTGTTCAAGTTTCCTCATAGAACCAGAATCTGGCTGCAGGGCACTTCCACCTACAGATCAACATAAAAAAGATCTTGCTGTATATATGCTGTCCTCCCCCACTGGGCAGGAGTAATGGGAGCGGGGAATTCTTTAGTTACTCTGCTTAACTGGAAGACAGACATTCCCGTAAAGCTGTGTGTGGGAGCATTTCCCAGTGAAACCAAAACACTGTTAAAAGTAAATTCAGTGAACTACTTCTCATGCAGTCTGCTGTATGAAAACACAAGGATATTTTATTATACACAAACTACCAGATACCAGCACCACTGGAGCACCAGGATGCCACCAGAGAGCCAGTACTCTTTGTCCACAGGAACCCACTATGAAGGCTGCGAACCAAGTCATACCTTCGGCATGCCAGTCCCAACCTACCCCTTACCAGCCCCAGGAACTGAGGGCAATATATACCTTGCTCCTTCAGATCCTATGTAACCAGTTCAGTCCAATCAAATTCTTGTTTGGAGATTACACGATCAATTAATTAGCATAAAGTGACATGGCACCCTTGACTTTCAAGTTATACCAGATTTATACTTCTAAAAAAAATGAACATGGGCTGCCCTTACAACACTGGCGTACAATTGATGAACTGCTGTTCCAAATATGTTTCATGAGGAAAATTCATTGCACCTACTTGCTTCATGCAGCAACAGTCCAAGGACATAATGAAGGGAAAAAGAGAACTTACTACACCTATGAGGTACTGCATTTTTAACAGAGCCATATTGTTATGATGGTTAGCTACCTCCATATCACGGAGAGTAACTTGGTATCTTTTTGCTTTGCAAGTTTTATCCTCAATACAACAATGAAGGTTTACTCAGACCAAGCTGACAAAATTGAAATACTTGATGTTTAATAGAATTGATTTTCCACCCACCAAGAGCAATAGTTAACACTAAAAAAATCAATGTTGATCTCTAAACTCCTACTTTTTTTGATCACATTTGACTGTTGTGTAACAAGTTATATTAAAAAGTGTCAAAGTGAAGAGAAAAAAGTAGCAAAGGAAATAATGTGGTCGAGACCATCACACCCTTCATAATAAACACTTAAAACATCAAAATATTAATGACAACATAATTCTGCTTGGCAGTAAAACTACATTGGTTGTTTAGAACACTGGTATCCTAGCACTGGCCTGTGTTCCCACTCCATTCCAAAAAGAAACAAAAATTTACCAAATTGCAATTCTGTGAATGTCAATGGAGTAGAACTGAAGAGTCACACTTGGCCTGAGCAAGTCCAGCTACTGCTTATCTGTAATTTCTGGAAGAGCTACCCCAGAAACATACTCTTCCATTAAGACTCAATGTGACTTCTCTCAACTCAGTGTTTGTAACACTGAAGTAGAGCAATTCGTGCTGATCAGTTATCAGATTATATGTACAAAAAATGCTGCTGAGAATAACTACTCTATTATCTGAATAGAGATGGGGGAAAAAAAAAGGCTCTAGTGATATAGATATCATGCCATTTGACACCATATTAAATAGATCTAGGTGACACCATAATGACACTTGTGCCATCATCTTCAGCACTGAGCACTTCCATCCTAAAGGTCTTACCACAGAGCAAGAGAATGGTCCAATTTGTCATTTTCTTCATGCGAAGACCACTGAAGTCAGATCTCTCCACTGTGATAGTGAAAACTAGAAACAAAGGCACTCTTTGAGCCCAAGAGCTGTACTCCCATTAATCTATACAGGGAACTAGGTCAAAGAAGCCCCAAAGCCTCTCTGAACTACATAAGCAAGCAGAGGCCCATAAAGGGGTACTTCTGCAGATGAGAATGCCTTGTGCAAAATAACAGTCAATTAATAGTCTCTTTTCAAGACACACCCATGCACTGGATGACAAGAAAAAGGACAATATCCAAGTTACTCCTTAGTTCAAAAAACATCCTGTTGGCTTGCTAAACTAGGTTGGGGCAGGTAGGGGAGTCTATACAAAAGAGATTCCAGTGTATGCAAGAAGAGAGCCCCAGGCTACCCTTTACCACCAACTGCAGCGATAGCCAAGCATTTTACCACACGGGGACAGGAAGGAGACCAAACTAATCTCTCAGAATTGTTACAGTCCAATTATTGTTTGGTCGCAATGTACCGCATCAAATTTAAACAGCAGCTTGCAGTTAGAAGGTTCTATAACCCACTGTCAAAGTCACAGGTCAGACAGTAATCTCCAAATACATTTTCATATAGCAGGTTATAACAAATCAGGAATTTTATCAAAGTGATGTGAAAGTTAATTTACAAGACCATAGCGGGGTGCTAAGAGAACCGATCCTCAAAGCAATAGGGTTTCTCAAAAAGCAATGGTTTTTGTCTTATATAAGAATGAAACTTTCATATACTTTGTAGAAAATATAGGCATACATGCTTGATTCAGCAATTCTATAAAAATGAGGAATGTACTTTGAGATGCTTATTTTTCAGGGATGGTGATAAAACATGATTTCAATATCAGTATAATCCATACAAATGTTTGATGATTGAATTTTTCATAAATTAGACCCATGAAGCACATCTTCCCACATTCCTGAACAGAAAACTTCCATAAGAACCCATCTTTCAGAATTTTGTAGGGCACATAATTGCAAATCACTGGTGAAGGCGTAGCAATGACAAAACTCAAGTCAAGCTTGTGCCCAGATCTATCTGGCCTGTGTGCTTTCTTGATACAATTCACATCCCTCTGCTGCATCTTGTCCCCGGGATTCCTAGGTAGCACAACTGCTTTCTCTGCCAGGCCTGTACCAATTTGCTCCCTCTCAGCAACCCTGAAAAGTTAGTTTTTAACCATGAATCTTCCCCCATATCTTTCTGCTTGCCAGTTCTGGGAAAGCAAGAGACCACCAATCTATACTGCATCTGATAATGCCTCTCTTATCTTTTATAATAGACATACCACTTCAGAGGTGACACACCTAAAGCTGCTGTCTTTTGTCCATACTAGTTTCCCAATATCCCAGCTGTTTAACTTCACGCAACATAAATTAACAATGAACATAGCAGTAGCATGTTTGGGGTTTATAGTCAACGTAACAACAAAATATTGCATAGTAAACTGATAACCACCTTCTCTTAACACAAAATACGCTAGTTTATAGGCATTCCTGTGGCTTTGCAAGAATTAATTACAGCTAGCTTTACACCTTTAATCTAATTTTAAAGAGCCTAGAGTAAAATGCACTTCCCTCAAAACAACACAAAGAATTAGTTTAACATTCATGCCTTAGAGTTACGTATTTTTCCAAAAAAAAAAAAAAAACAAACCCAAAAAAACCCCAAACCCTTAACCCAGAATTTAAAACATCATTTCATGCTATGCCCAGCAATCATGCACCAAGCTCCAATAGGTACAGGGCCTGCCTGTGCCTTCTACTCTTATCATCAGTTAATATATAAAATCTGCTGTAGTTTGGAGACAAGGCATAGAAATAAATCAGGCAGTAGGAGTAAGAATCATCACAGATCAAGAACCCCAGACATGGTGAAAACTCTTTTCAACTGAATTTCAGCAATATTTTGAATGTGTAGGAAATAAACAGCCAACTTATTCTTCTCAGGCTCTCTTCCCTCCAGTCTAACACATTCTCTTTTCCCTCCTATTCATCTTTCTGGAACACTTGTCCCCTGTTACCTCAGCCCATCCCAAGATGCTGTGGCACTATTCCTATTTGCATCAGTCTTATTTTTTACCTAGCTTTTAGTGGGAGTTGCACCTGAATTTTGGGGTTTTTTTTTCATGTTAATGTCTTCAAGGAAAACATTTTCTCCTATTCTTCATGTGAACAGAGGCTAGCACATGTTCTTAGCTAATCTCTGTGGTCTACTAAATAGTATTTCACATGGGTTAAATTAAGAGGAAGACTTCCTAGCTCAGTATATATAGTAAAATGAGAGGAGTGCCAGTTAAATAGTCCTAGTCTGACCATGCAGAGGAGTATACTGCTGGGCAATTAAGATTATTTCCTTACAGAAGAGTTGGGGTATGGGAACAGAAGAGTAACACATTTATGGAGTTTTGATAGGCAATTTCTAGAAGTGTTACTTGTAGGCTACCCATCAAAAAGAAAGTGAGATATTCCAAATGAAGATTTTACAGATATTAAACGAGTACAGGTAAAACAAAATGGACTTTTATCCAAATTATAGGAATTATGTAGTCAGAAAACTCCCAAGACACTGACAATATCTGGACTTCTTCCAAAAGTAATATCAGTCCTATGTGGACAAAAGAATGAGAGAGTTACCACAGTAATTTTGCTGGTTTATTTTTAGCTATAACTTCAGTAGCAACTCCAAACGTATGGGAATACAGCATGCCACAGTAAATTCCTACATACCTGCAGATTATAAACCAGGAGGGCAAAGACTTACCTAGAATGTTATATAAAGGGACCAGCAGAAGAGATATGTAATAAGAAGATACATTAGCCATGGTATGTCTTACAATGAGCCATAGAGAAATTACAGTAGTAATCTTTAGGATCAATCTCTAGGAGAACAATAAACTTCAATTACAATAAGCAAAGGTAGCAACAGATTACTCACTTTGGTCTTTCAGCTGCTTCAGTTCCCATGTTTTTAGCTTGACATCTGCAGGTACATGTCACAAAAGAGTTCTCCAGACATATCATGAATAACAAGTTTTTCAGGAAACAAAGCTGCACAGGTAAAACAGTTCTGCCCCAGTTCCTCATTTATAGAACATCAAGGAAAAGAAGGGAAAAATCACATCTGTTGACTGAACTCAGTTAAAAAAAAACAAGGAAAAAGAGAAAAAAAAAAAGAGCTGCCTGTGCTTGCACGTTCTGTAACCTGATGCAGGAGGTAAATTGGTCCCAGGTGACACTCATCCAAGACCCCAATCAAAGGAACCTGCTGAGCTCCACAGATGCCTCTCATTTCATGCCTTTGGGCTGAACTGAGTATCTGCTCCTACTTCCTGAATTTTGCTCTTGAAAACACAAAGTTCTGCTATTGTCTTTTTCTTATCTAATCTTGGCATCAAAAAGGCTTGAGGTTTAAATTCAAGTAAACTCAAATTTTCAAGTACATAAAAAATAATAATTAAAGAAATCAAAACAACAAACCCACATGTGCTTACAGGTACGTCAAAGCTCAGAAAAAGAGGTGTTTTGGCTTGGGTTTTGTTTTTTGGTGTTTTTTTGTCTTTTTAACATTATAACCTTTTTCTGTGACTACAGCCAATGTTCTCTGATTCCAGACAGTAAACACATGTAGATTCCATACACACTCAAACTCCCTCGATTCAGCTTACAAATAGATGAAGAGCTTGACAGATTCAATAGATTTTGTTTCTGGTCATAATCCTCTGAAGTAACGCCTAAACTTTTTGCAGCAAGTATCTCAATAGTCCGTCTGTTTAGACTTTCTGTGCTCTTACCACAGATGAAACACAGCATCTAGCTGCCCATGCAGCCTCAGAACTCCAGTTCTGCATTTGCAAAACTAATGCCAGGGAGTGGTAATTATACTTCAATGACTTTATTGACTGCAAATGATTAAGTCAAGCATGACTGACAAAGGTTTACTGACCACTTCTATTTATAACACAGCACAATTCCATACCCATTCAGAGTTAGCTACATGTGGTTCTTCCATGAAGCAGTGCTTTGCTGCCTCTTAAGACTTGGGGGCTTTTACAACAAGGGGGAGTTATCCTTTCATAACTGGTCATAATGCCTTTGGAAACTTCGCATAGCTTCTCGCATTTTTGGGGAGTGCAACAGAACTCTGTTGTTGAAAAGCTGTAATTTTTTTTGGTTATTATTTTCTTGGTTTGGATTAACAGATACTGCCATCATGTGGGCAGAAATAATAAGAAAAAATAACTATTCAGTGAAAGCCTCTCACCTTGAAAGCCTTACCTTCATTTAAAAACATTCTTCTTACTACTAATATGAGGACTAACTCAAGATTATTGAAACAGAAGGAAGAAAGCCTTGATGTTTTGTCTGGGTTTTTTTTCTGTTTGTTTTTGTTGTCACACCACTGAAAGCGAGTCAGTGCTTTGAGGACTCCGTGGAAGGACCACAAAGCCAAGCTGCTGCTGGGCTGTAACTAACTAGCACAAGGGGTCAGTATCCCAGCTTCAGTACAGTGCTTTAGCTATTTCTTCTCTTACTTCTTGACTGCACATCAAGGCACAAATAATATGGGGCCAGAGACCAGAATGACTAGAAAAAAAACAGTGCAAGCAAAATACAAGCCATGATGCATCAGTGCTGATGCATGGGTTGTGTGGGAGTGCCAACAGTGCCAGTCTTTCAGCCCCCACACAAGACTCAAGAAATCCATAAGGTGAACAACCAGTTCCTTTCTATTTGTCCTTCCCACTGTCTGTTGGTTCACCTGCTTCCCTGGTTATTGCAAGAATGTATTTACCTCCTGCAGCAAGAACTTCAACCACAGTACTGTTGGAAGAGATCCTGAGAGTAAAGGATGAAAGGGAAAAGAATGACCCACAAGCATAAATTTCTGGTTTTTACAAACAAATCTTGAAAGAAAATGACTGGAGAATTTAAATATCTTATACATTTCTTACTATTTTGAAGAGACTTGTCATTAGAAAAAAGTTCAGTTGTCAAATTGTGTGTATTTGTATGGACTAATGCTCTTTTAAAAATATTGTCTAAGATCTGTTTTAAAAAAATAAGCAATTAGAAAAACCCATAATAATATAAGCATCTGATATTGTCAAGAAGCCCAGACCCCACACTGAAATAAGAATGAGATTAAATTATTGTTGAAATACCAGCAGTTGCCAAATTTAACTACACAGTAGAAAAAGGGGTGGGGGGTGTTTAAATCTATATATTAAATGTAGCTTATAAAAAACCTAGTACTTAAGTCTCCACTACAGTACTAAAATGTCAAAGTTAAGGTTGAATTTGCCAGCTTCATGGTCTCTTTCTACATAGCCATTATAAGCTGTTTTCAAGGTCCATCACGTGCAACCAATTAGTGGCATCCGCCTTCACAATGAGTAGCATTGTATTCCAGAAGGGTCTCACTGAGTAACTCACTACTCATATTGAGCTCAGTACATCAGGATCTAACGATTAGATAGTAAAATATAAATAATACATTGATTCCCCTAGTGTAGCAGCTTATCAAGAGGAATGCCTCTAAATCCACGAAATATGATTCTTATTTAAGAATTGCAAAAATTAACCTTTAACAGAAGAAAAGTGCATCCAAACTGCATAAAATCTGGGACTGTATGCTATAATCACTGTAAACAAACCCACACTGTCTAATGTAAGCAACTTACACAAAACTATGCATGTACTGCCACATAGGTGTTACTTGAGAAAAGAATATTCACCAAGAAGACTGAAAGATTATTTCCCCCCATGTTTAGGTACAGTTGTTTTTGCTTTACAGTAACTATTAATAACTATTTTGTTAGGAAATAGGGATTCTAAAAACTTGGTCAGTATAACAGTTTTAGTATTAAACTTTTTAATTATTCAGTATATATAATTTTTCATTCATTTCTGGGTCCCAGTTTGTTTTGTGTTAAAATCAGATCCTTTCCTACACCAGCCTTTTAATACAGTTATTTAGGTGCTTCAGAACTTGTCATGTCATCACTTGCTATTTTCCAAGTTTTAGCTAGGGGTGATAGATAATTGAATTTATACTAGGTGTAATTTTTAATGTAACAATGATTCTTTCAATTTAGTGGCATTAATTTAGATTAAGATCAGGTTACTTCTTTTCATTAAAAATAACAACATTGTTCTCTCATTTGCCTTTAGATACAAGCTTAGCAAACTAGATTAATGGAAAAGAAATTCTAAATTAGCATTAAAGCAAAAAGATGGGAGAGTTGCAAAAGCAAAAGAGAATAAAGAAAAAAGGGAGAGAGACGAAGTCTAAACTAACAGTTTCATCAAATCAACTGTCGAATTATCTATTTTCAGTACATAAAAATGTTTTATGACATTTCTGTCATTAAGATCAAGGTTCAAGCTTGACATAAAATTCAGGACTCCTCCTCACTCATGGATCAAGCCTAAGTACAATATAATAAAAAGAAATGGGGTGGGAGGGGAAGAGATCAAACAGCATTTATTTCTGCTATTCTCTTCAGGGTCACTTAGTCTTAATAGATTTCATCAATATCCTCATACTCTCCAATAGAAAATATCTTGATAAAAAGTAGTTTGAACAGTGGTGCTGGAAGGACTCCAACATATGTTGCTAGTTTACCAGTAAAAAGTTCACCAGCTTCAGTTGTAGCTCATCTTTCTCACCATTTCCACTGTACGCAGAAAAAATTCTCATGAAACAGTGTATGAAGTTCAAGGAAAACAAATGCTAAGCCAAACGGATCATATCCCTCTCCTATATAATTTCTACAATAGAGAAAGCTAAGAAACTCTTCTGACTGGGGTTGGAAGGAGCCCTATAAATAAACACATACTGCACTTGCACATCAACAAATACACTTTTATCTAGCTTAATTAAAAACGATGTTAAGGCAGGACAGACAGAGGGCTTCTGAAATATTTAAAATTACCAACTAGAGCTCTGGTTTACAGTTGAAAGACTACAGAAATTATTTTGCAGTTTGAACAAGTGAGATTCATTCTTCCTAGTTACTTTCAGGAAGAATATAAGACAGGACAGCTTGTTAATTTTCTAGCAATTCCATCACAAAAGCTGACAGAACATCTGTTATCTGATACACAATTTTGTAACATTTATGTCACTATGTCTTGGACCTACATGGTAGTACAATCCCTCCAGTGAGCTACAGACCAGACAAAAACTGCTGAAACCGCAAAACAAAATAACTTCACTAACATGCAGAGAAGCACCAAGTGTCCAGTACTCCTAAGCAAACTGCTACACAGATAAAACACATAACAAAGAAAATGTAACTCTTCAGACCTTTTTTCTACATTTTATTGTAAGATAGCAGTCTGTAGGGTCTAAAGAAGTTTGGGGTCAGCATCTTCTTCCTTTGCCTTAACTTGCAATATTCATTAAAAGCACTCCTTTTTGTTTGTTTGGGGTTTTTTTTCCCCGTCAGTCACACCACAATGTGCAACAATGTTGGGAAAAACATACGATGTTGGCTAATCAATTCTATCAAAGTATTTCCCCTTCTTTCCATAAGGAAACAGATATATTTCTGTCTCGTTCCCTAACCCTCCTAGATGTGAGCCCCAATTTCACACAATGTTTCTTGGAGCTATCTGGCCAGTTCAGTCAATGATCAGAGCTGGCTGAAAGACAGGCAAAAACTCAAGAAAACCAAAAGGATTCATTGCATTCCTGTAACTACAGCAACATTTAAGCTGAAGCAGCAGCTGCAGGGGCTGTTCCAATGGGCTGTGGCCACACCTGCTCTGTAGCCTCCAGCTGAATCCCTCAGCAGGAATTTTCTCCACAGTTACAGGAAATCAGGGAGTTAATATTTTATAATCTTTACACACCTTAGCTCTGACCCACAGAGTCTGGATGCTTGCCAGCTGCCCACTTACAAAACCTCTGCACTCCAGGCACTCTTGTCCCACTGCAGCACTCTGTTGCTGTATACAGGGCCCCCCGTGCGGCAGGATTTAGATCTAAAGTTGAGATAAGAGAAGTTTGCCAAACTCAGGTTGGCATTAGCTTTATGATGAAGACAGGCAGATTTGACAAGCTAACTGTTCAAACATCACAAAGTTAGATGCCACTGTTTTATCGTCCTTTTCAGGGATGTTTCAAGGATAGGGAGCTATATCCAAGACTGAAACTTTCCATGGTAAAACTAATCCCCTGAAACCTCAGTTAGAGTAACAAATCCTAGGGTAGATTGTACGTTCCTGCAAATACAGGAAAAGTGACAAAGGTACAGAAAAGACAGCTGTTAATAAAAATACAGGTCCATTCTGTACTCTTGCTTTCTTCAGAATCCCGTACTTAACTCCCTCTTACTCCCAAACAACTTGGGTCCAACTGATTAATCTGTTTCCTGGGGTGATGGGATGCTTACATTAAAAACAATTAAGAACTATACCGAGCTCCATACACGAGGCTAAAACTGAAAAGACTTGATGAAGAAAACATTATTGTCAAAGTTTCTGAAATTGCTACCTGGAAGATGTGGTTAATTCTAAGAGGACATGGCATAGCCAATAAATGAGTTTTGAAAATCTGTGGTTTAGTTGTTATTATTTCTCTTGTTATTAATCTCCGGGAGGTCAAGATGTAAGGAGAGTGAACGAAAAGAGACACAGTCTATTCTCTGCGCTTGCATACCTAGAACACACACGCTGAGCCCTGGAGAGGCAGTGTAGAAACCACAGCCCTGATCCAACCCTTAGATTCTGCAGAGCAACACCAGAGGGCGCAGGAGGCTGCTCCACGGCAACCCCTCTCGGGCTGTGCCTACAAACACCCATCCTCAGAAGGCTCCTGGCAGCCTCGTCAGCACCGGTACCGAGTTTTAAACCGTGTGAGGAATTCCAGTGCTCACATGGGTGAGGACAGTGCTAGTTCAGAATCAGGCACAAAGTCAAATTTATCTTTCTGACCTAAATATCCAGCTCCTCCTGTGAGGTAAGTTTTGGCTGCGGCCAGTTTTCTAAAGTCCGAGCTTTTATACTGTTTATCTGCAGCCAGTGAAGAAGTCATCCTCAGCAAAACTTTGGATCAGAAAGTGAAAACTCTGAGCTCTGCTCCTGCTGAAGACTTCACCCCTTTAAAGGAAACAACACACCCACAAGCAAATTACTGCAAATCGTTTGTCTTTCAGAAACAAGTCAGGATTCATCTGCTCGCTCTCCTGGAGCCCCTGGGACAAAAACGTAAGATGACTCAGTCTACAACATTGTCCCTATGGCCTGTGCTTTCTTCTAGGCTCTGCAGACTTCAGCCCAAAGGAAGACTTTATGAGTGATGGGTAGGGAAAAGGCTTTTGCATTATTATTTCTAGTGTGACTGGAATGGAATATGGAAGCCACAGTAAGAGGGCATGAGGAAATGAGGCTTCCCTTCTTGGCCTTTCCCTGCTTTGAATTGCAGTAACTACTGCTGGGTGTATCCTGCATTCTTGCACAGATTGTGAAGAAACAAGACTTGACACCAGTGAAAACAAGAAGATAAAACATCCTTTCTACTTTTCTTCCCTAGCCTAGCCAAACACCCTGCTAGACAGGTGGTGTCATGAAACGCTGTAAATTAAAAAAGCATCTTTTATTGGGTTATAGATGCCAGTCTTACAGTACAGTCTGAGAAGGAGGAGAGGAAAAGCAGTAAGTACACATCAACTGATGAAACATGAGATTTCCGAAGTAAAACTATATTTCCAGGTTTTAAAGGACCATTTCCTATCCTGCTATCTGTCCTTAATCCAGGATACTATTATCCCTTAGGCAGAGAGAAAGAGATAAGTACTTAACATGACAGACTGGCAGAATGCACTCCAGAAAGGCATACACATGACTAAATGTTGTGTCCGGAGAAGTGAGAATATAACATTTTATGCATCTTGAAGGACATTATCTAATAAATTGCATATAGAAAAGAACAAACTATTTGCCATTAAGTATATGTTCATGCTACTAGGACTATTTAAACTAAAGAACAGATATTTATTTCCTTCATGATATACACCTGAATTAACTTTACTGAAGGTTGTAAGCCCACATCAAAATGAAGTCTTCATGAAGAATGAATCAATTCTACTTAGAGCAGAAGTTTGGCCCTTCATGTCTATATTTAGAAAAAAGAGGTACGAGGTAAAAACCGATCTTTTAAAGATGTACTGAACTAATGATTCACATTGGACTAATTCAAACATTTAAAATACTGTGATGAATTGAGATTGCCAAAGAAATGTCAGGTAAACTGAAGCAATTATTTCAGTTTGGTTGAGAATGCAGACTAGACAGTGACAGGTCAACACAAAAACAATAATGTAAGAGATCTGGTGACAAATCCTCAGGGAGACAGAAGCATTAAATTTAGATGGTGGACAAAAGAATCAGTTACATGACAGTAATTGAGATCAATTGGAACACCATGTCCTTGCTTGAGTCACGGTTTCCCTTGTAGTATCTCTGAACAATTACTGTTTTATCACCAAAGGGATTAAGATAAGAGCTGCAGAGCTGTATGTGCTTAATTGAGCTGATATACAGCTTGTACTGTAATGTTTCTTCCTGAAAAAAAAAAAAAAAAAAGGTTTTGTGATGTATCACCTTAACTGGTCATGACAGAAAACATTTGTTTAAAAACTAAGGTTCTATTCAAAATCATATAAAAGAACAACAGGCAGGCTAAAGTTCAGTTAAGAATACAAATACTTCAAAACTTGGGTTTATATTGTGATGCTTTTCCCTTACTAATCCTGATAAAATATTCTCACCTCTGCAGCCCAAATAAAATATTTTCAGATTTAATAAATTGCAGCTTTTATATCTTTGACCTTCCCCATGGAACTGGCCAGAAAGTAAATTCACCAAAATAAATATTCAAGGGAAATTGAAGTTTTTGATCAAGCTTTGTCAAAAAAAAAAAAAAAAAAGAAAGAAAGAAAAAGGCTCTGTTGTTTGATCTAAAACACAGTTCTATGGGGGTTTATTTCATTCAATACTTTTACTTTAATGGGAGAATAAAAAGTTTTCTCTGTTTCTCAGCATGTGCTGAGAAATATTGTGAATTATTGTCTATTAGAAGCACAAAAAGTCTCACACTTAGCTAAGTTTTCTCAAGTGTTTATTATAAAACCCTATTTTTCATGACTTAATGCTTTGTCTGACATTGTCTGAACCATGACTGTAGCCCCCAGAATGCAAGAAATTTGTATCTACCATTGCTTTCTGGGCACTAGCAAGGAGAATAAAACATCATCAAAGGAACAGTTAATATGCAGGGAAAAAGAGCTTCTCCAATACAATTTGGAAGGTGTTAAGTTAAATGAGGAGGACAGGGAGAAGTGAGGGGGAGTAGAAGAGTGGCTGATAGGAGAGAACAACTGCAAGAGAGTAAGGAGCAAGAGAAAACCATCTGAGTGGCACAAGACATGCATGAACTTGAAGGATGCAGTTGGAAGAAACAAAGCAGGCATGAAACAGAGCTGAAAAATAAGAAAAGCTGAAGGTGAGAAGAGGAAAACAGGGAAGGAAGGGTACCTACTTCTACATGGTGCTAATTCAGGGTAAAAGGTGAAACATGGACCATGGTACAGGCAGTTTTATGATGGCAAGAAGCTTTCTCCCTGCCCTTCCCCTTTGAGTGACCTGTTGCACAAATAAACACAACCTTCAGAAACTTCAATGCTGTTTTGATAAAACACAAAAACAACAACAAAAAAAAAAAAGCCCAAGAACTATGATCAGCCCAATGAGGAAGATAAAACACTTATCTGCATTTGCCTGTCACTACTCTTTCACGAAACATCTCATCCAGGAAAAGGAATATGGCAGTATCTATACCTGGACTGAGACAGACAGATATCTCTCTAGTAAAGCAGAAATTGGTAAAGAAAGGTCGAGTATAGTTACAGAATCACAGAGTGTTAGGGGTTGAAAGGGACCTTGGAGATCTTCGAGTTCAACCCCCCTGCCAGGGCAGGATCATATAATCTACCCTACAACCTAACCAACCATCTACCCTACAACCTAACCAACCATCTACCCTAACACAGGTCACTCAGGAACGCATCCAGGCGAGTTTTGAAAATCTCCAGAGAAGGAGACTGCACAACCTCTCTGGGCAGCCTGTTCCAATGCTCTGTGACCCTTACTGTAAAGAAGTTCCTCCTCATGTTAAGGTGGAACCTCTTGTGCTCCAGCTTATATCCATTCCCCCTAGTCCTATCACAAGACACGAGGGAGAAGAGGCTGTCCCTTTCCTCTTGACACTTAGCCCTCATATTTATAAACATTTATCAAATCCCCTCTCAGTCTTCTCTTTTCCACACTAAAGAGCCCCCGGTGTCTCAGCCTCTCCTCATAAGGCATGTGCTCCAGTCCCTTAATCATCCTTGTAGCCCTCCGTTGGACTCTCTCAAGCAGACCCCTGTCTCTCTTGAACTGGGGAGCCCAGAACTGGACACAATACTCCAGGTGAGGTCTCACCAGTGCAGAGTAGAGGGGGAGGAGAACCTCCCTCGATCTGCTGGACACGCTCCTCTTGATACACCCCAGGATACCATTGGCCCTCTTGGCCACAAGGGCACATCACTGCTCCATGGAGAACTTGTTGTCCACCACGACTCCCAGGTCTTTCTCCACAAGACTGCTCTCCAGCAGATCCCCTCCCAGTCTGTACTGGTGTAATTTATTATTCTTACCTAGATGCAGGACTCTACATTTATCCTTGTTAAACCTCATTTGGTTCTGCCCTGCCCAGTTCTCCAACCTGTCCAAGTCTCGCTGGATGGCTGCACAGCTTTCAGGTGTATCTGCCGATCCTCCCAGTTTTGTGTCATCAGCAAACTTGCTGAGCAGACACTCTGTCCTGTCATCAATGTCATTGATAAAGATGTTGAACAGGACCGGACCCAGCACTGATCCCTGGGGGACTCCACTGGTTACAGCTCTCCAGCTGGATTTGGCACCATTGACCACCCCTCTCTGGACTCTATTGTCCAACCAGTTACTAATCCATCTTACTACCTGCTCTTCTATCCCATACTTCCCAAGCTTCTCCACAAAGATGTTATGGGAGGCTGTGTCAAAAGCCTTGCTTTATATCAGTTGATACAGAGAAGAAAATATATAAAAAGCGAAGAAGGAAAAAAGGAAATATTCCTACTTCAAAAGAACATGCACTTTACAAAATCAAGTAAAGGTAAGGAAATGTCAGGTGTAACCGTTCTTACTGTGTTCTTAATTTAACTTTGCCACATACAGGCCAAAATTACTTTTAACCAGTTTATTTTTAAATTGGAGTTCATGAGTGAAATTAGAGCTCAAGCCCTTACTTGCTATCATTTGTATAATTAATTAAATCCACATTAACAAGCCAGCAGTGAACGACATTTGAAAATTTGCTATTTTGGATTAACTAAAGCATGAATACGATTATGTTGCCTCTAGAGTAGTGAATGATAAATAAGTTGCTCCCAATCAATGAGACTCATTTGAATGTGGAGTAAATATTTATATCTGAATGATGAATCTCTGAAAAAGAGATTTATCGTGGAAAGTATTACAGGCTGGTAATTGCAGCACTATTCAAGTTGCCACAGAAGTAACATAAATTACACAAATGTAAATTACTGCTTTCAAAATTAAGGGACAAGCATTTTTTTTATGCTTCTTTCAGATTAGTTTACTATAAATATCAACATTTTCTGACAGAAAAGTAACATAGAAGAAGAAATGTAATGGATGTGATCAATTATCATACAATTACCAGCGGATTGCACCTCACAGAAAATAAACTTCTTTCCTTGTTGAAGAAATTAATCTGAACTGTTAGCATTTGTAAACAAACCTATTTCTTTACTCCTAGACTAAAGACAGATAGGCTGAAAATTATGAAGACACATTGCTGATTGTTCAGTGCTTCAGAACAGAAATATTGATGCCCTTTTATTTTCCAAACACTTTTGTCATTATATGGAATCATAGAATGGTTTGTGTGGGAAGAGGCCTTAAAGACCACGTAGTTCCAACCTCCCTGCCATGGGCTAGGACACCTCCCACTAGACCAAGGTGCTCGAAGCTGTACCCAGCCTGGTCTTGAACACATCCAGTGATGGAGTACCCACAGCTTCGCTGGGAAACCTGTTCCAGTGTCTCACCACCCCCAGAGTGAAGAGCTTCCTAACTTATAATCTAAATCTATCCTCTTTCAGTGTGAAGCCATTATCCCTCATCCTTTCACTACAAGCCCTTTTAAAAAGTCCCTCCCCAGCTTTCTTGTAAACACCCTTTAGATAATGGAAGGCCTCAACAAGATCTCCCCAGAGCATTCTCTTCTCAAGGCTGAAAAACCCCAGCTCCCCCAGCCTGTTCTCTTAGGAGAGGTCAGAGAGATGCATTGATTTTCACGCTCTTCGAGTGTGACCATCCTGCCAATTCCTTATCTACTGAGCGGTCAAAATGCAAAAATGAATTTCTTTGGGGCTGTTGCATTTCCCACTTAATTCTACTTCAGCAAGTAGTTTTATCATTGTTTTAAGCCCCTTTAAGACTATATGTTATCAAGGATGCATTTTAGCTTGTTTCTCTTAGAGGTTTTCCTGCACACATTTTAAAATGAGAGAGTAGCTCCTTTCTCTTAAGAGAGTTTAGGCAGTTAGGAGAGAGATACTCTGAAAATGGAACAAACTGAGTGCTGGAAGTCCAGGAAGGATAATATTTTTGTACTCTAATATGAGTATCAAAAGCACACATTTCTCATACAGTCTTTGGCATCACTTACAATTCTTATAAAGAATCAGAAAAATTTACCCAAGAATACTGGTAAATTGTATCAGGAAATTTTCCAACTGGAAATTTAAATTGAGAGTAAGCAACAGGCAACATTAAGCAGTTTTTCAATCATTAGCAAATTCCATAAATAGGTTGTAGAAGTCATGTCTTTCTTCTCAGTTATGCCTTTAGGCTAAAAACTGTACTGTAAAGTTGCATGAATTCAGTGCTAGGTCCAGGTACATTCTGAATGGATGGGACATGGCAGAGAAAAGGAGAAGGGTTCCATTCTGGTTAGTGAACTTCATGGTGACACCAAAGTCAGGTCTATGTAGTAGATAAATGGGTTTTTCCCCATTTTTTTTTCATTGCTTACCATTTCATACTGACATTCCACAAAGTCATGCACTTTTTTAACAGGTATTGCAAGAGTAAGGGGGTGAAAAACGTTTTGAAATTCTCTCCTGGCTAGGTTACTGGCTTATCTTGGGCACTGGGACCACAAGCCCCAGCAGATATAATTTCTCTTGCATTTCCATAGATGTGAAATCATTTAAATTAGGCTGGCAACAAATGAGATAAAAGGAGAAAAATCCTTTTCACTTTTAAGTCACACAAAGCACCTAGGCATTGACTCAATAGTAACAACAAATTTCCTTTTTACATTTCTGACTGTTGCTGAAAGCATGATAAAAAGAACAAAAGTGCTTACATTCTCTGAAAAACCATGATGATCAGGACACTACCATTTGTTTAGTAGTATCAGTGAAACAAAGCATATAAAGACAATGGGATAAACTGTCAGATACACCATCTGTGGGTCAAGGTGCAGCTGGGATTGTCCAACTCCGACTACATTTATAAACAGTGGGGGTCAATAAAAGTGGATGGATGCAATGGAGCAGTGTTGAGAAGACTCCTCAACACCTCCATCATATGCACATTGGAGGGAGAGGAGAGGTATTTCTGACCAGACTTATTCCAGTACCCTGAACCTCTTGGTACACATATAGTTCAAAGTCGTCCAAAGAATTAGTCTGCAAGCCTTTGCTTTCCAGGCTGCTTCCTCACCAGGAAGCATGATGATGTCCCTTCATGTGTCTCTCACAGATGACATTAGGATATCAGTGATCTTGGCACCACAGCCCAAGTAAGGCCTCATGGGAGGAAAACTTATTTTTGACCCTGTTCATGAAACCATTTGGCCTGCTTGGTAACTCATGTCCCTGCTCTGGGTTTTGTGCAGTTTTCGATACCAGCTTATGCTTTGGGTAAAGTGGGGTGGAAGTGTAAGCTTTTTCCTGGCAATGACATCAAACTGACATCCAGTCTTCTGGATCTCCTTTCAGATGTAGGACCATCTTTCAGATGAAGAAAGATACTGTTGACTTCATGAGCTTCAGCTGAACTGCAGCCATGGCTTATACACTCGTATCATATTTTGGTGCCCATACTTGGGTCAGAGTGGCTATTACTTCGTAGTGTCTCTTACTAGGCAGTAGCTATCCTCTTTGTTCTTAGCAAGTTTGCCAATGGCAAAATATTAATGTCTCAGAGATCATTCTTCAAATATCTGTCTTTCAAACTGCACATACTGAAAACAATTAAGAGTTTGAACCCTGCTTGCTTCCCAGCTTAACATGCCATGTAAATCTATTCACCACTGCACAAAGAAGGCAGATATCACAACAGGGCAGAGTCCACTGAACACTAAATATGCAAAATCACTGCCCAGTCTTATATGAAAGTTCCTCCTTATTCACATGTCCTATCATACAATTTTATATCTGAGAAGAACAGGCTGTTAGAGGAGGGGAATGAAGATGGCACAGTCTGAAGGAGGTACAGTGTGAACTGTTGATTAGGGGTTTTCAGTAATCAGCAGACAAATTGTCAGAAAGTATGCAGTGATAATTTGCTGCCTTTCCCTTTGAAAGGAAAGGAGGAAACTCACGATTATAATATACCTATACATTGAGATGAGAAAATAGCTCAAATCTTGTTTGGAAAATGAAAAATGAGAGTGAAAAATCAAATGCTAGCGTAGAAAGATTAACAATTCTAAGATCTGCAATTGCAAACTTTATCTTCTGTATATAGTCTAGTAAATCACAGTGGAAGTCATCTGATGAGAAAGAGCTGTCAGATCAAACCTACTGTGTTTCCAAAACTATGTGCCTATTATTGCCTGAAGGGCCACCTTGGTTTTCTCAGGCTGAAACAATATGTTCACATTTCTTTTTTCTAAATACCACCACCTCAGTTATGCCAAAAAAGCAGTTGCTGTTTTACAAAAATGCAGGGTGATGATATAGTACCGTTATACTGTAGCTTGAGTTCATGCTCTTTTTTCACTGCTATGCCTAATAGTGCCAGAAGAAGGCAGAATTTGAACATGTTTTCTAGACCAAATTGTAGTAAAAGCCTACATAACTACTTCAGAAACAAGCTGTGAATAATCAATAGATTGTATGGCACTTTCTCAACACTAAGAACTACATTTAAATAGTACAATCAAAGAACACAGCTGAGGTCTTAATTGCAAAGGCAAAAAAAAAAAAAAAAAGCCAAAACAACCCACTTTAAAATCTAATTTTTAAACTAGTTCTTAAAAGTACATTAGAATTCCCACGCTTGATTTCTGCATAAACTTATCACCGGATGGTTAAGTGGGGCTGCACTGAGTCATATGAGCATGGATGATCTCAAAGGAATTACCTATTTCAGATAGTACTTGACATTCAGTAGAGAGCACTCTTCTCTCTGTATTAGTTCTGCTTATAGGAAGGCACAGGGAGCTGCTAGAGAAGCAAACTGTTAGATGTCATTTCAGAAAGCATTCACGATCAGAAATTTGAAGGAAGGGAAAAGAAATTATCAACACTGTTGCATTTAATCTGTGTTTAATCAATGCCTTTGCATGACAACTTTCATACCTGGCCTTGTCCCAGCTACTTGTGGCTGTTTTAGAAGTACCACCCTTTTCCTTTCTCCACAGAATCCTTTAACTACCTTTAAATAGGTTTTGTTACCACTCCAGGTGACATAACTCCACTTATCAGGAGGACTGGAAATATAAAATACCAGTATGCAAAAGATGGAGGGAATGTGGAGTTTAACTGAAGTTTTAAATTTTTTAAACTGAATCAGCTGTGGTATAAGAAACTAAATACAGTGGGCTACAGTAATTCTCTGTTGGATTTCCATGTACATAACCCTTAGAAGGCAACAAGTGATTCCTTTAATGCTGTTAGCTGTGCTTACCTCAATGAGGCATAACACTGGATGAGCACTGAGGTGGGTTCAAACCAGGCCCAAAGGGAGATCATCAGTAGGACAAAGTATAGTTGGAGGCCAGTAACCAGCAGTGTACCTAGGGGTCAATACTGTTCATTAATATGTGGATCATGAAGTAAAGTGCACTCTCAGAAAGTTTGCTGAGGACACAAATCCAGGAGAAGTGGCTGATATGCCAGAAGGTCATGCTGCCATCCAGTGGGACCTCGATAAACTGGAGAAACAGCCTGACAAGAACACTGCACAGGTCAACAAGGATTAAGTGCAAAGTCCTGCACCTGGGCAGGCTTAACACCAGGCACCAGTACCTACTGGGAGATGACCAGATAGAAAGCAGCTTTGCAGAATAGGACTTGGAGGTCCTCATGGACACCAAGCTGAACATGACCCAGCAAGGTATCCTTACAGCAAAACAGGTTGATGGTATCCTGGGCTGCATTAGGAGGACTGCTGCAAGCAGGTGGAAGGAATGGATCCTTCCTCTATCCTCAGCACTGGTGAGGCCAATGGGCTGCTGTGTCTAGTTCTGTACTTCCCAGTACAAGAAAAATATGGAGCTACTAGAGAAAGCCCAACAGAGAGCCACAAAGATGATCAAGAGACCGGAACCTCTCTCCTGAGGAAAGGCTAAAAGAGCTGGGACTGTTTAGCCATATTAAGATTATGGAAAACTACATTTTGCAATGACAGATACATGCTCCTTGCTTTAGCACCAAACAGAGCTACAAAGGCAGCACTGTCTTGTCTCTGTAGCTTCTAGAACATACCATGCACCTAATCCAATGGAAAAATCCTACAGGCCTGTATTTGTGTTTAAAAAAAAAAATAAATAAAAAAAATAGTGCAATGTATTTTCTAAGATCTAGCAGCATCCTGCTAAAACCCCACTCAGTGTGGGTTTTGGTTTGGGGGTTTTTGGTTGTGTTTGTTTTTCTTAATTGATGAATGAGATAGACACAACCTTTTTGATTATCATTAATAATTTTGAAACATAAGAACAACAGGTTTTGTTACAACATCATCTAACAAATCCCGGAGACAGATCCCTTGCTTATATAATGTGTTTAAGTAACTATCTCACATATAAGTTTAGATTACCTGGTACCTATACCAAGAAGCTTACAATATGCTTCCCTAAGCCTTTAAATGGCTGTATTGGTGAGTACTTCATGGCACCGAACTGCTTAAATTCTATTTGACATAGCTGTAAGTCATATATATATTTTCTGGGTAAGGTTCTAAATATATCCTAGGTAAAATAACACAACAACCTCCCAAATGAAAAAAAAAAACCCAAAACCCCTGTAGCTGCAATATTACACCAAAGGCCTGTAGTCTGTCACAGTGTAGTTGTTTCTGTTGGCCTGGGAAGCCATCCTCAGGAATTACTGTATCACCTGTAAGGATTTTAAACTTCTATCTCATTCACCATAATTCCCCCCCTTTGTCATTTTTATGTTTAATACATTTGTCTTGTCTTTGAAGACACTTTGTTATTTTCTAGTTATATTAGTCATACTTGTTGGTCTGATTAAAACCCACAAGAGAACATAGATTAGTCTAAATATAATAAAAACCAACAATAATTACTAGGAAAATAATTAACATTTACAGATTTTTCACTCTTCCTTAGAGGTTAGAGACCTACTATTTGAATAACATGGGAGCACTTTATAAAGCATTGGAACATTTTCCGTCTGAAATAACTGAAACCCATCAGATCATTGGTGTACCTCTGAATTTAGGGTACTTTAAAACTCTAAAACTTATAAAAATATTGATGTGAGTTAGTTTAGCTCAGTGCAAATATGAAAGCTAAAGACTGCTGTTTCCACAAACACAGCTCCTGAACAAACTGTAAGTGACAACAAAACCGTGTTCTCACCCAGAAAGTTACAATTACTTGTCAGAAGGAAATAGCAAACAAGTCAAATTGTATCCTAATTTTTCTGCAAGAAATAAATATAAGAAAAGACCTTCAGGCAAGGTGCCTGTGCTGTAACTGCAGATAAAATGGCCTGTAAATACAGTACTCCAAATTGCCTGGTGGTCTCTAAACATGCAATACTTGTTACGATGAATTAGACAATAGGCATGCTGTCTACTGTATGCAATGTAATTCTCCTTACATGAACTAAGTGGTCATATATGACAATTACAGCTGTGGACTAAACCCGCAATCTAATTTCATATATAATTTAGAGCTCAAATAATTCTAGATATAAAAAAATTAGCCACAGGCAATAAAAGAAAATAGAATTTCAGAGGAAATCTAGTCCTTTTTAAATCCCATATCAATAACCCATATCAAACATAAAATACCTTGTCCAAGAGACTGCAAACTTAGCAAATTACAATATACCCTAATAAGAGGTTGAAAGAAATAAGTGTCTTCATTTTGCAGAAGCTCCACCAAGAAGGCATCCTTTTGGTGAAAATGCACAGAGGAACTATGCTAAAATGAAAGCAGACAAGCTAAAACAAACAAAACCCATCTTTTCCCTGCCTGAAGAAAATTCTGTCCTGATTCTAAATCTGGCAGTTCCCTTAACCCTGATGTGTCTGAGAACACACGCTAACCAAGTACCTGAAAATTTTTTATAACCCTTAGAGGAAGAAGTTAACTGTGCTTTGTCTCTGGTGTTTCAGAAGACATCAGACAAAACACCCGCCAAGGAAAAGACTATTCCTCCTGCTCTCACCTTAACATCATTACTGGTAGCATCACTACAGTCAAGTAAAATGTTCATTTATCTAGATTGGAACATCTCCAGTTATGGCATATGTACATCATACTGCCTGGAGGAATTTTAGAAAAAATTGTATTTGTGCCCTATTGTGTCCAGGTTAATTACTGAAGAGCTGGAAGGGAAAGGAAAATCAGAATGATTATATCTTAAATCAAACTTAAAATTCACCAACATTTAATAAATTATCTCAGAGGAATTCCTCCTCTAAAAATCAGAGCATAAAATTTGTCATTTGCAATACATTTTCAGTCCCATAGATCTCATCAATAGCCTACAGTCATTAAAAAAAAAAAAATCTTTCTAGAAGGATGTAATGAACATTGTTATAGGATTTAAAAATGCTGAGATCATGTGAAGTTCTAATATATGAGTCCTGTGACATTTCCACAGCTACTTGTAATTTAAATATGAGCTTATCTTTTAAGTTTATCTTTTTAGGTAGAAGGAAACTGATGTGAAGGATTACATGTAATGAAATAAAATTCTGACAACAAACTGGCAGAAAGATCATCATCCTGTTTTTCAGCCCTGTGCATTAGCTCCTACAGAAACAGGAATTATGCCAATGGACCTGTTAGGTGTCTTTCTGCATCTTTGACTCAATTGGCTATTGAGCAACTACTTTCATTTATAAATCTCTCCAATGCTACATTCCAGGTCATATTTTTCTTTTGAAATTTCCTAAGATACAGTATTCTGGTAGAGTTTTCTTTCTAAGTTTCTACAAGATGGAGTGAATATTTGGGCAGCAAGACCCACAAGGTTCATGAAAAGAAGTAAAATTGATTTAATATGTTCACTTACCATTTCAATAAAACAGATTTTCTGCAGTGGGGTTTTCAAATAGTTGAATATATATATATTTATTTATTATTTCTGTAGCAATAAAAGTTGTTAAATACTCCATGGATGGTTTTAATAATAACCAGTGGAATTCTTAACTATATATCAAAACTCTCTGCTGACAGTGATCAAAATTATTGAAAAGGAAGGATGAGAAGAAACTCATGGCACTAAGAAGTACCTCAACAGTTTGAAGCTGTATTGCTGCCATGGTGATGACATGCATAGAGAAAAACATTAGGAAGGAAGTGTAGACATACAGCAAGACTTACATTTGACTTAAATTTCTGCTTGTACAATTGGGTAAGTTCATGTACCTATGCATGCACTTCTGAGTAAGAGCAACTCTCATTATACTGAATATCAGTCAGTATTTCTGTATCTACATCTGTAAGTGCACACATCCTTATCTGCATGATCATAAGGGAGGAAAAAAGAAAATTGTTTACTGTTTATTATAACAGCATAATTTTTTCAGGTGGTGTGAAAATAAACTGAATGGCAAGGCCAAGAGGGAATTTTATACCTAGAAACAAAGACATTCATTGCAGGATTAGAGGATTTGGAATGTTAGCCAACTCATTTTCGAACGCTTCATACATAATTCATTCAGCAAGCAATGATACTTAGTAATATTAATATTGGCATTTTACAGACAGCTATGTGGCAAGATTGACTTTCTTAGTTCTGTTGTCTGTAAACAGTTCAAATAGGGTGGGTAAATGAGAAATACTATTGAGCACTTGCAAGCTCAAAAGAGTCAGATTCTGCTGTGTTTACACATTTCAAGTAATACTTCATAAATGCTTCCATTGATTCTCATGACTGCCTTTGTAGATGAAAGCAACAAAGGCAGCAAAAATAGGCCATAATATTTTGTCATATTCTACTCTGCTTTCAGTAATATAGAGTAAGTCAACAGATTTACAACAGCATTACTGAGAATAGAATTATTTGGCCTGTTTCCCATCTGCATTTCAAGCTGAAATACCAAAGGTTAGTCATTAAGAAGTACCTAAACCAAACATTCTTTTCTACTGGGGTAAACATCTTCAATGAAGAACATCTGGCTGATTTTAATTCAGCATAATGATACTGGTTTTCTATATTCATAGATTTTTTTGTGATTAGTATACAAGAGATAGTGTCAAGCTTATTTTTAAGTGGAATTATATACTTATATCTAATTATGTTATTGATAATACATTGCTATATATTTATATGTCACATTCAATTACAGTGCTTTTATCTAAAAAAATGGCACTTCTGCCTCAGCTTTCCATCCACTAGAATTCACACAGTGATCGCACTGAGGGATTTTAATTCCTACAGGATAATTCACAGACACATACATGCACTGACAATAAAAATATTTCATTGATCTTTCATAATGAGCTATATATAGCTCATGCTATCCTGGGCATATGCTGTGCCTTCAGGAGGATCTGATTAGATGAGATACTTGGAACGATTCCATGAAACAACAAATTGAGATAATGAGTGTACTGAATAAATAAAGCCTTGCAGACATTTATGGACATGCTTAACTTCGTGCACACCGCTAATCCCATTTAAATCAGAGTATCCCTTTGCATAGACAACACTGAGTTAGATGATAAACTAGATATTTATATTGCATATCAGCAGAGTATCTGTGCACTCTAGAGTCCTTACAAGTTTTATCTATTTACCAGCCCTCTGAGATGGAAAGTAATGTATTCATTTTAAACAGAATACACTACGTAGAAGTCTGTGGCTCAACCAGATAATGAACTCAAATCTCACAAGTCTCATTAAACTACTCTATATTCCAGATTATCCTTGCTAAATTAGAGCTCACAAAATATTCCCAAATCATACACAAAGGGATATTACTTTGTAGTTCTGTCAAATTTTGCTAAAACATTGCTAATGGCTTGCTCTTTCTTTGTTACCTTGAAATTATCTCAGTTCATACCTTGAATCTTTCAGTAAGTACACTGCCATCTGCTTACAAACCATCTGCAAGAAGCTACTCCTCATCTCCTCTCTCAGATGGGGAATATCTGAAATAGAACAGCAGAACATTGCCATAGACATTCTTCACACAAAGGCATTTTTTATATCCACAAATGATCAATGATATTGACCATGTCAATAACATCTTATGACAATTCAATGCCTTAATTAAACTTCAATATCAATATTTACATCAACATAGAAGTATATCTAGAAGAAAATCAAAATAAAGCTTCTCATTTGTAATATAAAATACCAATTTTTTTTAAATACACATTTCACAGACAGATAAACAAATATGTTTTTATTACATCAGTGGAAACTTAGCAACTGTGATTTAGAACAAGGTCTGTGCTGAAAGCAACTCTTTTTAGTCTGGTCTGTAAAGAAGTGTGCCCATGAATTATCTGCCATGATCTCAGAGAATGCTGATAAAAATTATCAAAGGAGGTATAGAATAAATCAGTACAGAATAAATGGTATAGCAAAATGAGGGTATGGGGTTTTTTAATGACAGAACAAAAAGGGAGGATTCAATAAAAATTTGGAAATATGGAAAACTGAAAATACCTGGCTTTGTTTTAATTGTTGAAAATGTCAAGAACTTAACAAAAATCAACATGAAATTGTATAGTTGAGTAAATATCCATGAATGTGATAAAACTGTAGGAAGTCATTAAGCTTTGCATTTTAAGGTTTAGGTTCTAAGTCAATTTTATCTATTGAAGACCTAATGTGGGTCACATTACTCCTCATGTGTCTGCAGCAGTAATCTTTTAGCTTCCTTTGAAGCATCTCGTTCCAGCTATTACCAACAAGCAGAAAACTGTTGGGATACCTTTTATGGATATGTGATATAATATAATTTATATAATTATAGAATATTGTCAGCATTTTAGCAACTTACCAGAACAGATAAAAAAGTTTAATTAGATCTGGTTTTTTGCCCTGGTACTACAGAAGATTTTAAAATATTGTTATCTTACTTGAACTATGCAGGTTGAGGTAAAAAAACCAAGCTAACTGGGGTATATATCAAATACACTTAAGCAGAGGAGTGTAGTTGTAGAAAAAATACTTTCCCTATAAAGAAATGCCATTGGCATCCACAGTGATATGAGAATTAGAAGTGGCTCTCTGGTTTTACAATGTTTTGCCATTTCTTTATCAATATGTAAAAGACCACACACAAATAAATTTATATAATTAAATTCTTCTCTTCAAAATATAGCTCTCTTTCATGATTTGGTGTTCCAAAAGTCTTTTCAAAGCTCTAAACTAATTTTAAAGATGGGCGAAAATGAGTCATCTCAGCCACTGATTAACTGAACTGGAAGAAAAACAAGTGACAGTTGCCTTGGGTTAACCAGCAGAACTTATGTACATTCAACAATGGCAAAAAAAGAGTCATCTGAAACATTTATCTCAAAAGTTTTGTAAACCTTTCTGTTGTTCTTAGAAATATCGACAAGGATTATGGTTTGTTGTTCATGTGATCTTGACTTATCCTTGTAAGCAACAGAACAAGAGGTCTTTGAACACACAATCTCACTAAAGACTGATTTGTAAAATAATGGTACTTAATGCAATTGATGATTTTCATTAACTACACTACCACAAATATCTTAAGTTTGTGAAGATACACACAATGATGAAATATCCTTTAAACTAGCATCTGCAGAATCCCTTACTATAAAAAATGGTGCAGGCTTTACTTAAGAGGATACATTTATTTTACTCAGTATCTGCCAGAGACTTGTACCTTTGTCAAAGGATTACAATTTCTTAAGGCTTTGTCTGTGACAGAAATCTAATGCAATACAGAAAAACACAACAAGGGCAATTCAACTACTGAGTCATAGCTTAGTTTCAGTGTCTTTACAAGAAACTATCAAATAGATTTGCAGATGTCACCTTCACCACACTAAGTGCACTGAGATCAGCAGTAGACTGAAAGACATGTTGAACCACAGCTGCTTATTTCAGAAAGGCACCGTGGGCCTCCATGTCTTTCCCAAAAGATACTACTTTAAATAAGATACATCATTAAATAGAACAGGAAAACTGGGGCATTGCTGTTGTCACTGCATTCAGGATTTTGATTCAAGTAACACAACTGCTTTACTCAAACTCCAGAACCACTTCCTAACAGAACAGCAATGTATTTTCCCCTAGAGATATTCACTATGAAGTGCTGCTTTAGTCAACTGATATGGAGCTGTGGTAAGGTTAGAAGGTAATATGGCAAAGAACTTCTGTGAAATCACTATCTGAAGCTGGAATTATCTTTATTGTGAAAAAGAAGGTATTCAGGGGAAGTACATGCAATTAATAGTCTCTTTCCTACTGTACTATCCGCAGCTTCTTCAGCATGCAATTCAAATTCAGCTATAGCACAAATTACACCACTTTGTCAGCTACACAGGCTTCCACATGTAAACATAACTTCTACCACAATTTACATCATCAAAAATTAAATTATATATGATAGTGGGAAATCTAGAGAGATGACTAGGTTAAAAGAATCAGCATAACATACCTGTTGGGCTGATTACTCTCTGTTACTTGGATTTGGGTAAGGTCTAAGTGCCCTGCACTTCACCTAATTCTGGTGCCAAGGATATCCAAAAGTCTAACCACAATTCATAGCCCCAGAAGCCTATATGAAATTTCAGTCATTTCAAAACAGCAAAAATTATGTATTAATTAAGGCAGTAGACAGGTAGTGCCACAGAGATTACACAGTTTGTCATGGCATTCTTCACAGACCTTGAAAAGTATCAACCCTCATTCTTCCTTTTCACTCTAAGCTATAAAACCCCCAAATTTACAGCTGACATGAGGAATTTTTCTAATAAACTTTATAGGCTATAAAAAAATACTATCATTCAACAGGACTCTTTTCTTGAGATTTACATTGCATTAGTGAATGTGTCAAAACACTCTCTGTAACCGACATTAGATTTTATATTTGTTTTAATCTCTTCAACATGAGATGATGACAGAGCTCAGGATAGTAATAACAGCTGAACAAACATAAAAAAAATGCAATGCAGGAAGCGTTTTCCTTTCAATGACAAAATTTTAGCCCAATATTCTGACACTTAAGTCATACAAACTGAAGGCCAGGGGCTATTCAGCTGGGTTGTCTAAACATAATCAGGAAATGTGAAAGATGTAAAAACTGATTGTAATGGAATATATGTTTCTAATTCCAAAAAGCTTTTCTAATAGGTCTGTTTAGATTTTTTCATTTTTAAATTAAGAAACATAGGAAATATTGAAAAGAAATGAAAAAAAAAAAAGAAAATATTTTTTCCTTTTTTTGTGACTATTATGGACAAGTAGTTCTTCAATGAAAGAGATGGAAAGAGAGGCACTTGAATATATTTAAGATAATTTCCCTTTAAACTAGAGATGGATAAAATTAAGTCTAAAACTCAATCCAAAATTGAATTTTAAAGGAAAAGTTATTTGCAATTTGGATCCCAATTCTGAAATATTTTCTCATCACCAATTTAATATCACAGCTTGATAGACTGCCCTGTTCTATACACAGCTAATAAACTTTAAGTGCTGGAGGTGGCTGGAAATTTGCCAGCAACCTAATAAATGGGCTTGTCAGGAAAAGGTAATAGGAGACAGAGCTGTGGTTGTGGTACATAGCCTGTGGTGTATTAAAAAAGTGGTAATGGTAAAAGACACATCTGAGAGGAAAACTACGGTCTGTGTCTTTCCTTTTGGGGATATTTTCAACCATTAGTAACCCCCTATATTTAATTATCACAACTAAATTTTCATGCTGTAACTGTTAATTATATTAATGACATTGTTCAAGTGTCTTCAGATTGTTTCTCTGAAAAACCTTATCTGGATTTTTACTTTAAAATCAATACCACATTCCTTTTACATCTATTTCAGCAGTGTAAAAGGCACTTAAGGTTTGTGAAATGACTAATCTATGTCAACAGTTACATGTTGCTTTTATTAGTTGTCCTTTTGTGATCTGAATAATGTAATTCCTTAGGGACAGATGCTACTCTAGTTTACCAGAAAATTTCCACTGACATGAATGAGAGATGGAACTGTGGATTTATGGAAGAATAAGACTCTTAACATGAAGATTGTTCATTTGGGAATATGTATGTCTTAGCTTTTAGTATTCTTGGGCTGTGGAAGCAGCTTCTTATTAATCAGTTATGTCAACCTATTGAAGCATTTAAAATTTGTCTTCTCTGATGGTTTGGACTGTCCAAAAGAAACACAGAGAGAAAACCATATAAAACTTCCTCTAGGTTGCCCACCTATAGGCCAAGTGAATTTCAGTCTTCATTGTAAGAATTTCAATCTTAAAAGCTGAATAAAGTATTCATCATTTTAGTATGTCAAAGATGAAAGTGAAAAAGAAATGTTGATTCTTTTCTCAATCCACAGATCTTAGGGCTAATTTCCTCCAAGTAGCAATCACATAGAAGTAAAATAGCATTCTCCTTATTTCAGTTTTGTACATAGCCTACAAGCTTCTGATTCCCTAAATGGAATAAACTTTCCAGTTAATGAATTACTATGTATGCATGTCAAAAGCACTTCACTTGATGTTTGGAGTGGAAATTTTTTGGTTTTTAGTTGTAGGGAAGATTAAAAATATTTTTGTCAGATATGAGGTTGCCCCTCATGTCCACATACAGCATAGTGAAATTAGTTTGCTAGTTAGACAAGTTCGTGAAAAAAGTAAAGTTGAAAAAAATTAGAAAGTATTTTGAACTTGAAGATCTGAAATTAAATTATGATTACAGGTTGAGTAGAAGATTTGTGGATGAAGATGAAAGCAGAAGGCAAAGATTAGCACTCAGCTATCACCTGTGGGGTTGCTGGTATCAGGAATCTCCCAATACCAGTGTCAGCACTTCCACCTGCTGTCAGATCTCTGTTCTAGTGTTATGAATTTTAAGCTCCCTGTTGCTCCTAGGAGGTAACATTTATAGAACACTAGATAAATTTTTAACAAAGGTTTCCCTGATTGAATTTTATGCTTAGTGCATTCCTCAAAAGCTACAGAAACAGCTGTTTTTCCACTTCTGTATGACTCTTAATGGGAAAAGAGGTTTTGCCAGATTAGTCCTTAGTTTTATGAAAACACACAAGTAAAGAAGCCCACAGTAAGTGAAAAAGAAAACTCATCACTTGTCAATCAAAGTTTGCATCCCTGATTCTCCAAGATTGCACAGTAAACAAGATTAAAGAACAGGAAGAAAATTGAAATGGTGGAGAACAGGGCTAAGAGCTCATCATTCCTTCTCATATTCTACTCCATGATAGTCATGCAGAACAGAAAGGAGGAAGAAAGAATTCATCTGTGAGTTTTTCCTGTTTGGCATCTGTCTACCAGCATCTTTGAGAAACTATCCCAAGTCCATAATAGAGGGAGATAACAGCAGAGAAAGGTACCAAATCAACCTTAATTCAGGAAAAAAATATTTTAAAAATGAGAATACATGTATTAAATGAAGCTCTTGAACTTCTTTGAGTATAGTTGTCTCTCTCAGTGGATATGCAGGTGAACATGCACAGGAGCATGGACACACTTATGCACACAAATGTAAGAGATTTAAGAGTTTGATTTGGCTGATGATATTTTCTGACTGTCCTGATTTGAGCGAGAACAAAACTAATTCTGTTCAGTAATTTTACTTTTCAGCTCAGTTCTTCTAATTAACTGCACTTTCTGAAGTTTTCATCCTGTTCTCATAGACAGTGTCTGCTTCTAGCAGTGATAACACCTCATGTTTAGAGTTACTACCAAGGGTTGATGTGCAGACCAAGGCCACTGCTGGGTCTTGTGTACCACATTGGGGGGTTCAGAAAAGTGAAAGGCTGCACCTGCAGGGAGGAGAGGACAGGAGACCCCAAATTGACCAGCGAGGGATTCCAGCCCATATACGTCATATTCTGTTTAGAGCTAAGGGATCCGAAGGGTCTCTGGGCTTTTTCCCTCTTGGACTGCTTTGCCAGCTTTGCTTGGCTTGTCTCTGGTCCTCTTCTGTTTCCTTCCTCGGAGAACCCAAAGAGGACTCTGTCCATTCTGCCTTCGATCTGGTCTGTGTGTTCCTGAACCTGGTACCAGAATCCAGCTCCTGACCACAGCTCCTGTCTGCTGCAGGGCCCAGCCTGGGACTCCCCCAGTGCCTGCTCCACAGCATCAGTGGTGACTGTGATGTAATTGCCATCAGGGGGACTGGGTGCAATACTGGTTTTGTATATATTTGTATATATTCCATTTTTATTATTATTAATTTCCTTTTCATTAAAACTGTTCTAGTTTCCTTTTCTAATCAATAAGTCTCTCTCCCTTATTCTCTTTCTCTTCCCCTTTGGGGAGGGAGGGGGGTTAACAGAGAGCATCTGTTCTAAGCATCTTGTCTAAGGGGCCACCCTGACCCTAAACCATGACACTGACGAACAATAAAGTTGTGCCATTGGGTTCCAAATCCTTCATTCCATTTAAGTACCAGTCTAACTTCCTCATCATGTTCTTGTGCTACAAAAGTTGTCAAAAAATTGTGATCATGTTAAACAACTAATTCATTTTCTGGGCTTCTAATGTTTTCTTCCATTTCCAGCCGAGAAACTAAAAAATAAAATGGGATCATGCAATTCCAAATCAGACTTGTCCTTTAATTTGTCAACCTAGTGAAGTTTTTAGGGGCATTCTCAAATAATTTGGTTATCTGATGATTAGCTAAACTCTAGACTTCTTGGTCAAGTACCATTACAATAGGTACATATTCAAAACCAATCAATACCAATTAGTACAATTATACAACATATCCAAATTATGTAATCAATTGAAATTTGAAAAAAATTCCTTGGTGAATACCACGAAGACAGCACTGTGCATTATTGACCACTCAAGAAATCAGAAACTATGGTTTAGGATATGAATAAATTATTTAGCCAGATGGCTTTTTCCAATATAAGTTTTTAACTTTAAATGAATCCTGATCCTGGATTTTTTTCAATAATCTTACTGTAAGCATTAGGAACCTTTCTATTGGTTAGCAGTCCTTTTAAGAACCAGACGGATTAATTGAACATTTACTCCATTCTCAAAAATCTGATTAGTTACTTCCAGCAGTCAACAACAATTTTTGAGCTTAACTTCACTATGCAGAATCTCTAACCAAGCCAGAATACGCGGACCTTTCACTACTTCTGTTATTATGTGAATCAAATGTCACTCTGATCTATTTTAAAATTGTGTCACATTAAATATTTGTGACTATTTTAGATAGTAAGTAGGACAAGTTATTTTCCAAAGAAATAGTATTTACCATGCATGTGGGTGATTGGTTTTATTCCTTGATGTATTCCACAGTTCAGAGATCCTGGGTTTTCCAGCCCTGTGGAATACATTGGGCTTTACATTTCTTCAGAACTGACAGTAACTGCCAAGAGCAGTGATCTCTACTTGACAGTGACAGCTGACAGAGGTCATAGAAGAGTTAAAGATGAATAAAAGGTTCTAAAATATGAATGTGGAAACAGCTTTAAAGAGGTAGAACACATTTGAAGATGTGACATATCATTTAGCAAAAATTATCATTAAAATGGGTAATACATAAAGGAATTTCCTGAAAGAAAATGATTACAGAAAATATAAGATAGGAACAGAAGTAATCTGGCATCTAAAGCTAAGGGAAAGGTTTTTTCATACTTGCTGCAGCACAGTATGCTATAAGTACCTCAGCTAGTGCTATAGCTCAAAATTAAATACATGGACACTGTCATATTTCGGGCCTTATCAGCAGGAATAGATACATTTTGACTACGGTCAACTTACCTGTTATTCTTCCCAAAGACTGAACAAAGTTCAATCTACTATTAGAAGCCATATTTTCCAGGGCTTTCAATTTTTTCATAATTCTTTCCTGAATCCCTTTTAATATTCTTCTCTCATTATTAATGTCTGGAACTAGAACTGGAATTCCAATAATGTTCTTGTCACTGCAGGGATAATAAAGTTGAGGTATTGCCTCCGCACTTCTAAAGGATATTCCTCTACTCATTTAAGGATTACAGCTGCTGGTTTAAGTATAACTCTGGAAAACACGTTCTCATAGCTCCTGGCACTTTCATTCTGATTTTTATTTACATGAATGCAGGTCATCCAATACCAAATTATGCATCACAAAAAATGCATTACAATATTTTTTTCTTGGTTACGGATGCCTATACAAGGCATGGGATTCTAATGTGTTCACTATCTGAATGAGTTTTCCTGGCACATACTAACAGAATAAATAATCCTTTTCATGAGCCGCTTATGGCTCATGGAAAAACAAAACAAAACAAAGAAAATAACAAAAAAAAAACCCACAACAAAACAAACAAAAAGTTATTTTTAGCTTGCAGGCTTTCCAAACCAGGGAAAATCTCGATGCTTTAAGCAGAGGGATCATGGGGACCCATTCCCAATTTGTCATAATGATTAAGAAGCAGATGACAGTGCTACTGAATTTCTAGCTTTTTACTATAAAATCAGGGAGCCAAAAATCTTTGGATTTTCAGTATCAATTACAATCCCAGCTTTGGGATTTCAGGCAGCCAACAGCAACAATAACACTAATAGGTTCAACTTCTTTTCTTTGTTCAGAGGCCTTAGGAGAATATTTAAGAAATAGCATATATTTGGTTTCCATAACAACATTATCTGCATGGTGATAAATATGAAAACAAACAGATTAACCCTGCAAGTCCTAGTGTTCTCAACCAGATAGCTGTGTCCTCAGACAGCTTTTTAAATTAGCATTTACAGAATAAGCTGATTTTTTTAAATGTCATGCATTACCGTATTTTTTTTAAATCCTTAGATTGAAGCTTTTCTGAATTCATTCCATTGTTTTTCTCATCAACAACAGCTATATCAGTTCAATATATCTCCCTTATCTATATCACATGGGATGTTTCAAAACATCTTAGCATATATAACGAGCAAGACCATTTCTTATGCTTCTTCTGTTCCTTGTATACTACCTTAAGGGTCACAGATTTTATTCTGTTGATACGTATAAGAAGGTTTAGCACAACAGCCAGGATGTCTAATGCCTCTGATTAGATTCTAGGTTCATTTTTAGAAATATTAAATGCACCACATTTACTGCAAGTACCAGAATTCCTAGTTCAGATATTTCTTACTAAAATAAAACTAGGTTAACAGAAGGTAGCGCGCAGCTGGTGTCAGAAGAATGACGCGTTCAGAAAAAAAAACAAAACCACACACACTTTTCCTAGTCTAGGCCTTTTTAAAGAGAGAAAAACTATTTCTTACTTCTAGGAAGTACACAGCCCTGTCACGTTTACAACATCTAAGACTTGGAGTATCCTGTTAGAAATGTTCCATATATGGTCATGGCAAGGACACTGCTTTAAATTTGGACTTTCAAAAATCTGAGTCAAATTCCCAAATATTTCATAACCATGATGGACTTCAAACAACAGGGTCCTGCAGTAGGGTCCTACGTCTTTCTACCTACTGATTTCCAGACCTGCTCCAGTGGGGGAAAGATGGGGGCTGAAGCCCAGATGTAAAATGCATTGCTACTGCTGTGTTATACTGACTTCTGTTAAGAGGAGAGAAGCACAGAAATGAATCTTCTCTATCCTCAGTTGACAGTCAAGAAAAAAAACCACACAGAAACAATAGAGCAGCAGCTCCTGGGTTTAGTTTGTTCAAAATACCACATGGCAATGGTTTTACAAGTAGTTGTTGCAGATGTTTACCTTGTTGTGAACTAGTGCCCTATTTAGTATCTGCCAAATGGAAGCTTATTTCTGCACTTACTAACTTTTCCTTGTGTTTTCCAGTCAGGCTTTTACAGATTATTTTCAGCTACATGCATAAGGCCTCTCACAAGTAAAACACTCTGAAATCCAACTACCTCATGGATTCCATTCTCATTTCTGAAAGTGCTGCTGCCTGAGAACAGTTTGCACATGGAAACAAGGAATAAATAAAGTTAAATTCATGGTCGTTGCAAACAAAACCTTCAAAACACATACAGAAAAGCAGCTGTGTAAGAAAAACCTATGTCAAAGAAAGCTGCTAGTACCACTTATGATGAGGTCAAATACACCAAGAGTGCATTAAAGGAGAATCCAGACACTTAACATTCACAAAGAAAAATGAGATTCACATTCTGTTTTTCTCTTTTACTTATTGCCCCTTCCTAGAATAAACATTTACTTTGTCAGTCAAGAATGACATTAAATTGCATAAGAATTGCAGCTTTTCTAGTAAATAGTTTCTAGATGAGGTAGAGACTGAATAAGGTGTGAAACAGAAGCTTCAAATCCATCAATTATGCTGTATTAAAATAAATTTAAAAAATAATATACCTTTTATATCTTAGGAAGCATAAGAGCATGTGTGCATAGCACAGCTGCCACATACAGTCTTTTTCTCTCGTATCACTCACAGGAATAGTCCATCTGCTCTCCATAAAGAAAATATAAAGGTCTATGTTATACATATACAATATATATTTTTGTAACTTCTACTTGTGCAGACATACCTACCTGTGGGCGAATTAGAACTAACCAAATACATTACTTGAAGTGGTAGGTTTCTCTGGGGAAACAGAACATGCTACAAATATAGTCCATTTTGTACAAACCAGCTGAGGCAGAGGAGAACAACTTCAGAGTACAACCTGTTTACTATGATACAACTATTGAGACCAAGTACCATTTTCAAGATTTGGCTTTGTATAAGTAATGTAAATTGTAAATAACCAAAATTATCTGCTGAAAAAAATCCCCTATCTGGTTTATGAGGACTATTTTCAATCAAAATCACTGTATGATTTCCTGGAATACTGAAGATAAAGGAGACTTCATAAAGCACTGCTTTCCTCTATCCTTTTTCCTATTTAGAACCAGCTACTAAGCAGGGAAATGTAGCCCTAGGAACAACTATCACTTTGAGGACAAACAAAGATAAACTTATTTTTCAATGCTTCTGCAAAAAAAATTTCATAAGCCCTTCATGTCATAATCTGTTATGCATAATTGCCTTTGTGCATGTAGATGGATGAAACATTTCCTGATAGTTGTGCTATTTTATATTCAGACCGAGCATTCATTATACCATTCAGAGCAGAAGTGTGTATAGCAAGCCAGCTGATTTTGCTGGGAAACCAGTGTTGCAAATAGTTTTTAACATCATGATCTGGACAAAAATAATGAGGAATTTTAAATGTTTCCAAGTCCATCAATGGTCAAAACATTTTAATGGGAAGCAATAATTTTTTCCTACTACCTATTTCTACTTCAGAGAAGTTGTGCCACAGAAGAAGAGCAGAGTGAAGAGAGCAGATGGGAAAAAAAATGCCCCCTTTCAACCTCTGCACAACAGTCCAAACTCTCTATTTAAACACTCCAGAGAAGGCAAAGCATTACAGCAGCTGCTTGTGAGTACAGAAGCCTTCTTACACAGGTTGAAGAAATCCAAGGACCCTTATCTAAGCTATGTGAGCAGACCTCTTCCAGCAACACTGCTTACACAGAAGGCTACTGGTACACTTTCATCTCAACCAGGTTGACAGATGCTTAATGTGTTTTGCTCCTAGGTTAAGAATTCTTGATCCTTTATGCTCTGTTGCTAATATTGCTGAACTGAGGTTAAATAAAAATTTATTACAGTACCTATTTTTAATGCTTTGTGCACTATGCAACAGAAAATTCTCATTTTAGAAGAATTAATACACATTTAAATATCTTAAACACATTTAAGAAAATGTGCTGTCCTTCCCAGCTAGAAATATTTCAGCTTTCTCTGCAATTCTTCCAAGTATCAAAGTTGCTACGACTACTGCCCATAAAGGAAAATTCAGAACATTTCCATCTGAATAAAGCTCAGTATTAGCATATGTCATCCTCAGTCTGAAAATGAGGTTGCCAGGGGATTACAGTGTGCTATTTCAAGAGAAAAATCAAATAGGAATTCTACATGTTATATGTTTCTAATTATAATCAACTATAAGCACAAAGATCTAGTCACAAAAACATCTCTTCTTAATGAGAAAGAACCGCATAAATAAGGATTTTTCTTCGGCTTTAACAACAGGTATTAGTAACTCCACAACAGAGGCATTGTTTTAAAAAAGGCAGAAAGCATATTCCTTTCATTATTTTCTGTTGATAAACTGCCCAAGGGCTATTTCTTTTGATAATGAGTTAATCAGTGTCATTCTCAGTTATCTGACCATAGTCGCATGCCTCACCTTTGATTACAGCAGACTTTGAATAAGTTCTCTTGCCCACTCACTCCTTCTTGCTATATAGCCCCCTGCTATATTTCTTCCAATATTATTTTCTATCCTTGCAATGGGATGTGCACTAGACTCTAGGACCTCAAAAAAACCCACCTGTGAATCAATGCTTCTTCCACAGTTTACTTGGGAGCACTCATCATTCATTCACTTAAAAGCTGAAATTTTGGATACATAAGAACAATATAATCTCTCCTGTCCCTTGACTGGATTAAAAAAGTTCTCCACAAAAAGACTGGAATAAAAAAGATTGAAAACAACTGCTATCTGATGAAAGGATTATTCTTTTTATAATCATGAGGATTATTTGTTCCTTTTTTTAAAATTAGTCTCTTAACACTGGACCTGACTTTATTTGCCTGAATATTTCTGAGAGCGAGTACGTAAGTATCTTAGAAAGAAAAGCATACCAAGAAAGAGCACACTGACACCTCAGAATGGTAGGGGCTGGAAGGGACCTCTGGAGATCATTGAGTCCAATCCCACTGCCAGAGCAGGATCACTTGGGCAGACCTCACAGGAACATATCCAGATAGGTTTTGAAAGTCTCTGGAGAAGGAGACTCCACAGCCTCTCTGGGCAGCCTGTTCCAGGCTCCATCACCCTCAAAGGAAAGAAGGATTTTCCTCATGTTGAGGTGGAACTTCCTGTGTTTGCGTCTGTGACCGTTGCCCCTCATCCTATCACAGGGCACTACTGAAAAGAGACTGGCCCCTTCTACTTGACACCCACCCTTCAGATATTTGTAAACAATTAGATCCCTTATCAGTCTTCTCCAGGCTAAACAGACTCAGGTCTCTCAGCCTTTCCTCATCAGAGAAATGTTCCAGTCCATTAATTATCCTTGTAGCCTCCGTTAGACTCTCTCTAGTATTTCCCTGTCCCCGTCAATTCTAAATTGAGCAAATGTTAACAAAAGTTTTGGCAGATATTCCCTCAGTTTAATTACAGAATGAGTCATGTTTAACTATTCTTCTGGGTTACAAAAGGAGAGTTCCTTAAAAATTTATACTGTGTGTTTATATCATATATACGCATATCTAATGCTCTTACTGTCACTGCTTAGAGTCAGGGCAGCCCCTTAGACCTATAACAGATGCTCTTTGTTAACCCCCCTCCCTCCCCAAAGGGGAAGCGAAAGAGAATAAGGAGACTTATCAATTAGAAAAGTAATCTAGAACAGCTTTAAGGAAAATGAAAATAATAATAATGGAATATATATAAATATATACAAAACCAGTATCAAGCCCAATCCCCCCATAATGGCAATAATGTCACTGTCACCACTGATGCTGTGGAGCAAGCACCAGGAAAGTCCCAACTCTGTTCAGGAGCTGGATTCTGGTACCAGATTCAGGAACACAGAGATGAGGATTGGAGGCAGAATAGACAGAGTCCTTCTCAGATGCTGTAAGAAGAAACCAGAAGAGGACCCAAACTGAACAAAGCCAACAAGACCCTCATGATCCCTCAGCTTTATACTGAATATGAGATATACTGTCTGGAATCCCTCATTGGTTAGTGTGGGGTCACCTGTCCTGTCCACTCCTCCCTGCAGGTGCAGCCTTTCACTTTCTGCCCCCCCAGTGTGGTACACAGGATCCAGCAGGGGCCTTGGTCTGCACCCCAGCCCTTGGCAGTAACTCTAAACATGGAGCGTTATCACTACTAGAAGCAAAAATTGCCTGTGAAAACATGCTGCTAACTTCAGACAGTGCAGTTACTTAGAAAAACTGAGCTGAAAAGTAAAATCACTGAACAGAATTAGTTCTGTTCTCACTCAAACCAGGACACTTACAAGTATATTTTTTTCAATATCAAGATGCTGATAATATGCGCTATTCACAAAATTAGAACAATGTTAATTTGGATTCCTGAGACAAAGGAGACATAATTCTACCATGTAATACATTTACCTTTTCAGAATAGAAAACGAAATCAGATTACTTTAGATAATACACTCAAACCAAGGAAAATTTGCATTACTGTATTAAAACCTGGAATTCAATGGCTTTTGAAATTGTTTGATAGGAAGAAACTGTAGTTAAGTGGTTTTAGTTTGTAGTCTTTCTTTCCAGGGATCTATGGACTATTTATTGAAGGGATCCACAAAAAAAAAAAAAAAAAAAAAAAAAGAAAAACAAATATAAGTTGATACATTCATTTTTATGAGCATTCACAACCCATCAGAGGCTGAAACCCATACTATTGCCTTCTCTTACATGAAACAATTTTTCAAATGTAACTTCAGGAAGTTAAAAAAAAAACTTTAAACATGCAGATTTCTTCCTCTCAAAAGAAAACCAAGTGTTTATTTCAAAACCAAGAGATTATGAATGGTATAGAAAATGATAGTGAGAGATAGAGTCCTTCAAATCCAGGTCTAGTTCCAACACTGGAAGGCAACATTTTCCTGACATGAAGCAGGAAGCAAAACTGGTGCTAAATAATCATTAAGTTCCAAATACAAATGTCTAGGCAAGAGCGACTATGAAGAGAACATGACATTATGCAGAGAACACAGAGGAGAAATGTTGTCTATGTAGGTGAAGTCAACTACAATTTGTCTGACTGTCATATTTTCACCTTCGATACTTATGGATGTTACAAGTAAATCAGTTAACACCCGAAATTTAGTACTACCACAGGTACACACCTCCTATTGCTTATACAAAATAGTGGAATACAATTACCAGGGTCAAAGTTATCAGTTGAGCTCAACTGACAGAGATACATCTCTCTCATATGCACCAAAACAAACAATTTTTTGCAGTATGACAGGAAATGCAGTGTTAGGTGAGCTGGTTCTCTCTGTACTGTGCCAGTGTGTAACTACTGCACATTTTTCTGCTTCTTTCTTTCTAAAAAGCCTCATATTTTCTTCACTTAAAACATAACTGACTGAATTACAGGGCTGATTATGCGTTTACTTGAATGAATCCAGAGGAAGCACTAACCATTTCTGTGTGTAAACCTGACTATGTAACTTTCCTGGTAGAGTTAAGATTAATGAGTCACATTTTTAGAAGGGGTATTACTCGCTTGAGCTTTTCTGCTTTCATTTTTTAATGAAGTAACATTCTATCTTTGTACCTTCATTTCCATCCTATGCATTAATCATAAAGTGGTATCAGTATGAATTCTCTCAATGTTTTGCTTGTTTAGATATAATTTCAATATGAATCATTACATTCAGCTATCAAAAAATTACTTCTGCATCACAGCTGTATTCCACCTACAAAAGTGTGCAAGAACTCTAGTGAAGACAACTGCAGAAGTATTTCACAGTGAGACATAATATGAATTATTTTAGTCTTTTGCTGTTTGTGAGGCAAATAAGAATTAGAGGTTGAGCATTTTAATGACTTGCTGATGTCACAAATATGGTTACTTTTGACAGGCTGTGTGCATCTTGGTCTTGTGTTACTGGTATTATGTTACACTTTTTCCTGCATTATTTTAGTAAATTACTGAGTTACTGCAGTTTTTGCAGTATTCTAGGAACATAATGTTCCTACAGGTGCTGAGTAAGATGATTATGGTGGGGCAAGCAATGGGTCACTCTCAGTGGAAGCACAAAGAGCTGTGCGCCTGTCTGACAGTCATGGGGTCTTATGATCTCCAGAAGCAACCTCATATTTCAGTCTCAGTACTTCTACTTCTTCCTGATGGTACATACAGCATTTCAGTGGCTGAGGGTGATCCAAATACAGCAAACTGAACAGCTCTTCCAAAGGCATATACATTGTTTGTCAGCAGTTTTTGTTGAACTAGCAACAAGAGGCACAGAAAGCCTTTTTTGTTCTGCAGTTAAAGAATCTACTTTAAAAAATCTACAGGAAAACTAAAACCAAGCACTATTTGTTTAAAGAAAAAGAAAGCACATTCTTTTTTTTCCATGGTTGGATGCCTAATACAAACTGAAAGGAAAGTCTGAAAACTAATTAAATGAGAAAGAATTTTTAAGGGGTATCATTTTTTGCCTAGATGGTTATTCAAATCAGGTTCCTTTGCCTAATGATTACATTTGTATTTTTGCACTTAACACTCTCACATGCATGTATGATGCATAGAAAACTTATCATGACAATTTGTTGCTTCCAGTTTTGAATTATTTGTCAGAAAAGATGACAGTCAAACCCAATGCACTACAGTTTGTTCCTACTCTATAGTCTCTTGTACGATAAGGATAAAATGTGCTCAGTGCACCCTTTCAAACACTGATAAGTAAGCATGTCATTTATCAAGTCATGTACAAACACACATATGAGAGGTTTTGAAGATAATACTGAGAGGACTGTCTTAATAAGGGGACATAGTATTAAACTGCAGATCAACTTCTGAATGTACATAAAGTTGCACCAGCCAGAAAGGGCACACTGTTTGTCAGTGCACATCTGACTGGGAGTGGTTCCCCTATAAACTTGAAGGTGGGTAGTTTTCGTTACATCATGATGTACTGAAATGGTCTGAAATGACCTTCTAGTTACATCAGCTTATGAATATGTCTTTAAATCATGGAGCATCATTTTCTATCTTCTGCCTATATTGGTCTGTTTAGCAATACATAAGTCAGGAAAGGTTAACTTCTACATAAATCTGTATTTACTGGTTGGATCTAATCGTTAACTTAACAGTTCAGAAAATGAGATAGGAAAAATCTGTCTTAATGATAAAATAAAACTGATGCAGAGTGATAGAATTCTTCATCTGCATCTGCACTGAACCTGGAGAAGACAGTTGCATCTTTTTACATTCTGGTTTGGCTGTCTCTTATATAGCAATAGTTAAATTCACATGGCTGCAGCGAAGCTTGATGAGTGGAAGGCACTTGGAAGTCCTTGGATGAAAGGCATTGTATAAATGTCACAAAATAAAGAACAGGTGTTGTCAGTTCTGATTAATCTACTAGAAAAATAAAATAGTGTGGATAAGGAGAGAAAAATAGTAAATACATTAAGAAAAATGCAATTTCTAAAACTGAGCATTTAATCTTTTATTACAAAACTTATGTGTGGAAATAATATCTGACTTTGTTAACTAAGAATTACTAAAGATAATTTGTGAAGCATGTTCCTGTTGAGTGTCTTTCAGAATCATGAAAAGTACCCTTGCTATTCCTACTAACTGACTCCTTGCAGCAGTATCTGCAAAGAGATCAAAGAATGAGCTGACAGTCAAAGAAAAATAGATACATTCAATATTTGGACCCATTCTTTTCATTTTAGGAAAGATGGATGAGAAATTCGGCAATGCACTCTATCTATGCCAAGTAGCACCATCCATCTAGCATAATTGATCCAGAAATTACAGTCAGTAACTGAAACCTAAAGATGAGATTAAGTAATAAATTTGTGCATCAGTGTCATGGTGATGTGGCATCATACAGTGTTAGGCAGGAGAAATATTCCTTATCTTGGAAGACTACCTTGTCAGTAGCATCCCAGACAGATGAGGATTTCACACCCTGATTTTGCTTTTACCATAGAACGAACTCTGTTACAGATACCAGCAGAGAAGAATGGAGAGATTTTCATCTCATAGTTGTTTCTCTGACTGCCCTATATTTCTGCTGTTGAAGATAGCAGAGCTAACACATCATAAGGATCAAAGTGACCTGGGAGGTGGAAGAGAGACACTCCTGCTTTCCATTCATAAAAGCTTTGTGCTGAAAGGATTGCAAGAAGATTAAATTAATAGAATTTAGTATTTATTAAAGACTTGTTAATAGGATATGCTATATATAAATTATGATCAAAAATTTAGATGAGCATCAAGAGGTTATGCACCTGCATAGAAAGATTTATGCCTAGCATCTTACATTTTAAAATGTTAAAGATGAAAACAAATACATTTTGGAGTGCTGACTGCAAAATGGAGTGGCAAAGCATTCTAAATTAGTGGTGTATTTATTCATTCATTTTGTCTTCACTCCTCCTTAGTATTCTTGTTCCTGTAGCGATGTCTAAGTGGTAGTTGCTAACAGGACCAGATTCTGGAAGTCCCATTTCAAGCCTATGGTAAGACAACACCAGTTAGTGTATCAAACCCCCCTCTTTGCATTTCTACAGTCTCTGAAGGAAAAAATATCCAGGCAATGTACCAGAAAGACCACAATGACTAGCAAACTAAGACTACAGGCAAACCTCTACCATGCAGTTTGGGTTGTGCCTGTATCTATTCAGCATATGAAGGCTGCAAAAGGGACAAACAATAATCTTGGAAGCATTACTTCTTATCCACACACTTCATGTGGGTCCCCTTTCTAAGAGCAGCTCTGAACTCCTTAAGTAAATCTCCCACTGAAGCAGATGGGAGTTCGAGGGGGAGGACTGAGCTCACATCATTGCTGGAGTGCTGAAATTAACTGGCATCCTCTGCTCCTATCACACAGCAAGGCCACACAGCAAGGCAAAAGCACTAAATGATGTAAATACAGAGAGACTAAGAAAAGGAGACAGGAGAGCATCCTCTATCCCTGCATATAACAGGCTGAAAGGATGCATGTTCTTTTCCTGAACATGCTTTTCAAGTTAAAGCAATTATTCATGGTTCAGAGTATTCATTTCCATGAACTGAAAGTCAGTGGTTCACCCTGAGTTGTGACTCCATCTGATGAATTACCTTGTCTGCAGTGCCTGATCTATAAATAAACACAACATCTGCTGGAATGCTAGGTCTGAAAGTCTGCCTGAATAAATCACCTTCCAGAAATTCCCAAAGCTACTAAGGCTCTTTCCACTGCTTCTGGCCTTTCCCCTCTACTGCCATGCATATATCCACACTCTTTCTCATCTGCTGGGAATAATTTTAGTATTGTTTTCTCTTCTTCAGTTTCTTAAAGGCATATCTTCAATGAGGTCAGCTAAGAGAGCTAGCAGTGTTGGTGAGAGCCTGTGTTGTATATTCTAAATGGAAAGTTTAATTACTGCTTCCTCATAAAGACTATAAGTGTTGTTTTTAAAATTCTTGTTTGGTAAAATTAAAAAGAGATGGTTTATAAGATAGTAATTTGACAGTGGTAAAGAAAATCAGATTTGTCAGGCTCTCTTTGCCTTGTAAGGCTTTGCTTTCTGATACCTCCTTCTTCTAGTACTTCTCTTTGCAGATTAATTAGGAAGACTTACAATTTGAGGAAACAACTGTTTGGCTTCCACAGGGATTGCAGTTTGTCTCTTGCAAGCTCACATTCTCCTCAGCAAGCTATGGAACTTAATCCTATTAAATGTCTGTGTTTATAGAGGGAAGAGTTGTAGCCAGAAAGTGCATGATCCCAAACATCAACTTTCATTAGGAGCTGTAGCATCACCTTTTGATAGAAATATTTATTGTTTAAGATCATCATTCAAATCCCAGGTATGTTACAAACAGCTAAAGGAGTTTTATGAAATAATAGAACTTGGGATTGCTTGGTTTTTTTAAAAATAATATTTGACCAGACTTAAAATTGGCATCAGAAACATGTATGGTTTTAACATTAACCTGAAAAATTGAAAGGGACATCATTCATACTGATGCAAACATCAGATGGTCATTTTTATAATCTGGCATAAATCAGAGCAGACCTTTAGCGAGGCACATAAAGACTCAGAAAGGAAAAAAGAAGATATGCAGCCAGTTTTGGCCTTTGATGCTTTAGTGAACAAGTGCAGTCAAAGTGCAGCCCAGCTCTCCAGGCACTATAAATTAATTCCTTCTTTTTCTTTCTGAAAGAATAGAAAATAGGTCATTTCAAAAAACTCTGGTTAACAACTGATGTTGCTTACTACATCTTTGTACACATTTAGCCTTCTATTGCTTTTGATATATGGAGAAGACAGTATTAATACTGAATAGAAGACAAAGTTATCTTCACTGTGGTATCATGTCATGCTATAGTTTTCCTGATTTTTTGTGATATGATCTGTAATTTTCCCATCTCATCAGGCCAGCTCACAGTTCTTCAGAGACACAGTCCTGTCTATGAACTTTCTAACTTCCGTAAGTGCTGTGTCAACCCCAAAATCAGATAGATTGATTCTACATATCTTAATACACTAGAATTCTCTCAGGATCAGCAACAGCAGCTACAATTGCACACTGCAGCAGAGAAAGTGAAGGCATAGACAAGAACTGAAAAGAAGTGCTAGCAAACAAGTGATGGTAAATAATATGGGATTTAGAATCCCTCTAACATCATCTTGGGTTGACCATGACCTCTTGCATTACAGGTAGAAGACTGTATTTATTAAACATTTTGAGGAGATAAATGAAATATCTTACAACCTGAAAATTTCCAAGTTCCAGTAAAATAACATCAAAACACTTTTGTATCTGCATAGTAACAAACACATTTAAAAAAATGGTTGTCCATGGAACACTCATTGCACACAAGCCAAGTTCTTTAGCCAGCCACTGTTGTGAGATAAAATATTTATAATTAACCTGGCTTAGATATTCCTGAAAAAGTATAAAACCCCAGGAAATTAGTTGAGAATTCAATTAGCAAAGCTTACCTTTTAATATTTTTCCTCAATGATTTTTTTTTCTTACTTTCACTAGGTTCAGAGTGTAGATTGCAAATACTGAAAAATGTTAAAAAAAATGATAACAGTGTCCATGTTCCATCAAAGTATAATACAAGAACTCATTTCCTCATTAGGAAATTTAAATTGCATGCACATTTTTCCCTCTTTACTGAGTAACTTAATATGTAACTGACATACACTCCACAGATCTATTCCAACTGTTAAACTTAAAAGAGATAATGAGGGAAGAACTATTTATAGCTTCGCCTTTGGCAGCAGGATTTCTAGACAATTTTTGAATCAAGTTTTAGAATGTTAGAAGTGGGGGGGGAAGAAAGAAATCCCTGAAGCCAAAGGGATAAAAAAGGAAAGTGGAGATATTTTTTTCTGTGAAAGTACTGGCGCTTATGTTCCTGTTGGTCTTCATTGTCATTTTAACAGCAGCTCTTGTGCTTTACATTGAAGGCCTTTGATGCACTTTATCAATCATAATGAATACATCCTAATATTTCTGCAAAGCAGCAGAAGACAGTGTCCTCAAATTTAGGATGAGAAAATGAGACAAATACATAGAAAGGATTTATGACCCAGTTGTTGAATGTATTGAACAATGAATCAGACTTCATGTAACTTTTAAATCACCTAAAAGCAAGTTGTTAGACCAGTTCAGTGACCCTGATTAGATCACAGGAGAAAGACCTCCCCAGGAAGCCATGATGCTGTCTATTCTAGTAACTACTGCCATAATGAAAAGGGATTCTGCCCCATTTGAGATAATTCCACATTTTTAACTTCTTGAAAGCATATATATATATATATGTTCTCATTCTACCTCTTGTAAATTAATGCTTTCGTATGGAACACTGACTCAAGGAAAAAAATAATTGGTTATCCTGTGGTGCTCATCTGGCAGAATACAGGACTATGAGGTAGGAAACAGAATGCAAAAGAATCAAAGACATTTTTGTATTTGTTTCCCATTTTGTATCATGCATTGTAGGTTTTTAGAGGTATTGTGTGATGTGACATTGAGGTGCATGATAAAGTGCTTCCTTTCAATCACTTGACTGAGAAAAATGGAGCATACACTCGGTCCCCTGTATTTTGAGAGCTTGGGGACATGATGCTGCTTATCCTGCTCATATGCTGTAAAGAGCCACAGACACTGAAAATTCTCTGTGCATGAAAGCAAACGATTTCTCTCCCCACTAATGGCTTCATTGAAAGCTGAACAGAAATGTAGTAACATTCAGTTTCTGACAGTCTATGTTAATTCATTTTCTCCCTTGTGTTCCAAAAAGACAGTGTGTTTATCACTGTGAAGATTATAACAGGGTAGGTGGTAATCCTTGCTGGACAGCCTGGTTCAGAAATAGCAAAGCATCTCTTTATTTCACGCTACTGATGCTGGACTGATTTAGCCTATTCATGGGCTTATGCACTAAGTTTAATCCTCAGAATTCTCAAAACAAACAGTCCATAATAATCACATACAATTACTTTTTTTTTTTTTTACAAGTGCAATTGAAGAGATTATTTTAACCCATAATGCACCTCAGAAATCAGACAACGTGTTCTGATACTAGAAAGATTAAACTGAAATCATCAAGGTGTAGTTTCAAAAGGATCATCCTGCACAAAGAAAAAGCTAAGGAAAGGAATACAGTACTACCAAAACATGACAAATCCATGTTAAACTGAAGGTCTTCCACCAACTGTATGACCTATCAACATTCTCAAGGCAGGGGGACCTGACACTGGAGTACCCAGTAGTAGTGAAGAGAAGTACTCTTGAAAGACAGCCTTGTCTGGACAGAATTCATACAGGAATCCAGATGTGCATGCACAGTCCTTACATCTTGAAAAGCTCTTTTCTTACAATGCAAGTAATATCTCTGTACATAATTTTAACACTGGCCATTTATGTAATTTTATTCATGTCACCAGAAAGTACCTTAGGGTCTGAACTCTGTCTCTTATTCAGTCAAGCACAAGAAGGTGGTTTCACTCACATTTTGCTTTTCAGATTTTAGATCCTCATAGCTTCTAGTTTCCAAATACTGTGATCCAAGAACTCCTTTAATACTCAGAGTATCTTGATAGCCACAGACTCAAGGGGGTCAAACTGGACTCCAGATGCATGGTTCAGAGTCAAAATGCCACTGACTTCTTCATAAACACACAAACTTTTGCCTCAGTGTTGACTCTTAAGAGAATATCAACTAAAATAGCACATGCAAATCATGGGGGAATCTAAATGGGGAAATATGCTCAGTAAGGAGAGGAAACAATTGTACATAAAAGGCTCGGACATAAAGAAAGCATTTCTTTTACAACAAAACTAAATATATTTCCAATTTAACTGATGTGCTGGCTGAAATTGTATTTTTGTAGCTAGTTAATATCAGTGGTAAAACTCATGGCCTATCAGAGCAAATGCACACTCTCTAAAGCTGGTTTGTCTCCTGAAAACTGTTAAAACAGCACAAGTGTCAGTTAGAACCAGTACATAATGATTATTAGTTCATAGCATTACTATGAGAGGCTACCATAGCAATAATTTCTCTGAAAAATCCATTCCCCTTAAATTTCATATTTTAAACTACTAATTAACACAGTTTAGGCCTTTACAAGACATATACTAATAAGCATTCTGATTACTCACAGTAAGAGAAGCAGAAAGTATCTCACAGGAATGTGGCACAGATTGGATATCTTCTTTTCATTCTCCCACTTCAATGTTTAGGAAGTACTGCAGTAATGTACTACGGCCTGATATTGATATAAAAAATTGATGAATTGATATAAAAAAAATATATTCATAGTTGTTTAAATATGAGCTTGTGTTTTTATAGTTTGAACCTGCATCAGTGACTAAGCAAAACCTGCTGATGTTGTCACCATTCCAGCTCCTGAGATTGTAACAGGTGTTGACTTCACCTTAGCCTTCTCTAATGTTATTTATCCATCACAAATACAACTGTTTACTTCTGCATAAAATCTTCAACAACAGACTTCTCTAGGTCATACTGCTGAAGCTGAAACCTCTGCAACATCTTACTCTCATCCTGACACATGCCACTTCAACCATTTTCAATGCATTCACTTTTATAAAGCTAATTTAATCTTCTTGCCTGTACCACCATGTCACCAAAAGACTGCTCTCTTTTTCAGTCTATCAAATTCCTGATCCAAAGAGAAGTTTTATATTGAATGTGCTTTGTAGTCTATAGTAAAAAATAGCCTGTGGTCTGAATATGGGCTTTTCAGTGATTTCAATCTCTATTCAAGCCAGCTGTCATCATCTATCAGTTCAAATTTCCTTCAAATTCTCTCTCGCTTTCTAACATCTTCTAAATATGGGATGAATTCACTACAGAAAGAACAAAATTACTCTTCCTTTTAGTCTTTTGATGTCACCTTTCTGCTGATGCCTATCAATCCTGAGAATTTTCATCTTCAAGATGGGCCTCGGGGCACCAGGCTTTTTACTCTCAGGCCAAATGGGGTGCCATGTCCAGTGCTGAAAGTCTGCAGGAGGATACAAGTGTCTTGCTCAGTATTGATTAAATGGCATCTTCATGCATCCGTATAAGATTCCCTCACATAAGCATTAGGAACAATTATACAAATGCAGTGCACGCAGTCTACACGTTATCTGTGTACATCCACCAGGTATAACTCATCAGGCTTAGCTGTAAATGAACAGAAATAGTGCTCAGGTCCCTTAACTTGTTTAAAGTACTTCTCAGCAGCTTTTGTATTACTACAGCTGTTTACTGCACAAAAGAGTATTATTGCTCCCCTACTGTGTTCCACTTTATTGCATCCACCTATCATATATTTGCAAACTACACTTTCTGGGACAGAAAATGCATTTTGATTGTCAAACTTCAAATCACACATCTGTCATGGTAAGTTACAAAGTACCAAAATGCAGAATTACAAGGTTTTCTTGCACTGATTTAATTATCAGTCTATAATTTGGGTTTTTTTTTTAAACTATAATACACAATCACATAAGGTTTTCCTCCCTTTCTTAAGCAAATACACAGGTTTCTTTTGATGTGCAAGTGAGACACACTGCTTTGTAAGTTGGTATCTTGTCATTTGAATAAAAAAGAGCAAACCCACATATATATCTCCATATATCCTAGTGTTCCCGCACTTTACAATCATTTCAAAACACAAGGAAGAGGTTCTGGGCTTCATGCCAGCTGAAACAATTGACATTAAATCTCATAAAGTGAAGATGTGCACATCTTTAGTTTTTGAAGTATTTGTTCACTGCTGAGAGTGAATTGTAGTAACAGCAGAAATAAAAAACCTCAACAAACAAATTACTCCATTTCCTCCTGCCTCACATAGTCATGCTGGCAATTTCAGAAGTTTTCTTTATGATCACCTTTCAGATGAATATTATTCATGAGTTGGACCACTTGATAGGTAGAAACTTACTTATCTGTCAAATATTTCACTAGGCAAATAAAATGGTAAAATAACCATTCTGAGCACAAATTGCTTCAGTTAGCTGGAGAAATAAAAAAAAAAATGCTGCTCTAGCATGGAGCGGATCTCTCAGTTGTATTAGTAATTTTCAATACAAGGAGATTGATACTGTAGAGTCAAGTTATGTTACATGAATACCATCTGCACACTTAGCAAGATTTCCCCATATTTCTTCTACATTTCCTTTGTTCTGAAGTAGGTGTGTATGTGATCCTGTACTGACATGGAGTGGGGAATAAGGAGCATTTGCAACCTTGCTCCTTTTGCTCTCTTGGAACAAAAAGATTGCCTCAAAGGCACCAAATGCAATGAGGTGCCATTAATTATCTCCAGGGTATCACTCATGCTACCTTACTTATGAGTTCTTGTATATATCAAGACTGTAGTATGGACAAAATTTTCAGTTGTTTCTGATGGTGACTACAAGCTGTTTCTGATGGAAGCCACAAGTGTTTCAGTAACATAGCAAGATAAACAAAAATAACCCTTTCTTGACAACTTTTAATGTGGAGAAATGGCTACATCCAAGCCAAATGAATAGGAAAGCACATTACCGTAAAAACAAGCATGTAGCCATTGTAAGAGCAGACACGGTATTCCCTGGACACAGAGCTGAATTGCAATTCACAAACATTCAGGGATGAGTGGTTTAACTCTACATCACTGTTTCTTCATCTAATGCTGGTCTGCAGCTATGTAATTTATAGATAGTTACTATGAAAACAGAAAAACATTTTTTCTTTGCTTGAAAGTATACATTTTCCCACTGCAGACCTGTAATGAGATATTTCTACATGCCATCCTTCATAATTTTTACATTTTCTATAGTGAAATATTCCACCTACTTTTAGGCAACAAATTTTATTTCTTGACATATTTGTTCATTTACTACTTTTCCTATTAGCATCACTTACTCTACTCATATATTTTAATTAACTTATATTCCTGTGTTTAAAGCAATATAAAAACTTCTGCTCTGAAGATATAAAGGAGATGAATGACAGGGAGTCAAAGGAAAGCTTTTTGTAGGTAGCTGTTTGAAGACAGGCCTAGAGTTGATTTCAGTATGAGATAGGTGCCTTGCTATCTGTCCAGAGAAATCCTGACCAGTAATATCACTTCTATGATGGAACATCTTCAGGGGCTTGAGTGTTGCATAAAAATACAGTTTCCTTCTCTGAGGTTTAGAATTTGGATTGGAAAAGGGATGCTGGCAGGACTAATAAGTGCAAACTGCCTGCACCATTAAGACTTCCATCATACAAATAGTTACACTCTTGAGACCTGCGAGTATTACCAATTAGTTTCAGAGGGATTGCTAGCACACATAAGGCTGTACACAAGCATAATGTAACTGGTTTGTAGAATCAATGATTACTTCACACTAATTAAAACTTGACCCAGATCTGCAGTATCTAGGGCAAATAAAATAATTGCTATCTGAAGACTACCCGTTGGCATGCACAAGCTCATAGTGTCATGGTACTGACTTGTGATATGGATGCCTCTATCATGAGCAGAAGCCACAGTGTACTTGGGGGATCTCCTAACCCTTTACACAATGGTTTTGTGTAGATTTGGCATATTAGATAGAGTCATGATTTCAGTCCAGAGTCAGAGACAAAGCTCCTGATGGAGAATTTCTACATAGAGATAAGGCAGCAGATAAAAAGCATCTCCTGAGAGCCCCTGCTCACTGCTGCTACCGAGTTCCAAAGTCAGCAAAAGTCCTGCTTCTTCACAGAAACAAAATACACCCACAGCAATAGAATGACAAGACATGCCAGTACTGAAATATTTTAAGAATATACATAGCCCCACTGATTTAAGGTAGTACACCAATGAAAAGGCATGTCTTTGCTAATTAGGAAACTAATTAGTGACTAATAAGTCACTAGTAGGTGACATATCTTCCTTGGAAAGTTACATGTGTGTGTGTCTACGTACGTACAAGTAGGCATGCCCGTAGAGATACAGGTCCAGGGGACAAACAGACATTATTCACTCAACAGTTTCACAATGACAAAGTTGACAATGTTCTTGTTTGTAAATAGACATTTCAGAGTACTTGGAGAATAAAGAAAAAGTTGAAGAAAACAACTTGACAATAGGATGATGTAGGTAGTATGGTATTTTCTATAAAGACATAGATAAAATTTGCAGTTAAACATAGATATTTCTTTGGAACATGCTTATCTGAAAGGTATAGAGAAAATGACAGTCAACATAGCTGCATCACTTGATTCCAATCTGTCCTATCAGAAAACATATACACTGAGCCATTCCAATTGGACGCATATGGCTGAAAACACCTGCTTGCACCAGGAAAAATGGCACTTCCTACATACCTAACTTAGGAGAAGCTTTTCATTGTTAGCTAAACTGATTCAACACAAATTCAGGTATAAAAACTTTCTAAGCACTTCTTGGAAATGGTCTCAGAAAAGCATTTAATTTCATAAACTGAACTGTTTGTCTTCAAAAAATATATTGTTAGCACAGTGTCCAAACAGCAGTGAAACTGGGAATTTTGAATGAATAGTTTTCAAAACTGGTTAACTGTATCTGTGTCCTTATATCCCAGAACTGACATTGGACTGGATTACTAAGAAATACAAATCAAATACTGGAGTTTACATCAATTTGCAACATCTCTCTCCAATTCTAGGGATTGCAATCACTTTGGAAAAGGTATATGCCAGAATTTACAAACACTAAACAAATAATATGTTTGGGTTTGTTTCTTTTTTCCATTCTTGACTTTTTTCTTCTACTTTGTACTTTTGTATAAACTTTCAAAACTGCTGTAGTGCTTATTTCAGTTTTAAATAAGCTGAATATTTTCCAGGAAGCTATAAAGACTGCCTCTGCAACACTTGATAAGGAAAAGGCAAATGTGCTAATTTCCAGTCATCATCACTAGCTGTTACATGACTCTCAGGCCAAATCCCCATTCGTAGGTCATCTATGTATGAAATGACAACTTCTGTGGAAAGCTGGACACAATTTACCATCTCTGTCTCATTTGTGTTGAGGTTTGTTTTGTTTCAACAAGAATTTTAGATAACAGATCTCCCCAGGTTACTTTCCATTTTGACATTAAAGCAATGAAAAAGGACCACTTCCTAAAGGAAAACCAAGTCTTATTCTCGTCTATCCAAGCTAATACCATATGTCTACAGAACAAAATACAAGGGGTTGGAAAGGTTGTTGCTGTTAATATTTATGAACGGTTCAGCCTTCTTTTTCCATTTATAAATGATTTGTTAGAGGATCACAATTTCTCCAGATATATACATTATTAAACATCACAAGGAGTTGTCAGGCCCAGGCCAGAATTGATTTCAAGTAGCCTTCTGAGTATTTTCCTACTGCTAGTATGTCATTCATCAACAAAATTGTATGAAATTTTGCCATTCCCTGAGATGACAACAATTTAAATTAGAAGAAAATGAAAATTAATAGCAGATGTGATTTGTGATAGACATTAATGTTTGGATTAATAATTCCTAATTAATAATAATAAATATATGAAATTTAATTATCTGCCAAGAAGCTAAGGTTAATTGCAAAATCTGTCACTGGTTCCTATTTTGTACAGACAGTTGTTCCTCCTACACCTCATCTTTCGGGATTTTAGTTAGAATCTGCATAACAGTATCACAGTTATATATTGATCAATATGCATATAGCAGCCTGGGAGTCACCACTCTTAATCCTTTCCATTTGATATAGCTGTACATCTCAAAGGAAACTTAATGGTATTTTTTATTTTCTTTGAAATTGCTCCCAGAGGAACACATCAAGAGCATGAATTATTGGATGTTTTCCCTACATCTTCAGTTATACACAAACTTTCAATGCCAGTATGATTGCAAGTCTATGGTGGCAGACAATTTCTGAAGTAATTTTCAGTGTCCAAATTAAAAAAAAAAAATTAATTATACAGAGAAGTTTTATAGGCACCACGCAGACTGAGTAATCTAAAAGCTATCCATCTCTACCCAAAATGCATATGGACTTCACATTCATTACATAAGGTAAATTCTCTTTGCATTTTAATACAGTTTAATAACATCTGCTCATTCCTCCTTGTATATTACTGTGTAACGAATGATTCGGTATCACAAGTCAGTAGTCCTTTAAATTAGAAACAATTACATTACACAGCAAAAACTTAATCTACTAAATGTATAAAAGACTCCATTTTAATATATATTTTAAAATTTATGAAGGCAAAGAGATAAGCAAGGGAGATACTGTACAGACCTGTAGTCAATTAAAGCAAGTAGTTCATTTTAGTACCTTCTTTATGTAAGTTTTATCCTTAGATAACCTTGCCAGAAGATATGAGTAATGTTTGCATGAATTGCCATGAGACTGCCATTCATTCCAGTTGAGTTTTCATGTACTGATGTGTCCCAGTGACTATAAATTAGCACATGCAGTTCAAAAGAGATCTCCCTTGCTTTATGGTTACTTTATTACACTTAATGACTCTTTTCAGTCTTGAGGACATATTTCTCTATGTATTTTACAGCAAAAAGTTATGCTAGCTGGTTGCACAACAGTCAGGTCTAGAAGCTGCCATCATTTGTATTTGTGTTATTTACTATGTACTGCTTGAATATTTCAGGTCATCAAAAGGTCTTGAAAACAAGACTCTTCAAGAGAGCCTTTAGTGAAAGCACTTCTTTTTACTTCCAGAGTTACCTGGGCAGAGACAATGAGTGTCTCTGCATTCTGCAGAGTAAGAAGCATCAGTGCATTCCTCCTGGTTGCTGTAGCACCCTATGAGATACATTTTCCTGAGTTACAAAAGCACTGAAACTTTATGACAGTCCTCAAAGGCTCACATAAATCACCATAATTTGTCTCATATTTGCATTTGAAAAACTCCTTTTGCCAGTCACCACTTAACACTTAATTAAAGCTAAGTATTATAGACCATACTGAGAAACAGTAAGAGTCCTTTCACTGACACACAGGTCTGAACCGTTGTTCCTTGCAACAACCCAAACTCAATATAATCTTCTCACATTGTAGATGCTCATAATACTATTTTTGCTTTCTGACTACCACACATTTCTCACTCTTCTGTTGGTCACCCCTTTGCAAGTGATCACAGAACACACAAGTATCCTGCTGAAAAACTGTATTGTACAATGGGCTCCCCTACTGAGCCAAGACACTAAACCGATATTTGTCTTTGTCAGTCCCAAATTGTGCCTGGAAATGAAGAACCAGAAGGATATTTTAAGAGCAGTCTTTTTTCTTTTGCATTAGCTGCACCAACATTAAGGGCCCAAGGGAAGGCCAACAGAATTGACTAGCAAGACAGAGACGACAAATATATATATATATATGTGTGTAAATAAAAAGACACACACACTGAGGGTGGGTATCTTTAGAGTTGAAGTCAGAGGCAAGAAAACATCCCTAAAGGAAATCTGATTAGTCTCTGCTTTTATCCTGTGGGTTTTTTTTTCTGGTAAAATATTAAACATAACCTTGTTTGGTTGGTTTTTTAAATTCCTATTTGCTCCCAGCTATTGCTTGCTCCACTTATTCATGTTATCTTCTTTTTTAAGACAATTGTAGAGATTTGAAATTAGAATCATGCCTATTTGAGTATTTGGACAGCATCTAGCATAAGTGGTACTATTGCTGTGCTAGGATTTTACACTAATAATACCACGTGCTTTAAATGCTCTGATGCAGCCTCTCAACAGAAATTACACAAGGGAACAGATTTATCACACCATCTGTGAGCAATACATTTGCTGAAATATATACACTTAAGTTAAAAAAGGAAACACACAAACTTTGTCTTACAACATGAGCAAGTTAACCAAACACTACTATTTCGTCATGTTCATTCTTAACTCTGTATACACAAGAAACCTCATCTTATCTGTGAATTTATTATGACAGGATAGCATTCTCTGCTAAAGTATCTTTTCATGAGATGTTCCTAAGGAGCCATACCTTGTTATTGGTCACTTTAGGAGGAAAGAGCTGTATCACGTGAGAAGATGTGCAGATAAAGATCACTATAGGGTGCTTACTCCTAACTTTTTTCTTTTGTAATATTCTGTAATATTCTTAAAAAATTCCATCAACAAGGTGCTTGCACTTGCTTACTATTTTTTTCACTTCATGGTAACAAACACTGGTATTACTATGACCCACAAAGGGAAATTGTGCTTGAGCTGCAGCGGGACCATTACCATCAGGCAAGACAGACGGTGACACCTGCCCAGAAATTTACCTACATGAACACAGATAAAAAATTCTGGAGCACACTGTTTTTCAGACAGGAGGGAAGATAAGCAATGAAGAAATTATAAAGACCAACAGCAAAATAAAATCAACTGCCCACTAAGATACCTGCTTTCTGTGACTAAAGACATTTTGCACTGTGCATTGCTCATTTTCATGGCATTCTTTCAGAGATAAGGTCTATATACATAGCCTCAGTCTGTATGTATATAAACATCTTTATCTAACACACACACAAAAGCTCCCCTGAAGTGATAAGTTTCTGAAATTGTCCCCAAAAGGCACAATCAGACCAAATAATAAAAATGGAGATGACCAAGTAGAGTAGACAGATGAAAAAAAGTTTTCCTTATATGAGTTGAAGAACACTTGGGTTTAACGCAGATTAAATTTAAATGCAACTCTAAAAAGGCTACAGTTTCATAAATATCCCAGAAGAAATATATATTGAAAGGATTTTAATGTTTTTGTCTGTCTGCAGTATTTTTTGGGTAACGGGGAAGGAGGAAGAAACAACAAAAAGAATGGGACTGTTCAAGTAAGATAAAAACAAAGTAGAACATTTTACTAAATTTGTACCATTGGCAGTAATGCAAACACCTTCTGATGAGCACTTTGATTTCAGTCTGAGTGTTAGGCTTCTGTCATATGTGATGTATCCTCAGAGGCCTGTCAAAAAGCTTTAAGAATAAACAAGGCTAGAAGTAAATTGTGTACATGAAACCACTTGGAATACATTTGCATATATAAATATAGGCCTTTGCTAACTCTGTACACATACTGTCCGCATATGTCCATTTTTTCATGGCTGCTCCTCTCAAAGTTTTTCTGGAATATTATCTCTTCAAACCCTTTAGAGACACAGATCTTTGTTATATATGTAAAAAATACTTTATAAAAAATCATTTCAATAATAATTTATGCCTTAACTTCTCAAATGTGTATTTTTCTTAATTACCTTTTTTATTATTAGCTGAAATGCATTTGAGTCTGACAAAGGATGTTAACTCTTACAGCCTGACTTAACAGAGTCAATCAGTTTTCATTTAACCTCAAGGTTAACAGAGAAACCAAAGTGGTAGAGTTTTCCCACATACATTGTAATAACAACAGGCACAAAATGATGGAGAAGAGTTTCAAGTTGGCTATGTCATTCATTCTTTGTTCTTCACTGAACAAGACTGAGCTTCTCCGAAGCCTGTATTTCCTGTCGAAAATATTTCAGGACATGCATTAGTTTTCACTCTCACTAGTTTTTACTCACTGCTTCCCTTGGCAATGTCTAATTAATTGATCAAATTTGTGGGATCCAAATTTCTATTTAAGTACTAAAGACAGAAAGCCATCACTGCCAGTATCTACATACTTTTTAAAGCTTAGCCTCTTGTACAAGAGGGAAAAATATTAACACACCAGAAAGAGGAAGGTCAAAGACAAATCTTTCAGTGAACCCCATGAGCAGACTATAGATAGAGTTTATGTGGTAAAACATTGATCTTCTATCTTTCTGCTAAAAATGATATAAAGCCTGTAAGCACATCGGTTTCTGACACTTTTATTCCTTAGAGCATCTAAAGTTTTGCTTCTTAGTCTGCTTAGAGCTATCTTTGTCTCCACAAGGCCAACCAACTTAGATTATATCTCACACTCAAATTTAGTTGGACTTGTTAAGTTAGAGAATCTGGTTGCAGAGAGGAAGTCCTGAGTGCCCATGCCAAAGTAAACACCTGTCTTTCCCTGTGCTTATGTAAAATACCTCAGGAAGCCTAAGATTATCTTTCTGCTTTGTTATGTTACTTTCTGTATAGCTCTGAAACTCCTCATACATTTCTTGCATCCAAGAATAGCTGTGATTCCACTACCTTTCAATAAAAACAGAGTGCTTTTATGTTACTGTATTTCTTTCACAGAATGTGTGAGAGAGTGTGTGTGTGTATATATATATATATCTCTTGGATGATATACAGTTTTAAATTCATCCAGAGAATCTACTAGAATATCTCAGATCTACTTTAATAAGCCTTTTATTCCCTGTTCTTTAATTGCAATTTCCTTCTGCTCAAAATATCTAATGATCATTGATTATTTATTTTGCAAGAGCTCAGTCTTTTCAATTATATAGACCATACCTTCAAACAGTTTAAATTGGCCTACCTGCACGGAAATCTGCAGAACCAGACTGGAATTTTGTCTTTCCTAAGTGGGTTGCTCTTACAATTGTTAAAATATATTTCTGTTTTGCAAGGACCATGCACACATATTTTATATATTTGTTTCCACATAGACTTTTTGGTTCCTAATCAATGACTCATAATTTTCAGACGAGTAGGTGTGTCAGTTGTGTTACATACTGTATCCTGTAAACATATCCATTCACCCAATGAAACTACATTTTGGAGTCTAAGTAGAAGATTGACATTTTTTTTATTTAAAATGCAGTTAGCAAAGGCTACTCACAGATGGGCGAAGCAGCTGTCTGTGCTCTAGACAACTGTTAGTTTCTGACTTGCCAAAGGTATAACATCTAACAATCTACACTAGTTAAAATTAAGGTTTTCACATTTGATTTAATGTAAAAATTATACTAAATTTCATTATTGGGCACCACTTTATATTGTGTTATAAAGCACTTCATATTAAAATTGGTGAACACACCATAAACCACGTGTTCTAATAGTTTTGGAAATATGGCAGATGTTTATAGACAGGTAGTAAAAATTTGAAGTGGATTGGGGCCTCCCAAACACAGGGTTGACTAGAAAAAACGAGCAATGTCTCAGCCGAGCACCAGAGGGAAACAGAGAGACAGTTCTAAGGACAGTGTTAAACAGTAGTAACTGGTAGCGACAAAGAGGTTTGGTGGGTTATGTGAACTGGTAAGTTTAAATTCACCACATTTAAACTATTTCATAAAGTTTTGCCAGAACTAATTAGCTGAAAGTTATTTTTACTAAACATCTGTCCCAAGAAAGTACTATCAATCTAACTAAAAAAGTTATTTTCTCATGGTCACATATATGAAAGTCAGTTTAGGAGAAACAAGAGGGCCCCAGTACTAAAACTTTCTAAAGAAAAAAGAGTAATATGGAATTTGAAAACAAAAAGATATCTTTTCCTGTTAGTATTTTCTATTGATTTTAACTAGCTAATTTAATAAAATTTAGGGATTACATGCTTACAGTAATTTGGTTTTTACTGAACGTTTCCAGGAAATGCCTTGCTCTTCTTCAGTCCTTTGTACCACAAAAGATGACAAGCATGGTTTTTTTGTAAAGCCACATATGTTTTCCAAGCCATGATCATACCCAATATTTTATTTGTAGAATTTGACAGTTTACAACTGACAAAAAGGATTTATCAGGTCTTAGGAAGCTATAATGAAGTAATGAAATATTCTCACATGTAAAATAATATGAAGGTCTTAAGTGTATACCTCTAGAGTACATATGTATGTGTACTGCCTGCAGTGAAGTTCTTACTCCCCAGAATCTTGCATTTAACAGTGAAAGTGCATTTCACACTCCATTATCAGTTCAGGGTTGCCTTCAATACTGATACCATTCTTGCTTCAGTTCATTCTAGTGCAGTCTAATCTGTTGTATTTCAGTCACAATGAGGGAGAATATAGAAACTGATGCTATACAGTTAGCATACTATACCATAAAAGTGCTTGAGATAAAAATTTAGGACAGTTTTTTTGGTTAACATTTTTGTCCTTGGATGACACGCTAGATCTTTCCTTTAGTACCCCAAGGTCTTCAAATCAATAATCAATTAACTAAATTCATTCTAAACACCACAGAATGCCCAGTATTATATATATTATGCCATCCGGAAGAATGAAGAATCCATCCATTATAATTAAATCTGCCAAGATGGAGCACGGTGAACAATCCCCGTTTAAAATTTTATCCACACAAATTCATACATGGTATATTAATTGTACATATTCTTTTTCTGTATTTGAAACATTTCAGTAGACTTCATGACCTAAAACTGTCTTCCTAAATTTAGCTGGAAGAATTGCAAAAGTAAATGATAATGTACGTGTCACAACATTAACACAAGCATCCTTTTAAGTGCAAATTTCTGGTTGGTGTGCATTCAAACATTAAAAAAATATGAAAATAACCATGGTGCGACACATTCTATCTTCCTATCAGTCAGAATATGGTATGTGATTTTTTTTCTACAGTGTACAAGTCCTGTCTACAACCAGAGGAGACTAGCTAGTACTAATTGCAGCAGAACTGACAACTTGTGCTGACCTCTAGGAATTACACTGCTGTTGAGCAGATATGCAGCAATAGCTTCTAAAATGCACCTTAAGAAAAAAAAATCAATAAAGAGCAAAAAAAGAAAAATCACCATCCATGGGGGGATAAACAGCTTATAAGATTTGTTCTTAGTTGATTCTCCTTTATTCTTTTACATTGACTACAAGAATAAGTTGTATGAACAGATGTTCTCTGGTTTATAATCCTAGAAGAGACTTAGGCACTTAAAGATATGTATAGCGATCAAAAGTGACTTATCACAGAAAAGCATGCCGACTTTTGCCAGTAGAACCCCAATAACTGACTGCCTATATACTGTGTTCCTGTCCAATTAACAAGAAAACCACATTAGCTTAAGCCAAGAGTGCTTCATCTTTCTAAACAGATGGAAAGTTTCTTATGCAGATGAAGTGTTGTACATGATGCCACATCAAACCTCAATGATGTAGTAAACCTCATTCATTATGAGGGAGTGGGGGGAAGGTAGGGGGCAGGATCTGGAGCAATTCACAGAGTCCCAGAATGTTCAGTGTTGGAAGGGACCATGGAAAATCATCTAGTCCAAACCTCCTGACAGAGCAGGATCACCTACATTGGGTCACACAGGAACGCATCCAGGTGGGTTTTGAATGTCTCCAGAGAAGGAGACTCCACAACCCCTCTGGGCAGCCTGTTCCAGTGCTCTGTTACCCTCACTGTGAAAATGTTCCTCATTACGTTTACATGGAACCTCCTATGATGCAGCCTGTACCCACTGCCCCTTGTCCTGTTGTAAAGCCCACCTTTCCTAGGGGTACACTGTAAATGGGAAAAAGATGTGCTGTGGGACAATTTTTTTTCATTAATCCTATCTTGCCTAAGAGCTGCAAATCATTTCATTTCCCTTCCAACCTCAAACTGGCTTTGGCAGGAAAGAAAAACTTGCTATGATGAAGTAATTCTATTTTTTGCAAAGGTACCTTAAATTCACCATTTAGGTGTCACTTAGAGTCTCAAAATAACCCACTTGAAAGTCAATATAATTTCACTTTCTAATATTTGTAAAAGTCATTATGACCTCATGCCATACCATTGCAAATGAGATACATTCCCAGAAAAGGGGTCTTAATAGAGGATACAACCACTGCAGGATCCCTATCCTGCACGTGTTGTTCAGACACATCAGACATATGAATCCCATAGAGAAAAGTATGCATAAATGGAGTGTATCCTGGCACTTACATTCAAGGTAAATCCAAATCACCTTGTCAAATCAGCAAGACTTTGATTTGAAGCTTAGTTTCTGAATAAAGGGTTGCAATTTACTTTGAAGACAAAGATTATTTGCAGGCTCTTTCATACGGTTGCCAAAATTGGAAGTAGATAATTAAATTTGATAAACAAATGTCTGGTACTTATCTTGAGCAGATGAAGATACTTGTTGAAGACAAGTATCATCAAATTGTTGGCAAAAATTAGTATTGGTCGAAAATCCCTGAGGGAAAAAGGGGAAAAAATCATTGCATGAAAAGGACAGAACTACTCACACCAACTTCTAAGAACACCAGAATAAGAAAACCAGAATCAGCAGCAGAAGAAGAACGTTGTTACCAACCTTCTTTTCACAAGTGGTTCTTTGTGTGTTCAGAACTAGTAGTCTAGTCTTCCTAAGAGCCACAACAACAAGTATTCAATGGCTATGCCTTAGGGTGACTAAACTCTTGACAGAATAAACAAACACTTGTCAGAAAAAGTAAGCACAATTTTAGATCATGATAGGAAGTAATGACTCTACAAAACTTTTTTGCTGGTAAGACAGATTTACACACGGTCAGGAGTTCTGCAGAATTCTAACTATGTACATTTGTACATCAGTTCACTGAAGTACAGTGTGAAATGGGAAATTCACAGCATGATCTAGCTTTGGACCGGGCATTTATGAGACTAATACAGTCCAAAAACTTGTTCATCAGTGGCCGAATGTCAATTCTAGTGCTGAATTTTCCCCAGGATTTGCAAATCATGATAATGTCTAAATTAACTTACGAGTAGAAAAATCTCTTTTAGAAATCAGCAGTTTCTGAACCTCTGCTTGAGATAGCTTATGTGTAAGTACTTCTTCATACCAGGCATCAGAATTTGATTTCCAGAAGAAACTGGATGGATCTTAAATAACTCATGGTCAGGTAGGGCATTTCAGGTCCAAACTGTGAAATTTAAAAAGTTCATCTGCAGTCTCTAGACAAAAAAAGTCTCCATCTCAGGCTAAAATTTGAACTTGAATTAAGTTTTCAAATATTTGAAATTGACCACACATTAAAATTCCCCAGGCATCTATATGCTTGATTATGGAGCATTCCTTATGTACCCGGCTTTTGTTCTATTAAGAACAAAAGAATACAGGCATTTTTCCCCATTGAAAGGTATTTTGGGGTTGATAAAATAAGTACTCATTGATCTGTCACATCTGCAAGCCTCATCACAAGACATATCCTCAGAGCTCATCTATGAAATCAGACTCCACGGGGTGGATGGGAGTAAGCCAGCTACACTAACATATCTTTTTACACCAAAGGGTGAGCTGCCAGAGAATTCACTGTGGAAATTATCTAGAATACAACCTTGGTTACTAACCCAAACTATTATGGAATGCATTTAACTTATCCACACATAAGTGTGCCAACTAAAATGAATTCTTGACGAAAACCTCATTGCTTATGCTCCTTACTGTAGAGCAGATAAGATACTTAACAGTATTTCATCCATATATACAGTCAGAAGAATAGGAAAATATTTTTATTTTTGTTTTACTTTTCCTTTCTATCTGCACTTAAAAGTTGCTAGCATTTTGCATTTTATTCATTTTTATTGATTGTTTCTGTAAGAAGCCTCACCATTTTTGCCATGATTGTAAAAAAAAAAAAAAACAAAACAGTGATATAATTTTAAAATATCAAAATTAAGAGTCTGTCAGCACATAGACCTTACATCTGCTTACATAAGTATATCTGTCCCTCCTCATGTCAGCACTCTGCAGTGAGCCTAATGCTAACATAGAAACACGCCTATTCCATTAATTTGTGGTACATGCCTCTGCATAGAGAAACAAAGAAAAATTTCAAAATGAGGATGTCCCCATCTGGTCCAACAGCTTTCAGTGACAGTGTCTAGTACTGGATGCCTTGGAGGCACAAGCAGAACCTCCTGACAATCCAGAATTACTCTGCTGCTAGATATAGGTCTTCTAACCTAGGTAGCTATTGGTTTCATTCTGTGTAAACACAAGAAGAACTTAGACTACTGAATTCAGGAACATTTCCAATGTATTTCATTGTTTGTTCCTCATTCTTATCCTAGGAAAAATGATGTCTCACACACATACAAGAAAAATAAATAATGATGAGTACAAGAAAGGCTATCTCTATCTCCTCTTTGAAACTGAATTAGAAGTAAATTCATGTCTTTAACCTCTATCATTTCCTAGATATCTTCCTCAACTATAATACTTTATTACTGAAGCTGGATAATCAGTGTGAACACTGCAGTCATACAAAATCACTGAACAGCAAATGACAGTCTGGTCTGAGAGATACATTATTCACAAACAATATTACAAATGTTTTCATTGAAAATACTGACCAAATACTTATGTGTAATGTCAAAATAAAGAAAAAAGTGAATCAACATTAACAGCATTAAAACTGGGCCATCTGGAATTGAGTGCTGCGTTGTCCTCCCAACCACTTGCTTGAGGCTTAGAAACATCATAATCATAGAAGCATGCTTCTAGAGGGAATAGAAATTGCCCCAGGTAACCATGCCTCTGTTAAACCAAGATGATTTAGACCTCAAAAGTAAATAGGCCACAGCTATTACAAGCTAAAGAAATTAGGATAGGATAAGGTAACACCAGCAAGGTAACAGCTTCAACAATTTGCAAATGAAGAGCAATGCATGCACTCCTGCGGAGGTTTTCAAGGACACACAGCAAAATTTGTGACCTGTAACAAAATTCTGCTCCTGTTTGTGTTTCAGCAGGCACCATATTGCAGGACTGCCAGCAACATGCTATTTCCCTTTCGTTAGCCATGAGAGGATATAACTATCAGCTTTTTTTTTTTTTTCCTAGAATTAGGCCTCCATTAAGTACTTTCTTACTGCAAACGGTGAAAATAATCTTAGAGAATCCTAAGAGAATCCAGCAAAACAAGTGGAAGGGACACTCCCATGTCAGCAATGCAGTGTGTAAGATACTTCCTCACAGGCTAGTACATTTTGACAGCAGCTTCTCCTCTCAAAATCTCATTCCAGGTCTGATCTGCTACTCACTAATTACCTGTCTTCTTGCTTAGCCCCATGTGTTCCCTATCTCAAAATGTGAGTTTACTGCTTCTCTTTTTTTGCTGTTTTAGAACAATCTGCTCTCTGAGTGCACAGGATACTCTTCTGCACTGCAAGACGGCAAGTAAGATTCAGGCAAGACATTAGTAAAAAATTCCAGCAGTAAAGAGAGTGAAGCACTGATATAAAAGCAAGGGGAGAGCAGAGTCTACTTAAAGCATTAGAGGTTCTGTTCTTCTGTTAAGCCATAATGAACTACAAGTGGAAATCAAGAATTACTTTACTGAACTCAGCTAGTTTGAAAATGCTGTATTATCTGTAAGGATAATTCAGCCCTAATTTGGGTGAGGTGTAATTTTAATATGCTATTAATATACCAGGAGACTATTACCATTGCCAAAATTACTTATGCTGTCAGTACTAAGGGAAAAGCCACTTCTTAAATTCAGCATATGGTCCAGTTAATTGATGGAACTCAATCATCCCCAAGGACACAATTGCTACTGATGTATTAACTGCGTTCTGAGACTCCAGTCCTAGATGCAGTAATGGAAATATCTGACACATCTGAGTACCAACATCTATAAAACTGAAAAGAAATACTTTGCAGATATGGAAACAACCCAGAAAATCACTGCCTAAAGATCTTCTGTTAGTATTCTCACCTATTTTAAGCTATAATGGTGGGAAAAACAAAGAGGGAAAAGTATTCCTGTGAAGAAAGCAACATTTTCTGAATAGTATTCACTTTTTAAAAGGAAATTTAGTGTCCATGTTCCCATAACAATCTTATTTCCCCCAAGAATAGAATCAAGGTCAAATTTACATATACATTGTTCTAGATTTACACTTGTGTGTCTCCTTTAATATATATGAACATTTTTCTATAAACAAATTAATGGTGAGCTTATTCAGGACCAAAATAGACAAACACAGCAGATTCTTTTAACCTAGTTAAAGAAGATCCTTTTTTTAGGAGTAAGTGCTTATTTAAAGGTCCATCGTTGTTTAAGCCTTGTCATCACTACTTATTGCCAGACTAAACAGGTAATTCATTTTTACTTAACCCATCAGAGTGGTTTGATATTTATCACCACAGAGCGAATTTGAACTGATAACACAACCTTGCAGGAGAAGCATGAATCTGCAGTACAAAATATGATCAAATGATAAATAAACAGAATGAGTCTCTCACTTTTTAAAACTAAACTAAAACCATAGTATTTCCAGATACAGGCATCGTACCGGCAGAGCTTAGTACATCACGTGCAAGGTAGGCAATTCCAGTGTGGTTATTGCTCTGCTTAACCAGAAGTAAGACCATGAATATGGATTTATTACATCCCACATATGCATTCATATCATAGACAGCCAAGGTCTAAGAAATGCCTTCCACAGCTCAAGATTTATCTGATCAAGTTCTCTAGCATCCTAAAACAATGCTGTGTATTGTTTTAGTCACACAGACTTCTTCCTATTTTCTTAGGTTCATCTCCTAATTAATTTTCTAAATACTGTTTTCCAGCTAAGTTGCTCCAGAGGTTCTAACTTGCCCATTTTTGGAATATGTGTCACAGCTCTAGTCCTCCAACTGACCCAAAGAAATTTCAGAAAGCCTTTGCTAACTAGACAAGTTGATTGCAGAGAAAACGCGTATAAAAAAGTGACTCTATGAGCAGAAACAACAGATGTTTATTTTTAGAAGTGTCTTACCATGTTCAGCAATATAGATAAAGCATGATTAATAATGAGCTTCCTACACTGATTCAGAAATGGTGTGATACTCATTTAATGCCATCAGCTTTGAAAGTGAGAAATAAACTTAATAAATGTTAAAGAAATAAAGAAACAGGCAACATACCCATTCTCAGAAACATGTGTAAAGCAATCAAATGAGCCAATATACACTTGTCACTTCTAACATTTTTATGGTTTTACTTATGAAACCTCTGCAAAATATAATGCATTTAGAAATAAAGTTCAGATAGAGCTTACTAACTTTATGAATGTTGATATTATCAGAATTATTCTTTGTATGCCCTCTATCACCACAAATCTTTCAAACTAGTGAATGCAGTTACCAAGATGAAGGTCAGTACAATTGAAGAACCTGTATTACTCGCTCTCCAGGGAGAACTTTGTACTAAACTACTTCACTATTCAGTGAGGGTTCATATGAGATTATTGTATGCAGTCTGTATCCCATAGCTTGAGGTCTATTTGTAACCATAACACTGACTTTTGAAACGAACATTTGATCTTTAAGATCTCAGCTTCATTTTGCTTTTGGGTTGGTTTTTTGCTTGTTTTCTCAGGTTGTTTTTTTTTTTTTTAAGGTGGAGAGGGGGATACTTCTGCATTCTACTAGTGGAGACTTAATTACTTCATAGTTTAAACACCTAGATTCTGGTGTCCAGACTTAATTGCTAGACACTGTCAAGGAACACAGAGGGGAATATTAAATATAATTATAGAAGATTAGTGTGCCTGAAGAAAAGGAAAGGAGACGTAAGCAAAGCTCTTTTTGCCATACAAAGGTTAGGGTGTTTTTTACTGTGCTCACTGAAACACAGGAGATGCTTCTGACACCTGTTGCTACAAAGATAAACAAGGGCAGAACCATGAAAAGCTCAGCTTGATTTCTCATTAGGGTAAATTAGCCAAGGCAGTGTTATGCTCAGGTAACTACACTGCTTTCAGGACCTGAGTTAATTCTGGTACTACGTTCTACATTTTGCTGCATTACAACATAATATTTGTTATTGTATCTGAAAAGTCAGAGTAATGGGATTACTGACACACCTAACTTCAGACATACGTGGGAAATTGTATCCTTACAAGCTACAGAATTATCATTATCAGTGGCCTGTTTAATAGAACACTTGTCATAACTAAAAATTAATATACTACATTAGTAAACACCTGAAATTTACAGAATAAAAAATTAAATGCCTGGGAACAGAAGCAGTTTGCCAAGAAGACCTGAGTTCCAAAGTGTGCTGCCTCACTTCCTGCATTCTATCTTATGGTTTCAGTTTCCTCATAGAGAACTTTAAATCAGAAGTAAATGCACAGAAGGCAATGGAACAATACCAGAGGAAAACCAAAGCAAGTGAAAAGAGAATTCAGGATCCTCAGTCTGACCTTTACAACACCATAAGCACTTCTTTTTATATCTCAGGGAAAAAAATAGCAGAGGCCATTAGGGATTCAGCCCTGTTCTAATACAAACTGAACTCTAGCACATAAATATAGCAAGAAAAAGGAGACTTAGGAAGTGAGGATCAAAGAAACATAATTTTTCAACTTTTACTTCTAGAAAAACATTTAAGCAAATATGGTTTCCATTACATCTATATCGTAATTTTGACATGCACATAATGGGCAAATAACAGAAAAACTTTAAATGTGAATTTATTTGATTAAAATTTTGGAAGAGGATGGAGGGAACCCCTTTTCCCCATTGACTCCACAACATCATCTATTTCTTTTCTACCTGAGACAAAACAAGTAAAAGCTTCTGATCATGCACAGAAAGATGCACAGAACTGTCTGCCCAGCCAAAGTTTCCTGTTTGGGTGTTCTGACATTTTTTCCAGCAGCAGACCCTTGAAGAAGGCAGCCTATGCATCAACAGATACTGCTAATGTTGTCAGTGGAAAGCAGACAAGGTTTTAGCTTGAGGTGGATAGTAAAAAAAAAAAAAAAAAAAAATCTCAGGGTGGAGATTGAAGGAATCTACAATGGCCCTTCCCAGTTTTGATCAAAGATATATTGTTCAATGTGTTGACATGCAGGTAGAAATTTAGCCTTCCACAGAGGTAAGAGACAAATGATCATCCTTTTTGCTGTCAGATTTTTCTCATTGTTTTGTAAAAACAAAATGCAATTTTCTAGAGATATGTCCAGTATTTCATTCATCAGTATTTCACTATGACAACAAGAATGACTGATCCTATTATTCTATCGATCCTACTGTAATTGTTTTTATTCTTCTCTTTTAAGAATAAGGCTTGTTTCTTCCTCAGTCTTTTCAAAATTAATTAATAACTATTAAACATGCTTTAGTTGCATCTAATATTACTTAACCCCACAGCTCTATACTCATATTGCCAATTCCCACTTCATATTTTTCAGGAAAACATCTATCTTTATGTCTTTGCTTCACTGACTACCAAAGATGCAGTTTAAAAAGCCTATAAATTCTGGCCTTAGATACAGATTCCAGAAAAGTAGCCTAAAAATAACTTCAGTCTTTATAAAACTGTTTTCTAAAGATCAAAGTGCTACACTATTAAATCTTGATCACTTAAAAAAAGAAAAAAAAAGCTTAAATTTGCGGAATGAATTGCTGTAAAACATAGGTATTAAGTTATGAAAGGATGCCTTATTTTATTCAGTTAGCAGACAGTGATTAATCAGATAAGCAGAGTATATATTGCACATTAAATATGGAGCACAGTCTTGCTTCATCCAGAGTTCAAGTTCAAGATGCAAATTTATGTCCATGCTCCAAAATCCCCCAAATCTCTATGCACTTCTTTATGAAATATTAATATGCATAGCATGAAACAGCTGGCACTCTATGGCTCATTTGGAGGATGCTATTCCCTGTATGACTGCTTGGAGAGTTTATTTCTACAGAACAATTGTTGAGGGTGGCAATGGAAAGTAGACTCAAAGCACACAACAGTTTTCCATTGTCTAGAATTTGGCTGAATTTTTGCATTATCATTTCTGAGGTTATCACGTCTCAGATTTGGTCTCTCCTTCTGGGGAAGTTTAAAGACATTTTCAGGGAGAACTCTTCCAGCTTTTACAAGAATGTTGCTAGGGAAAAAAAGGTAACTGTCAATTACCAAGAATATTCTATGTATAAACTTGAACAGGTCTCAAACTTCAGGGAAAAAAATACCTACAAGGGAAAAAAAACCACCACACTAACATCTGCCTCTTCCTGACAAGGGAAATTGCACCAAGATTTGATCCAAACTGGACTCTCCAGAAATCACCATCAGATCTTATAGCTTCAGATACTTCAGCCTTCACTCGTATTTACACAACCCCTTTTAAAGAGTCAGGGTAGCATACCCAAGTTCTAGACTGAGAACTCCTGTGTTACAAGGAAGTGCAGCACCTTCTAATCTTGACTTCCAAGTACAAAATGCAACATACAACTTGTAGTATTCTCCATTGTTTGAAATTTAGAGAGAACATTCCATTTGCAGAGTCCAACAGAGTCCTATATATTTATTTTCTTTTGGTGGAAATCAGGATCTGGTCTTAAAATCTGTGGTGCTCACTGACTACAAAATAAGAGTGCCAATATTATATGGTGTAGGCAAAGGGGGAAACAGGATACTAGGGGAACATGCAATTTGGTGCTCGGGGGACTGAACTATTAGACCTTCATGGTCTGACTGGTAGGGTCTGTTGCAAAAATGCACACTCATAGAACTTGAGGAAAATTGATACATTTGCACTGGCCCACTCTGCACATGTAGAAGTCATAAAAAAATATCATTTAAAATGTATTGCTTAATATCCCAAGAAGCTTTTCCAATACAGTATCATCTGATTGACTGTTATGGCAGAAAAGCGCACAGACAGCCTGAGGAGATCAGGCTGGCAATGGCATATGCATGATTACACCATCCATTTCTGACAGTTATTTTTCCTCTGTGTTTATTGCAGTTGCTTCTCATTTGTAAATGAGTGGCAATATATTCCATCATTTTAAATTAAATTTGGTGAATTTTAGTACTCATGCATCTCGAAGACAAATTGCAGCAGTTGGAGCCACAGACTCAGAAAAATAATGCTAATGGTCTTAAATTATCCCCTAAAAAAACCCCAGAGATGTCACTCTGTGAGAACATCTTCTGTGGAAACTGTCATAAAGAGAATGGGAGGAAGAATTAAACACTGTAACAAGTGCTTTTATTTCAAAGAATTGAAATTGAGTGTTAGTGGTTCTTCCCCAATGTTGAAAGTTTAAGTTTCAACATTTAGTATTGCTCTGAACATCTAAATAATAGATCAGCTTAACCTTATGGCTTCTTTGCTCTGGTGTACATTTCTAATTATTTCACTGGAAAGCATAAGTAACAGGATTTGCTTTGCTTTCAAATCAAACAGGAACTATAGCAAACATAAGATGACCATTTCTAACAAAATTATTTTTCTCATTTATTCTACTATTTATGGAGATCCAGTAGAACTTTCCTTTACGTAGAATGCACAGCTACACAAGATTATTTCTTTACAAATAAAGTATTAAAATATCTAAGAATATACACTTAAAAAAAAATAAAGTACAATAATGACTGCATTTCTCCTGTGACTCCAGTATTGAGGTAATCTGAGCAAAGAGAACAAGCTAATGAAAATTAGATTTTTTTTTCCTAATTGGCCTGTACAGTGAAATAAACATTCTCGCTAATTAAATCTAAATTTGATCTAGATAGTAACACTCTCAAGATGAGAATGTTGTCTATAGGAAGGTGTCTTTCTGCCAGCTGAAAGGTCTAGAATATTTTACATCTTCCCTACAATTTTTGCTTCTGGCCAAGATTTTGCAGGTGCTGCTGTTCTGGTGGACAAACAGAATCCATTTCTGAAAAGCAGACTCAGGAACTCTAGCAGCAGGCAGCATCCCAGAGGATTGTCTGAGGAGAGACAGGCCCCACCAGACTACAGAACAAGGATGCTGCTGTACTCCATTCTTCAGGACTGTCAGGAATCAAAGGAATTCTTGGCAATTCACAATCTTTCGTGCGCTAACCACCCTGTGTTAATTCCTTCTGTAGACAAGCATTAAATTAACCTGGGATCATAATAGCTGTTCAGCCTCAATCACCTTAAGACTTCCCAATGACCTTGCTGTCTTCTATGTCTCAGACACAGCTACCTCACAACCTTTTTCCACCAAGTCATCTCATATAAATAGTCCTTAGTATACTGAACATTACATCTACCTGGAATGGACCCCAAGTAAAAGGACTCTGAAATGAAGACTAATTTGCATTTGTAGCAATAGCCCCTATCTTACTTAGTATACCAGCTAAGAAATAACAAACTGGAGGCAACAGAAAACTTGGTTTTATACAAAATACGCAATGATATATTTAGATAGAGTTCAAGTACTGTAGAAACTTGATATAACTTGTGTCTTATAACGTTTCCCTGATATGTTACTATTCTGCTAAACATTATAATTTTTGTCAGATGTTTATAAAAGCATTTTTTTCTCCAGAGCACATAAAACTTTTGTAGAACACTCAAATGGAGCTCCACGTCCAATGATGAGATATAAAATTAATGAAAACACTTCTATTTACTGACAAAATAACCAGTGTTTATATAAAAAAAGAGTACATATAAATATATTTTTTTTAAATTGAATATCAATTAATTTGGTTCTTTAGTTCTGAGATGTGACAGAAGTCTCCAGCTATCAGGATAGACATGGCAGGTTCTGTTACTGCCATTCTTCCTTCCCTTGCTTCTGCCAATGACAGTCTCGGAGAGTTTACCATGTATTTGGAATGACACTGCATTTAGCTATTCACAGCTTTCTGTCCAACTTTTTCACCATTTTCTCTGATTTTGGAAACAATATTCATGCTCGTAAACTTCAGATCATTTAATCTAAAGCAGCACACTCACCAAGCAGGCAGACAACATGAAAGACCCTTTTCCAACATAAAAAGGATTCTTTCTCTCTGATAGTGGCAAAAGTAAACATAAACTTTAAGAATAATCAAATCAGATGTTTTGATAAAAAAAAAAAAGAACAGACAAAACAAAAGCTATTTTAATTGTAATTTTTTTCACTGGGTCCTCCATTACATATTTTATATTTCTTCTTTCCTCTCCTTAGAGATAAACAGAAAGTTTCTGGGTTTAAATTTTTAAAAACTTTAGGTTTATGCACTCATATATCTTTTCAGACCAACTATTTGGAGCCCTGTAGCTCACAGTGAAGAAATTCTTCTTCTTCCAAATAAACTGACTCCGTTATTTATACTTTAAAGCCAAAGTCATAATTCTCAGGGTGAAAGAAGCATGGTTTAGGGCAACAAATAGTCAGCATATGTTTTGTGCCTTTTATTCCTCCTAAAACGAAGCAGAGATACATTTGGGTAATTTCTTATCTGCTTTTGGGTAGCTTCAGCACTACCATCTGCAGGGAAGCAAGCTGCTTTATCAACAGACATTAAGCTATATTCTTGTGGAAAAAAAAACCCTGACAAAAACCAAAACAAACAAACAACAACAAAAACATCAATGAAGGGTTTTGTGAATAGGCTGCCTGAATTAACGATTAAGCAAGCATCTTTTTTTTCCTAGATAAAACACACAAAAAGAATGCTTGTTTACAATTAAAAGTCATGTTCTAGTTCTGTCTCCCACCAAAAATTTTATTCTGAAAGATAAGGAACAAATCTGTTCTTTTATTTTCACATTTAATAATGCTTGTTTATTCTGCAATATATGCTCTATGTTGTGCACATCATCTTGCAAAAAAAATTAGAGGAATTAATTCTGGAAAGACTAATTGCTTTTCAGATGGTTCTCAGTTTTTTGTTAGCTTTCAATGAAAGATTATGACATTTTTCTTTGTAACAATAAGGATTTTAGGAAAATGTGAGGTATTTTTTTTCTTTTTAATTCTATGTATCTGAACAAATTGGTCAATGAAATTTGCACTAACAAAAAAAAATCTTCAACATAGTGTGACCAACAAAATTTCCCCAAACCTTTTTCTAAACAAATTAATAAACATTTTTATTTAAAGTTATAGTGAAAATTTCAGTCCTGAAGAAGAAACCCGAGAAACTTTATGAAGAGAAAGCTTTTCTGGAAAAAAGGTAAAGATCAAATAATGAACGAAGGGTTACTCTGAACAGGCCTGGCACAGTGGGGAAATACCAACTCAGTCAATCCCTTAACTTGAGCGATTTCTATTGCTTTATAATAATAATGCAAAACTTTAGACCTGAGATTAGCTTTACTGAAGTTACAACCCCACAGATATTAACAGGCAGTTTCCATAGAATGGTTTGGTTTGGAATGAACCTTCACAGGTCACCTAGTCCAACCCACCTGTCATGGACAAACATCTTTCACCAGATCAAGTTGCTCAAAGCCTCATCAGACCTCACTTCCAACATTTCCAGTAATGAGACATTCAAAACTGCTCTGAGCAACCCGTTCCAGTGTCTCAACACCCTCATCGTAAAAAATTCCTTCCATATATCCAGTCTAAATCTACATTCAGTTTACAACCATTAACACCTGTGCTGTCACTACACTTCAAATGAGCCATACATATGTACAGTATACCCATCACACTGAGGGGTTTTTCCCTTTATTTTTAATAAAACAAACACATTTTAAAACCAGTTTAACATTGATTAGTGTCACCCTCTAAGAATGACAGCTTGATTTTCAACAGGTAAGTCTTTATAGAAGCTTTCTGCCAGCAAGGCAATCTGTGAGCAATCATACCCACTTGACTAAGTGTTAGTGTGTAATACATAACATACTAAGCTTCTGCAAAACAAACACTTACAAATTGTACACTGGATGTTTTTAAAGCATTTGTTCTCTGAAACACACTGTAATACTAACTGTAGCCATGTGAACATATGAGCTAGTGTCGGCACAGCCAGACTCAGCTGCCTTTAGGGAGTATCGCATCTGGATCCTTCAAGAAGCACAGCAATTGACTAAGAGCAGTAAGCTTAGTAGCCTAAAAATAGAACACCTTCTGTTTTGTTTCAGGAACTACAATTATGCCATAACACACTTTGGTAATGTCTGTATAGCATTGGCAACCACACACTGAGCTCTCCCCTCGAGATGGATAAAGAACAAGAGCTACAACTGCAGCAGATTGTCTGACACAGCAAACAGAGGTGAGCATGATTAACACACTAGCTCTCAGCTGCTCCCTTTTCTGTGAAAAAAATAAATGTGTCTTCTTGAATATCTGCAGTAAGTGGTAAGTCACAGCAAGAGTCTTAGTGACACCAGTATCACCAAAAGAATTGAAAATATCAGCAACATTCAGGCAAGAATCAAGGGGAATTACTAAACAGTATTGTTTACATTCAGCAAAATGGTTTTGTTTTGACTGTAGATGATGCATCATTTCTTGGGGATAAAAACAGTGGCACATCCTATCAATAATATCACTGCCACTATTGTGATAATGCTCAGAGACACTTGCCTAGCTGGATAGCCTCTCTGCCAGTCTAGAGTATGAAGTTCACTGTAGAGACAGACACTTCTAGAAGGTGTTCAGATTAGGTGCGATCATTTGCTCTTTAGAAGTGCCTAGTTCTCTCTATTAATTATAAAAGAAAAAGGGCAATGAAGCGAGATTATTAGATCTGTATCTATTAATGCAGCAATGAAGAAACAGATGCATCAGTGAAGGATTTACAGAGCTTCTGTTTGATCCTTTTCCAAACATTACACTATTATTTACAGGTAGGACATTACAGTCTACCTTCTTGGTTACTGTCATTGTCAAAGGAGGTCACAATTCCATCCCACAAACATCTCTAAAACACAGGATACCCAACTAGAAGTTAATGATGAGAGAAGGAAGCTTCTGCTGAACTGTCTGGCTTTCTTTTGTAATGAGTAGTTAATTTAGGGAAGCAATATATAGTACTGGTTATCAGTTTAAATCCATGTATATTTCAACAGCTATTTACCTGACAACTTTTTGCCTCTTTTCAGTAACACTCTAAGATAACGTTGGTTATCTCCTCCTGTAACTCCAATGTAACATCCCGTGGATCTGATAGCAAAGGCTCTGCTAAGCAACCCACCTCTTTATGTCAGACAAATCATGAATCTGACAAATTGGCTACTCAATGATGGAAGGGCCTGATAGCTCTTCAAAGGCCATGCTGAGAACTCAGAAATAGTCTTGATTAACTAAGTGCCATGAAGAGGCAGGACAAGAGCAAAACATCACAAACATTCAGCACGGAATAAACTGATCAACTGCATAAATGTAAAGACAACACTACCAAAGCCTGCAAGGTCCTAAGAAAGAAATTTGGCATTCAAGTAATGAAACTGAACACATATCAAGCAATTCAGGCTGTTATGAAAAAAGCAAACCATAATATGAAAGAAAAACCAGAATCTCTCTGTATACGACTCAGAAAAAAAATTATTTCTTCTGGTTGACTCTGGAAAGGTATTACCTAAATTCTGTATCTGGCTATAGGCTCAGAAGGATAAAAAGAATCAAAAGTGCAGGAGTCACAAGCTGTGAGTAAAGACAGAAAAGACTGGGGTTGTTTGGTCTAGGAAGAGAAAGCCAAAGTACAAGACACAATAGCAACCTAAAAGATACAAAAGCTTGTTAGACTGAGAAGGTTAATAAACTGTTTTCCAGCTATAATTAAAGACAGAAAGGAAATCACGGACCTAAACTGCAGCAAGTAAGATTAGGTTGAACTTTTATCTTCTTTGCATAAGTTTTCACATTAAAAAGCCATAAAACATGAATAAATTGTGATGAGGACTTGTAACATGTCCAGTATTGAAGGTCTTTAAGAAGTTACGCAAAAAAATATGTAAAAAAAACCATACAGGGTTGATGTTGCAGGAGTGTACACAGCAACCTCTTCAGTTCCGTTCCAACCCTTCACATATGTAATTGAATCAGTAGTTTACATTTAATAATTTATAAAGTTAAACCTTAATTTATAAGGTTTTGTGATAAAATTAATTTAGCAGTTAATTTTCAAGATTATTCATAAAATTCTTCAGTACAAAAGCCCCATTTCAAAGATAACTCACAGCTTCTCTGCTTTTTATTCTGCATCTTTTGGGACAGTAGATGAGACCATATGGTCATGTCTGTTTTGGTTTAAATTGTCTGGAGGACAAGACAGAAATGCAAAACAAGCAAATTAAATAGTAAAAATGCCCATCTTCCCATTTTGAGGCATTATGTCATGCTAAAACATCTTGTATTATGTCATCCAAGAAAAGCAAAAGGGGGGGGGGGGGGGGGGGGGAGGGGGGTGTCAAGGGAAGCGAAGGAAAGGAGAAAAGGAAAAGAAAATGTACAGTCCATATATCTTGCCTTACAGTAAAAAAGGAAAAAATCACTTATCATTGTATAAGGAAAGCCTGAATTCAGTAACACTCTTTAAAAGAAATATTAAGTTTGTATGACTGATTGCCAAAAGATCCCACAGTAGAAAGAGGGTAAAAGCAAGCTGACATCATCTATTCTGAACTATTTTGAGGCTTTTATTATAATTTGAATATAAAAATGGCCTCTAGACGAAAGTTTAGCACATAGAGAATTATTTATATTTTTTCCTAAAAAAAAAACCCCGAAACAAAAAACCCAAAACAACAAAACCTACCAAACAAAAAACAACCAAGCAACAGCATTACTCTGTAATGGTAGATTTTCTGCTTGACGGAGTTTTCCTGACAATGTGTAAATGCTGCAGAATGTAATAGTAATGTCAAGGGTATAGCAAAAGCAGTCATAGGGGGTAAAAACCTCAGTGGAAGCTGCCTGTGCTTCATTCCCCAAAGAGGCTGTTGTGAAAGCATATCTAATATCACCTGCTACTCAGGGACTGCCTCAGAACACAGAAGAATAGGTAACAAGCCCTTTCCAATCTTGGTTTCATTTTTTATGTCTCTTCATGAAGGAATTAATTTATTGACTCATGGGAAATAGAAGATCACATGTTATTTCATTGATTTGAGCGCATCTCATTCTTTGAATTTCAGAAAATTATGGACTTCTGTAGATATTAACAATGGGAGTACTTTGCACCAAAAGAAACATCCTCGCTATTTCCAGATATTATTGGTGATATTAACACTTGGTATTTTTCATGCAATACAGTGAAGCGTTATGTCAAGAAAAGTATAGTCAGCAGCAAGATATACTTTTGGAACAGTAGGATCTACAGGAAAACAAAATGAACAACCAGCAACTCTGACAAGAGCAAAGTCATATATGAAGTTCAGTTCTTTTCTCACCAGTTACCCACAAAAACAGGTTCAGAATGGAACATCTCAGTAGGGTATAAAAATTGGAAGTAGTAGATGATAAACATACACAAAATTCATGTTAAAAAAAAAGTATCTTGAATATATTTCCAAATTTGTGAAGCATATTAGTGTATGTTTGCTCAGAAATACTTTTATTTCCTGTTACTTAAAAAATAGCAGGTTATACATGAGGAAAGGATAGTATTGCTCTAGGTGAAATAATAAAAAAAAGTTACAGCACAGCAGACTTATGTTCTGCAAGTCACTTTTAAAGTTACTTTTATGCTTGGCTTGACATTTAAGAACCAGTTAAAGTATATTGTCCTAATACAGAAATAGAATCCTATTTGTTACCTCTCTGAGGTCCTGTGAATGTGCTAAATGAGACTAACTTGGGATTTGCCTGGCTGGAGAGGTGCAGACAGCTATATGTGCATCCTGCCCATGCTGAGATGCGCCAGAACATTAGCCAGCTCCAACATGAAAACAACAGATCCACATTATCATGGCTTTGGGCTGGAATTAATACATCTACTTCTCAACAGGGCTTAAAGTTGAAGGAACCTTTCTGTTTACTTGATTTCTAAATATGATTTGTATCGGCAAACATGAAATAGAAAAGCACATTGCAGTAACTTCATTTCATGAAATGGTGAAAGAATAAAAATGTCAATATAATCATAAACCTTTAGAAAATTCAAAGTGGCAGCTACCATAATATTTTGCAATCAAAAAAAAAAAGGTAGTACTGTTCCACATCAGTTTATTTTGATAGCAAGTATTTTCCTACCTATGATTATATAGCATCACTTCTAGTCCAGTGAGACATATAAAGCCCCATGAGCCATATGGTTACCACCTGTAAGGTGTTCAAGACAATATAGATACAGTGGCAACTAAATATGGCTAAGTTCTCACTTCTGCTGGTTGAAGACTAGCTTCTCAGACTGGAATTTTAATGGAACCCATGAAATCTGGGCAATCAATGCAGTTTCAATGACAAATTCCCACAAAGAATAGGCCAATTTTAAAGGAACAGTAACTGCGTCTCTCACTAATTTTAATGGAAGTAACAGAATTTGTGAAATCATCTTTTCTTCCATTTGTCATATGACTTAGAAACCTCCCTCAGAGATTCTAACTATGTTAAAACCAATTAATTTTAGTAACATTTCACTCTGATAATATGTATTTGTTCCATCTTCCAGAGGGATACTGATACTTCTCAATTCCTTCCACGGCTTCAAATTAGATGTACCTGAGCCTCAATTTTCCTCAATAGTAGAGAAATCAACTCCTATGTCTAGAATGATTTAGAAAATCCAGAATAAAACAGGAAAAAGTAACCTCAATCTCTTTATTAGAGTCAATTATGTATTTAAAAAAAAAAAAATTCAAACAAAAAAAAAAACCAGACAAACAAAATTCACACAACTTTTCAACACTGACTCAGCAGACAATTCTGAAACAGACTGAAAAAAGACTGAGAACTATCTAGAATGTTTTGCAATGTACTGTCATCATGGTATAAAATGTCTCCAATGTACTGTTCGGCAAGCAATTAATTCAGAATTAACATGAATTAATCCCTAACATGCTAATTCCTTGTCACTTATTTTACTTAATTTTTAATGCTGTTCTTGAACAATACATCTACAGAATGATTATAGTGTATACAATCCTGTGCAACAAAGAGCAGTAAAAGGCTAGCCCTTCAACCAAAGAACTGACATTGTCAAAAAATAAACCAGACATGAAAGCATAGGGGGAAAAAAAAGTATCAGATCAAGCAGAGTCAATACTGTAAAGGCAGTATCATCACATCATCTGACAATATCATCTTTTCCTATAGGGAGGGTGTAAGGTGTTAACCTGGAGGGAATTAAAGAAAGTAAGACTAGAAGACGTTTAAGGAAATAGAATAAGGAAAAAGGAAGGAAAGAAAAGGATGGGGGGAAAAAAAAAAGGAGGGGGGGGATGGAGGGGTTTGATAATTGTGAGATGAAAATAATTTGAGGCAAGTATGGGGCAAATAGCACAGAATGGTGACAGAAATGTTACTTTGCTGGACTACTGTCAGAATTCAGTTCGACAAAGAAAAATTATTCAGAAACTTTCTTGTGTCTTCTAAAACTGACTGTTGCAGTAAGCATACAGTGATTGTCAAAAGGCAGAAAAAGCTCACACATAGCTTAGGAATATCTTTTTTTTTTTTTTCAAGAAAGAGTAACTGATCAATGTGATTACAGTTGGCCTACAAATGATACAGAGTTTACCACACCCTACAAAAATAAGCAAACAGATGAAAGATTCAGCTTGACAGTGATATGCTGGAATAAAGGTGAATATAATTGATAGTGTAATCCTCTAGGAAAGACCTCACTTTCCAGTATGCTGTACTTTGCTTCAACTGTTTTTCCAGCACTCTGATTCAACTGTCTGCAAACATTCAATTACACCCTGCAGCTATTTCCAGAAAAATAAACAAGGTCAGCCTTCATTGGCAGAAACCTGAAATCATACAAAATGCTTCTGGCATTTGTTACTTACAATCAACTGTTTGAGTACAAATAAAAATTCAGCCCAGCGTGAACAGCAGGAATATGTGGATCATTATCTTGTCCAAACCACACAGAAGATATAGAATTCTAAAAATGTAAAGGGTTAATTGTAATCAGGGAGTTTCTCTCTACAGATCTTAAAACATGGCAGATATTTCCTTAAAGGCTGGGGTTTGAGATAGAAGCAGACCATAGTGAATCAGATATATCCTATTAGCCTTATGCTATAAACATATTTCATGCATAGAGCTAAGGCAATTTACTGTAGTTAGATATGTCCTTCCCTCTTCGTATACAACACATACTAAAAATTACAACTGTGTTACGCATATTGCTCGTAAGAGTGTCAAAGCTCACAATGAATTAAAAACAACTTGATCTCTATTTAAAAAATGAAAGAGTAATGTTGGTCAATAATTCTCATTTATGAACTAATTTGTCCATGAATTTTACAGCAAATTTTCACTAGCTTACATTCAGGCTGTTTTCTACAGAAAGCTCATACAATATCTCTGCTGTGCTCTTACCAGATTGGCAATACAAGTGCTTATAAAAACAAATATGACACACCAGCAACCAGATATTTGTTCACAGGCTACATAATGGCAATTGTGATATGAAGCATATCATCTAATATGTGGTTTATCCATCCAGCTCTCATGAACAATCATTAAGACCAAGATAATTAACCATTGAACAAGGCTGCAAAGATTACTTCTGTTCGTTATTCAAGAAGAGAGAGGTCAGTATTTGCCTGGGGTTATCATGATGTTTGGTCTTGAATACTATGATATTCTCCTATGGCTCCTCAGAAAAAAAGTACAAGACAGATTTGTTTCATGAATTAAAACAGGCCCAACTCCAACCTTATAATACCATTTTTTGCTTTGCACGTTATCAGTATTTTGACTTTGATTTGCAAAAATGAAAAAAAGTTGTGAAAACATGACCATCAGTCTTGCAAAATTAGTGTCAGTTTATCTAAAGAGCTCAACTGAGCAACTGCCCTAAGGATCAGATGATATAACCTTTCATTTTCTATGAGGGGCTTCAGGGAAGAATTGTCTTCAGACGTCCTACTACAATTTATCAAACAATTTATCAAGAAGGGAGGTGGGGTGGACAAGCTGCTATTGACTACTTCTGTCAATATTGTCCTTCTGTGTCTAGGCTGGACCAATAAGGCAAGAAAGATGAGGGGATCACTCTGCACATGACCTAACACCTGCCAAGTTTAAGACAGTTGCATCTGTATGCTCACAAATCCTAAACTCTAAGACTAAATTAAAAGGTGAAGAAGACACAGAGTTCATGCTGCTAAAAAAATAAAATAAATAAATAAATAAAAAATAATCAAAGTGTCAGTGAAGGATTTCAACTATGCATATACAAAGTGATCACTAGATAGTATCTTCAGGACAATGAAATAGAGAACCTGTTCATCATTTTAAGTGATTTGCTCATTAAAATCTTCACTTCTGCAGAAAAGCTATTCAGAAATTCATGTTAGAAAATATGCAAAAATTGGTTGAAAAAGTAGAAGTATTTGCATTGTGGAATACTAATGATTGCACATACTTAGAAGATGTGCCTAGTTTCCTTTACACTAGATCCAGAATTTTGCAGGCCAATAGAAGGAAGGTCCTGAACCCCACACAATAACCAGCATCACCCAACTGCACGTCTCTCTGTTGTTGGTGCATTTTTTTCTCATGTCTCTCACGCCTCTCCTCCTTCCTGTTCAGGCAGAATATCACCTTGAAAGGACTTCCCTTTCTTTAATAAAAGGTTAAGCAGCCCACAGTGTGTGTAAGATAACTGTGAGAGAGCAGTATAAGAAATAGTAATTTCTATTAAAGATATTTCTCCTACCATGTCCAGTCTTAATGCTAAAGATTAAACCTAATGTTCAAGTCATAAATGTTTTTTGTGTGACATAGTGCAAACTATATGCTACACCTTTAAAACCAAAGATTTTTGTGCTGTTTTCTCTTATGCAGCATGAAGATATTGTTTTTCTTATAAGAGCTTAGCAAATGCACCAAATTTAAAAGCAGTAAAGAGCTTCATGATAAATAAAGAATAGGACAGGGGAGGGAAGACAGGGAGTGAGGGAACTCAAACAAACAAAAAGGAGGCATTTCAAGGAACCTCTACCTCGTTAATTCAGAAATAATGAAATATTTCTTCAAGTGTACACTTTGCAGAGCTACATCTTGTCAGCCCCACTATGACCTCAGCTGAATGTACAGTACCTTGTAGTCCTATAATGCCCTAGAGGGAAGAAACAAAAATTCAAGGTGTATTTCAGAAAAGCTTTACAAGCCCCTAAAACGTTGCCCTCTCAACCAATTTTATGAGTGGTAATGTGTCGTCTTCACATTCTTTATTGGCCTTTCTTCCCGCAGTCTTACAACAGCTTGTCAGATTCACCACAAACCGCTGAACAAATGTTGAATCTGAAGTACTTTCCACCTATGGAGAAAGCCAGAACTCAAGGAGCAGACGTCTGACCTATTTTTGTGAAGCAGTGTTGCAGAGCCCTTTAAAAATATGCTCTCTTCTGTGCCCATTACTTTGAAAAAATTGCATTTCTAGTATGCATTCAAGAAAATCCAAGTTGGTTGGTTTTTGTCATTATTGGGGTGGGTTTTTTTCAATGGACCAAACTAAATGCACTATCAGAACATTTCCAAGGCTTTACATTATGCCATGCCATTTACACTGGCTGTACTCACAACACTGTGCATGACATTCAATTAGCAGGAAATCTAAGAAAGACCACACAGAACTCATTAGCTTAAAATTGCTTTTAGGGGTAATTACAAAGTGTAGCAGCTCCTATCTCTATTTAAAAAAAAACCAGATTTTAATCCATTTCTTCAAAGGAACAATAACAAAACCATTGAATGAATGAACCTTTAGGTAACATAAAAAAAAATTTATATGAAATCTCCTATCCAGAAAATTAAAACGCTTCAGTCCCTCTAAGGCTTCCCTAGATTACTGTAATTGTATCTGTTCACAGCAGCTGAAAAGTAAAAACTCTTCATTGTCATTTTATGTTAGGTTCCGGTGATGTGCAAACTACAGTCCTAGTACATCTTCATGTTGCATCTCATATCAGCATGTCACAGGCTTGCTTTAGCATACCAGAGCAATTTCCAACTCTCAAAACTGAAAGCCAAATATGCACAATTATTCAAGGAAAAGTTGTCAATTTTAACTTAAATACCTACCAGCTCTGGTACAAAAGAAGTGAATGAGTTAACTTCTACCCTAAGTTAAACTAAGGCCATGACACTTAACAAGAACTAGAGGCTTTTTTTTTGCTGCTGTTCTTAAATAACAGCAGGACTTTTAATTTCAGTATGCTTGTTAACTGCAAACTTCATATACATTTGAACTCTGACATCTGCCGCATCCCACTTCAAACTGACTGTGAAGCTGATGTTCATCTTAATAACTGTGGAGTGGCTTTGAGGTGTAGTTATTAAAAATCACACCTCTTCTATGGGCAAGAAGAAAATACAACTTTTCAACAAGGAATGACTGGACAAGTGTTGCTATGCATTTTTTCCTATTATATACATATAGCCTGCCTGGACTAATGAGGGTGAAGGCACTTCTTTTATCTCACTCCTCCCTCCATTTCTCCTCCCATCCCATACACAGTAGAGAGGAGAATCAGCTTCAAGGGATTAAGTTCCCAGAGACCATAACAGACTCCAGTCTGCTGTTTCTAACACTGCTGAACTGGTTGTCTGGTTCTCCTTCTGCTTCTAGGGAGCAATTATTTCAAAATGTGCTTTGATCAGACACTTTCTCTAAGCTGACAAATGTCTGATTCAAATCATACTAGCTGGTCACCAAGTATGTTTAGGCCTGGAAATGGGGCAGGGTTCAGAAACTAATATGCCAGATGGCTTTCCTCCTTTCATCTCTTCTTCCACATAGAGGTGGGTGCTAAAGGTAAGAGTCAGTCTTATAGTTTGAGACTGCAGTAAAAGAGAACAGTAGTTCCCCTTATCTGCAATAAGTTCACCTTATTGCTTACTACATATGTATTTACCCACATCTCAATTAGCATCAAATTCTTTCCTACAGATGACTGAGATCTTTTAAGCCTGAAATTCACATCTACTATGACTTCATACTTGTATTTCCTTAGGAAACCAACACTTTATACTGAGATCTTGAAATTTAAATAACTTCAACAACTTCAGCAGTATTTAACAGACACTGACTTAGCTGACCAACAAATCCTTATTGCTGAACACTAGCTTACAGAGCACTAGCAATGACTTCATTAACCAACTGTCCTTCCTTACATCACTTTTCAAATTTTATCCGTGTCTGTACAGCAAAATTTAGGAAGCTCTCAACAGTATTTTGGCTAATGACATACAATCAATTCCTCCTCTCCAAGACATTTCTCTGGAAATGCTTTAGTGAGATGAGAGTGAGACTGATTGCCCTCTGATTTTTATCTTTATAGTCCAAAGAGGAATATTGCATACTATGCATACAAAGAGGAACTGCATACTATGGTCCAATACATACAGACACATAGAATTCATCTATCAGGAAACCAATTAACATTTTCAACTTTTTCTTCAATATTACTTTTTACTACTCAAAACATACTGGTTTTAAAGTCTGTGAAATGGAGTGTGCCAAACGATTTGTGGAAAATATGTGCGTCTCCCATTGTATATCCTAAAAGCATAAATTTTCAAGTATTCTGAGACTGAGGTGCTTTGAAAAGATTTAGCAACTGTATTCCATGAAATCTCAAGGAATGATGTGAATAAAGAGGTAAGATGATTTATCTCTATTTAGAGAGAAAAATATGGGGTTTTCAAATGATTTGATGTCCTAAATGAGGAACACGATGTCATTAGTGGTGAAGTATCTTCTTTCATTCTCCTCTTCTGTAAAACAATACCTTCTCAAAACTGAAGGGTGCACCACATCTACATTTGTAAAATGCCTCAAGATCACCACATGAAAGGAGTCATGCAACTGCAGAACACTATCAATACTGTTTTCATCTCTTTCTGTAAAGTCACGTTAATCACAAGGGATAGTCAGAAGGCAATAAAAATTATTCATAAAGAGAGATTTTATCATTAACAGAGGCAATCTTTCTTAAAAATCATGATGGTATTGAAGAGATTTTCCATTTTAGCTAAGTACAGCACATACAGAAATAAAGCTTAAGGTACTTGTATAGAACTTACTGAGTTAAGTTACATTCTGGGAAACATAGGCTTGGTTTTTATAAGTGCTATACTTAGATACCAAATAGACATGAAGAATTTCAAGGGTTTAAAGATTAAAGGTGAGAAGCTAGCAGTATGTTGGGCAAGAAAGTTAACGCCAGCTTTCTGCAGCTGCTTTAGAGAAAAGGTTCTTCTGTAGTCTCACCTATCCAGAAGTTGCTTTTATCTGCTTTGCACTACAAAAGACAGCGTAATGGACTTCATAGGACTGTTGCTTGGAAGTACAGCATAATTCCAAACAATATTTTTAGTAAAGTTAATTCACACTTTTGCCTGAATGAGGCATGGGTACCATATGTATTTTTGTTACAGCCAGCCTCCACTTTTCATGAGTCATTCACAAGATAAATAACAATCTCACTAGAACTATGAAAGCTGACTACTTTTTGCATGTGCTGGGATGACCGCAGTTTCCTCACCACTGGGGAGTAATTTAAATTCTGCCTGCTCCAGTCACGTAGTAAAACGTTTCAAATGAGAAGGGCAAAGGGATACAATGCTGCTGAAGATTCTCACTCTGCAAAGCAAGGTCTGAACGGCAGATTTCAGCTGTAATACAATGCAGTATGACCTTGTATCATTGTTTGTCCAGAAAATTCCTAGAGGAAGATTAGTCCTTACAGCCACCCCCTCCCTTTCCAAATGCAGTAAGAGGAAGGGAGATAATAGAAACACCTTTGTGGGGAGAATCTTCCACTCCTGTGAACCTTGGTGGATCATGCTGGTGTAAGTGTCCATGTCCTTCAATTTAACAAGGCCCTTTGCATGTAAACAGTGCCATGCTTTTCTCTGTTCTAAAAATGACACACGTGGAAGCTGGCTGACAGGCAGTTCCTATAGATGTGGAAAATACACCGGATTCAATCTTCAGTGTTTATGATTTCAAAAGAAAGTTCTGTTAAATGTTATATTACTTTGGGGTAAGGAAGTCCCAATATGAGAAACCTTTTGCAATGTCATCAACACAAATTTGTGGGGGCTGCTTCTGAAGTAGAAATAAATCTTTGTAAATGCAAGTCTAGGGAGGGCACAGTATCTTATCATCATGACACAAAATGAAACACCAGACCAGGGCTGTGGAGTCTGTCATACAAGTCTGTCACAATGGAATATGTTGGAATTAATTATGCTGCCACTGCTTTAACAAAGTATGTTAGGTCTTTTCTTTCACAGAATCACACAGAATCAGAGTGTTAGGGGTTGAAAGGGACCTTGGAGATCTTCGAGTTCAACCCCCCTGCCAGGGCAGGATCATATAATCTACCCTACAACCTAATCTACCCTAACACAGATCACTCAGGAACGCATCCAGGCAAGTTTTGAAAATCTCCAGAGAAGGAGACTCCACAACCCCTCCTAGCAGCCTGTTCCAATGCTCTATGACCCTTACTGTGAAGGAGTTCCTCCTCACGTTAAGGTGGAACCTCTTGTGCTCCAGTTTATATCCATTCCCCCTAGTCCTATCACAAGGCACAAGTGAGAAGAGGCTGTCCCTTTCCTCTTGACACTTAGCCCTCATATATTTATAAACGTTTATCAAATCCCCTCTCAGTCTTCTTTTTTCCACACTAAAGAGCCCCAGGTGTCTCAGCCTCTCCTCATAAGGCATGTGCTCCAGTCCCTTAATCATCCTTGTAGCCCTCCGTTGGACTCTCTCAAGCAGATCCCTGTCTCTCTTGAACTGGGGAGCCCAGAACTGGACACAATACTCCAGGTGAGGTCTCACCAGTGCAGAGTAGAGGGGGAGGAGAACCTCCCTCGATCTGCTGGACACGCTCCTCTTGATACATCCCAGGATACCATTGGCCTTCTTGGCCACAAGGGCACATTGCTGCTCCATGGAGAACTTGTTGTCCACCACGACTCCCAGGTCTTTCTCCACAAGACTGCTCTCCAGCAGATCCCCTCCCAGTCTGTACTGGTGTAATTTATTATTCTTACCTAGATGCAGGACTCTACATTTATCCTTGTTAAACCTCATTTGGTTCTGCCCTGCCCAGTTCTCCAACCTGTCCAAGTCTCGCTGGATGGCTGCACAGCTTTCAGGTGTATCTGCCAATCCTCCCAGTTTTGTGTCATCAGCAAACTTGCTGAGCAGACACTTTCTGGATTCTCCAGTTTTTCGTCTTGGCCATTAGCCACTAGGAGTAAAACAAGAAGTTAATTCCTTGTCCTGCCCTTTTATTTTTCAAAGTGTTATCAATTTATCTTTCCCACACTTCTTTCCTTCATTGTTTGTAACACGTAAGCCTGTAGACCCCAAAAGTCTTTTGGGGTTATTTTATTCATGCCCTTAAAAGTGAGGGCTTGGATATTTGGCCCACATATTTAGACTTAAAACTTGCGTAATACTCAAAGGATTTCACATGGAAAGAATCGCCATCTGGAACTGGTCAAACTCGCAATTTAGACTAAGCTTCTGACTTAGACCTTAAGGCTGGGTGAGATTAACTTGGATTCTGCAGTCTAAATGGATAAGAAAGAGAAGGCATAACCAGTCCTATTTTACAGATAAGTAACTGTAACAGATGTGCTCCTTCTAAACAGAGTTATATGCCCCTTCTTAAACTATATTTTCATAATGTGTCAGATTTAGGATTGGCTGGTCAGTATTTCTTAATATGAGCCTTTTAAAAAAAATTTACAGGAAGTGGAAGTTTTCTAAAAAGGATTCAATAACTTATGTATGTAGAGTTGAAGCAGTTGGTTTGCGCAGTCATCGATCAGTTTGTTTTTGAGGGATTTTGTCTTCAAACTAACCAAATCTGTATCAAACAAACTTGTTATCTCAGAAAACTCGTGAAAATTTAAAAACAAAACCAAACCCCAACAACAAAAAACCCAAACCAACAAAACCCCACAAAACAATCTTCGTACAATATATTCAAAGACAATTGACAATACACCAAACACTTTCAGCTAGAAGAGAAAGGAAGTAATCTTTAAATAGGCCAACTTTAATTTCTGTTATCAAACAGGGTCATGTTTTCTAGCACCCAGGTTACAGAACAGCATGCCCATATTGGAAAAATAATCACCAGGTGTCTAAATTAATTGCCAGATCAATTCAGAGGAAAGCATCCAGTCACATGTGTTTCCCTAGGATACAAGAACAACTAACTACAAGTTAACATAATTATGTTACTGAAGAATAATGACAACCTCAGACTTCTTCAGAAGGCATTGGCATAATATCTTGGTTTTGTTTTTCTTTACAAGCACAGGCCAAATCATAATTTCTAGCTCCAGATGAAACCCAAAAGAATACAACAATATTTTATATTTTTCTCACAATAGTAAAGTTTGAAAAATGCTACAGAGTACTTTATAACATTACACACATTAGCCACTGCCTTCTCTTAAATATCTTACATGCTCATTGCTAGTTTTGACCTGTGACTGGAAAATGTATGCTTTGCAATTAAGAGGAGAAAAAGCAAACACCTCCACATGTGGCCTAGATGAAGTATCAAGGCTTTGTATGGGGGAAAAAGTGACACTGCATCAGTTCAGGCTCAGTTAAAAACAAAGAATCATGGCAAACATTGAGAAACCTAGAAGGAATTTTAAATACAGTACAAAGTCAAAGACTGAAAAAAACACTCAGGTAATATTTGCATAATATCTTCCATTCTTGGTATCAGTAACAGGCCACACAACCCTTTTCAAATATCTTCTTTATTTAACCTCCTGTAATCTTATACACACTCTCTTCTATTCAAGACAGAAGGCAATAAACAACTTTAAATGCTTGAGATGGGAGAGAATCTGAATTCTGTGGTCTGACAGTTGTTAACATACTGCAAAGACCACAGGGGAAATGTTTTTTACAGAACTGGTTGCCTTTCTTTAGGAAGAATTCAACAGAAATGAGGATATCCACACAATAAAATCGCCAAATCTAGCTCTGAAACACTATGAGACCACAAATAACCACAAATTTTGAAAGAACACAAAGATTGTTCCATCACAATGTCTGAAATCACTTGAAGCAATACCAAAAGGAAAAAGATTAGAAACATGCTACTAATAATAGATCATAGTCTCTTCTGCACCATGACCAAAACTTATGCAAAAGAACAGTGAAAGCATTTCTTGAAGTCTTAGTTGAAAATATTGATTTTAAAACCTACTTTAAAAACAAATTCAAAACGATCAGTGTGTTGAGGAATGGTAAGGTATTGCTTAACATTCATCACCATTCAGTGTCATGGCCAGTGTACTCTGATATAGTTTATACTTGTTCTCACAGAACTTTTAACAATTTGTATTTATCACAATATTTAAAGCAAACAAGCACTTTTCAAGCAACCTTCTTTGAAGTAACACTAATCTGTAATCTGATTTTGATGTTTATACACAGGCATGACATTGATTTATTTGTAGGACAGCAAGACCTCAAAACCCATTAGTTATAATTATCTTGTATAAGGAATATTTTGCAGTCTGTCTTCCACTGAAGATATGAACATTGTTACCTAAAACCCTGAGAGCACTGATTCTGGCACTGTTCTGATCTCTAGATATGAAGAACTATCCTGTATAATTTTCCACACTGACATTAAATAGATGCAAGTTCATGTGGCAGCTCTACAACAGATTTTTCTCATCTTGTACATATTTATTTTGTAGTTTAGGTAGCTGACAGATAATTTATCAAATAAGGAATAAACATGAATACATTGGTTTGGAAATTGGCATAGTACACAATTTTTTTTTGCACAATGCAATCAAAACTTTCCTAGTAATCATCAAAGAAGCTTTTCTAGAATGGCTAAATATATTAGCTTACAGTTCCCATACAAATTTTGGAGTCAAAAAGTTTAATTCGGGCACTTAGATTCATCTTATGTCCTGTGCAACTGATAGTTGATTCCCCTGTCTATTTTTAATACTGTCTACACAGATGCATATCACACAACCCAACAAAAATCCATCTCAGACAAAGCTATCTGCTCATGTTTTTCATTGCCTGTATATTAACTTTTCAAGAGTATTGTGCTATTTATACTTAGTAATGCAGCAAGAATCTAATCATTTGATTTCAAAGCTGCTGAAAGCTTGCAAATCTCTCTTATATAACAATCTATCTGTTGATGTCCAGCACTTACAAACTCAAAACCCATGACTTTAATGGAAGATACTTAATTCCTTCAACCAATAAATAACACAACCCACCAGCATTTCAAAGGAAGTGAATTTTCAAAGGGCAAAATAATCCTAAAACTTAGTTCTTCCAATCAGTGATACAGCTACTTCAGAAAATTGAAATTCCTTGCATCTAAAGTCTAAAAAGTTCTCTATATATCAATATGGATCTAGTATTTAAATGTTAGGCATGAACAACTGAACAAGTTAAAAATGCAAACATCAATGCAGAAACACTCACATATGACAACCAGCACATACAGTGCAGGTGTCATTATGCAATTTGCCTCTCCCATAGGAGAAAACAGATAAGAAATTTAAAAACCAGCAACTGGTGCAAAGTAATTAAATTGCAACTGAGAAATAGACTGGAGTGATCAACAGTTGCCAACAAGTCCATCTGAAAAGAATTTCAGTAACTCACAATGAAAGATCTCCACTAAATACAGAGCTATCCACTTCTACTATGGCTTTCTTAGTGTTTTTGATTGAATTCAAATATTCTTGAGTATTATACTAGGGCCAAGTTGCTGTTCTTAATTGATTTCAAAAGATTTTGGACCTAGGCCATGTAGTATATTAAAATAGAACAAAAGTGTCAAGATGATAATAAAAGAAATAAGACTAACTATTTATGTTGTAACAGATGCTTCAGATTTAGAATTTGATCCTGCCTTCATCTGTAAGGAATGCTTTTTCAACAGAGAACTCCAAACTCAACATACACAACAGCGGATGTAAAAGCAGATCAAGTATCCCAAGAACTTAACCTGCAGAGCAGCCATCTGTCTCAGAAGTATAGATATATTTCTTCAATCATAGCCTTTTCTGTTTGTCATTCAGCTGAGGAGCAGATCCTCAGCTTCACGTGGATCACCCTTTTGTCTTTTTAATGTATTTACAGTTATATATAATATATATAATATATATTATATATAATATAATATGCACAGATCTATGGGCCCTGATGGGGTGCATCCACGTGTGCCGAAAGAGCTGGCTGATACTGTTGCTGAGCTGCTCTCCATCATTTTTGAAAAATCATGGAGAACAGGAGAGGTGCCTTATGACTGGAAGAAAGCCAGTGTCACTCCAGTCTTCAAAAAGGGCAAGAGGGAAGACCCAGGCAACTACAGACCAATCAGCCTCACGTCCATCCTTGGAAAGATGATGGAGCAGCTCATTCTGGTGTCCATCACTAACCACATGGAAGAAAAAGGAGGTTATCAGGACTAGCCAACATAGATTTATCAAAGGGAAAACCTGCTTGACTAATCTATTATCCTTCTATGAAGCCATGACCAAATGTGTAGATGAACGGAGAGCAGATGTTACTTACCTTGACTTCAGTAAGGCTTTTGATACTGTCTCCCATAATATACTCAAAGAAAAACTCAAGAAATGTGGCATAGACAATTGGTCTGTGAGGTGGATTGAAAATTGGCACAACAGAGTTCAGAGGGTTGTGGTCAGTAGCACAGAGACAACCTGAAGGCCTGTCACCAGTGGTGTTCCACAGGAATCATTACTGGGTCCAGTTTTGTTCAGTATCTTCATGAACAAACTGAATGAGGGGATAGAATGCACCTTCAGCAAGTTTGCTGATGATACAAAACTGGGAGGGGTGGCTAACATGCCCCAAGGCTGTGCTGCTATCCAACGAGATCTGGACAGGCTGGAGAGCTGGGCAAAGGTGAACAAGGATTCGACAAGGACAGGTGTAGAGTCCTGCAGCTGGGGAAGAATAACACCAAGCACCAGTACAGGTCAGGGGTCACCTGCTGGAAAGCAGCACCATGGAGAAAGACCTTGGAGTCCTAGTGGATAACAAGTTATCCACGGGACAGCAATGTGCCCTTGCAACTAGAAGGGCCAATGGCATCCTGGGGTACACTAAGAAAACTGTGTCCAGCAGGTGTAGGGAGGTTCTTCTCCCCCTCTACTCTGCCCCTGTGAGACCACACCTGGAATACTGTGTCCAGTCTGGGGCTCCCCAATTTAAGAGAGACAGGGATCTACTGGAAAGAGTCCAATGGAGAGCTATGAGGATGATTAAGAGACTTGAGTATCTCCTCTGTGAAGAAAGACTGAGGAAACTGGGCCTGTTTAGTCTTGAGAAGACTGAGAGGGGACCTTATTAATGTCTATAAATATCTGAAGGGTGGGTTTCAAATGGAAGGAGCCACTCTCTTTTCTGTAGTGCCCAGCAACAGGACAAGGAACGGGGGGTATAAACTGAAGCATAGAAGGTTCCACTTCAGCGTGAGGAGGAACTTCTTTACTGTAAGGGTGATGGAGCACTGGGAGAGGCTGCCCAGAGAAGTTGTGGAGTCACCTTCTCTAGAGGCTTTCAAAACCCATCTCAATGTGATCCTGTGTGACATGCCCTGGGTGATCCTGCTTTGGCAGGTGGGTTGGACTCTATCTCTAGAGGTCCCTTCCAACCCCCAAAATTCTATCACTCTATGATACAGTTGTTCCTATTGAATTGCTTACATCTAAACTAGAAAGTAATGAGGACCAATAAAAACAGATCTGCAAAAAGAAACAGTTTCTGCTGAGAACCCAGTGTCTACACTATACATGTTTTAAGGAGCTTTTTTTTTAAGGTCTGGTAATCTAAATTAATTATCACCTGCAGATGGAATGCATTAACTGTGTTCCTGAGTGATTCTTCTAGTTTAATTTCATTTGAGAAGAATCCAGTCCATGCACACTGTTTCACGTTGCGGAGTGGTTTCAAAACACTGAAAGTAGGAAAAGTCACGAGACATAAAAAGGGCATTCCTCCGTAAAGTTCTATTAGGATTTCAGTTTGTATTAAGGCTGTGCTTTTGAATTACAAGCTGTCAGGAATTGTGCATAAATGGAAGCAAAATCACTTGAAGGCTGCATAGGTGAAGCCAAGGGTAAGCTTTAGCAGGGGGAACATTTGGGAGAGGGGGGATAGAGAAGGGCAGTTAGATCACAGCCTTAGAGACATCATCTGATAGATTTTCAGCTTGTTCTGGCTCACAAATTATCATGTGGCAAACTCACCCTGTGCAAGTGACAGCTGGTCTATCTGCTGTTCCTAAGATATATTGGGTGACATTAATAAGACACTGCCAACGTTGAAATCATTGACACTCCACTTACTGAAAGGTTCCTGGAAAGGACAAAAAGCTGTCCACTAATGCATTGGCAAAGACGAGATAAACATAGCAGTCATCTTTTCTCATGGAAAACTCTTCACAAGTTACTTGCTATTTTCCAACCACAAAAGATTATCACACAAGCTCTAAAGGAAAAAGCAAACTAGGCAAGAATGACATTTTAATACTTCCTTGGAACAAATGAAATCCTGTTGAATACAAAACCAGAAGAACTGCCATATCAGAACAAGACAATAATCCACCCAGTCTGTTATTCTGCTTCCAAAAAAGGCTAACTGCAGCTTTTGAGGGTAGCTTAGGTTCCCCATAAACTGAACAGTTCTGTGCAAGTCTGAGGAATAATTTTTAGTCACAGTGCAGCCTGACCATCAAGTCTAAATGTAGCAAAGTACATGTGATGACAACAGGAGAGCTCTGGTTTTTATTTCATTTAACCTAAGTACCAATACCAGTTTCATCCTGCAATGTGATCACATCCCACAAACTTAAAGAGATGACATTAAGTCAATATTTGCAACACGTATCCTTGAAAAAGCAGATACTGCAGAAAGATGTTCTGCCAGTCAGGATTTTTTTTTTCTCTTCAACGTCCTCAGATCTGCTTGCCTGCAGATCTCTGAAACTCTTAAGACTTCTATTCTTCCCAATACTTTCTCCCTAATTTCCATTTAGGACCATGACCCATAGGGAACAGCATTTACTCCGGGGAGTAATGGGCTTATCATAATTATAAACACTCATATAAGTAGTAGCAAATGTGGAGAGTAATTATGAACCCATGGCATGCAGACATTTTTATCATAACAGGTAAACATTTACTAAAAATTAATATAACTGTTAAATCCTTGGAAATATCACTTGTTTCACAATTACTTTTAAAGATATTTTCTATCATGCAAAGGAATTTTAAGTTACTTTCTCATCGACGACAGAAAAGATTTTGCTCAGAGGTTTTGCATATTCACCCTCCTGCAAGGCTGCACGTGTGCTTGCAAGTGAATAAATAAACCTGCTAGGTGCAGTCAGGTTATCTGAACAGAAAAATCACTGCTTGACACTGCTTTTCTTCACACTGCTGCTTTTCAAACTTTACAATATCTTCCAGCACTTGAGCAAGGTGGCCAATAATTGTGTCATTGGACTGAAGGCTGAATAAATTTAAGCAGTCTCTTTAGACACAAACAAACCATGTATAGCAATGTATCTGCTAATCATTTTAAATCTGAAAGAAGTGTTCAGCATTCAGAAACAAGGATCAATCCTCTCTATTGAAATTCTTATATTTTCCTAACGTTAACACACACATTACCTTGCACATTACACTCTTACTCCCTGTATCTCTTTCCTCCTTCATTTTTTAGCATCTTCATTCCCTTGCCTCAGCTCATGCTTTGAGCTTATAAGAGGCTTAGGCAACCAGCTGAATATTATGCAGAGACTCTGGAAAGTAGTTTGCAGCTTTCCTACAACATGCCAACTTCTGACGTTCAGTGAAAATAACACTGTGAAGGAGTAAAGGCAACCCCTTCAGTATCTACTGAAGTCTAGTAGGAAACATAAGGTTTATTGTCACCCTAAATATATGGCATTTCGCCTGAATCATAATACATAATAGCTGCATGTGTTAATTCTCTACAAATCAAGCACTATGACTGTATTCCTTTGAGGGTCCACAGGGACTAGTCCAATATTGCCCACTTTTGTTTGTGTCTAAAAATACATATTTGCTTACTCAGCCAGCTTCCACATTTATTTCCCTAAATGTATAAAATGGCTGTGGTGCTGCAGTACAACACTGTGTGACCACACCGTGTCTTGGGCTGCATTCATCAAATTACAAAGGCACTGCAGTCAGACAGAGACCAAACCAAATCACCTCAGGCTGGGAAGTTTCAGGGGAAAGTTATCTTGAGAGAAAATATATTTTAATAGGATGTATTTAACAAACAAGACTGAACCTTATTTAGTGTTTTCAGAATTTAAAATCTGTTTGAAGGATTTTTTTCTGTATATGCTCATTATTTTTCCTTACCACCTGATCCAAACAGAAATGAAGAGCTCCTTCTGCAAACAGATATCTAAAGCCCTAAGGAAATAAAGGAATTTTTATACCTCTTGACCATAATAGCTTGTACTTTCATACCTTTCAACCTGATGTGGTCATAGTATAAGGTGTAGAAAAATGTAGAGCAGGACCAAAAAAAAAAAAAAAATTAAAAAAATTTTATGTATATATAATTACCAGTGCACAAAGTTTCACACGAACAAAAAAAAAAATTCTTGATACCATTAGTAAGTGTATCTAACCCAAATATCTTGACTCTATATTTCCAGTGCAAATAATTTATAGCAGTCCATTAAGCTAGTGGGAAATCCTGTGAAGGAGACCAAAATCTCGGTATAAAACAGAGGATCAATCACGGCTTAGGATAGACAGATCAGAGCAGATACATGTTCTGTCAATAGTTCATAGTTTTTAAATACTAGGTTAAGTGCCAACCATAAATTATCCATTTATTGCTGAATTCTGCTGCAGTAGCAAAAGTGAGAAAAATGTTTGACTAAAATTATAATATATTGTACTTGAGATCTTACATACATATGTATTCAACTGAAAAAGCAACTATATCCATGAAATGAAACGGTTCTATGAGAGACTTCCCTTTATTTAACAAAGAAATTACAGAGGTATCTAGTGTACCTGCACCTTGGTTTAGAACCATAACATAGCCATACGTGTCTACAATATAGCATTATTCCACAGCTTTGTTCCCATCTTTTTCTTCATTCATTGCAAAATCATCCTCTGCTCAAAGAGCTGACTGCTGCGAGATCATTCCATTGTCATATGGAATTGTGTGCCATCAACTCCTACACTGTTAAGGGTATGATGAAGTGGAATGCCCGTTCAGGGGAATTTTCATGCAGAGCTCCCACATCTCACATTAGTGAGTACTCATTTACTGAACTCTAATCTTTGCTTGAAAAACTACCACTCCAACCATTCAGAGACAATCCTAGAATTCTCTGCTGGAAAGGGCTTTCATAACCTCTTTTACAAGGGGAATACATTTGAGGAATATCTTTGGGGAACACTTAAAGAAAAAAGGGAAATTCTAACTAGATCATATTATGTTTCTAAAATTAGAAACATTTAGTCTTGTCCCAAAGGGCCTTGATTTATCCTGTAATAGTTATTGCTAGTATTTCAGATGCATGTGGATCTGGAGAGGAGGGAATGTATTTTCCACAGCTTTGGAAAAGATGCAGTTCAGAATACAAAATTCAAATAGGATCACAATTAGTCTTCTAACACCAGTCAAAGGGGTCCGATAATTTGTTCTCCTGTCTTGTAACATAATCCATTATTTCAACAGCATTAGCAGCTAGAGGTTTGTTCAGTCAGTTCCTAAAACTCTGAAGATGGAGAACCCTCACCTTTCCAGTGGTTTTCATGATCTGTATTATCAGACGTCTTTTCTAACTTATAATCTGAATGCTTCTTGTTGAATTTTAAGCCCATTATTTCTTGTCCTATCAAAGGTGGACACAGAAAGAGAACGTTTTTACATTCTTGGAGAGTTTTGCATGTTAATAAAGCATTATAATTTCTGTTCATAATTTTTCTTTTTCAAAACAATCCCTTCATTAAATATTTCTTTGCTGGTGATGTTTTCTACATCTCCAATTACTCTCAAGGCTTTAGAAAAGTGGTTCAGAATTCTGAACTGAAATTGGGTCACCAGAACTGTAATTTCTTGTGTTATAAACAAATAGAACTAAAATCAACAACAACAACAACAAAAACAACAAAGCAGCTATACTTAATGTTCAATACTTCCTGCTTCATACTTTAGTGACAGCTTTGCATCTAAAGCAGTAATCGAAAAGAAAATATACAACAGCTAAAATATCCTGGAACACATAATGATAGAACTAGCAGAGTTAACAAGCTGCCTAAAGTAAAGTCAGAAGTAATTACTGGTTACAAAAAGTCTTGCTGACAGCATTTAATACTGGTCCTTTGAATTATAAGAACCTTGCCTTTAGGGCAGAACGCATGTAATGCTTGAACATCAGGAGTATACTTCCAGTTGGCAGTTCTAATAGCACATTTCTATGCTATGCTCATTTTTATACTGTTAGTAAGCAATTTTTTTAAGAAATCACATTGCAGTCCATGTGCCTGTGTAGGTATTTGTTCTAATCTACATCTGATGGCAGAATAGGAAGAATACTAGAACTGGCCATGTGGTTGAGCTTAATGCTGATGAGAAAGAGGGCCTTCCTGGTCTTAACCACACCTTTGGAGGAATTTAGATACAAAACCCAGACCTTACTTTATTTCAAACACAGCACCAGCTTAGGTGCAGCCAAGATTCTGAAAAACTACCTAAGAAACAGCAATTTTAGAACATGGTACATAAAAAGGAGATGGGAAATTTGGGTTAAACAGTTTGCAAGAGGGACTCAATCTAATTGTGATAGACAGGCTTTCTCCATGACATTGCTGGATGACAACATGATGTAACCTGTAATGTATTATACAAAGAATGATATCCCTGGTACTTACGCTGAATCATGTAGCTGAGAAGCAAGTAATATGACCCATCAGAACAGCACAGGTCCTCATCAGCCTTTCTCCCCTTCCAGATTTAGTACAGGCCTCGGAAGATGTTGAGTCAGTACATGCAATTATTACTACCCTTTTCTTATTGCAGCTCTGTTTAACTTTTTACAGAAAGAAAAGATACAGACCTTGTCTGTGAACAGCTGTGTAGAAAACACGACTCTAAATATTATCGCTAATTGTCCGTAAAGCTCAGATTAAAAGGTATTTGCATCACACAATTACACATCAAAGCAACGCTATTTGCAGATGTAAACAGTATAGTTTGAGAACACTTTTAAACTAAATCTGTTAAGCAGCAAATCCATTGGGTTTTTGCATGTAGATATACTCAATTTGTTGACATTAGTTATACTCAGAGAGAGCAGAATATCGATACAGCATCACCCTTGTGCACTGACACACGTAAGTAGAGTCCTCTCTGATATTCATTCAAAGGAAGCATATCAGTTAGACAGCAAGTCAGAACATCCTACAGCGATTCTCCGAAGTTTTTGAAAACTGGTGCCATCTCAATTTTTTGTAAACAAGGAAAAGCATGGGAAGGAGAGACAGAGGGATATGAAACCACATTTCAGAAACTTTCAGGAGGGTTCAACCACAAGCTGCCTCCTAAATGACAGCCTCCTGGAGCACATTAATGACATTGTGCTACTTGAAGGAAAGATTTTTATTAATCCATCTTCTCTCTATGCAAGCAGGTCTCCCAGGCAGCAAGCAGTAGTCATCCAGCTTAAAACTGCTGTTTAGCAGGACTGCATTTCACAGATGGTTTTTTGGTCAGGACCCTTTTCAGATCACACAGCACCAGTTAAAAATTAATCCTTCTTTAGAAATCTGACAGTATTTTGTCACCTGAATGTGGACCATGTCCTCAGGGCACAGAACAAGGGCAAGAAACAGTCAGTTTGTGTATGCTCATGGATCTTTCTACCAGAGATGCCGTGTTCTGCACTTGGCAGGTATGCCAATGCCACTGAAATCTACATCTCACAACTGAATAAGCGACCCTGCCCTAGAGGCTTCACATGTTGTATTCTGGTTGACTAACAAATGCTGTCTTGTTTTTGGAGAAGCTGCCTGCAGCACTGCAATTGCTTATGGTTGCATTATATCCTAGGGAAATTCTCCTTCTGGAATTTCAACTAACTCTTGGAGCCACAGCATTAAAAAGACTAATGTAGGGGCTGGGGGAAAAAAAAAAAAAATTAAAAAACCAAAAAAAAGAAAACCCAGCAACAATAGGAATCACATTTAAAAAGAACCTATAGCTAGCACTGGTATTAAAGGTTAAAGAAACACATGTATAGATTAAAGGCATATGGATTTAATGTGTTGTTAACATCTCAAAGTAATTTTTCTTTAGCATGTTCTAATCAAATTCTGCTGTGTAGAATAATTTTCATGCTTATGGGGAGTAATCTCCAATAAATCAGAAGAAAAATAGACTGAAACAGGAGACACTGACATCCTTCCAAACAGTACTCTTATAATGAGGTAAACTGCTTTTATTCTGATACTTGAATCAGGTCTTCTGTGTTTATTAACCTTCTCCACTGAGCTTCTGCCACCTCCATCTGCTGCTCAAGGTCACCCAGCTATACCTTTTTTTTTTTTTTTTTTTTGCAGGTTCTTTGTGAAGCCTTGCTGTTTCAAGAATGTTCATGCTAAAGATTTCACTGAGTTCAAAGTGAGTAGGGATAGGTTACCATCTGATTATAAAATAAGTAGTTCTCACCACTAGATACAGTACCTTTAGTTAATATATTGCTGTGGGTATTGCCTTGTCATGTAAATCTGTCTAGGAAGAGAAAAATCACCCTTTCTGCAGTGGTAAAGGGTAGGCCTCAGTGAATCACTGCTCCTTTTCACTAAAACAGAAGTAATCCTAAGACTAGGAAATTAAATTGGTAGAAGCATACTCAGAAAATATCTGCAAGTTTCAGTATAGCGTTAGCGTCTTAAACCAGTATCTGGTCCCTGTCAGGACACTGTTTCCCCTAAAGTGATCTCCATTCAGTTGTACAGCTTTAGTGCTAGGAAAAACTTTCAACAAATTCCTATAATTCATGTTCTTTTCTCTCAGCTCCTGATATAAATCCTATTAGGACAGCTTGATGCCTCTGGCAACAGGCATAGCTGGTGAGTTCCACTGGGAAGGTAAATCATCATCCACCTCGAAACATATCATAAGTGTATCCCTCCAATCTGAAAATACATATTTTTATAACAACAACTTCTCTAATATTGTCCAGGCTTCGTAGACTACAGACCTGTACAAAGGCACTCATGGTCTCAACCGCCATACTTGCACCAGTCCATGCAGAACATCTTAGCTATACACTTGAGCTAAGCCTTCTGTGTCGTATCATTGACCTTAAACTGGTGAGTTGTAAGCACTAACACCTGCCTTAACAAAAGATTTCCAGACTTTATTTCTTGTCTCTCATATAGTCTGTCATAGAATCTCTCTCATATTAGTAAAAATAATTTTTAAAAGGAAATATAAAAATCTATAAAAGGTCTTTTTGTATTTCAGGGCATTGATACAGTGTGGCTTTTCACAACAACCACCTGTGTGCTTGCACCTTGATGACCTCCACAACATTAAAATTTAAGAGGCCTATTCAGAAGGCGGCGTCTCTTACCTCCCTCTGTTGTAACTGTGAACTCTTTCACAATATAGGTGTTTATAAAGGAGAAATGCATACCTGAGAGAGATGATAATGAGCTGTACTACCACAGACCCACTTTTAATCCATTAAATATTTATCATATCCACAAGACGATTGAGTTTTTAGACCTATTGGGTACCCACTACATGTACAAAAAGTATAATAGTAACTTGCCAGCTGCATACCTTCCTCTGGAAAATTATCCTCATTATAAAATATTTATTTCTCTGTATATATATAAAGTAATAGAAAAAACAGTGTTTGCAAAATTACCTAGTGGGGAGAAGATCAAAATATCAAACACAGGACTACAGCATGAACAAAAATGTACAGAAAGGTTGCCAATACGTAGTCGGATATCAGTTAAAAATATTTGTGCAGTAGAGATTTAAATGTAAGACTAAATTTAAGTACTTGATTTCATAGTTTCCATGCAGACATTTTATACCTGTCATCTTGCTGCCTTTGGCTGGCAAACTCACAAGGTGCCCTGAACCCCTGCGGGACACTGCTGTGGGAAATACATCCTCACTGGCAACAAAAACAGTTCAGCATGGTTGAAGAGAAATGAGAGCTGAGACATTGTCTGATGGTAGTCTTAAATTACAATCATGAGAAATAAAAACTATTCACAGAGACAACATCAGAGGTAAGCCAAGTAGGTTTATACAAATAAGTGCATTCTACAGTTACACAGAAGATAAAAGATAGGCTTTGTAAACACTGTAAGTGCATTTATGATTTACTGACCCCTTTGCATTAGTTAATTACATCTCTATTTTCCAAAGTAAACAGCTTTTTTCCTAATGAATCATGATTCAAGTGAACTAAAATTGTGACTAAAATTAAACTGACAGAATATCTATTTTTGGACCTTCTGCTGTTCTTGAATTAAATTACAAGATGTATGAACCTTTTTATGCAGGCTTTACTTCTGAAGACAGATTTCTCTTATGTGAATACAGTAAGTGTGATGGAAATAATTTTTTTTTTAAATCTTCAATTTTGGATACATGTAGGTCAGTTTAACAGTTGCTACAGAAATCAAAATCTTGTCTAATCCTACAAGATTTTAAGGACTCTAAAACCAAATGAGAATAGCATTTACTCAAACTGATGTGGGATGTGGAGACCAAAGAGAATCTTTTCTTACTAGTCACGTTCCCTGAAAAAGCATTCATAACTTGAAAAATAAAACTTAGTATGCATATGTATTTGCTCTCTGAAAAATAACTGTAGTTTATAGAGAAAATAATCTCTCAAGTAAGATGCATGTTAGCTGACAGCACCAAAGCTCCCAAGAGATTACAATAAACTATTTTAAAAAGGATCATTTATTTAAAGTATACACTGCAAAATACTCAGCACTTCTGAGCAGAGTACAGAACAACCTCCTACCTTTTATTTGCAAAAGCAAAATTCTCAGAGATCCTGAACCACATATTGGTACTGAAAACAACAGGAATAATTTCTTCCCAAAATGAAAAATGGGAAATGCCACCATGGTTTTGCCTTTCAATTAAAAAAAAACCCCAAAAACCAAACAAACAAAAAAAAAAAAGAGTATTTATGAAATAAACACAGAGGTAGTTCCTCATTGGACCTTAAATCTCATTCCTCTTCATCTTTTTCTCCTTGTAATGTCTTTCCTACTGCAGAAAACATGTGCAAATTCAGCTTGCAATTCATGCTATTTGCCAGTCAAGAATAGCAACAGGAAAAGAAAGGGAAAAAAGTTCATCAGTATCTCTCATATACGTATCTTCACTTCTTACCTAGGACACTGTAAACCTCTCAAGCAAACTGTGAAGTCTAACTTGCAACAGTGAATCCTTATAAGGAAATCTATATGGTTTATGGCCTGCAATGAGTATTTCAAGTGTAGAAAAGACCTATTTGTAGGTGTGGTAAAAAGATGAAATATGGGATAGCCTTACACTTCACAGCAGTGTTCATATTCTGAGAACATATCCCCTTTAAAAATCACGCCATTTGGTTATTGCTGCCTTTGTGTATGTCCACAGCAATTTGAAGCTTTAATCACCATGCTTGATACACACAAATGGTAAAAAACACAACAAATTAAAGTTGGGACCTTTCCCAAGTGTCTTACACATACAAGATGTAAGACAAGTAATTACTTATAGGGGAAATTCAGACAGAGTTTCTCCAGGACCTAAAAAATGGACTTCATTTGTTGATATTGCTCATTAGAAAGAGATCCTGTCCTGAAGTTAGCAGAATAAAGTATGCCTAACACATTGTACTTCTTTAATAAAAGATGACAGAATAAAGAAAATGCTGGCATATAACATTGTACATGAGTGCATAAACCTGTATTATGCTCAAGATGAATGCTTCAGAGAAGCTATAGCCCATACTATAGATTGCATAAAGTCACGTGCCTGATCTTCCTTTCTAGAAGTCCTGAAATAAAAAGTAAGTAAAGGTCATCAAAAAGCTCATGAGGGGCTTGCACAGCCTTGCATCTCCTACTTCACACTGTGATTATGGAAACTCCTCACAGTAAAATGAATCCATGATTCTATTAAAGCCATGGGAAATATCTCTTGATTTGCACAGGCCACAGTTTTACTAAGGGTATTAAGGGACCAACACACATTGGGACATGAATACATTAAGGCAGGAAATACAGAAGCTGTGAAGCAAGTATCAATATTGCTTTTTTTCCATTGATTTTTCAGACTCTCATTCCATATTACAGAGAGGGAGACCAAAAAAGCATTATCAATGACCATAGCTTGGCCATTGATTATAACACAAAAGGAAAATGTACATCATATTTAATACTATTAGTTCTGATATTATTTGCTGTGTTGGGTGTCATGAATTGTACAACACTGCACTGTAACAACCAACATTCTTCTGACAGGAGCAGGTATGAAGTTCTTATGAACAGCTTAGTCCATAAAAGTCAACTTTAAGGCCTGAGTAAGAAAGCCAAATATATGTCTCACAAACCAGTACTGAAACCCCTTATACTTTTTAATATGAGTTCCGAGGGAAGGAAGCAGAGGGGTTTTCTGAGGAAGAATTAACTAATTACTGATTTAAAAAAAAAAAATCAGCAATGGCTTGCAGCAAGCTGTATTTTGCCTATAAACTTATATAAGCAATAGTTTACATACAAGTAACAATTTGTAAATGAGACATGTTCTGGATACTTTTTTTAGTTATATTTTAAAATCTATTTCTATAATGTGTTTCATACATCTTTGAGATATCTGGAAGGTTATCACTCTGTAGGAGGTAGTCCCACATATCCAATGATACAATTTAGGGCTCAAAATGTAGAACTGGATATGTGATTAGAAAATTAGCTCATTCCTGATATGGAATAATTTACTAATTAATTAGCTAGCCCATATATAATGTCACTCAATAAAAATTCTAATATCAAAGAAAATTTGGGGAGGGGGGGGGAAAGCAAGAGGAGCTTGCAAGACACTAGGCCTTGATTTAGATCAAGATTTTGATCACCTTAAAGTTTGAAAGTGTTAACATAAAAGCTGCTATTCTTAGAAGCTACCACATCTGCTGATTGAAATGAAGGTTTCCCTGGCACATGAAGCCCTTCATTGTTTTGTTTTGGGTTTGGAGTTTTTTTGGCTTTGTTTTAACAGAACAGTCTCTTTTCTTTCTCCCCTCTCTTTTTGTAAGATGGCAGACTGCCCTGCTTTTACATGCAGGAAGAATCTGCCTTTGTAAGAGCTTATTCTCTCCTGCCAGCCCATCATATTTGCTCACCTCTGTAATTAATGAACCAAAAATGGCAATGGATCTGAAATGGCTGTATCAGCTTTATAAGCTTTACTGATCTGGAAAAAAAGCAAACACCACTTCAGCTCATGACAGTATTAGTTAGAGTTTCATGAATAATATCCTGAGGAGCTGGTTCATAAAAAATAAGGACCACAGAACAAATTTCCTTGGGACTTAAAGCTAGATGTACTTATTTTAATTTTATCCCAACATTACTCCCTTTTGATACTATTGTGTACTCACCAGATACTTTGAAAACAAAACCAAAGCCTGTCATGAAAGGCCACTAGTCACTTTCTGACAGCCCTTATCAGCCAAATCATGAGGAAATAAGCTGGGTCCAAAAATGAGTTACTTAGGCAACAGAGTACATCTATGTACAAATTTCAGAGGTGTAGAAAAAAAGATACTACAAAATCTCTTCAAATAGAGAAAAAGAACTACCTAGAAAATACAGTATTGTTAATTCAACAGGCATGCCATATTAATTTCTGAATAAGTACCATTTTAAGGCATTTATTAGAATCATCAGTAAAGGAGGAATTGAAACATTGCAACTTGCCCCTTTTGCCTTCTGCCTGCTTCCTCCGCTATTGTCAGCCACAAGCAGAACCAAAGTGACAGTACATCCCTCTCTTACAGCAACCCTGCATCAATGCTCACATTCCTGAATGCTGAAATGCACCCACTTTTCCTTTTTAATACAAAAATAGGTGCAAACTGGGATTCAGTCATCTCTGCTTGTACAGCACAAATAGAGACACCAACATCCTGAATGTTGTCTATATCCTCATATAGCCGTGGGGAATTGATGAAACATAAAGCTAATAAAAGATTAGCTGCAAAAAGGCACACAAGTTCATGTCTCTCTCTAAACATGTTCAACATGTCAAATATTTCATCTGACAATTCTTTTAGATGTCAGTAACTCACCACTCTGTGCACACTCTATATGTATCCTATATCTGACATATCATAAGTAAGAACAACTCCTTTTTATTTTAAGGAATTCATATAAGCTTGGAGACAAGTCTGCATGAAATCACTAAATATACGAGCAATATAACCTTAAAGTGTTTTCTTATTGGTAAGCATGCAGAGTTTTAAAGCTGTCACAAGGGAATAGCCTCTTCTGGCCTTACACAACAAACTGAACTGTGGGCTCCTGGCACAGTATGACCCTAACAGAATAAATTAATTGCTTTAACACTTCAATGTGATGAACCAGATGCTACAGAGTTTTGATAGGAATTACAGAAAAAAGTATATGAAAGCATCAAGTAAGGATTTGACTTACACTAAGTGTTAGTAAGGATTTCATATTCTATCTCGGAACATGAATGAATATTCTGCTCAGGTCATAGAGCAGTGAATCTGGGTCAGCAATACTAACAATGAAAGGAGTGCTTATACTGTATTGGACATACAACTACCTAAATTCAAAAGCACTGTTAGTTGAAAATGACAACATTCACAAGTCAAATGTTGGCACAACAGTCACAGTAGGCTAGGACTTGAAATCAGGACGTTCTGTTTCTATGCCTGTTATCAATATGCAATCCTGAACAAGTCTTCCTACATCTTTCATGTTGTGTTTGCATACTTGTTAACTTATACTGTCTACAGTACAAGACACAGCACTGTATGTTTGTTCAACACACACGTCTCTGGCTTTACTAAGGACTCCTCATGTTACTAACATAACAGAGAGCACACATTCATAAATACCAAAGTCCCTAGTGATTTCAGAAGCCTTTGATCCTGCAAAGCAAGTGAACTACTTCACTTGCTTACTCAAGTAATCACTCATCTCAGCAGCTCTATATCTTGATTTGATCTACATGAATTTTAGATATGAACTATACTTTTCGACAAGATTTTAAAAAACAAACAAAAAACAAAACAAACCCACAGAACTATAAAAGCTCTGTGAAGGAGAAATTAAAATAGCCATGAAACCCTCTATTTTACAGGATTTGTGATTTTAAGGTCCTTGGAACAATTAAAAAAAAAAAAAAAAAACAACTCTGGGACCAGAAGAGTTTGTGCTAGTACTGAGCATTCCACAGTAATTCAGTTTATTTGGCAGTTACTTGCAAGCATTTAAATTATAAGAAATACAGTTAGAAATAAACTATTGCTCAGGAAAGAAATATGTCAGGGGATACAGGTGATAGGAGAAGCTTGAAGAAGCTAAACTTGTTATTCACACCCAACAAAGTGGCAGTACTTGAAGATATCAGATCAAGACCAGTTCAGTAAAAAGGTCATAGAAATCGCTGAACAGAAAGTTACACATTTTTTTATGATGAGCTCATATTTGACAGGAAAAAAAAGCCCAAACACAAGACATATAACTTGAGTCTGATATGTAATAAGCTTAAAAAAAAAAAAAAAGAGAGAAAGCAAGCCAGAGGTATAACACCAGTGTGCAGGGATAGAAAGAAAAGCTGGCAGAAGAAAGGTAGAATGCAGCCAAGATCTTGAAACAGAGCTAAAGCAAAGCAATATGAGGAGTTAAATGAACGTTAGTCAGTCAGCTGTTGTAGTTTTCTAAAGACCAAGAGGTATGTTGATAACGATATATATTTGAATAATTGTGAAAGGTATCTAGAAAAAAACTGGCAACTTTTGTCACTGTAGACTTCTAAATTAAGAACAAAATGAATCAAGAATCCGTAGTTAATTTTCCAGATTTAAAGTATCAGTAGCAACCTCGAAGCTGTAACTATATGCTTGCTTACTAGTAAAACCAGAAAAAAACAACAATCTGGAAAAGAAACACTTTTAATACTGTTGGAAGATACTGCTAAAAAGACATGATTATTTTTCTCATTGTCATTTTACTATATTTAATGTACTTACTGTGCTTAATTAGCAAAAATACATGAATTTTGCATATACATATGATCCACATACTGTAAATATAATGCTCCAACACAGAGTGGAGTATGCAGATATGCCTGATGGAAGTCTCACCAAGGGAATATAAGAGTTCTAAGGTTTGGTCTTAAGCTGCTTTAAATAACAAGACAAAACAAAAAAACCAAACCAAAAACAAAACCACAAAAAAACCCAAATTAGTTTGCTTCCTTCTTCATGTCTGGTCCTGGGTCTGTGTGGCAGACAGTTAAGATTTTTTCAGTGTATCCCAAAGAGGTAAAGCTCTTAACAGATTTGCCCTTAGTGGACAGCATGCTCCTCCTCAAAAACCATCTGAAAATGTAAACAACTATTTACATTGTGTGACAGGTGGCCAGTGTCTCAGTATTGCACAACAAAAATCAAGGCTATGGAGGTTAGGAAAAGAAAGAAACAGAGGGGAAAGAGGAGACAAAACTGCACAGGACTACTTACCCTTGAAAGCTAAAGCATTATAACAGGGACTCTGTTTATTGAATAAAGAGGTTATTCTAATCTTCATTTAAAGAAAGTTCATCACCTTTTTTGGCTGTTGACTAACCTCAAGTTTTTCCATCATTTATTGGAATTTATTTTATTCAATTTCACTCTATAATGTTTATAACAAATTTTAAGTCTCTCGGATGCTTGTGTTTATGCCATTGGTAAAGAAGCTTCCCTCTCCAGAGATTCTGGGCATGAAAATCGCTTCTATAGGGGGAAAGACTTGAATTCTAGGATCAGATTAAAACAGGCATGCAGAAGCCTCCTGAGCAATCTAACTAGGTCTACCACTATTAACTCTGCTTTCTTTCAGCTTATCCAACAGACCTTCTGATAACACAAACTCTGAGATGTCACAAAAGCCACAGCTGCCTGAAGAACCACAGACCATCTCTTGTTGAGTCTACTTGCTCACCAGTGGAATTAAAAATAGGAAAGATGTCGAGAGGTAGATGAATAGGAAAAGGAAAAGAGTAATAAAAGCACTACTACCATAATTAATTCACATTTTCCAAGCAATCTCATCTCTAAAAGAACTGTAATAAAAGATGAGCATATTCTATCTCAAGAAAAAAAAGGGAGAAAAGACTGTTTTCCTAGCTTGCCATTTCTTTTTTTTTTTTAATATCTTTTAATTTTTAAAACAAGTAGGGTTAATCCTGTGTGAAGCATCACTATCTCTTCTTGCATGCTCTGTGATTTTTCTCTTCCTCAGTAGGGACAGAAGCCACAATTACAGGCTATGCAGTTAATTATAGAGTAGCTGCCACCTCAGCTGCACTGTTGTGACTGGTGGGAGAACCACAGGCAAGAACTGAAAAGGTCCTTTTCAAGGATGGCTAAAAGCCATTGCTTTTAGGGCCCCCCTGTGGCAAGCCTCAGGATTCTGCTTCATTTTAATGTTCTGTTTCGCACATCATGCACATCCTGGAGAATTAAGACCTCCAAGACAGAGTTCATTTGTTATACTATACACTTTTGTATTGCTCTTGAATCCTTGCTTTGTTATGAAAATAGTCTTTTGAGACTTAAAAGGATACACTTCTATAAGTCACATTTAGCTACATTTATATCAGCCCCCATTATTTACTTGCTTCTCAAACAAAGACCTAAAAATAGACATTTATGTAATCCTTAATATAAACTACACATCCATTTGTTCCACAACCCCCCCCCTTCTTAGAAGTTAACATAAATGTAGCCACTTAAACGCACATGTAGATAATTTATGTGAATTGAGTGCTACATCAAATTCTTCTTGGAAACATTATGCTACAGAGCTCTGTATCATCTGTTGGAAATACTACTGTTAAGAGTACATAGTGACCCCATCCCTCCACTACCTACTTCTATTACTTTCAAAAAAAGATCATCTAAAAGCAATGAAAGTTAATAGAAAATGTAACAGAAAAAAAATCACATCAAATTGACGTGTCTTATATAATAGCAAGTGTTCTGTCTCAAGCACTGTGTTGGAGTAAATTGAAACTCTGAACATTATCATGGGGGTGGAAAGAGGAGACATTGCTTATGAAGATGGTACTTTTTAGACTGAGAAATTCATTGCAAGAAGGTCAAGCTAGTTTATACAGTCTAAATATTAAATGATTACAAAGTCACATAATCTACCTATGTGAAAAGTAGCATATACAGGCTGCATTGTTTAGGATAAAAATAAGAAATAGGTGAATTCTCTCAACTGTGTGAGATTCCCTGAATCTATTTTATACACTCTGTAACTCATGAGTATACTTTTGTTTACTAAAGGCCCAATTAGTTCATATATATTCATAGACCATTTCAACTACTGGTGACTGAGACAGATATAAGGAGTCTCTCTGTGCATAGTTTATTATTGGAATAATCACAGAATCAGGACAATTCAAGTTGGAGGGTACCTCAAGAATCCAACCTCCTGCTGAAAGCAGGGTAAGCTATGAGATCAAACCAGGTTATTCAGGACTTGATCCACTCAGGTCTTTGAAAAGCTCCAAGGACAGAGACTGCAAAACCTAAAAGAATATGTCTAATTACATGTATTACATGGTATATTCGTTTCTGAAATTTAAATATCTCCAATGGGAATATATATGGATATATAAGCACATATATAGCAAAATATGATTTCATAAATATATGCATAATGTTTTCTGCTCCCATAGCATGTTTTCAAGGAAAAAAAAAAAAGATTTTTTTTTAATATGGTAGGAAATGAATAAATGGATGAAGGAAAATGTGATGCCTCTGTGAATGAACGTTAAATGATACTGTGAAAATTGTTATAAGTAAAGGTTCCTGAGTGGCATTAGTATATGTGTTAGCCCTGAGTCTGTGCAAGAGGAAAAAAATATTTCTGCTCGAAGGCTGAGAAAAAAAAATTTCACATTTCACACCTCAGAAGCTCTTTATATTTAGTTTTTAACAGCTAACTCAATCTCCTTACACTTGTGACCTAGTTCAAGCTACACACTAGTAAGCACTAACACCTGTTACCCAGCACTGATGGATTCATCTTACATTTCATGTTGGAAATACAAGCATCTTTAAGTATAACAAGTGTAATATAAAATACTAAAATTGATTCATAGTGGCTCTCAAGAGAAACATTCTAGCTAATTGAGGTCTTTAGTTCAAGTATGTTTGTACTCAAAATGGTACAGCAGATTTTAAATTATTAAGTTCATTTGTTTATTGTTCTTAGCACAGCTTTCATTATTCATTATTTCATTTATTTCTATACAGTCTCTTATAGTGCATCTTTCACTGAAGTATCTCAAACCTCCATTAAAAGACATGACTAACCATATTTGGGTTCTGTTATCTTTATTCCTTTCTCCCCAGGAACACTATTGCATATCAAACCTGGCTAAGGAGATTGGGAAGAAAAAGGAGTCTAAACATTTGTGTTGTGCTTGTTGGTGTTAGAAAAGAAGCTTTTTTTTTTTTTTTTTTTTTGAGCAAAAAGTAAGGTAGGCTGTTACCATCCTTAGCTCATATGAGAGTCTGTTGCACAAATATTGTGCCATTATAAATAGTAATAGTATTAATCTTTCCAGTATTGCTATAATTCTGTAATTATTTCATTGCTTGCCAAAGCAACGTGCACAGTTTCCTAAATTACGCAGACTACTTCATTTAATTAAATGAAAGCTGCCTCAGTATCTTTCATGGATATTGTTATTTAAGGCTACAGAACACAGTATTCAATTTATATTTTTGTGGTCACTTATGGTTAATGTTCTAATAGTCTTCATTTGTATCACATTACTATTGCTATGAGAGGATAAGTATAGGCAATTAATATGAATAATAACCATCTGTGTACTATTGAATCTTGCATGGGATTATACTTAGATTGTAAAAGATGACAGTAGCAATTTACAAATATAAATTTACTGTGAAACAAAATATTATCTCCTGTATTCTTTCTAAGGGACTTAATTAACAAATATATTTTGTTCAACTGTCAGTCCTCCCAGATACTGAGAAAAAAAAAAAACCTGCTGCATCTCTTAAAAATATTTGCAGAGCCATTTACCAAAGAGATAAAAACAGGTGAACTTATGAAGTCTTTATGGTGGAGAAGCACATAAAATAATACAATTTCAACAGTAATGAATAAATATGAAGTCCTACCTGAAAGTAAAACAAAAGCTGCCTGGTTCCATAAAAATATTTCCTTTGTTTTTGTTTCCAAGTAACAAAGGCAGTAAGTTTCAAGCAAACATTCACATTTGTATTAATATGTTACTTTCAAAAACATGGACTAGGAGTGGGTTTCTGCAAACCCTACTTCCACTCAATACTACTTAGTTCCATACTTATGACATTCCCAGCTTAGCACAATATGACACATACTTAAGTGTTTCCTCTTCTCAGATAATTCCATGATATTTCCATCTCTCTTTCTCAAAATCATTATCTATTCTAAGAATAATTTTGGGGAAATTGTTACATAAGGACCAACTGCTTAAAACCATTTCAACTGCCTTGAAAACAAACAATGAAAGTTCTGAACAAAGGAATGCTATTAGGGGGAACAATTTCCAAATAATCTACAAGTGACATGGTTTTCAAAATAAAGTAGGGTAGTATAAAAACAATTATATTTGAAAAACAAAACTAATAATTCTTCTGTGAGAATAAACCTTGGAGCAACACATATCCAAGTCATATGAAAATTAATATGAAGTGAACTCTGTCTTTTAGGAGCATACAAACTACTTCTCAGAACTATAATTAGCAGAACCTGACATAAAAAAAAAGGCTCATTGGTAATTGAGGTTTGAGCATCTGACTGAAATGAAGAATTCCTACTGGCATAGATAAAGGAGTAATTTTATTAAAGGAAGTTTCTAGCCTGTTTTGACAAGCATAGACTCTGTCTCCAGCTATTTGTGTTTACCTTGAATGCCCAAGGCATTTAGCAAATCTGTAGATGTATGCTTTCCATGTCAACTGCCTGTCAGATTAAAAAGCACAGTTTGAACTTGGGTCCTTCAATTGTAAGCATCATCTATCAACTTAAAATAGTGTCATTATCTCCTATTAGATCCTTCTCCTTTAAATTACAATAATCACTAGCTCAAAAACAAGGACCACCATACAGGAAAAAAAAAGATAACTATGTATGCACATTATATATGTATCATTTGATAATTTTCAAGGAGATATGATAAGGCCAACGAAGCCTTTCAAAAGGCTAACTTCCTTCCACTAATACCAGCCCTGTAACAGCAGCTGTGCTTCTACAAGTAGCAAGAAGTGCTGCAGAATAATCCGCAGAGCCCGAGATCTGATCAGAAACACAGCGACACACTCCTCACAGCATGGCTGGACTGCACTTCCAGGCAAAGGACAGGTATTCAGGAGAAAAGTTGTAAATGACACCCAGTGAGTAAGCAAAGGCAGACTTCTTGAGCACAGAGCTCACTGGACTGATAGGCACAGCAAGAAAATTGTCAGCTTGTTTGCTTCTGTCTCAAGAGAAGCAGAATTTTGTGTCTTTTTCTGGGAACTAATTAAGAATATAGCTCAATCACTTAATTTGTGTAAACCAACAGAATGTATATCACCAAACTCTGGCTACCTGAACTAAAAGAAAAACATTATGGTCTCTACAGATGATCAGAGAAAGGAGATAGGAGAGTTTGTTACACATCCATCACATTCATTAGGCCATTACACATGTTGATCCTTCATTTACCGAAGTAAATACCATATGATGCTGACCATCTTGATGCAAAGCTCAGTAAGGAATCCAGTTAATGACAGCTAACAGGAATAATTTAGCAGAAGATAGCTAATATACAATCACTTCCATATATTTAGGGCCAGTAAATGGCTATACTGCATTGCAGATGAGATGAAATTCTCCAAGGAAAAGGAAATCAAACCGATACTTCAGTATTAAGCCTGTTACATACCTAAGAGTTATGAATAAGCCAAATAATTGAAATACAATACTGGTTCAGATCTTCATCTGGAGAAAATTGCCAATTTCTGACCCAAGCATCCAGGCCCAGTATTCATGTTTAACATGGATCTGATATTAAGTAAGGAATAGGTAATTATAACTGAGGCCAAGGACAGCTATGTTCAAAAAATTCCTGTGCCTGAAGCTACTGGAAAATATCAGGGGCAAAATTAACTGCTAATGATATCATAATGACAATCACCAGCCCTATTAGCCTAATGGTCCGTAGTAGCAGAATACAACTGCAGTGCACTCTGGAGTTTCAGGTACTGCAGGACAAAGCTCCAGTTTGTGTTCATAAGTACACTGCTGCCTTTTAAAATACAAAGATACCTAACTTTTGAAGATAAATATAGTTTCAATGGGAAGGGAATTCAATACACTCAACAAAAAACTATGCAATATTTTTCTGAGAAAAACTACATCAGAAATTTTTGCTCAGACTTAGCTAAATGCCTTCAACTTCCCCCTAGTATGTTTGTGAGCATCAAACATTAGGTACTCTTTGTCCTGTAAACTTGTGCAACCTTCACTCTTATTATCATCTTTACCTCCTGAACACTGTCAGTCTCAAAAGTCCCTCTCCTTTTTCCACCACTTTCTGTTCTCCATGCTGAAGGGATTAACTTCTAAACTTAAAAAGGCAAACTCAAACTTTCTCCTCCTTTCTTCTGTAAGATCTCACAAGACTGATGTATTCCCTTCTGTAACTTTTCCAAAAAGAAAGCAGCAGAAAGTAGCTCTATTAGTGTCAGAAAAAGTACCCTGCATGTCCATCATGTAAGCTTATGGAGAATTTAGTCCATAATTATTAAACCCCTGTAACTGTCACAGCTAAAGAAGCAAAAGGTCTTATATACCAAGTGTCTCTCTACAATGTCATATCCACAAAGATTCAAGTTAAACTAAGAATGAAACTCCACCATAATTACTGCAAGTGTGTCAAATGTGTAAAGCAATTCTTCAGTGGTACAATGCTGAAGGTTGTCATGACAACTGCTCTCACTCCTTCCCACTGATTCTTGGCAAGTATTTTTAAATATTTTTTTACTGCATTTTTACTCCTTCCCTTCTAGCCCTTTTTCTCCCCCCTTTCACACTATATGAATGATATCACTAAAAGTGAGAGGATGCAAAAACATCGCTGTGTAACCACTTCAGACTGAAGTTAGCATAAATCCCACAACATGTGTAGGTCAGATATATCACAAGCTCAACAGTTCAGGTCACAATAAATATTTTTTCTGTATTTCTTTTCTCCCCTGTAGAAAACACTGTACCCTGTTGAGCTGTTAATATTTAGAGATATACTCTGGACAAGAACCAGCTTAAAAGGCCTGGGAACCTGAGCAGACTATGACCTTATGGTTTCCATTATGCCTGCAGACAAATTTTATGCCAGTAGTCTCCTCTCATACTTGTCTTCTAAAAAGTTACCTTCCTGCCCGTGCATCTTTCTACAGTCACAGTATGCAAGTGTTCTGATTAGTAGCAGAAGGATTCTTCAGATTATGCTCCCAGAGTACCTTTAGAAAACATCTAATAAAAAGGCAATCTTCTCCACCTGCACTGCAGTCACAACTTGTTCCTCTCATAGTATTTGTGTTCTCTACATACTATGGCACAACACAGCTGAAGCTATGCCATCTAAAGCCCCTCGAACTCAGCAACTCTCTCAGAGGTATCTCTGTCAGCTAACAGGAATTCTGCCTGCAGCTGTGAAATACCTGTGGTTTTGCTGCACAAGAACAATTGTCTTAAACTTTTGACTACGTGGTAAAAGGCAGCACCAATGTGATGGTTCTCTGTGCTCAAGCAGAAAGGTGAAGTTGAAGAACTGAATTCTCACAGGATCAGAGCCTGCCTCTGGCTACTCTGTGAAGCCCATGAAATGCTCCCCCTCTCCCAGCAATGGCTGCATGCCCATGGGTATTCTCTGTTCACAGACAGGATCTATGGAAAGAAAACCCATTTTCAATTCTAAAGGCAGCTGTGAAGATACATGATTTCTATCCAATTTCCTTCTCAGAAACAGTGTCTGTCTCAGTGTGTGTCCCCAGTTCAAGGTCCTTTGAACACAATGATTTCACATTAAATTGACTCAATTTTTGCACAAATATTTTTATGGCTTGATCTTTCAAGGACAATCACTCAAACATGTTACCAGTGTTCTGGGATATATTCCTTTGTGTTCTGTCTTATTTCAATAAAAGTAAAATTATTTTGGCAAAGACAGAAAGTCCATCTAGTCCAGCGTTCTGTTTTGATTAGTGGGCAGTATTTGAGGTGAATCAAACAACTGTGGACCAAACCCAAAGTCTAAGCATACTGCTGAGGAATATCTCAGTATTTAGTAATTTCTGATTTAGGTCCCATGAGAATTTTACAGATTTTTCTATGGAAAACTGCATGTGAAGAAACTATTATACAACTGACAACGTCCACAAATCCTACAAATATCCTCAAAACTCCAGAGGATAGTAACCAAGACTATGCAAATCCATGCTGGCACCTTGTGAAAGGCAGACACCACCCGCACACAACTCACAATCAAATGAAAGGAAAGTACTTGCTTTTTTTAATCAAATGACCCGACCATACTTACCACATTATAATAGCAGGTATACAGTTACAGACATCATCAGGGTTAGCAAAGGAATAGTCAGTTATGAGATACGGCTGGTGTTTGAAAGAACCCCCTGCATAATATATGTATTACCATAGGACAGTTTCACCCATCTTTCAGAGGAATGTCACATAAATACCTACTGTGTTTCCCTCTACAATTACTTCAGATCAGTTAAGGTGATTCTATTCTGTTTAATACACAAATATAAACTAAGCACAAGCAATAGTACCAGATAATAAGTATCAGTTATATTTGGTAAGATGAAAACGAAAGAATTGTACATTTGTCTTACTAAAAATAGTGACTCATATGAACTAGAATAAAGCTGTTTCACAAAAAAATCCTAGTTCTTCAACCTTTGTACTTGCTATTCCAGATTTTAGCATGTAAGAATAAAATAGAGCACTTGAAAATTGTGTTTAGTAACATTATACAATTTTCAGTAATATAAGCATTATATTCCTTCTAAAATGTGACCAGTTTACTATTTAGCATAAGAGTACAATCTGAAAGAAATTACAAAAACAGCTAGAAAGTTTTTTCCTTTCAAGTTGCCTTTAGTGTTCCCCCCTTTCCCCAACCACAACATCCAGGTAAAGAAATGTGATTCAGTGGGTCTAAACGGTTGTTACTTTAGCACAGCTATTCCACATAGGAGGCGAGATGTCGCTGGTTATGGAGCTGCTCCTTCAGATCACGTGGCAAAGGGTCAGGCACCAAGATTTACAATTCTCAAACGCAAGCCCTCCCAAAGACTTAAGGGCACAGGACATACAGCCATCATTATCTGGCTAACTGCTTCAGAATCAAAAATGGGGAAAAGTTCACAAGTTCTTCCATCAACATTTTCTGAAAGTAAACATCCTATCAACATGCTTCATCTCCATCAGGCATTACCATACTGTGCACCCTTACTAAGAGTAACACAGCCGCTGCTTTTCAACAGAATCAGAGCCCAGACCCTTCCTCCTGATACTCTTTTATGTCTTCCACAGGAAACAGAAGTGGATTCTTAAATAAGTATTGCAGACTATACAGACCAAAAGCAACACACAGACAAAAGATCATACTTTCTATGATCTGGAAAGTACCACATTCCCAGAGTACTGGGACAACGGGCTGCATGAAGCACACCTCTGTAGGTACATGGCTGCCATTCAAAACATTTCTGAAGTGTATCTTCAGGTAGAAAATGTTACAGAAATCAGAAGTCAATAAAAGGGCTAAATAATTATAGTAAAGCATACACCTAAAACATAAGTTTTACCGTTTCGTACAGCTTCACTGAATAGAAGATTCTGTGTCAGGCATGATGCATTAATGTCTTAAGGAGTTGGGGAAGACAATCTGAACTTCCTTAGTAAAACTGGAGCAATGGTAACCAGTAAATTGGATAGAGATTAAGTTTGCCAACAGTGACAAGAACTGAATGGACCAAATGCCAAGTCATTGCCAGTACTTTAAAAACCTGTGAAGATTTTACTGGTTCGTTAGTGCAGGCTTATGAGCACATTTGTCAAAGTACACACTGCATTGCCTAAACTGGCTGCTCTTCACCAGTCAGTCACTGCTGTAAATTAACAGCATCACTCTTTTCTTCAGAGGCAACTGTGTGCTGGAGTCAGGGGGAAGGCTACAAGAAGGATCAGTAAGTATATTACTTGAGCAGCTCACATATTTGCAGGGAGAAAACTCACTCCTATTGTTAGGAATTTGGTTCCTAGTAGTTGCAGAGAAAGATCAGGAACTGGGATATTTCTGTTATTGTAAGTTACAGATTCATTATTAACCATAGAAAAATGGTAGAACTGGAAAAGTTTGTCTGTTGTACACACAAGGAAAACAGAAAGACTAGATAGGTGTTGTGGTTAAGCCTCTGCCAACAGCCTAACATGACAGCCACTCATGCACTGCTTCCCCCACCCCCTTCAGACCCCTCATCAGAAGAAAGAAAAAAAAGGCGAGACCCCAGGGGTTGAGATAAGGACAGTTTAAGAAAATATCACAGAGAAGAAAACAACAGTACTAATAATAGCACTAATGAAATGATAGATAAAGCAAGTGACAGGCTATACCTGTGCCCAAGACACCAGATTCCCCTGCTCCAGCCACACTGAAACTACATGCTGAAACAAGTTGAAAACAGGCAGCCCTACCCCAGGCCAGCCCTCCCCTTATAGAGGGGCATGACCCAGTGTGGTACTCAACATGACACTGGCTGGCTCAGTTGATATCCTAGCTGTGTCCCCTCTCAACTGCTTGGGCCAGCAGCTGCTGGTGATAATTAACCTCAGCCCAGGACAGCAGGTATGTTTATTTCTGTATCAGTGAGAAAGAGCAACACAAAATGGGGGGAAAAGGGTGTGAATATATCCAGTCATAAGTAATGCTCTTTCAAGGACGAGCATAGGACCTAAAAACCACGTAAAATGGATGGAAATGCTAAGCTTTATGGGCTTATCTAAATAACAAATGAGCTTGTGTCAATATTCTGCTCATTTTATTCATACGGCAGTGATTGGACCTGATCAACACTAAAATACATCATAGACAGGATGGGAACTGAAAACTGCATTGCTATCAATCAGTTGCTGGGAGCAGTATTCAAAGCATTGAGTTTGTGCTGGACAGAAAGCATAATAAGAGACGAGATTTGTGTTCTAGATTAGATACCTTGTGAGTCTCCACAAATGGAAAACTGTTGCATGCACATAAATAAATTAGTTTGGGTTTGGTTTGTTTTTCCTCCCCCTCTTGTGCCTTTTCATTTACAGTAAATCTGGAGATACTGTTGTGTTGGATAGTTAAAAAGCTGTCATGCTGTACAGCCTCACATTTTCACGGACTATTTAACATAGCATAGGACATCATCATGTTCAACATGAACACGCAGGAAAACTCTTCTGCAGATTCAGGACACTTGGAAAATTTGACATCTATATCATGTACAAGACAGATTTCCAGTATACTAACAGCCTTCTCTATGGCCACTATCCAGCCACAGGGAAATTGAGAACCAATCTAGCATAACACAAAATTTGCAGGGTCTAACTCTACTGTAGTACAGAATTACCAATAATCAAATCTGCTTTAAAGCTTATTCTTACATTGTCTGTCTTTTAAACTTCTGAAATAACTTCATATAATCACAAAATGTGTAAAAGTACAGTTAAAAAAGGGGTGTAAAGATGGAGTCTTTCAGAGAGCAGTACTGTAAAAACTACTCACAAGTACTCATGAGTAATGAAATACTGAGTCTAACGGGTCACTGATACCAGAGTAAGCAAGGCATTATATTGAAAATTACACAAAAGAATAGGATTGATAGGATGTGGCAAATTTAATAACTACATCTTAAAAATAAGTAAAAATACTCTTTCAGGCTTTTTTCTATAGTCAAACTTGTTGATGCTGATTCATCACCTGCTGGAAGATAACCAATTTCACTAGGTCTTTAGTGGAACCTACTTATGTTTTCTGAGGCTTTTTATAGGAAGGATGTGAATTTCTTCAGTTGTACTTTAGCATCTGAATAAGCCTAGTGAATTTGAACTGTACTTTTTTTCCTGTATAACCCAAGAAACATGCACTGACATAAGCCCTTTTCTTGATCATACCAGTTGTTCAGTTTCTTACAGAAAACAATATATAATTTACTATAATACAATAATAGTGTGTTTTAAGGGGGGAAAAAAAAAATTTGTGCAAATGAGGCCTGGTTTTGTCTGAAGGAGAAAGATGATATGGTATTGAAAAACTTCACAATCACTTCCTGACTTCATAGTATAAAACCAACACAGAATCAAAAACATGTCAGAGGTAATGAGAGAATGCACAACATGAGTTAACTTGCAAATACAAGTTACCTGTCTTTGAGAAATATCACATCTCCACCTGTTTTGCTTCAAGTATTGCAAATGGTTGCTTATAATAAACAAGAATTTGATGAGAATATCTGAATCTCTCTCTGTGCGGTGTTCATATTTTACATATATCTCTGCTGAGCATTTATGGCAGCATAGGTTTAACATCCCAGTCATAGCCCAGGGTTAATAATTCAATATAATGTTATATACAGTTTCCTGGTATGAAAGAGCCCTAATTAAAGCCATTCACCTTTATATTCCCAGCCATCACTTGGGATTTCTATTCCATTAGTAACATTTTCTTCAGGTACTATGCTGCGTTGTAGTAGCAGATCTATAATCATCTCCATTCACAGTAAGCAGTGGGAGCACCCAATGCTTTTACACATTTCAATAATTGTTTAGTCATATACATTAATACTGAATGTATGTGCCCACTTACCATTTTGTTGTAAAAATTTAAAACAATGAAAAGTTGGATAAAAATGCACCTTTAAGAAAAAAAGGGGGGGAAAAAAAAAAATCTGTTCTAAAGGGAAGGCAGTTTCTTTTGAGAGCATAAAACTGTCACGACAGGTGACTCATGTTGGGCTGCATTAGTCATGTCATGGCATATTATATAACCAGAGACAATTGACACAACATAAACTGACACCTAACAACATAGCTTGTCAGCAGTGATATGTATAAAACTAAGGCTTTTTAAAGGGAAGAAAGCATTGTGGGTTTTATACACACCACTTAGGGGAAGAAAAAAAGAAAAAAAAAGGAAAAAAAAAAAGGAAAAAAAAAAAAAAGGTGTGAAGCATTCTGCTGCAAGTTATATTTTTACCAGGACACATTCTGCTACCCCTAGTTTTTTGGAAGATTTGAATTGAGTAGACTCATTGATCTCACAGGATTGCATTCAGCTGAACACCCAAATAGCCTAATTCTTTCCCTCAACGGCAAATTTGGTCACACGTATTTAGCAGTTTTATAGTTTGCCTTTAGCTACTACAAAGGCCTCATGATGTCAGGTTCCAGTTCAGCCTACAGCTCTCCGCTTTGCAGGGCGCCCACTGGGTTCCCCATCTCGCATCGACCCCCGCTACCGGGGAACCACGCGTCCGAAAGCCCCCACTCAGGATTTGGCTCCCCCAGCCGCCTCAGGCAGCCATTATGCACCTGCAGCCTGGCACTCGGCTTTCCCGCGCACCTTGCCGGGAGGAGGAAAGCTCGTACACCCGCGCCTTGCGGGAAGGGCACGGTCAGCCCGTTCGCGAGCGTTTCAGAGAAGTCACGCCGCACAGCAGCAGCGGCGGGGCTGCGTTTCCCAGTGCTTCCAGTTCACGGCAGCCCCAGCGCCCGGCGGTGCCCAGAGGGCGGCGGCCGTTAGAGGGCAGCGGGCGGGTGCCCGCCCAAGGCCGCCCTGGCCGCGGCTCCCCCTATGGCCGCCGGGCCAGCCTCACCCCAGGCCGGCCTCTCCCCCGGCCGAGCGGCTTTCGGGAACCTGCTGGGAAGGTTTCTCCCAGCAGTTGGAGGGAACTGCTGCTCGAGTTGGGGAAAAAAAATGATTCCAAACGGGGAGGGGCTGCAGGAGGGACGCCTTACCATGGAGATTGCTGGGGCCGTTCCCATCTTTGTGCTGAGCCAGGTGTTGCTCCTGCCACACCACAACCATTCAGATGCCACTGCGTCTTCCAAAGAGAGCGGCAGGGGCTGTAGCACCACAGCCAACACCCAGCTGGGCTTGATGAGCTCTTTCTTACCAGGCTCTTTCCCAGGTGACTCCAATACCACATCCTAGCCAGGCCAGCTGGAGTTGGGTTAAGCTCACTTGTGATGGAAATAACCCCTCCAGCTCAGGAGCAGCTGGTTTCCCCTCTTCTGTATCAAAGTTGCCATATGAGGCTACAATTCACAATGTACAGACTTGCAGTGGAGGTGGAAGCAAGTGTCTGCAGATCTGCACAAGCGTCTCTGATGAGCTCTGAAGGCAATGGCCACGTTTCAGCTATGTGAGGGCATGACAGGGACTCTCCTCAGAGCCGCTCTTACAGCTCAGTAGGCTAATATGGATACTTAATAAAAAATGTATTTTGACAGGTAACGAATCCCTGCTCTTAGGATGCCGAACTTGAAATAGTTTATCACTACTACTATTTCTGGCATCATCACTGAGTTCCATTAACACAGATGAATGCACGTAATTAGAAGGCAGAGTGGTGAAGGCCCGTTTGCATCATATGTCCTCAGTCATGAACATACAAAGGGATTTTTTGTTGTTGTTTGTCATTAAAAATATGGCTTCTTACATAGCCTCTTCAGAGGATTACAGTTAAATGATGAAATGTGATTAAACATGAAATAGTCTTTAAATGCAGCTGTTCAAACCACAAACTAGAGCGCACATACTCCCCTAGAGATTAAACACAGGTCTGGTTACACTTTCCAAAGCTGGAAAACTATAAACCTATGCATTAACACATGAAGCCACTTCCCAAATTGAAAGTACCAATGTGCTTTATCTTGAAAATTCCCAAGCACCCAAACCACTGTGAGTGCTGTTCACTTTTGTCAAGAAAAAATGAACTGTATGGTTAGAAACATCTTTTCACTAAACCATTACCTTAAAGCCTATCCATTTTAAAGCCCATGTTGTTCAGAGGTGAGAGGGATGCATCCATTGTGTGTTTTCCTCACCCCTCCATCACGCACACAGTAAACACATGGATGCAGTAAATCTGTATTTTTGATCATCTGAACACTAGCACGCTTCATTTCCAATCATGCTCTTAAAGTTGCACACTAACTTGAGCAAAAATAACCTGAAACAAAACTGTTGTACTCACACAAGGCTTCATCATTCTTTATAGCAATGAGGGAGGCCCCCAAGAGAAATAGCTTTCCTTTTGTTTATTTTTTTATTTTTGGTATTTGAATTTGTAATAGAGAAGAGGAAAAAAAGCTGTGGCAATGTGATCAGCCCAACCTAAGGGCAATGTCTTTTTACTCATCAGGCTATATTTAGAACTGTCACTTGTTAAAAACACTGTCACCTAAAATGAATTTACAGAAGAGGATTTGCATTATACACATGGCCTGAAGCATTTGTGCTGTAACATCACAGCAACCAAAATAAAGAGCGTGATTGTACAGTCTAATATTGGCTAATTTATACCAGTTTCATACAAATTTTAGCATTAATATGCTCTGTTGCTAAGGAGCTCCTCTTTCATTTCATGTTTAAACAATGTGTCTGTTCTTGATTCAAGTACTATCTATACCAAAACACCACACTGTTTTGCAGTCAGAAGGATACTATTTTCAAGATATCAACAAATCAAGAATTTCTACAATAAAAACAGTGCTCAGACATAGAAACACTGGGTTTATTCCTTACATTTTTGGTTTTTTGGTTTGTGGTTTGTTTTTTTTTTTCTTTCTGTTTTTGTTATGGCATGTATAAGAAGGACAGAATAATTCAGTGTAGCCATATTTACTTTTTGCCAGTCACATGTGGTATGAGGCTTGAGAATCTAACCCTTGCTGAAAAGAAAGCTTATGAACTACTGAGCTCAATGATGGTTTGAAAGCACTGCATTTGTCCTGACCTTTGTGGCAATAACCTTATGTCCTTATTTTATGGAGACTTTGTTTATGAAATATTTCACTTTCAAAATTAAATAATTCACTTGAGATACTGTTCTTGAAAAAAGATTATGTAGTCTGCAGCCAAGTTCTATATGTTCCTGAAGCCCCATGGAATAAACTTAAGAGCTTCACCAAACCTTTCCTGATAAAGAAATTATTAGAGGCCAGTACATGAAATCATAGCATTTAGTCATGCTCTAAAACATTTTTATTACAGTGACTGGATTAATTTACTTCAATATATATATTATCTTTGATACAAGAAGTAGGACATATAACTGAAATAGCAAAGTTTGGAGAATATTAAACTAGAAATTGAAAGATTCCCAGTTTAAGCCCATGGATTTGCAATTGTGATTTGGACCATGGAATAAGTGTCCTGGGGATAAGAACTAGTCATTTATGCAAAAGACAGTAAATGCTTAATAGCAGAAGTTCAATGTCCTACAGAAATACTCAGGTTAACTCAGAATGAACTGACTTGACTACCAAAAGCTGGGCAGTTGGAGAGGAAGTATCCCTTCAGTCTGTATGACCCTAGTACATAACTATGCCACTTCCAGTACCCAGCTGAGCTCTTTGAGATCTATCTTAGATAATTCAGCATATTGACTTCATTAAATAAATTAAATGACATAAATTAAACCATAACACTGTCCCAAAATAGCACTCTAATGTCAGCCACATCAAGTATATTACGGATTTTCTCCATGTCCTACAATAGTTCAGCCTGCAGAATGATGGCCTTTCAGTACGAGTACATCACAAAGGCATAGGCAGAGACTCATGTCACTGCCAATGTTATCCTTTTATGTAACCCAAATAGGACTACTTATCTCATTTACAATGAAAATGTTTCATGAAAGAGTACAATATACAATATACAGATGACACAGGCTAGAATCAGTAAGAGATACTCAATGTTCTATAATTAATTCTGTATCCCAAATAGTTAGTACAGCCCCTTCTGTCTTTAAAGGGGACTAAGGTGCCCAGGAGTCAGATCATTCTGGGTCCAGTATTTTCCATAGTATACATCAGCCTTGTGTCTTGTGTTGAGCCATGCTGCAAAAACCTTGAAAAATAAATCCCTTAGGGATGTTGTGACCTTTTATGGACTGCTGCAATGAGGACTCTTCCCCTCTGTTTTACTGAAGCCCCTCATACACATTCACCATGCAGTATAAGATAGAAGCCTGGACTAGAACGGCTATCCCATGATTTTGGGGGGAAGTTACAAAGCCTTCAGCTTGTTCTAGCAAATATTTTTTCCTAGTGCAAAATAAATCAAGATATGAGGCTCTGCAAACTGTCAGGGGATTTTTCTAGACTTTTATATCTGGGTCATACTGTCATGTAACATCCTTGGGTGTGATCACAGCTATTGATTCCAGTGCTGAAAGTGACAGACTAAATGGTATATAACAGTGCATGAAACAGCAAGAAGGGTAGACCAGGTCAGTCTTTAATTGGCAAGCACATGCTTGCTGAGAGTAACAGCAAGAAAATCACCCTAAAAAACGAAGACTTTATGTCAGGAAATTTTACACCTAAAAAAGTGATCTCCTGATTGAAAAAGAATTAAGTTCTCAATACGCATTTATCTCTTGGATGCACAACCACACTCAAGAAAGTTAGTCTAATTCCTACAATGGATTATTTAAACAGTATTAAATCCCTCTGCATAATCTTTCACTAAGAATTAAATGATTCAACCAATTTCAAATAGCCAAACCACTGTTGTAGAAGGTTGCTCTTTTCAGAATCAAAATATTACTGGAGTAGAAATTTCTGGATTTTATTTTTTTATTTGCTTTTCATAAAGGAAAAAATATTGTTCCATCATAAAACTGGTGTTGACTTGTGTTATTAATGGTGGAAATTGTCTTGTTTCCAGGTCTTGTGTTTTATCCCGGTCTTTCTCCAGAGGTCTGTAGATGTTATGATGCTTCACAAATGATGATGTTTGTCTTCAGTGCATCTGAGATTTGATCTATTGATTGTTCTGAAAATGAGGACCCAGGTTCTAAAATGGTCTTTTGGGTAAATAAGAACAAATCATTTGGGGAAAGGACTTTATAGGCTCCGTGGCCCATATCACAAAGGCAATTCTGTACTAGGTGTTACTTGGCAGCTGGTATTCAACTTCCATGTATTAGATGATAACAACGGGGGCTGAAAGTAACTCATTTATCGATTACAGTGATCTCTAATTGGAATTTAAGAGTCAAAGTTTACTTTCAAACAAAATAACTTTGCAAAATTGAAACAAAATAACTTTGCTACTTACAAAGTTTCTAAGTTATGTATAATATATTGAAATAGAGCTCAATACCATGAAATATAATGTTGATTCCTTCAAAGGTTCATTATATAAAATATAATTTTTGTCATAATTTTACTATCAAGAGCTGTACAGAGTGGACTATAGCCAGAACTATCCTGGTTTAGGGCATATTTGAATATATAATAAAATTATCAGAGTTAATAGTTACAGTGGGACTTTAAAATGTTAAGACCAGCAAATACTGTTCATTAAATTCCTGAAATTAAACTAGCCTTCCTTACAGAAAAGTAATAGAAAATGAAAGACAAGAAGCAGCTCAGGCACCTGTTAAAATTGGTTTGTTCAGTGCTCATTTTTCTATTAATTATACTGCATAAACACAAGCAGCATTGATTAGAGACATTCTCTTGAACATACTGTAACAATGGCACAATGGCATCTAAATGCTTTATTTTATCTTTATTACCTCAGGGTAATGAATTGTAATGTAAAGAGCTGATGAGTAATTAAACTCCTCAACTGTGGATTTAGAGATATTTTTAGTGACATATGATGGAATATCCTCTCAAGAGTAGCAAGGATATATTTTCACAGCATATATTCTGTTCCTTAACAGGTCTCATGAGGGAGCACTTCAAACTGTTTCTAAATGCTGAAATTATGAAAGAATTTCTTCCCTGCACAGGATCAAGAACTTTAGACAGAACTTCCTGGTGAGCTAGTGTAAATATGTGCGAAGTACCAACTGGGATACATTAGGTCTTCTGCCTACATATATCACATATGTGTCATCAGTCATCAGATATTGTTATTAAAATGGTCAAAGTCCATCCTGAATCTTTTTTTTTTTTATTGCTCCAAAGTATCCCTTCTAATTTCCAGCTTAAATTTACCCAAGACTAGTTTATACCTCTCTGTTTGTATGTCAGCCTTTAATTAATCTTTTTTTAAAATATTTACATATAAAAATATTAAAAATTTTAAAAAAAATGTATTCCTTCTGAACTTCTCTAAACAATGAGACAGTGCAATCACAAGCCCTTTTGGCTTCCAATCTGCTGAAATAAAGAGTCCAAACTCTTTTAAGTTCCACTTAGATGAAATGCTCTATTGACCACAGCTGGTCTTTTCAGAACATACTCTACTCAGCTAACCTATCCAGTAGTATTCCAAGTAAGATCTTGCTAGCACTCTTTATAATCACAATTAAATCTCCCTCATCTCAGATGTAAATATCCTGTCTTTAGGCATTCTGGGATTTTTAATTTTTTTTTTTTTTTCTAAGCTAAAGAAGATTGATTGCTTAAGGTAATTCAACAATCAGTTAATATACTTCAGTCCCTTTCCTACTGAGGAACTCAGAGCTTAAAAAGCAAATGTTTATGATTAGTTACTAAAAGCTTGCCTATGCACCCTCTATTATATTTTGACTCAGTTCTACCAAGAACATCCAGATCTGATATTCAGTCTTCCTTTGTACTGATATTCCACATTTAGGCATTAGATAGTAGCTTGGATGCAGCTTGGTTAAGGGCTCTGAAACATATGTATTTATTACAAACCATCAAGATAGGAAATGGAAACAGTAAACTGTAAGCAGAAAATAGGAAATGGTAGAAAGCAGACTGACACTGTGGGCTATAAAAAAAATGAGCTACAGCTACCACACGCTGCAAACAGTGATTTATCATAATGGCAAACAGATATCAACAACAGTCTGCCCCTTTTGACACCCTCACAGCACGCAGCAATAAAAATAAATAAATAAAAAACATAGAAACCGCTTCCTGCTCTCTTAAGCAAGAACGTCAATGAATGTTGAATTCTATATCCTGACCCTCCTACTGAATGGGCATTAAGCCCAGTTAGAGCTTCACAACTGAGCCAGGCTACTGCCTGCTGAGCAGTATTGGCATACAGAAAATGAGTAACAGCTAGAGAGCTGACTCTCAGCCTGGCCCCTGCAAGCGCTGCGCCCCTCACTTCAGACATACACCTGAGACTCACAGAGGTGATGTGGAGGAGGTTGAGCTTTTCTGAGTGACAAGCATAGCGCTCAGAGGTGGAGACTGAAGGGACGAATCATAAGCCATATGGGAGCTGGCAGTTCTTTTCACTGCTTTTGAACCTGATCATCATGCACTTTAGCTTCTTTATCCAGTCTGATGCTGCCTTCATATTGCTTTGGGGGCTTTTCCTTCTCTCGGTTGTATTCAGCCAAATGTCGTCCAGAAGAACTATCAGTGAGAGCCTGCTGCTCTTTGCTTTCTACACCCAAAATAAATGATTGTTTCAGACACTATCTACCTCAGGCTTGGAAATCCACCCAAAGTTCCAAATAACTTACTAAGCATTCACTTCTTTCATATTATGTCTGTGTTCCAGATTCCACTTCAGAACAAAAATATGATTGTTTGGTGAATCAGCAATTCCATTGCAATCTTTGCAGTTTGCAAGAAATTCCACTATACTTTAACTTTTTTGTCTATTTCTTAAGACTTAGTAAGCATCCAGGCAAAAACCCCTGAGGGGGCTCTCGAGGAGCTGGTGACATCTCCTGATTAGCAGGTAAGACTAACAAACAGGACATCTTTCCAATTATTTTCACTAAGTCACAGTGTGTCCTGGAGTTGTGGTTTTTTTCTGTCCTGACTTTCAACACATAAGTTATCAATGTATAAGCATACTTACCATTTCTTGCAAGAGACTTTAAGATCCACATACAAAGAGCTCTGTCTTAGTGCTAAATACTTTTTAACTGCAGTGCAATGTACATCCATCTTCTTTCTAAAATAAAATGTACCTTACTGTATTTTTGTTACACCTTTGTCATTACTTCTGTACTAATCTCTCATAGATGTTCAAGCTATCGTCCTAGTCCTACCAATCTTCCATTTCCAAACCTACTTTGTTTTTTGGATTTGGGGTGTGGGCTTTTTTTTGTGGTGGTGGCTTTGGTTTTTAGTTTGGGGTTTTTTTTGAAGGGGGGATGGGGAGGGAGTGTCTTATTCCAGCTCAGTTTAGAACTGAATAATGAAATAAAACACAGATCATTCCACAGAAAATTACTAGAAATGTTCTATAACTGTCTGATGATGGCCCATACAATCTGTCTGTGTTTTGAAACCACCTTATCTGGGTACAGATACAATATTTCGTAGCATAACAGAGGAGTCCTTTGTTGTATGACAATGTCACCATTTAAAGTCAATGCATGTTTAATCATTTCTGAGATTATTTTAATGATATTCTACTTTGAGAACCCTCACCAGTGAGATGGTATTTCCATCTGTAATAGCCTCACTATGTGAAAAGAAAAATAAAACTGACTTTCGGAACAGTGAGTCTTCCTTGATCAAAGCACCTTTTCCCTAAATAAAACACATATTTTTCAATTCCTCAAGACAGTACTTCACATCACATCTTTGTATGAAGCCAAAATAATAATATGGTCTGTTACACTCAAGTATTGAGAGATTATTACTTAAAAACAAAAGTACATTTTACTGCAATTATCAAAAACTATATTGTGACTCTTCCCTTGCTACATATAAGAAAAATGTGTAAGAAGATGCAGATGGGTCACTGAATACAGCAGATGAAGCATGAGAATGGGAGCTGTGTTCTTCTGCATTCTAGTCCTAGCTCTGACAATCATCATCTTGCTTCAGGCAAATCACTTGGAACTCCTTGGATGCAGCTTCTCTATCTATAAAATAGTAAAAATATTTTACTCAATAAAGCTTTCAACATAAATTAAAGGATATGAGAAGTATTATATCTGAATTAAAAGGAGCCAAACACACTTTTTAGCCGCAAGACTCTGAGCCAAATGCAGTCCAGTAACCCAGATGAAAATTACTGGGAATTCATTAATAGCCTCACAGAGACTTTTTTTGATTGTATAAATTTACAGAGTAACACTGGGCCCAAAGTCCTCAGCTAATTAAGTGGGTTTACAGAAATAAGATTATAAATTGATGTGCTGGGTTGTAGATGTACAGCTGAAATTAATGTGTGTGTGTGTGTGTGTGTAAGAGTTTAACATTTCTGATGTTTCAACGTAATAGCTGTGTCTTCCTGTTTTGTCACCTAGATTTTTCCCTTCTCTGCAATTTCTCCAGTTTCTCACACATTGACAGACTTCTAATGCTCCATTTCAAAAAGCAGTGTTACACATTCATGACTCATGGAAACACAGAGATATACTGAGTGGTCAACTGGTCAGACAGGATACTCACTGCATCTCAGTCAGAGAAAGGACCAAACAGCACACTAACATAAAAATGGCTTGCAGACTGTATAAGCCTGCACTAGATTCCACAGTGCCACTGAATTTTGCTCCATTTTAAGAGCTTTCCTCACTCCAGGTAGCATAAGATCTATTTACCTACTTTGGTTTTTAAAAGGTCACCTTTCCCTATGATAAAAGTTGAAGTTCCATTTTAATATAAAAGCTTTAAAATGGAAGTGTGAAAGCACTATGCTTGTGCTCAAATTTCACATCTACCTATTTATTACTTTAAAAATACTGGCCAAAAAAAAATATCTAGGAATTAATATGTACATTGTATTTTTTATATAATATAAATTACATTTACAGCAAAAGATAATAAAATCAAGAGGAAAAACTCTATGGACTATATTTCCCTAAAGAATCATAATACCTGAAATTCAGGCTTTATCTCTTAAAAACACAGCTTAGATTTTTTTAAAAAATCTGAACAAGCTATTACATAAATCTAAGAGATAACTGCATGGTAAAAATCTCTAACTGCAACCCACAACTATCTAAACCTCTAAGAAAAACATATGTTTTACATAAAAATAACTGGCATAATGTTACCATGCAATGAAATCTCAGTATAAGTCATAGTTAATTATACATTCAGGGAAAAAGTGAATAATTTAACCCACATCTCAGATTAACTCAAAAGAACAGAGCAGAAAACCCATTGTATCCTCACATTGTATGTCTACACAACCATAAAAGGAGTAAGCAACATAAAGCCTTATTCTTTACTAATTGAAGGATACATCAAAACTCTAATTAAAAATGTTCTGAGCGTGGATGATTACTCAAAGGTGAGATGACATTCTGTAATACTTTAATGCTCAGCTAAGCTATCACCTTAAGTTTGTGCTGGAGTTTCAGAAGCAGGGTTATATGGAAATAGGAAATTCCCATGTTGGTTGTCCACCTATCCTTTGTATTGTACCTCAGGAAAGCAGAGACACCACTCTTACCCAGGCTGTCCTTTTAATTCACTTAGATTTTTTTAAGTATCTCATTGATTACTGAGATTCTAAGTATCTTAGTAAATCTTTTTTTAAAAAGGCAATTTAGACCTGCATTTATAGATGAGTGCTGTAACTATCACAAATCATTGAAATTAATCTCCTTTGAGACACAAGGCTGTAATTTATTCATCTGTCCACCCTCTGATTAAGGACTGTATGCTAATGCAGTCTACACATCAGCCACCATTTTGAGCAGTGATGAAATGTGATCGTAATGTGAATGGCTTCTTAGATATTTCTGCAAAGAATTTTTCAGTCTTATTTCATTTTATTAGAAAGCTCTTCATTATTTGTACAAGTTAGGAGGCTTCACAGTTCTTTTGTTTATATATAGCACAGTGGCCAATTGCTTTTTGTTGCTCTGAGGAAATTAGGAAAGTCATTTTATTACCTACATTCATAATAATTTGATCAACTCACGTATAGGAAATAGAAACTTTACTGTCAACTCACGTGGAATATCTGAGATACTAAAGTTGAATTTGCCCCAATTGAAATACAAATTAAAGTAGTATTTCTGAAGTCTGGAAACCAGTAGGCAGCCCATTTCAGAGGAAAGCATAGCCCTTTACTGCAAAGGAGATTCAACTTGAAAGAGTCCTAATGGTTTCCTCTGGCACAAAAATCTATTATTCTTTTAATGTGATTATAGGATTATGGTATTGTATTTTGTATCTGAGGATTGCCTTGGTTTTACAGCTTCTAATCTATGACCTAAGAGAACAGAAGTCATTCCCTCTTCCCTAAATTTCACTCATGCTCTCTGCATCACTTATTCTCATTAGTAAGATGTTCTAAAATTAGTACTTGTGCTGATCTTACCTATTTAGAAAGATTTGAGATTATTTCCTAAACTTTGGAGCCCGCAGGAATGACTGGAATATAAACCACATATAATATGGTTGAATCATGCTAATAATAATAACAGGGATGCACCACACCAAGTATTAACACATTGAAATAGCACCTACAATGAAAGGGGATGATGAATTGGTTATTCCTTTAATGTAAAAAAATGTTACAAAAAACCTTTTTCTTTCCTCCTCATCTTTTCTAACACCAGATATTTTCCCTTATTATTCTCCTGTACCTTTATGCAGTCTAGCTATAATTAATGAGTCACCATCTGAAATTATATCTAAACAAGATACCTCCCAATTCTTTTTCCTCATCTGAAATATTTTAGCTTCAGCAATTCAGAATAAAAAGAAGTATAAACAAAAACTACCCAGTGAGCAAATGGAGGGAAAAGACAGCCATCAAAGTGGAAAAAAACAAGAAGGCTATTAGGAAAATAAACCCCAAGAGGGGGGTGGAAGATGCAATCTAGTTCAGGGAAAAAAAATGCAGAATAGTGCATCTAGGTCACTAGCTGCTAGGTTTTGTATGCACATCTATTCCTAATGGACTGTGAAGATCATGGGTCCCTTTAACAAGTAAAGTACTTTTTACATACTGTTTTCATGCATAGTCACTTCTAGATAGGACTAAGTTAAAACATGGATAAAGCATTGCAATCCAGAAATATTTTTGCAAACCTGAAGGTAAAAGTATCTTGAGATGTAAAATAGTCATAAGATCTGCTCATCGTTACTGCAAATATCAAGACTGTACTAGCTGTTCATCTTCTGAAAATACAGCAATTAATTCTGGTCATTCTGCAATGCCAGACAAGACAATGGAGTGCTTTGAACATGTCTCTACCAACTGCAGGAAGCCACATTAAGTGGAGATGTAACACCTAGGTTTAAAAAGACTTGCCCACAACGTGTGGCTTCCTTCCTCTTTACTGAGTTTGAATTACACTGTAAAAAGAGCAAAGACGGAATGAAGTATAAAATGTTTGGCACTGTAAAACTAGCAGAAAAATGGAAGAGCAATAGAAAAAAGGAACATGGTAATAAAAACACACACAGTAACATGCAGTATATGTGACCCTCCTTGAATAAGTTTCTTAAACAGCTACTAAATTTTACATGCTAGAGTAACCCTGTGAGCCTTAACGTTTCATGGTTTCCATACCCACAGGCACAGCTGCGTATTTGCATCATGCAGACATGCAGTAGAGTCCCAAGCTGATTTGCCATACAGAACAGTGAGCAAACAGCAGTTATTCTAACTTGCAAAAATTCTCATTGTAATTGCTAATACTAAAAACATTTTCTAATAATTCTTGAGTTGAATATTATTCCATAATGTATCTAATCTTGGTAGAGAAATCAATTGATGCATCCAAATGGTGACCATCTTCATATAACACAGGTTCCCAAGGATTAATAGGCTACTTGTGTTTGGGAAGGATTTACTTCTTAATCATTTTACGGATTAAAAAAAGGCATCTTCACCTATTCTCATACACTTGCATTTCAAAGGCTAAAATTCATAGAAGCAAGGACATCATAAATACAGAATGAATATTTAGGGAAAGAGTTTTAAATGGTAACACTTGAGGGTGGGGGGAAATACATTTAACATTCATTTTCACTTTCCCATTCCATCAAACGATGATGAGAATGTATAACCAACAGTGCTAATGTGTTTCAAGATCAGCTACAGCTAACAAAAATAGTCATTAGATTCTCATTTGAATGGAAGACTTGCTTACAGAAACATCTTCCTTTGTTGCTCTTATGCACACCGCTGAAACAAGCATCTCAGTCACCTAAGCAGCATTATGGTATTGAAGGCATTGAACTCTTTCTTGTACTGTACTGACAAAGTCCTCCAGTGATTTAGGGCTAGATTTACTATTACATTTGTAGACCACCTATAAAAGCCAACAGGAAGTTTGCTTAAAAACTCTGCACTATTTGCAGAAGTCTCCATGACTTCTCTTACATGTGAGAGCACTTACCTTCTGCAATGCATGTCAGTTGTATTTGCTACCCCAGCTATGCATGAATCAGGAGAGAGAAATGGGATTATTCAGATTTTGTAAGTGTTTCAGCCACATAATTCTGGGAAGAGTAAGAGTTGAGGACAGTTGCAATACAGGAAGGAATTCTGTAAGGAAACAACCTGAAGACTGCACAGCATAGAGAGATTTTTCTGTAAGAAAAACTAAGAAGGGGGGGCGGGGGGGGGGGGAGATATTTGTACAGCTTCAACAGGGGCAGATAATTTGGGACATCATTATGGATAAGAAAATGGGACTGTACTTTGGAAGCAGCAGCTGATTTGTCTGATTATTCCCTACAAAGTCCTCTAGTGGCAGCCCAATGTGAGTGCAAATGCAAAGTACTATAAGCATATAGATGATCAAATGCATTGCAGAGAGCAGGGGACATGATTATATCCCCACATATTTCAGGATCGCTACTTCAGGTTCTACTATGCTTTGCAGTGCAAGGCCTATGTTCTCCTAAAGGTGACTGCTGTTATCTTAGGTATCATGTGTTCAAGACCTAGAAGAAGATTGTCCCTCTCCTCTCTGCTCACCTGAAGGCTCTCAGGAATTGGTTCCTCAGAGTTCATCTCTGAATGACTTTGCTATGAATGTACCTGTCATTTAAAGGATTTCATTGTTTTTCTTCTATCTGTTCATGTACAGCTCTGAAATGATAGTTTAGAAAACATCTGAGGTTTGTACAATTTTTTTCCTGCTACCTACTTTTTTAGTTGTGCTTTTTACTTTCCCTTTGCACAAAGAAAATTGAATAAACTATAAGCCACTGTGCCAGGCAGACACACTGGGAATTGTGACAAATCTAGGCTATCTGTACTACAAGAAATGTTCTTGTCACTTTACTATGACTACATGCAACAGAGAAAATCAAGCTTTTCAGTGTTCTGCTAGAAAACTATAATGCATTTCAGTTCAAACTACTGTTCTGCATTTTATACTGTTGATTTGTAGAAGAAAATAAAAACCTTTGTGGAAGACTAGCTGTACCATCTTTCAAAGTTTAAGAATGATGCTCTTTTTAGAATTACAGGGAACAGTTCTAGGAGGGGAAAACCTATAATGAGAACATGCCATGCACTAGACTCTTTAAAAAGAGTCATTTTTTAAGAACTCTGCAGGTGGTTTCCCATAAAATGAGATGATATATAAATAATTTCAACTGAAGTAGAACTATCAGGATAAAGACGTGATTATACTGCTCTTTTTTCACTCAAGTTGGTTTAATTGTCAGATTTCCTTGGACCAAAAAGCCATAATTAAGCTGCTTTTCTTCTCTCTTCTGTTAATATACAGAATGTGGAGAAAATGAAAGGCATACACAGTAACACCAGACCATTAGCACTTGTAAAAAATGTTATCCTGACAGAGCAGAAAGCAAAATGATCTCCAGTACTGAACACAAGGATGGCCCACATTGTAATCTGAGCTACAACACTGTATTTGGCATGTTCCAGTTAAGGATGTTTCAAGAATGTTATCTGCACTTTCAGTCCAAATTGTTACTACATTCGGTAGACAAACAGTGTGTCTTTTCCTAATGGAGTCCGTAGCAAAGTCATGTATCAGTTGCCTAGCAGGACTTTACACACTGTTCGTGATGATCAAACCTCAGTATTCCTCCAAAAGATTTGGTCTCAGTTATTTTCAGTTGTATCATGACCAGATTTCTAATTTCATTACTGAAGGACAACTGAAGTGCATTAAGTGGGGTACACTAAGAAAACTGTGTCCAGCAGGTATAGGGAGGTTCTCCTCCCCCTCTACTCTGCCCTTGTAAGACCACACCTGGAATACTGTGTCCAGTCTGGGGCTCCCCAATTTAAGAGAGACAGGGATCTACTGGAAAGAGTCCAATGGAGAGCTATGAGGATGATTAAGAGACTTGAGCATCTCCCCTATGAGGAAAGACTGAGGAAACTGGGCCTGTTCAGTCTTGAGAAGACTGAGAGGGGACCTTATTAATGTCTATAAATATCTGAAGGGTGGGTTTCAAATGGAAGGAGCCACTCTCTTTTCTGTAGTGCCCAGCAACAGGACAAGGAACGGGGGGTATAAAATTGAGCATAGAAGGTTTCACGTCAATATGAGGACGAACTTCTTTACTGTGAGGGTGATGGAGCACTGGGAGAGGCTGCCCAGAGAAGTTGTGGAGTCACCTTCTCTAGAGGCTTTCAAAACCCATCTGAATGTGATCCTGTGTGACATGCCCTGGGTGATCCTGCTTTGGCAGGGGGGTTGGACTCGATGATCTCTAGAGGTCCCTTTCAACCCCCAAAATCCTATGATTCTATGATTATATGAAGTAACATGTATTAACTCTAAAATTAGTATTACAACATAGTTCATTTATCGCTTTCATATTATGTCTGGCATTTTATTAATCTTATTATTGTTGTATTTTAATTTATTTTGAAAACTTTTTCTTCAGGTAAATTGTTTTTTATCTCTTCAGTATCATTAAAAACAGGGGTGGTGAAATTTAATTGAGAAATGTGTAAGAGAAGAATAAGGCTTAATAACTCACTAAATATACTTTTCCAGTTGAAAAATTCTCAACAAAAATAGAAGCTACAAATCCAGTTCTTTAACATATTGAACATGAGTCATAATAGAAGACTTAAAACAACAACAAGTATTAAAAATTTGAATCAAATTTGAATCAGAATTATGTCTTACCTTGGTTTTGGTTTAGTTGTTTAAGTTTCTGCAAGTATGTTTGATAAGAATCATGCGCAGAGCACCCAATTTCTATCTTCTGCTCTGCTGCAAGGCTACATTATGACCTTGAGAACGTCAAGTGATTTTTTCATTCTTCTCTTTATATGCCTACACATTCTCCCTCTTGTTGTGATGGATTTGAAGCTGCCTTGTAATAATGTATTAATACTTCATGTTGACCCGCTACAGGGAAGATGAATGTCTGAATAAATTCAGTGAACTTCTGCCTGGAGAAGCAGGCAGGAAGAAAATTACTGCTTCAAGACAGGCATCTCCCTACACAGTATTGTTAAGGAACAAACTCAGATCTCTCATTTATAGTCAACATATAAAATTGGTTTTGAGAAGAGCTTCAAGACAGAAAATCCCAAAGACTTGAAACACAGATTTATAACTGGATACTCTCCCAGAAAGAGAAGCAGTAGTTCTTTCTGGGAATTAGATTCAGATATAGAATCCTAATAAGACTGTTAAAAAAGCTTCACCTGCCAAACACGTCATCTATCCATGATAAGATTTATGGTTAGGTAGGTTTGTAGGCCTGCTCACAAAAAGACTGTTCCAAGTCTCTTTTACTCACCGAAATCTTTGTTTCCAGTGTTAAAAGAAACATTACACTGATGGAGAAAGACTCTTGCCATATATATATACCAAGCTACCTAAGCTTGTGCAGCATCCACAGTCAAAATGCTCTAGCAGTCTAGTCAAGAGATGCTAAACAAATGTACTTTTATGGATAAAGAATTCTCTAGGTGAAAAATTAGACTCTTTAATTGTTTAGGTAGATTGCTGAGAACATCACAGCTTCATGGTAAAGAAAAAGCAATATATTGTATATTTTAAAATGAGGAGGAAAAAGCAGGTGTAGAAAAATAGTAAAGGTTATCAGCCAGGCCACCCACTGCCATTACAACAAATTTACTTAATAAACTATTCAAAAGTTGGAAGTGGAAGGAAAAAAAAAAGAAAGCAATGCACCTCTGTACAGGTGTAAAAGCCAACTCAGAGAGCAGTGCAGTTACCTCTGGCTCCTTATCAGAAATAAAATAGTTTGGAGTTTTACATGAGTGTCTCCTGTATGAGGTGGTTGGAGTGAAGAAATATGTTACTTTTGGGACATAACTGTAAATCTTCTGGGTTATTTTCAGTTTGTATTAACTCCACATAAAACCCAAAAGACATAAGCCTTTGCTGTACTTAAACCCAAATGAATGAATTGTAAGTGTACAAAATACCCATAAGCATAAAAAGACATTCATAATCCTGACCTAAAGTGAAGCCTACCTTCTACCCACACGGAAAAGCTTCAAAGCTGAAAACTGCTGTTTATGTTCACAGCACAACAGATTTATTTAGTTACTGGTTCAAAAATCATCTATACTAAAATTAAATGAAAGGAACAGCATTATTAACTACCATGTGGATGCTTATAGGGCAAATCTAGGATCGAATGATAGCTTTCTCTTAAAGGAAGAGGCATATATAACAGGGCCCAGCATCTGAAGGTAACTCTATTAGCTACATTGTTTTCTGTCTGCATTTGCCCACATCTAGCATCTCTCGCTACCTGCAGTTGGCCTGAACATCATTTCTACAGAAAGTACATCAGCTTACACCTTGAGTCTATGTTGTGTCTTCATGTTCCACTGCAGAGTAAATTCAGCCCATCTGCTCCAGCCATCTTAAAATTTGTCATTTCCTTTGTCATTTCAGCTTTGAACCTTTCTCTCTCACAGAAGTTTTTTCTCTCCTTTTTTCAGCTTTTCTTGCACTTGAAACAATCTGCCTCTCTTTTCTATAACTTAGAAAACCTTACCTAAGTTTTACAGATTGTCATACTTTATCTGGTTTTACTTAGATTTTTATGACTTTAGAGTAGAGGAAGTATGCATGCAATACTTCAGTGCATGCAAAAGTCCTATGTAAATATATAGTTGTTATTGCTAACATGTATTATTAGTTAAAATTCATGCACAATCCAAATTTATTTCTCAGCATGCTTCATATCTTTTATCATTAACTGCATTTACAAAATCTTCCTCTTACTGTATTTTAGTGCAAAGATTAGATTTTAAAAATAGAAATATGAATACTGGCTACTGGTAGTCTTCTGTGCAAACCAGTTGTTGCAGTACTCAGTTCTAAACACTTAATCCTTTAGACACTCAGGTTTTGAAATCCCTTATATATCAGCCACAAAAAAAAATCTCTTTCGAGCACTTTTGAGGTATACTCAGTTCTCCATACAAAGTTTATGATGAACTTTCTGCACAAGCTATAAAAGAATGCTTTCATGCTTTAATCTGTTCTATAAAATCCCATCCCCTTTTCAGCATACCATGTTCTTGCACGTCCTCTAAGATGTTTATAAGATTGAGAGTGACAGACATCTTTTATATGCAATTTTCTTCTTTATGATTCAGAATTCCTGCACTCCCAAGGGCAAAGAAATCCATTCTTCTATTTATCCTACTTCCTCCATGAGCGTTCCTCCATGAATTCTGGTAACTACCATTGTTGTCATAATTTTTTTCATTCTGCCTATAAGACAATTTCTACAGGAATCTAAACTGCTAGTAACACAAACAAATTTGTAGCAGTTTAACTGTATCTTCAAATCACAAGTGTAACAAAACAACCTATAGCAGGACATCGTGCATTTCCTGTATGCATCCACCTACCCTTCCATCCATTGCTTGGGCAGTCTGAAAATTCCAGTCTAATCAATATTTGATTGACTGACAGAAGTTTCTTCATGATAAAAACTATATGTAGAGCCACTGCCAAAATCCTTATATATTTTTTAAAACTCTTTGGAAGACAAAACCATGAAAAAAGCTGAAAATGTGATGTATTCCCTATTGCCAAAGCTTTTTTGTGTATCAAGTGAATTTCAGCCATTTGAGAGCTGCAATTACGAACCGCAGAGGAATGCTCTGAATTAACATACTCTGAAACTGTGCATTAAGGGTTTAGGAGAAGAGAAGGATGATGATAATGACTTCATGTAAATAAAGGATAAACATTAGAGATTTCAGTGTTGGATGAAGTAATTGAAGTTGACGAAGATGATCAGAGTTAACAAGGCTGTATTGTAACTTCTTTGGAAGTGGGGAAACTTTAAAATAAATGGTTCAGTAAACACAGGGATGAAGAATTAAGTGAACTATGAGCTGGGGATCTTGCCAAAAACCACTTGTGTTTAGGCATAAGCTCAACAAATTACCTGGAAACAACAACTGGAACATGTTCTAAGTAGAAAGCCTTAAGACAGTTTGTAATCCACTCTGTGTTCATTCCAAAACATGACAGCAGACTAAGTGCTGAAGCTGAAAAAGTGTTTCAACAAGCACAGTTACTATTACACCTCTGCTAACACCATCATGAAAACATGACTGTCTTTCAAAGAAAAACAAAGAGCCAGCTGAATCAAAAAATACACATCTTGAGTCAGGTCCTGTAAAAGTAAACAGTCTCACTGACATCAACAACTTCAGTTTTGGCCCATTAACTTCAATAAACAGTAACACAAAATACTATTCATTAATTTGTATCAATAGAGCTATGAAGCTATGGACTTGCTTTTTAGTATTTAGTTTAATTACACACTTTTACCAATATTATAATTTGTATCATCCATGTGATATAATGCACCTCCAGACAAGTGGAAAAGGTCAATACTGACCCTAGAGGAACTGAGTAAGGTGTCCAATTGTAACAGGAACAGTAACTATCCACTACAACTTGTCAAAAGCTCTGGCAGTCTTTACACTTATGTAGGTGCTTATATCTAATAAAATATGGTTCAAGCTCAAATAGAAGTTAACAAGTTTCAGTATGCATGTAATGAAATGCTTCTTTTTGAGATAATGGAAGACAAAGTGAGGTGAAGCTACTTGAGCAGCTGCTTACTGTAAAGGACCTGCTGCCTGGGTAGATGCCATCTCTCCTTAATGTCTGTTTATAATTTACCATCGATATGCAAGTCTATCCTGAAAAGGAATTTCACACTTTAAACCTATAAACATTACTCTGCTGTGCCCATGAGTCAACATCTCAATGCTGTATATATCTTCTCCTGCAGTCAGTAGTATGGGTATTACTATTACCTGGTTTTGAGATGACCTTAATTCAGTGATGTCTCCTATGGAAGATATAATATAATTACAAGATTCCACATCACGTGACACATATATTTATTTCCACATCTTATGCTGGTGCATAAGATGGTGTTCTGTATAATCTGTAAAATGTCCTTGAAAACATATGAACTTGAAAAAATAACAATATAATGGCACTAGCTTTGTAGCAATTGTGGTCTCTACAATTCTGGTTTTTGCTGAAGTAAAAGGAAAACTAAATATATTGCTATGGTCTTCCTCCTCAGTTTTCTACCCCAAAACCTGTAACACTGTCTTAGCTATCACAATAGGATAGGATACCAAAAAAATGCAAAACCTCCTGAGTTTAATCCTATAAGGCTTTGAATATATTAATCAATACTCTGACTTGCATGAAAATGAATAAGAAGATAGTGCAGTGTTTCATTACTGATGTAAAATCTGTATAAATCACTGCTTATGAAAGCCAGCATTTCAAAGTCATTACTGTAGATTTTCTGTACTCACTTTGTGGGGAGGAAACATAAGGTTTCCTTTCATATACCTCTCCATGTTGACTCCTCCTCACAATTTGAAACAGTAGGAGTATGTGTCATTATCTGCTCAAAAAAATCACACACGATCTGTACAAGTATAATAATACATTACCATTTCATTGTCATCACAAGGCGATTGTAGGTGTGCATAGAAGTACGTTGTGTAACAACATTTCTCTATGCAATGTTGGCAGTGCTTGTTTGTGGTTCAGTTAAAGTGCTCAAATTTTATATTAAGGAGAATACTGGTATCAACAAATGTTAGTTAAGCCACTCTATTTCCATGGTAGCCATGTTAAGCATAACTACCTGTTATGCAGGCAACACTTTTGCAGATGAGTTACAGGCTTAATGCTTTATTGATTCTAAATGTCACCCTTTATACTATATATTATTTCTCAAAATTTATTGCATGCACACAACAGTTTCACTGTAGTACCAACTGCATCCCTTCATCAGATGCATCTTTAGATACTAGTTCAACTCACTGCGTGGTGAGGGACAAAAGGAAAAGCATTCTGCATTTGCTGAAGAGCAAAACTGAAACCTGATTTTTAACTCGTGAACACCAAAACTAAAACCCGAACATTTCCTCTTCTACTGGTGAAGCTCAGAATCTTTCCTAAGAGCAAAATTTACTACCAGATCCCCTAGGACACCTTACAATGGAAGCAGGACACGTGACTTCAATACAACATTGTCTCCTGAAAAAGACACAGAACTGAAAGAAGCATAAAGAGCACACTAAATAGAAATTATTCCTGGCTCCAGGTTCACTGTAAAAGGCCAAGTCATCACTGAAGCCAGCTATGCATCTGCTTCTGCTGGCATTCAGAAACCAAGGAACAGCAGACCATATTGGTTGCATGCTGTATAACTTTTATAAATACCTGTATCTTTGTTGTGTTTGATTTATGACATTTCCATGGCACTCAAATATTTTGTCTGCTCTGACTTTTCAGATAAAGTTTTGAAATATTTAATAAATGTGGTACATAATGTCACTTCTAAGTCAAATACTTGTATTGCAAATTAATAGTTAAACAATTTACCTTTTTGCATTGTCACAAATTATGCAACAAGCTGATCTTGTTGGATTCCTATTGCAGCCTCTGGTGACACAATGGAGAGTTTTGTTATATCAAGCTTGACTCTGTGTCCTGTATGTTTACAGAGGTAATCTTCCACCATCCAAAAATAACTAGACTGAGGATTAATGTTCAACATGTTTCCTGTAAACTACCCCACAGCAGCTCATCCCTAATGCAGTTAAGTAGTCCACAGAATACCACAATGAGGACATGTCCCCCAGCAATCCACTTCAGGATTCATAAAATCTGAGACATCCCTGACATGCTCCAGAATCTGCAAAACTTGAATAACTCCCATTTCTTAATCCCCTTCTCTGCCTTCATAAAGCTTGTTGCTGTATTTGCCCAACACATATCACATCACCTTAAGTCTTCTTGTCTTCTACCCTGATGAGTATCTACTATAAGAAAGACAGCAACACATCAATCAAAATAGAGAGACTTAGGTCTGCTTCCTTCCATTCTTATCCTTCCTCACTCAGTATTACTTTTGCACAATAAGAATTTTATCTAGCTTCCAATCAGTCAACCTACATTTTACCACTGCACTATCAAATGCAGCGCTTTTCTTCTCTGAAAAATAAAACCTTTCATATAATAATATGGGAGTTGTTCTTTCTGTTTGGTTTGGTACTTTTTCCAAAACAGACAATTACCATAACATTCAAAGTAAAATTGTAAATATTCAGCTGCTTTTCTGAGGGTTCAAAACCATTAAAAGATTTCATAGTCATATAAATTATTTATCCATTCAGAAGAAAATACTGTAGAGCATGTCGAGCTGGGTTCTGCTCAATAGCTGTAGGATTTTAGAGACACTAGTAAGGGAGTAGATTGAGAACTCACTCTCGGGTGCCTATAGCAACCGTCAATAATACAAAAGTCCCCAAATTATCAACGTTACTGCAATTTTCTAAATACATATGAAATTAGGTTGTTACAAAAAAGGGATGGTGTATTGTGGGAAAAAAAAAAATCTTACATCAGAGAAAAATGAAGAAAAGGAGCTGGTAACAGTCTAAGGCAAATACATTCTTTGGCTAAAATATACAGATTCCTGGAACAGGAAGGTAAGGGACAGATGATTGACACAAAATGGTGACAGCATGATGCTGTAAGAGTCAAACTGCCTGTTATTGTTCAGAATGCAATTAATTTTGTACAATGTTGTGCTAGGCTGACAGACAATTATCAGAGAAGCTTAAGAACTGGATCAAGTACCAAAAAATAGCAGTGGAATAGAAAATGTCTAACTGCTTGATTTTAGGTAGAAAGATTGTCAGAAGAAAAACAAAAAAAAACAAGAGAAAAATGAAAAAAAAGAGATGTAGGATGAGACATGCCTTTTTGTGATGACATTTTTTGCAATGCATCTGCTTCTCAATTATTTTTTAGAATAGAAGCCCTTTCCCAAGTGTTGACTTTCAAATAATAAATAAATAAATGAGTGCATTGTGACATATTTTGCTTATTTTCTGTCTTTTTAGGGAATGGATTATATAATACTAGTTATTCTAAAACTTTAGCTTTGGCTTTGCTTAGGAATACTTCTGAGGCCTTATTCCAAAATAGAGCTCATTCTAAAAATATTTAGTTATCCTGTTACTTGCTAAAGTCTAAACAAGTAATCTGTCCCTCTCTATAGACCATTATATACCTTTAACAATGAGAGCCTATTCCCACATCTACCATGCAAATGCCCTCTGAAGTACTTCAGACTATATATAAAATACTTCTTACCCATTCACAGTAAGAAAATTATTTAAATACAGAGTTCCTTCTGATATTTAAAAAAAAATTATCACAATCAAAAATTATCATGGTCAAAAACAACTTTTTTTTTTCCTTTTAGTTTGAGAAGAAGAAAAATTTTGCTTAGTAGCTTGATCTGTCTAAATTTATTTTAAAAAAATTAAGTTTCTTGCTATCATAATGATCAGCATCTTTAAAATTATGGTCTGGCCTCAAGATATTTACTGTACACTGTCTGTGATCTGCCTCCCTCTTCTCCCATGATTTTGGAATGCTAAAATTTACTACTATATATTCATTTATTAAGAATTAACCTTAATCTACAGCATGATTCAGAGGAGAAATCCTGCTAACATTGCAGTAACAAAAAGGATATTAAGACTGCCATTGACTTTAAATGTTTTGTTTTACTGCCTTGCTCAACACATTATATAAATGTTCTTTCACTGTTAAGATCTCTTTCTTTAAAGCAGGGGTACTTTAGAAAGTTCAGTGATGCTCCCTTATGATATTTTTGAGATAGAAGAAAGTGAAAAAAAGCTCAGACTTTACAGCAGTGTGTCTCTGAGCCTGTTTTATAGACATTAGCTAAGTCTGATTGCCTGAAAGTTTCAGGCTGAAGAGTCAGTAAATGACAATTAATTTTCAAGCAGTTCTTCCTGTGATACAAGGTTTACTATAAGCATTTTTTTTTCTCTTTTAAAACTTAATACCAAAGCCAAGAAATGTCACTTAAAAAAACCTCAGTAAATTATTCACTGAATTGGAAACTGGTTTCTAAAACATTTTTGATTGAAGGAGAACTTTTTTTCATTAGAAATAACTGTTAAACAAAACTGCTGCAGGTCCTGCCCTTACAAAGTCTGCTTTGTAAAGCATACGTTCAACACACCTGCAGCATAGCTTCAGGAGGGACCAAAGACTTAAGTCTAGTATTTCTTTTGTAAAGTATCCCATCCACATTCTGTATAGCTGCTGCATTCCTCCAGACCTAGGGTCACTCAAATTTAACCACAGTTTTAGACCTTCTGAAAATCTTTGGCTGTTAGAACATGCAGATCAAATGTGACCAAAATTTCTTCCAGGTAGAAAGAGACAGGGGAAAAAGGACAAATATATGCAAAACTCAGAGGATATACATTTGAAACATTGAACAATGGATCCCATCAACTTAATGTTTGTCTGCAGCTACTTGAGTTTAATTCCACAATAAACTCTGGAATCAGATGGAAAGAAATGAGGGTAGAATTTTGGCTGCTGTGTGAGTATAAAGAACCTCAAGGCTTGTAGAAATCCCAAGACCTCCAGAAGCTAGATTTCAGCTACACTGAATGTACAAAGGTGTCTCACAAAATATCACAGACAGCCCCTAACCTGTTTGGTTTGAATTCTTTCCAACAAAGATTTATATAACCATTTTCAGCCATGGTAGCTAAATCATATACAGAAGGACTGACTGAAATTTGAGGACAAAGAAAAGCAGTCTGTTAGCTTGTGATGCATAATTATTTCTCAGGAATGCAGAGGGGAAAATGTCAGGGGTTTTGCTTGACAGACTAGATCCTTAACTCAATCACACCTTCAGAGTGCCACTGTTGCCAGTAATACTGCATAAGCATAACCAAGAATAGCAAAGGCTCTGGATAATACGTAAAGTGAAGACACTAACCAAGGAAAAAACAATCATCACAAAAGAATGTGTTGTAAAATTCCTCCTTGCAGCATGAAAGCAGAACTAGTGTGATTACAATAAAAAACTATACATTTACTACAAAAGAATATGGAAAAACTCTGTTTCTCAATAAGCCAGGATCCTTGAAGATCCATGAAATATGTACCCCAGAACTTCTGGAAAAGAGTAGAAAGGAGGAGTGTGCTTCTCTTGTCTCTGACACTGCAGGATACTGTCAGTTCTTTCTGAAAAATGTAATCACGAAGCATGTCTCAGGGAATGTTCTAAATTGAATCCTGATTTCTGCAACAGACAAAAATCCAGAGAAATTCCACTGACTATTGCTGTGAAATGAAATTACCTACTAAACGTCTATCTAAAAATATTAAGACTACAAAAAACCAAGAAATTATAGTAGTAAATTAACATAAATCAGTTGGGTATCTAGAAGGAATGCAGCTAAGCAGAAACAATAGGTAGAATACATACTTGAAAACAAAACAACTCTACATTATGAAAAAACAGTTGATACACTGAGAAAGTCAAGCCTGTTGCAATGATGGGTGCACCCACAGAGCATAAACTGGAGTTAACACCCATGTCACGTATTCAGCTTTTGACAGAATACTGTACAGCCACAGTAAGGTTGATACAAGTGTTGATCCACATGTGTATTTACCTTCCCACTGAGGCAAAAGAGAACACATACACAGGAAATATGAAACAGAAAAAGGAGAACAGGAAGGTAATTACCTTTTAACATCACATACTGAAGGAACTGTTGCACTGTATACGCCAAGGGTGACATTATTTTCATGTTATGTAGAACTAAAAGTTGGAGGGAACAGGTATGTATTTCATACAGTTCAAGGATCATTTTATAAAAAGCACTATCTGCAGAGGGCTATTGAAGAGTCTTAAGACTGGAGCAAAGGCTTCATTCAAAGCAGGCTGCACAGAGATTGAGAAATCCATGCAGTTCGAGGGCCTCAACTGAGGGCTCACCACAGTTCGTACTGGCTTCCAACACTGAAAGTCATTCATTAAATTGTAATTGGAGTAAAATTAGGATCAAAAGACTGACATCATGAACAGAAATACAGGCTCAGAAGAGTTGTCCTCTCTGATTTTGAATTTCCCTATGCCTACTGGCCCACAGCAGGAGCTGTGCCTCTGAGCAATGGTGTGAGAACTGAAAATGTGAGGGATGGCTGACAGTCCCCTACACTCATATGGCAATGATGGGAAACACAATCTGCAAAGGGAGTACAGGCTACAAAAGTCAGGAGTAAAGCAGCATCTGGAAGACAGTAGAAGAGAAACCAGCAATTTAACAGAGAACCATAGGAATTTGGTGAGCTACAGAGAACAGGAGTGATATTAAAGGATCCAGATGTTGCTAATACAATGTGCTTTGTGTGTACATATGTGTCATTGTGCTGACTAGCTGAATTCTTCCGCTGCTTTCGTCTCTTCCCCATATTGCTAATTTTTATGCATTTATGTGTGTACACATAGCCCAACTGCATTTTGGTCAACCTTGCTTTCTGTCTTCATTGTCTCAAGACGCCCAGCTGCAAGCTAGGACAATTTTTAGTAAATACCTCTATGTGGGTTATCAGCATTGTTCTACTTTATGTATGTGCCTCAGTTACTAGGACTGCAAGGATAATAAATTTCATCATAAATAGCCTTAAATTGTCTTCAAATATATTAATTAAAATGCCCAACATTGCAAATACCAGTATTAAAAAAAAAACAAACAAAAAACAAACCAGCATCTTCTCTGAACAGACATGTCTGCATAGACATCCTGACCCTATATACTTAGATAGACCCATCCTTATCACTGAGATGCAGCCATTCCACTTCAGAGGTTCAACAGGCATACCTTGTTGTTAAACAGTCTGCCCAAGGTTTAAGCTTACAAGGTGAGTAAAAAATGAATAAGCAACTTTTTCTTCAAGGGCATAGAACATTACAAGAAAAACTTAGCAGCCTAAAGCTCAGATATGTTGCCTCTCCTTGCATCAATTTTATTCCCAAAACTGTATTAAAATTTTGTTTAATTCATGAATTTGCAATATAGCTTGAAGTTATAATAATTTATTAAAACTAAAATACTGAGATAAAATAAAATTAAAAAAAACATTAAGTAAACTTTTAGACCAGGCATGAGAAATTAATCCTTTCAGATTTGAGCAAGGTTCTTCACTACACCTTCAGTACCTTTCCAACATATACTGACATCTTTGTCATTATACCAAGTATAACAACAAAAATATCCCTCCTCTTAAAGCCATCTATGAGGCTTGTGGTCTGATGGATGGATAGATTCCTTCAAAGCAGAGCCTAGATCTTAGAGCCTTAGTCTTCAACTTTTACCAGAAGATATATTTTCTCTCTTAATGAATTAACCTCCTCTTAACTTAAGCAAAGAACTAGATGTCTTAAATGTTCTGGGCATGTCAGGAAGATATTACATCCCAAGATGGCAAAAGAAGCAAATAAGAATCTGCTGGCAAGCTGCTCTGAACAGATCCCAGGTAGCATTTCTTGTGATGGAACTTTCACTTCAGTGGAAAGCTAAATATCAAGGCTATGTAAATAAATCCCTACTATTCACACAAGCAGGATTCAATAAAAACTGTCATCCTAAATTCAAAAAAGGAAGCTTTGAAAATTTATCTCTATTAGATTAGAATACAATGAGTGGAATGCATAGGAACTGTATTAATGAATATGGCCAGGCACAGAAGTAAAGGTGGTACTGATTTTCTCTGTTAATAAGCTATTAACAGTAATGACTACTGGCATTTTAACAGAATAAATCCTCTGAATTATTTTATTTAGAAAACTTACTAAGGAAAACAACAAAACACTGGTCAGGAAACTGAATTAATGCTGGTCCACTGAAAGAGAAGTTGCACAATTTATTTCATTTCTGCCAACGGATCCAAAGTTGATAAGATCCTTCAAGCAAACAGAATCCTGAGGCACAATTGAGTTTAAATTTGAGTACAGGATTATGTTCCGTCCGCTATTTGATTAACTTAATCCTGATCTTTAGAACTGGCTTCTTTCACCAAGTCATTCCAGACCACTGAGCTGCTGAGAAATAGAAAGCTTCTGAAAGTGGCAGTTATAGACAGAAAAGAACATTTTTCACTCAACGAAATCCATGGGGTTCCTTAATTTATGCCTCCAACTGAACTGATTTGATTAAAGTTTTGTTCTATTTTTTTTTTAATTAGCAGGCAGCTTAACTTAATTATTAGTCTTATGTATGGAAGCAGTACCAGGAAGATCTATGCAGGCATCACACAAATATGAAATTGAAAATGTTTAGCCTAAAGTTTGTTCAATATAACTTACGCAGTAAGATGCACTGAAATGTATTATTGATTTAGTTACATTGATAAAAATGTCTAAAATGCAATCCACAGTTTAAAACCCAGTGATTTAAAAGCTGTCATGGCTACATAAAAACCTCCACACAAAATTCTGTCTAATGATGTTGGGTGTTATGTAGGAGGGCAAAGCTGTGCGGACACTGGCCTGGAGCAGTCACTGCTCTCCGCCTGATCACAAGGACAGAGTCTGTACATGAGCCTGGCTCTGGGACAGAAAAGCAAAAGCTTTCAGTTCTCCACCTCTGGTATGTATCTGCATAAAGCTAAATCCAATGTAGTACATATTTAGATACAACTTCCGCATTACTCGCTCAGATTCCACTGAGCTATTCTCTCATGTAAATAAAAGCAAAATCTGGTCTTAATTGTATATGTGCTGTCTATGCTGCTAGGAAATATAGGTACTTCTCATGGACAAGTGGACTGTTGAAAGTTCTTAGCATACTGTTCACCGTTAAAGCAGTTAAATCCACTGACCTAATTTGTCTTTGATCGTTACATCACTTTAAGACAACTGAGGACAAATCTCACTTTCCCGAGCTACTGTTTCAAGCTGTTCAGTAGCACGCACCAGTCGGTAAGAATCGCCATGCTGCACCTCACTGTCAGAGCTGCCTGAAGAAGAGCTGTATACCTTGCTTTAGCTGGAATAAAAATTTGCAAATTGCCAAAGAATCAGTGGTAAGAATTCAAATCTCCTAATCTTTAAGACAAATACACATAAGAAGAGGGAATACACTTCCTCTTGTACACAGATACAGCATTTCTTTTTTTTTCTACCAGCTACCAGTGTTTTATTTCTTTCAAACTGGTAAGTCAAAGCTCAAAGCACAGCTTTTAATTACTTTTTCCTCCATAGCTGCTATCTTTTTTACAGGGGAAGAGTTGACTTGCTGGATACAGCACTCCTGCTTTATACTGTGGTAACCATACCGCATTATATATCATAGTGCACAGCTTGCTTATTATAGCATAGTTATTGCAGCCAGCTAACTAATATGTTAAAAAATACTGTCCCCCAAAAGAAACTATGAAACTGTTAGGAGAGGAGCTGTGTGCTAGTACAGTCTAGAATTAAGCCTACTGCACTTGTAAATTAGTGGGAAGAGGAAACATAGCTGACTATTACAATGTATTGCTTTTGATGTAATCTCTCACATTTGTTCTTAAACATCTATTTTCTTCCTTATAGTTTGTACTGAGAGCTTGGCATTCCAGGCTGCAAAGTTTAAAAAAGCTGACCTTGAAAACACAGTCACATTTATTTTTGAATGTTAGTTTAATTTCACACCCTGAAAGTGGCTTCCTGCCTTCCAGATTCTGCTGAGCACTGTATGACCAGCCATGCCCAAACTTGCTGCACAGCTCTGCTTGGGCTGCACCACAGTCATTAAGCACCTATCCACTAATAGCTTGAAAACAAAAAAGGTTGGTTTCACTAACCCATGCAATGATGCTAATCAACTCCCCCCTCCTTTATGGAAACGCTGATCTGCTTGCTCACACACCATACTGCTTTTAGAGGTGGCACACCAGCTCCCTGCAGTAAAATTTTTCTGAGATCTTCCTCAGCATTGGAAGAAGGGCATTTTTACTCCACCCCCACCACCGCCACCCCTGCCCCCAGCTTCATGCAGTGCTCCCACTGATTCTGCACACAGGTAGGATTTCAAAGACCTAACTAGGGAGGACCTTTTCCCACAAAATAAAACTGAAGCAGTCTTTCCAGAAGATCTGCATGTGCTGTGCAGAATAAGCAGAGCACAGTGCTCCCTTGCACCTTGCTAAGCTGTGAAAATGTCTGTTCATTAAGGCAATCTGTTGGACAGACATTAAGGGTGAAGAGGTTGCTTCCTAATAACAGTACTATTACCATCTACACAGTAATTTTGATAGGCACCGTAAGAAGTAAAACCATGAGTATATATGCACAGTGTTCTAGAGGGAAATGTAGGATTGTATCAATGATGTTGATACAGCTGGAGTTGTAAAATATGCACAGCACTCAATGCAGGCATTAACTTGATGATCTCAGACTTTCCCAGACACTAAACATGCTGGGCTAAAGGCACTCAGATATAGAGAATTCCCAAAGATGGCTGGTTAAACACGGAACACGGTCCTAATTCCCAAGATTCCCAGCTATCTGCAAATTCTGCTCATTTAAATTTCAGATGATTGTGGAAGAATTAACAAGCACATTACATGTTAGTTGACCTTTCTTTCACATGTGACCCATTTCAGAAAGACTAACTCAGAAAGTATTTCCTCATCTTACAAAATCACTTATCCCCAGTTCAAGTGGACCATATTCTCAGCTCACACTAGGCATCACGTTTCACATCTAGCATCACATTTAATCAGATTTACAACTCCGCTATCTTTAACAGAATTGCTCCTGAGATTTACTAATGCAGTTCACAAGTAGGAAATAAGCACATGACACAGCAAAATCAGGACACAGTAGTTTACCTGTCCATGCTTGTCAGATGAGCTGTTAAAACTTAGTGAATGAACACTCTTAGCTTATCCCAGTTATGAAGTAAAGCGGGCTCACTTAAGCCTGAACTGAAGAATAAGAAGACAGAATATAGCTGACAAATTAACCTTGGAGGTATTAGACATCATCTACTGGTGCTACAGAGGATCATTATTAAAAAAAACTGCAAGAAATCTCCCACCACCACCAAATTCTCAGTAAACAATGATTGTGTCTACTATAAGAAAAAAGCAAAAAAAGAAAACCAAGCCAACATTAATGATCATGTTTCTGTGCTAGACTGAAAAAAACTGCTACTGCTTAAAGGGTAAAGATTGATTGAGAGCAGCGAGATTGACAGCAGGTATGAGAACTTGGCTCCATAATACTGACAGCAAAACACTGCAAAATCTCAGTGTGGTAAACTACACAGTACACGAACACAGAGCCAGGCATGTATCCTTTAGAGATCTCTGTATAACGTACAGAAATACGAGAATAGCATGTTCTCACACATTGTAACAAACTGGCACAGACCCAGTATGAATGGAAATTAAGAACTACCACACCAAAAAGCCAATTTTTTAGCCACTTTACAGCTCCCCATTATAAACTGCACCAGTACTGCAGACAGTCCAAGAAAAATACTTATTGGAACCACTAGGCAATAATAAATAACATTCAGTTATTTCAGTTATGATATTATTTAATATTGGGCTGAAGGTGCTTTCAAAACCACAGCTATTTATAGACATCTGGCTACAAACATTGACAACAATCAAAGAGTCATAGAATAAAAAATCGTTAGTGTTTTCTGGACAGTATAGTCTTTTTCAAAAGCAAATGCATAGCAATTTATTTCAAAGCAACTAGAGTAACTGCTGAAGCTGGCATTTATAAAATCTGAATAAACTTCACATAAATGGAAAAGCTCTGCTTCCAGTTACATACAGCCACTGTGAAGAGAAGAACTTGTCCCCAAGAATATGCTACGCCTAAGTATGAAAGGGCCTTAGAGCCAGACATAAGCTAACTGGACCCAGTTCTGTTCTCAGCTGTACACAGTTAACTGTGCTTTTGCAGCATAAAAAATCACAGCACTTCTTTAAAATAATCAAGTCAAAGAAAAGTGGTATTTGAAAACCCACTGTCAGCTTTTAGAAGAAAATCAAGAGGACAGCTGCCATCAAAGGCTGCTTAAAGATTCAGGTAGATAGTGGCATTTTTTGGTGACAAATTTCCCCAATTGTAATCACGCGGTTGAGACATTCAAAGTTGAGGGAGAAACTGCAAGGTGCTCGTAAGGAACAAATGAGAAAATTCATCCCATAAGATCTAATCAGATTTCTGCCAGAGTGTGCAGAAAACAGAATCAATCTCCCCAAAAACATTGGAATATATAAAGAAAGGTGTAAAAGAGGAAGCGTCAGAGGCAAGAGAGAGGAATAAACTGAAGGAGGGATTTCAAGTTAAGGTGAAAAACAGTTTATAAGTATATACTGTAAAACTGGAAAGCCAAAGCAACACACGTTGTGTCTTCTATCTCCACCTGTGTTGTATGTCCCCCAATACAGTTCTCCTGCAATTTGTTCAGTTCAACAGTTCTCTAAAACTCTTTTCTATATTTTTATTCTTCACACCTTTTTCTTCAATCTCAAGTTATTCTTTCAGCACTGCTCTTAGCTCTTTTCAATTACTCGAATCTTTGTTCATTAATTTTAAAGGAGCTCAGGGAGCGTATAAAAATAATTTTTAAGTTCCATCTTTGTCTTGTAAATTAGTGTTGCAAATGTTCATTCATTCTTTCACTCATTGTACTACCTCACTAGTCTTCTACCCAAGAAATTCCTGAGTATTTTACACTTTCTGTCTAAATTTAAAAGTTATCTTTGAAACTCTTCAACATTCTGTTTTTACTGCCTTAAATGTGAGCTGAAAGCACACAAAACTGAGCTCACCTCAACTTCTACTCAGTCAGCAAGAAAAAATCTCTTTCCCTTTTAGAATATTTTAATAATGACAATTCAAAAACAACTCTGTACTGTTACAGTCCTCAAACGTGACCCTCCAAACATTCCTGTGTATTTGAGGTTTTCCGGAATCACTAGGATTCCCTTCAAAACACCTTTGATCTTCACACCCAGAGGAAACTTTTAAAATTTAATCTGTCCTTTCTGCTGAAATGCTGCCTGCCTTCACTGGCTGGCACAGCATGTGCCATAGCCACCTTGCGTGCTTCAAAACTGACTTGATGCAAGGCTGCGGCAGACTGGCTGAAGCCACAGGTGTGACTCCTCGCAGACTCCAGTGCTGCAAAGCAGCATTCAGGATGGCATTTTCAAATATCAAATACAGCCAGGGCAAATTTTCATTTTATATAACCCACAGTACTATTGAGAGCACTGGAAGCTGCCCAGACACTAGCTGCCAGTGTCCCGAAAAGCCATAATTGGCCTGATTACTCATGAAAATTATGACAGTGATAAACTTGCCAATTAGAGGTCATTGAAACACAAAGACCTAAAGAAGAATAACCTTGTCACCAACTGGTTGGAGTATGCCAGCACTGGCACTCCAACAAACAGGAAAACGCACTGCTCTGCCTTACTTTGGGAAAAACCAGCTCGCCGAATGGCATGAAAATGTGCAGAAAAGAGTAGGAATAAGACTCCACAATTTCCTGATAACATCCAGCCCCACATGGACTAGACCTCAGCTTTATGTTCTCACTCTGGGAAATGACTGCTGGCACTCAATAGTGTTTGAAATATTAACATAAAGTATGTTTAATTAATACAGTCCCTCAGTTGCAGTTTATGAAATAATATTTCTTAATATAAATACAGAAAGTATCATATTTATAGCTAATGCCAAAAGATAACACAGTTCAAGAATCATATTTCTTCCCATTTAGCCTATACTACCTAAACAAGACCCACCAATAATTTAAGGCAGGTTCATTCATCCTCAAAACAAACTTATAGAAGTAGTTCTTAAGCCAATCAAAAGCCATTGTGCTGTAGTATTCTTTTGAATTGTCCTAACTATTTTTAATTCACAGACATTTCAGAGCAAAGATTACATCTGTCACTGACAACAGTGAATTGCTCTTCTCTCAGCATGCCCATGTTGTCTTTCACAATACGACATATATACTGTGCAGCAAGTTCACAACAATTCCTGAATTTCTTGCTTTTGGGGTCACCCTTCCACTTCCAGATTCTATCACCGACTTCCCCACGCTTTCCCTAAATGACTGAAGAGCTCAGCATTCAGCACTGGAAGGCACAGTGAACAGGTTTTCTGCAGCTTTAGAGCACTGTAATATAATACAAAAATATTTTTAAAATATTATGTATTTTACAGGTACAAACTAATTCAACATCCAGCATGAAGTACTGCATCATTACTTCCATTAAATGAACCCATTTTCCAGGGAGGCAAAGAAGCAGCCACAGTTCTGACTAGAGAACTTACTGACTAACAATAAAGTATTTGTCATTATATCCACCAGTCATTACTCTAGCAATTATCATAACTAAATACTTCAGAGTATTTAAATAAGAGTGACTAAATAAGTCATAGTAAAATCTGCATTCACAAGGTAGAGCTTGATTACTAAAAGACTGTCCAGTATGAAAAATGGAGCACGCATTTTTTTTAATCAATCCAGGTTTCTTTTTTTTTTCAATACCTATCCTCATTTAGCAGCCTTTTATCACATGCTGCCTTTACACTTTACATTTTCTCTAAGTCTCATTCTAAAATATATACTTTGTGAATCTCTATTCATAGAAAAATCAATATCTAAACCAAGAAGTGTGATTTCTAATTTTAAAGAATGTAATGCCAAACGCTAACTCAGGACAACCAGTAGCTTCTCCCATTTAGTGACACCAAACACAAAGAAACTGTTCTTGCACTACGTTTCCATTGCTAATAGAGACATGGACCCCCTTTCACCCAGAAGTCTTTTCAAGCATATTAAAACTTTTTGGCTAGGAGAATCAGACACTGATCTGTGCCTGTGAGACTCATCAAGATCATTCAGCAAAAGCAGCAGTATATGTCTGACACACAAGGACAAAGGTCCTTGCCCAAGTTAGACAGAAGTTAGGATGCCTGGATAGGGATGTGTGTTTGTGGGGTATGTGAATAGACTTTACTGAAGAAAAGTGAAATGCTACTATAAACCGAGATATGAACTAAAGACTCTTCCAATCAGTATCGAACACTTGATCATCACCATAAAATAATCAGAATTTTCTACCCAGTACAGACTGAGAGAGAAGGTAGTACAATAAGCTTTTTTAACAACAACCAAAAAGGAGGAATTACCTCAACCACAGGACCACACTCAGTGCTTTTTTACAATCAACTGGTTTGTCTTTAAATTTTAAGGGTGTTTTACAGTATTTAATGGAAAATAGTGTTAACACAGATTATTTGTATTGCCTTTCTATTTAAAAATAGCAATTATTTTCTTCTGCAACTTATTTCAAGCTTTAATTTCTTATAACTAGATAAACATCAACATAAAGCACTGGATTATTCTGAACATAATTTCCAAGTTTCGAGCAATTTCCAGTAAATGTAGAAGCTATCCATAGTAATAACGAACTACATATTTAAGCCATCTTGCATCATCAGTTCTCAAGCAGAACACATTAGTGAGTGATAGCACTAATGAGAATGCACTAAAGCTTGATATTGCTTTTCATAATTAGGATGATTTCGTCAGTCATTTTAGGCCAAGTATTTAAGGCAGAAAATTAAAAATACTGCAACAACCAAAATCCCCAAGCCTTGTGGGATTTTTTTTCCTCATTTCCAATGAAAGTACTTTTTCTTGTGTACACATTTCTCTGCAGTCCTCACAAGAATGGCATCACAGCAAGAGAATCAGAACCAAAAAAAAAGACTAAAAGGTAGAAAGATGGCCTCTGTCTAGAAACCTTTAGGAAGATACTGAATTCATTTTATATTGCCATCATTTTCCAAATTGGGTTTTAGCTACTCATTTTAGATAGCTTTTTGCAATTGCTCTTGAGTCTATTTATATTCTTTGACTCCTCATTTTGCAATGCAGTTAAGTAAAAGACACCTGGAGATTAGTAATGATATTCTCACTGGTTTACTGTAAAAGAAAATGAATATATCCAATGCAATTTGCTCTCTGCTAAAATTACACTTCCATGGTTAGTTACTGAGTCTTCTTATTAGGTCACATATACTTAAGAATACTGATATCCCACTAGTTCATTTTACTGACAACAGAACATTATCTGTCCCTGTGCAAGGCTTTGTGTAGGAAGAAAACCTAACCTATGGAAACGTCTGCTCAATGATCACCTCTTGGCTACCCAAGGGCAATGTTGTTAAAAATGCACGCTGGCACAGATTGAAAAAGGAGCAACCCTCAAGAAATAGGAGTGGTTGTAACCAATAATTATTTTGGATTAGGAAGAGAAAGTTCTAGATAAAGAAAAGAGGGGACTCATCTAGACTGTCATTCATGGAGTCTGATCTTTCTTACTCTGAGGAGAATTCCTGGCAGTTATGTACTCAAGTCCTTTTAAAACAAATCATACTGTTCTTCTCACATTTTGGGAGGAGTTGGCTGTTAAGTGACAGACAAACAAAATTCTTTAAGGTCACATGGAAGTGGAGGTTGCCTGTTCTCACAGCACTGTCTCTTCTACACGTCTAGAGTCCTTGCAGATGAAAGCAGGAGAGACTCAGTGGATTTGGGAGCAACAGGTAGAGGATGCCCACATAGATTCATGATCTCTGCAGCTCCTCAGTGATCCCTCCCTTCAGGGTTCACCCCAGCAGGACTACAGGCCCTTGTAGTCACGGAGAAACCCTGCAGGCATGTAGTACTGGTGGTGTGCTAGCCCACAAAGTGTATCAGAGCCTCTGCAAAAATGCATCGCTTCTGAGTGGTTCATTTTATCACTTATGACTATTTTGGGCCCATTCAATTTGAAAGTAGCTCCATGGCCTCTTCAATGAATGGATGTAATACACACTCTTCTTTATGTAATAACAGGAGAGGGAGATTAATAATGGAACCCCTTGGGTATTACCATGGCAGAGTATAGTCTAAATCACTATCTTTTCACAATTTGATGTACAGTAGCATTTAACATTTCATGTTGATAACAGCCAGTCCACCAAGAAACTTTCAGTAAAGCACAGCACACAAAACTGTGGTAAATATAAATGTCTCAGAATTAAGGCTGTGCAGAGTCAAATCACTTGCTTCTAAGGAATAATGCTTAAAATAAAATTCTGCATTTATATAATAAATGGAAATGTTCCCCATGAACTTAACAAGAGCAGAAGGAATTAGCAAGTAAGATGAGAAACTCTGGTAAATTTAACTAGAGCATTAAAACTCAGCATTTTCTTCATTTAATACAATATCTTCATTGTAAAGGCTGAAAATATAAAATACAAACTATTATTGAGTATATAAATCTCAAAACAAAAATAACTGTAGGTGGTTTGGAACAAGAGAATGTTGTTTTTATACAAGTACAGCATTCAGCAAGCATTTGTCAATATTAGTCAGTCATTGAGCAGTTTCCCTGCACTCTAGTATGCTGAATATGTGCCTCCATAATTATGGCTTGTTTGTGTGACATCTCGTGGGGAAAAATATCACATTTGGTATGAAAAACACATAAACATTTTCATAAAACAAAAAAAATGCCGATGGAACAGGACTGTGTGCTTTTAATAACAAGCAGCCTCACATCAATAACATTCAGTCATCCCCAAGTATCAGCTACATCAGATCTCCAGAACAGAAAATAAGTAGGTACGCAATTAAACACAATTTCCCAAGAGTTGCAAAATTCAATTTCCTTCGGCTCCTTGTGTCCATAGAAAATATAAAACTCAGGTAATGTCAAATGCTTGCAGATGTTTGCTGTTAAGTAAATCAGTTTATCATTTAAAGATCTGGCCAGATGGCCTAAGGCTTTCATTGCTTAGGGGCAATTTATAGACACACCTAATAAATCTGCTGGTGAGCTGTAGTGTACACATTATTCCTATGAATAATGCCTGTAGAGCAACCAATAATACAGTTACAAGTCCTTCTCCTCTATTCTCTTACCAGTGTCATTGTACTAGAGTACCAAACCTTGTTGTTTGCAACATTCTCAACAGGAAGAAAAACCAAAATTAATCTTAAGGGGTGGAGGGAGGGTGCTGTACTTGATTCTAAACTATTTCTGTTCTTTGCTTATATTAAATCAAGAGGACTGTGAAGAAAACAAGCATCCTTTTCTGTTTTGGTTTGCCAAATCAAAAAAATAAAACCGACCCTAAAGACCCAGTCTTCCACATGGATGTTCTCATTCATTTCAATTCCATCCTTTCAAGAAACAAGATCACTTCAAGAAAACATTCCACAAATCCACAAATGTTATGTTAATTTACAGTAGTTGATGAACAAGTGTAGAAAAAATATCTGTAGCACAATGCCAGGACATTTGAAGTGATTTGTGTTACCTTAGGACAGAAAATAGTAGTGATACATTTCATAGGGATCCACGCAAATATCCTTCCCTTATATTTTGGGCCAGGCTGCTCCAGGTCCTCAGTAAATTTGTTTGTAACTGGCTCAAACACTTGAACACTGTGCCATGTCCTGAATGAACTGTGTCACATTAACATAGTCATACTTCCCCTTCTATCTTCTGCATTCCTGACCTCCTCTCTCTCACAAAAACAAAGGCTACTTTTATACACCACAATATTAAAGTCAGTGGGTATGAACAGAGATGAGGCTAAGCTCCAAAACCTAGATTCTTGCATGTGTCTGGTTCTGAGTTTTCAGGATTGGGTTTTGCAAAATGCTGCAGCTTTTGCTGTCTTCACAAACAGAGACGTTAATCCTGCAGAATGTAATGTCCTGCTTTATCCCTACTTCTACAGAAGAATGTACATATATGTATATATATTTACAAGATAATGTACATAGTTAATTTTTTTTAGTATATATTTTTTGTCTGTATGGGGTGGACCCAATACAATTTTGAACATGTTTCTGTTAAAAGTGCAACACATGGCTCTTTTAACACCTTTCTAGATGTCAGTCCAAATTAGAACATCATTAATTATTCCCCAACTTCCCAGTAACAAATGATAGCATCTTTTGGACCCATCCATTCAACAGCAGAAAAACAGCTTTGCCTTTGGAGACATTTTGGCCTATCAGCACAAGTAAGCTGTCTATAAAAAGCAAGCAGCAGCACAGTTTAGAATAATTGTAGCTGCAGCAGCAGCAGCAAAGCCAGCAGTATAATGCTGAAGAAGTAAGACCTGGGGACACTCATGAAACAAAAATCAAGCATAGCAAAAAGCTCAACAATTGCTCAGTTTAAGGTTCTGAAATTTTTCAGTTTTGTCTGGAGCAATACAAACCTTGAACCACAACTGCATCTTAGTAGAACAGACCTAGAACTAATAAACATGTTTACTAGCAAATGCAAGGCTTTTGTCAGGGCCTTAGTGGCTCTCACCAGCCTAACCTGGTACCCCCACCCCTGCCTATGGGTCCAGGAGCCCCATTTAAACCTTGTCCTGTGCCTTCAGTCTCTGCTTGACCTATGGTGTGGGACTGAGCTGTAGGCTGCCCTTGGGTGCCCTCACTGGTTGTGCCCTGCTCGGTGGGACGGGCCCTGGCTGGCGAGGTCCCAGCCCTGATGGCTGTGAGATCACGCTCAGCCCCTGGCTCCCCAGCCCCTAGGAAGGAGCCAGCCCTGGCTGCTCCCTAATGCTTTTCTTTTACCACCTCAAATTGCTACTCATGTTATGTGTGTTTTCAGTGTTAGTCTGGCATCAAGAGAAGCTTTTCAGGCATAGAATCAAGGTCAAAAGTATTAGGAGTATTTAGACAATGCTACAACCTAAGGTGCCTGACTATTAAGCAAACCTTTTAAGTCACATGTTGTTTCATGTGCCAGTACAACCAAGACCATGCTTGAAAACATTGTGGATTCTCTGGTCACTCCTATCAGATATAGCTCAAAACTGAAGAAAACCACAGAACTCAAAAAGGCTGAAATGTAACTCATTTTCTTCTCTCAAATAAACAAAATCAGTCAAGCCATCAAGGCAGAAATTTTCAAAATTGATTTCTGGGTGCCCAAAAATGAGACAATTTGAAAGGAACTTTTTCTGCATCAATTCAAAAGTAAATCTCTTTATAGTCACTCCATATCACGTAAGAATTGAGTTGTCTACCTATCACTAATCAATTCTGGAAGTATTTTCTTGCAAAATAAGTCAAAGAGCAACAAATCAGTACCATTTCTACTTACTAGTGTTTTTTCACATTTTCTACATATTTCAAAACTAGGAAAAATTATAATCCTCCATTAAGCTATAAGTAATAAACATTTTACTAGACAGAGGAAGCATTTCTGACCTCTAAACTACTGAATTATCATATCACTTATTAGAGCAGATATTCACAAATTAAATGCCACCAAAATAACAGTTTCTTCTAAAAGATACTCAGAAGCATTTAATCTTGATGTTCCTCTCTTTTACTGAAAACCTTATAGCATTTTTGTCTTTAATTTTTTGATCCACAAGTCCTGAGTGATAACAGTGCTTCTAAGTAACTAATAGAAATCAATGTATACAGAACTAAATCCTGAAGTATAAATTGCTATACAATACGTCTACTATACTTGCTTCAGTAGGATAGATTCTTGCTAGAGTAATGTTTATCTTAGCTTGTCATTTGGCACACACTAAAATACGATGATGTTCTTTAAAGATTAAAAATCTTTCCTACCCGTTCCCTGTGATGAAACCGTATTTTTCTCACTATGTGTATCTGCTGCTAATAGTTAAGAAAGACTTTAAAAGAAAAGTTACTATGTCTTAAATTTCTGATTAATTCAGAACAAATTGAGGGCACCTTGACAGCACAAGCCCTTTAATGAAACAGAATTTACCCTGAAATGTACAATCTGTGGAAGTTATAACTGGTTGTAATACAAATAGATCTTGCTGTATTTGGACAGAAAAGCAAAAGGTACCTTTATTTCATATCAACAGTCCTTTGCAGTTTTCTGTATTCAGGCTCACTGTGCTATTCAGGCTCCACTGTGCAAGAAGAAACTGTCACTGAATGACACCCTGAATTCATTATAAATCTGTACTGGTAGGGAGACAACAAAAGGCAGAAATTAAAGTTCATTCATATAGTGGATGAGCCACATCAAGGACAGATATCATGGGCTCTGGCTGAAAACAAACCTTCACTGATCTCATTGGAACAGAAGTGAGAAACCGTTGAGCCTAGAGTGCAGGGCAAGCATGCATCACAGTGCACGGACCTTGATTGTAAAGGCAGAGGAGAAAAGGGAAGGCTGTCTGCCCATGCATGTGCTAGATTTCTTTCTAAAGCATTCTGTGAAGCGATCCCCTTGTGATGAACATGCACTGAAGCACTCTGAAGCATCCCTCCTCCCCACCGTAAGTCTGCATCAGAATCGTATCAATATAAATACAAACAAGGAAAAGCAACCGTTGTCTTGGTGGTCATGCACTGCAATGCAAGGTAAGCAGTCTAGCATTGACACAAGAAATTTTAGATTACTTCAGTGCAAGACCACTAGACTCAAAGCCAGCATACTTAAAAGAAATTAAGAGTACAGGAGTGATACAGTGATACTGAATACATCTCATTTGATTTTCTGAATTGAAAGCTACCATTCCTGTCCAGGATGATAATTTCAGAGTCAGTGTATGTTCTTCCATTGAATGGCTTGTACAAGAAGTGTTAGAACTAACTAACAAAATAAAAAATTCTTAGCTTATTCTGACTGCTAAGAACAGTAAAAAGTATCTGTCTGAAATTAAAGACACCTTTGATGTATCTCATAGAATTTATCCTTCCTCCTCCCTACTCAGCACAAATGCCCCAGGAACATTTGAACAAGAGAGTAAAAACAGGGACCTAAATCTACCCTATGTGCTGTCACTTTCTACACTCCTTAGGGAATCACTGTAACTAACACTTGGGAAACCTGTTCCACCACAGTTTTGCTTTTGACCCCAAGCAAATCACATCCCTGAATGATCCCAAATTCAGGAAGTATTTTGCAACCAAATTCCTAATGAAATGAACAGAAGTCAGGTGTCTGCATTTTGTAAATGTGGACCTAAGTAGCTTAGGAAATAGCCTGCTGGAGCCTTTGGAACCTCCCTGTTTAAAAGGGTTATATGGTATTTCTGAGGAAATAAGCTTAAAACTGTTTTACACTCAGACAGGATAGTTGTGGTGAACCACCAGACAGTCTAAAATCTTCCCAGTACCCTCTCCCACCCCACTTGGTACTGCCCAGTGTAATCAGTATCATCCCAGTTGCATAATGCAGTAGTAGGAGCTGACCCAAGATGCAGCTGCTGATCCCCAGATCACAGAGTACCTGGAACAGACACAACACATGAAGTACCTCCCAGAGCTGCAGATCTGTTCAACCAATTTGCCCCCAGTTTATTTTCAAATGCACAAGTGAAGGAAAAAAAAAAAAAAACTTTTTACTTACCTGCTTTCCCTCAATTAGAATATTTTATCAGATTTTGACACGTAATTTAAAACTTCTTTCCTTCTTACATACTTAGGTTTTATTTTCCAAGGGACCTGTTGCAGAAGAACGTCTCAAGGACCATGACAATTTTAAAGAAAAGGAATAAAATAAAAATTAATTCAACCATCTCAGCACATAATGGTTTAATGAGTTTTCATTCAGAATTAACGTCATCGGAGTTCTGAATACACAGAAAGCATGGTAGCAATATGGAGAGTTTCATGTTTGTACCTCAGAAGCAGGTACAAAACATAATTTGTCAGTTGTTTTCTCCACATTAAATGATCTCTGTGGAAATGAAGGAATGTTCTTTTTTTTTTCCAAAACTTGCCAATTTTTCTACAAGCGTTTGTTCCAAACAGAGATGCTCAAATATGGTAACTCTATAAACTAGATCTTATTCACTGCAAAATGAGAAATCGTTGATCATTCAGTTATAGCAACAGGAAAATGGATACCTTGTCCCACGGCTACAGATGCTATAGACTTTCGTTTAGGTTTATTTAATGATTAAAAAAGAAGCAATTTATATGCTGGGTACTATAGACTATTTTTTTATCATCTTTGCTTTTATTTGTTACTGTCTCATGCCAATTAAATAAAAATTATACTTTAAAAAATTAGGCCTCTGTTTATAACAGGACATGATGACAGTAAACACAGCAACCAGGAATAAGGAACCATAACAGAGGAAGCTAGTGACATAGTCTAAAGCATCATGAATAGCTCATATTTCATTTGAGGAGTATCAGTAAAGTATAAAGATTATGCTAAAAATTAATTTATACTCAGAATTAGTTTTACAACTTCAGGATTAGAAAGACATTCCATTTTTCAATGCTGTACAGGAAAGACTTCCATGAACCAATTACACATGGAATAGACTGTCTGATATTTTGCTGATTTTCCATAGCGCATTTATCCTACATTTATCCAAACATGAAGAGTAAGTATTTCATATTTTTGGGTAGTTTAGCACTGATTTTTCATAACCCAAGTTAAATGACTCTCAACACCTGAAAGAATACTTGACAAGAACTTTCCATGTCAGAAGTTGCAAGATACTAATCATTTATTCAAGGTTATGACCTGATCCCAAACTCTTTGCACAGCAGTATTATGCAAAATCATTTTCACATTCCAAAGCTATTTGAAAAGTTTTACTGACTGAAAACACATTCAAACCCCTATTAGTACATCCAAACACTAAGAACACTGTTTTCATGAATTAGGTGTAACCATGACAGCAGTGTCTTTTTTTTTTACTCCCTGATCATCCAGATTTGTTCTGTATTACACAGATATCACAGAAATGGACTCTACACAACAAAGCTGTGTATGCAGAAGAATTTTCCTTCAAATGTAAAGAAATAAATCACACTCTCCATCAAACTGAATTGGCCACTTGTGGAATGGTTCTGAAAAAGCTTAACTGAACACTAGAAAACTTCACCAAGAACTCCCTAACAGGGTGACACACCACTTCTTTTCATGTGCTCAGGCATCCAGGCTGAAATTTTCAAGGAATCAATGTAACATCAGCAAACTCCATGACTGTAATAAAGAAAAAATTTGCGGATCTATGAAGTCAGGCATTAAATCCAATACTTCAGCAGGCAAAACTCTCTCCTTATGAGTCTGGCCTTGGCACTTGAGATTACTATAAAAAGACTTGTGAATTTCATTAAATAACTGCCAGTACAGTTAAGTATCAGCCTGTATTTGAAAACTGAATTGATTCTGCTGTGATTCCATGAATTCTAATAGAACTCCTGCAAATTTTTTCACACTGCAAGTGAACCTGAAATATAAAAATATCTCATTTTGCATTATTTTTAGCTGAAATGTATGTCAATGGGAAATCATATGAACTACATTAGTAGAACTAAAATGATGATCCCTAGTGTAACTCCACATCAGTTACATCAGGAATGCATTTCACCACTATAATTTAAAATGTAAAATGGCCAAGTGACAATAGAATTATTTTTCTGAGAGCTATCAGTATCCAGTAACACTGGGAAAGCTCTGACAGAAGCAGTAGCAGTAATTTGGAGCTGTAAAAGCTCACGTACAGGGTTTCTCTGGCACAAAATTTCAACCGAAGTAATACTTTGTGGAAATTTCTGCTTCTTGTCAAACACTTGGGATCTTTGGGTTTTAGCATGTCAGGAGCAGGACTTTGGCATTTTCCAGCTGTGTTGTAACCGGGCTTGTAAGTGACCGGGACAATGGATAATTGAATAATCAAATTATAAGCCAACCCAAGTAAAGGTATTTGCTTCCATTCTCAAATGCACAATTCTTACTGCATCAGTTTCTGCCAAACTGATAGCACATTCTAACATTAAGCTACAGCAGTTTGTATTTATAATGACAAAGTACATAGGTTTATTCACTGCAGGAGGCAGATCAGGCTTTCCTCTTACCTTAGGGTATGCCTCCACACTCCTGCAGTATGTAACACTGACACACACAGAATGTTACTCTGCCAACTGCTACAAGGTCCTACAGGAAGACCTTTTTCTTCAGGGAGTAAAGTACTGCTATGATCACAGCATAATGTAGACATTACCACACTTGTTCTGAATTACGAGGTTGTGTACTGGTAGCAGAATAGCTGAATGACTTGCTGGAGAAGCTGGGTAACTACTGAAGAAGTTACCTCATGCTGAGCTCCACATCCACATTGTTAAGAGTTAAAGAATTTTCCTTCTTCTTTCCATTAGAGATCTACAATTCCAACTCTTACAAACCACCTTCCCTTTCAAACAGTCAATATTGTAAACACATACTAATTTTCTTCATTTACCTAGTTAATATTTCTTTTACTCCTATATTCTTGCCATGGTCCCTGCTATTATATGGTCTCTGGTATTATACAGGACTACTAGGAAGATAGCTTACAAGAGAACCTTTATGCTCTTCAGATCATTAACAACTAGCTGTTAAAGAAACACTTTCAGTTACAGACTTTTACCACATTTCACAGAATGCTCATCCTCACTTCTCATATTGCCACTGTAGGAAAAAAGTATTTAGTTTTATTATTTCTTTCAGTTTAGTTTTATTTTATTATCACTTAACTCAGGTGAGTTACAACAAAACGTAATACTCAATTTTGGCAAATGCTTACGTATAAAATTACCGTGTGGTTTCATTCAAAACATAGTTGGAATTAGTATCACCACACTAAAAAGGAGCTCTGTTTCATGTTTTCACATCAAAAATATAGACAAGCCTGCTCTGTAACTTTAAATTAGGAATCAGATATTTAAACACAAGTTTTGAACCAGGGTTCACTCAGCATAACACAGTCTTTCACATGTGTCTTGGTTTTTATTAGTTCTTCTGCAATGCAAAAGAGGAGATGGAGAGAAACTTTTCAGAGAGGCAATTCACAGAAAATCCATGGAGGCAAAAATCAACCATTAAAGAGAAAAAACTCTATGTTCAGTATAACTGGATGCCACATACAGCAAACAACGCTCATCTGATAGATTATGCATAATGTCATGTGTGCCCAGTTTGGGCTGCTTTTATTTTTGGTTTTTCATCTCCAGAACTGTAAGTCAGTCACTAACTAGTTCTCCCTGCCTGCAAAAATCCTCTACTGATCTTTAAATGAATACTGCAAAACTACTGTAATTCAGTAATGTTGGTAAGCCTCTTTTTCTCCCACAATGGCCCTCCCCAGCCTTTAGAGTGCATATGCCAATTTGGTTCAAGTTTTATAATCTGGAATGTTCCACAGTTCCAGTTTAATTGTGCCTTCCTTAGGTAATTTAAAGTCTGAAAAAAATGCCTGTTCTGAATCTATTATTTATGTTACATGCAGCAATATCTTACCTATTTCTTCCTGGAGTCTGGAATGTACTATAGGCCTGATAATCTTTACGTACCTTAATCTCCTAGAAAGGGCAATGGAAGTTTTTGACACACAGTAAAATACAGCTGGCCTAAGAATCAGTGAAAAGAAATCATGGAATGTTTTCTCAAACACTGCATGACACCCAACATGTTCATTTTGAATCCCAGAATGCCTATTTTGGATCGTAAATGTTGCTTCAAATACACATGGGTAAAAGCTGTAATTAAGGGAAAATGCAGCACCAATAATAGCAAGTTAAAAGTTAGCAATTCTAAACTGTCAGTACTGTAACAACGGAATGTCTTATTACTTCCACCTTCTCCTCCCATACACTGAATTTCTTCAATACTGACAAAGTGCATGTACTAATCATAGACTCTGAATGTTGAATTAACCAGGGAAAAGATACAAATTACGTTGGTATTTCTTGAGGGCATCAGTAGAAAACACTGATTTCAAATAATTTTGATTATAAAATTTTACTTCACAATCCTTTTCCAGATCACAGATATTAATAATTAAAAAGAGTATGGAATTGATGTAATGTTAGCTGTTTCACCATCAGCATCACATAAAGAGAAAAGAAACAATAAAATATGATGCAGAATTCACTCTTCCAATGATTGTCATTGAACTATTACATTAGTAAACATTCACAGTATGAAGTCTCTTTCAGTATATCTCCAGCATATAAAGTAGTGCAAAAAAGCATTCCAGTCATTTTGCCTTTGCATTCAGACCAGGTTAAATGATTCTCTTACTTCATTTCTTTCATTATTAGACAACAAATGCTGCAATGCCTCCAAAGAGAGTTATAAAAATAAACAATTTCTGGAGGGTCATCAGCCTTTTCAAAGTAAATTTCCAGTTAAAAACAAACATTATTCATTTCAAGGAAAAAAAAAAACAAAAACAACCAAAATTTAGATCTATCTTCTGTAGAATATCTTTTTACAATAAATTTACCATTTGAAAAACAATGACTATGGTATCCAATGATTTATGGTAGCTGCTATTAAAGCACTGATAAACAGATAAATGACTACCAAACTTCATTGCTTCTTACATAGTAAATACCTCTGAATGCCAACTTTTACCACAGAGCTGTTATTAGTGATGTCGACAGTTCATGCACCCACTTTAAAACTGACTTGGTTTTATTAAGTTTCTCAAACTCATGTGCAAAACACTTGCATTCTATTAAAAATATAAAGTCTGAAATTATATCAGATCTAGCAATTCCTTCCTCAAGTTATACCACTTACTTGATATGTAATACAAGTTTAGCAATGCTTTTATTTGTACTTAACCATTAAATGGCATACTACTGTATGCTGTGGACTCTTGATTGCATATTTCATTATTTTCACTGCACTCTTTAATGCATAAATATATTTGGAAACGTTCAAAATTACACATCCGTTTCCACAGAATTTGAATTTACACAGTTTTTCTTCTCTGACTCACTGCTATTCCCCGTGTCCTGACTTTTTTTCTCCTTTACACAAAGAGATTCTTTAACTCCTTCTTCCATCTCCAAATACTCTGATTTATCCTCTGTGGATGAAGATGATGAGCTTCTAAATTTCTTCAGTAAATTTGTTGGGAGGTAAGGGCAACTGACTGCATTTTGCATCAGCTGTGTTTGTTCTTCATTCTCAGTCTCTCTGTGGTAGAAATAGTTAAAATTGGAGACAATCACTGGCACTGGTAAAGCAATAGTTAACACTCCTGCAATGGCACACAGGGACCCAACTATTTTCCCACCCACCGTTATGGGTTTCATATCCCCATAACCAACTGTAGTCATGGTCACTACAGCCCACCAAAAGGCATCTGGGATGCTTTGGAAATGGGTGGCAGGCTCATCAGCTTCTGCGAAGTAAACAGCACTGGAAAACAAAATGACTCCAATAAAAAGAAAAAAGATGAGGAGGCCGAGTTCCCTCATGCTGGCCCTGAGTGTATGACCCAGGATCTGCAAACCCTTGGAGTGCCTGGAGAGCTTGAAGATGCGAAACACCCTGACCAGACGGATGATCCTCAGGATAGCAAAAGACATGGCCTGTTGACCATTACTGCCCTGCTCCTGCACCAAGTCAGTGCCCAGAGTAATGAAGTAAGGCAAGATGGAGACAATGTCTATGATGTTCATGACGTTCTTGAAGAAGTGTGCTTTGCTTGGACATGCAAAGCAGCGCACTGTAAACTCAAAGGAGAACCAAATGATGCATACTGTCTCTACAATGAAAAAAGGATCATTGAAGATGGTGTGCTCCCCAACATCCAGGTGAAGTGACTCATTGGAAAGGCTCTTCCCTAAGCTCAGGGACATGATGAATTCTTTGTCATCTCTGAAGTCTGGCAAAGTCTCCAGACAAAAGATGACGATGGAGATCAAGATGACCAAAACAGAGACAATGGCAATGCCTCTGGCTGGACTGGAGCTCTCCGGGTACTCAAACAGCAGCCAAATCTGCTTCTTAAACTCATTCTCTGGCAAAGTTTTCTCCTCTTCTTCTTTGACAAACCCTTCATCCTCCCTAAACTTGAGCATGGCCTCCTCCCCAAGTTGGTAGAATTTCACCTCCTCACTGAAGATGTCAAAGGGTACATTGACTGGCCTCTTCAGTCGACCACCACTCTGGTAGTAGTACAGGATGGCATCAAAGCTGGGCCGGTTCCTATCAAAGAAGTATTCATTCCTGAGAGGGTCAAAGTATCTCCCTCGCTTCGCCGGATCACCCAACAATGTCTCCGGGAACTGAGCTAATGTCTTCAGTTGGGTCTCAAACCGCAGTCCTGACACGTTGATTACCACACGCTCACAACACTCGTACTCACTGTAGCGAACAGAGCTGTAACCCCCAGGGCCTCCACCATCATCAGGTGGCTGGTCCAAGTATGAAAACTCATCCTCCCCATAGTCATCACTGTAGTAGAGCTTTCCTTCTTCCTCATCATCTTCATCCTCATCTTCATCCTCCTCTTCCTCCTCACTCAAGTCCTTCAGTATTCTCTCTTCAGAACCACTGAGAGGCAGCAGCTCAGAACAGGGGAAGGAGGCTCCACACTCCCTACTTCCTAAGTGGCGGCTCCTCTTCTTCCCTTTCTTCCGCCTCTTACCACTCTGGCGGTGGGGCATGCTGCTGCGTGACGCAGTCCCACCATGAGAGGAGGATGCACCTCGACTCTCCTCCTGATGATAGTGGTGATACGGTCCACCTCCACCTGTTGCCCCACCTTCTACTGCTGCTGTTGCTGCTGCTACAGCTGCAGCTGCTGCGGCTCTCGACTGCGCCAGACGCTCTCTCTCTCGGGCCCGAGCTTGGACTGCATATCCATAGGGCATGTGGCTGTTGCACCCAGAGCTATCTGCACTCACCATTGCAACCTCCATTTTGCAACTGCTTTTTTTTAATCACTTAATGCAAAAAGATTTTGGTTTATTTACAGTGTAACCTTAACTTTCACTAGAAAGTTCAAAGCCATTTGCATTTGGAAGTCAGTCCCCTGGACACAGAGCTGGGCAACATAGTTGTAACACTGAATTTATGTTTTGAAGAACCACAGATCTGCATTTTCTTATTGTCCAGAATGTTTAACACAAACTAATGTTTTGCTAACAAGGAAAGACAAAAGTCAAATTGAACCAGGGAACAGCTCAGGCCTTGTTATTTCATCCACCGAGCCCCTTGATTTTTATTTATCTCCTGTGGCTATCACAGATCTGACCAGAATCATGACTACCTTGCAGGCTTCAAAGACTGCATTCATGAGGAAAAAATATGCAAATCAAAGGGTACCTGCTCTCCACAGATGGTTTTAGTTCATCATTGCAACCAAATGCAAATAGTCTCTTTCCTCATAATTTGTTCCTGGTAATGCTTTGGTTTAGCAATCTTATTGTTTAATATCATTACTTGGGGAGTTGATGTTAATTCCAGCCATCACTTTATTTACACAGTGAGGAGGTCTTTGCAAATCCTTTCTTCAGCCTGTCAACATTGTCTCAAACCTGGGAGCAGCACCCAGGGCATCAGCAGCAGTGGTAAGAGGAGGAGGAGGAGGAGGAGGAGGAGAAGACTGAGAAACTGGCTCTGAGGTCCCCATAGGACATAAGGGAGTGGATGGGTCACCCTTTGGTTATGGTCATGCAGAAGAAGCACTTAACCTGAGGCACATGCACAAACACACAAAAATAAACAAAACAAAAAGGGAAAAGATTGGATTGTTTTCCTAAAAGGTCACACTGATCAAATGAAACTGTGTCATCTATTACCACAGTAATCAAATCTTCCCCTACCCACACTATTCACACTTCTACATTACACACACACCCACGTCACATGCACAGAGATTTTGAACGACTCTGTGGGTGAGGATGTGGGTGGGTATGTCACATATATAGAGAGGTACAAAATCCCCACCCATATAAAGCACTTGCATCCATACACAAACGTATGCATGCTTCTGAAACACCAACACATAAAAACACTAATAAAAACACTGCAATACACAGTGCATTCAGATCTTTGAGTACGTACATAATAGAGACACATATCTATATGAAATATTGAAGAATAATTGTATCTACACCAAGAGCTTTTGTTGTAATTTTAGAAACACAAGAGGCACTAATGTTACATTTTAATCTATAGCTGAAATGTGTTTCAATCATAACGAACATCTCGGTGAATTTAATCTGGAAACAGGCACGTACAATGCTCACTCAAGAGAAAATACCGTGATGATATGTCAAGAAAACACAGCTGCGGGTGCACCGAAAGCAACATCTACATGCAAGCACACACAGAATTACACATACACCCCCCTTTGAAACAGAAGCCTCATTTATAGCTGTATCTATTAATACACGATAGAAGGTGAAATGATGCTATTTTAAAAATCATACCTACGTGTCATGCAGAAAAAAAAGATCTTAAAAACGTTTTTATACTTACTGTTCCTAGGCAGAGAAATAGCAATGCTGTTGTTGCTAGTGTAAGGATCTGGTGACAGCAGTCCTGAGGGGGCTATGCCAACTGCTCTACATTTGCAGGTGTGTATGGTCAGTCAGCACCACAGGTTGACGAGTTATTTCTCTCCCTTCTTTCCGGGTGCAACAAGAGCGCCAGGAGTGAGCCGGGGAGGCAGCTCAGGCTGGGGGCACTCTGCACAGCCACGGGCAGCGCTTCTCGCCCGGGCATTTGCAAAAAGGCAGTAAGCAGGAGTCTTGTTCCAAAAAGGAGAAAACCAAGGCGGTGTGTTTGTGTGTGAGAGACGGAATGAATGGATAAGCGCGCTCGCTAGTCTTTCCAAGCTCAGCTTTTGCAGCAGGTTTGTAAATCAACGTTAAATAATCCGTGTACCGAGCCCGCTTCCACTGACGGGAGGACGGGCGTCGCTTCTTGCAGTTTCAGCCCCAGCCACGTCCAGACAGCAGCGGCTCAGCCGGCACCCGCCCGCATCATCCACTTGTTGTGCCGGCTTTTGGCAAACGCTTACAAAACCAAAACCAACCAACCAACCAAACCAACACACCCGAAAAAACCCCCAAACCCCAACACCAGACGGCAAACCCCGCCGAGAGGAGGAAGCCGCTCTCCAGCACGCGGCTTTCCCTGCCTACTTTGCCGAGCCGCAGCTGGCACGCGGGGGGCTGCTGGCCGCGCCGCAGGGGCGCTCCCGGGGCCGGCCCTGTTGCTCGCCCGCCCTGCGCGCTGCCCGGAGGCAGAGAGACGAGGCGCCGCCGGGCCGCCGCGCTTCCCCCGCT